>CM057970.1:34423457-35660866 GCA_030142095.1 Rubus idaeus
CATAATTGGTGCTACCGTGCTACAATAGTATTAAACACAATCCAAGTTCTATGTTCACTTATTCTTCACATCCTTTTGTTTTTGGACATAATTTCATTAATCTCATGAAAATAACTAGGTATCTATAGTTCTATACAATAAAAGGACATACCGTGCTTCATAGTAGTTCTTGTAGGTAAGAACTCTGCCGTCGCTGAGCCGCAGAAGTGAGTTTCCATTCAACTCATCCAACAAACCAGTGATGCAATACAAGCTACCATTATGAGGGGTACACACCAAGGAGTTCCGGATCATGCAAGTACAAACCGCACCGTTTATGGTATGTAGAACGCAGGAACAACCATTGGGTAGAGAACAATTTATGTGTTCCTTAATATATTCCTCACGTGAAAATAACACAGATGTAACGCATTGCCAATCAATGATCGAAGGTCTCTGATGTACTCTGGTCCCTGGGAGCAACAAATAATCAACCCCAATATTTTCTCCTGAACAAAGTCCATCAAAAACTTCTTTCAACTTATTCAAGTTGTGATCCATTAGAATTCCAAAAATTGTGATTTGGAATCTTCTACAGAGGAGTACCTACCAGATAAAATTAATCACAAACCCTAACACATTGATGCATCATATAATACCACAAACCTAATGAAGAGAGAAAAACATTACCTGCTCAGAATTAAGATGCATCTCTCCAGCATATTTAAAGTTCACTGTTAAAGAACCCCTGCCAAATTCTAACTCAAAATGCAAATTTGCAATATCGCCATCAAGCTCACTCCTCATGCCAAGCACAAAATCATTAACTGGAATCTCATATCTAAAGTTCTGATCCAGCTCAATTACGTAGCAATGATACAACATACTAGCATCATTTGAGCAAGGTTTGACCAATTCAGTTGGGACATAATTGGATTGCTCCTCATCATAAGGCTCATGCTCTGCACATCGAGCATTTAGACATAAATATAAATGTAGGAGTGAATCAGTGTTCTTTTTTCTTTTTGGAGAGGGGAATCATAAGTGTTCAGTTCAAAACAATAAAACTAGATAGAAAGAAAGAAAGAAAAACTGTAGGAGTCAATCAGTGTTCTTTTTTATTCTCAGAGAGCGGAATCATATCAGTGTTCAGTTCAAAACAATAAAAATAGAAAGAAAAAAAGATGTAGGCAACATTGATAGACTAATAATTCAATGGGTATAAGAGAAGGTCAAAGCATGGGCAAACAAAGAGTTAAAGAAGTTACCAAACTCTTGTTCAGCTTCTTCCATCACAACATCTGGAACAAGACTATCAGTCAAAGCACCAATCTTGTGAAGTTTCTTGCAAGCTTCAAAGCATGCAATCTTTTTCAGAATTTTAACATTTCCTTCTACATGAACATAAGGTATTGGACAGCTCTTGGGAAGATGTAGAGTGCAGGTCTCCTTATCCCACCTTGGAGCAGGTTTAAAATATCTAGAAGAAAAATGTGTACAAAACTCTCAAGGAAAACTAACAAACAAAAGACTTGGAAGCTTCAAAATATAGTGTTCCATGGAACTAACCCATCAGAAGGGAGCCTCGAGCAATAGAAGTACAACAAACTAATAGAAGAATCCAAGGTCAAGGTTGCCCCAGTGCTTTCAACCCTATAAAAGCCATCATCCTGCAAATCAATATCCAGCGAAGTGCAGGGAAGAGAAGAATGGCGTAGGGACTCCTTTCTCATTATATCTCCGCTTGTAAGATAATTTTGCAGTCGAGAATATGTACTAAAATCCCCTCTGTAGAAAACAACAAAGTAGAGAAAGTCTACACACTGATTTTTTTTAATAAAAAAATTACCTATATGTATGTATGTATATATATATATGTTAACACACAAAAAAACAGCAAAATATGGATTAAAACAAAAGTTACGTGACAAGTTTGACCAACAGCAGGAAAGATAGCAATAGAAAAAGTAGGGAAGACATTTATTTCAGAGGATGTTTCAAAGCCATGCCCCATAAAAACAGATATGAGGCCTTATTTGAAAGGACTATAAATAAACCTATTACCTCTCCACCATTAATACATAATCTGAATTTTGCATCCTTGCACGGCCTCTAGACTGTATGAAACTACAAACAGTGGAAGAAGGGTCAAATCTAATAACCAAGTTGCAGCTTTGAACATCTAAACCCTCTTCAAGAATCGATGTTGCAACAATGATGTTCACCTGAAACAAATCGTTGTCAAAATCACTCAAGGAAATTGGAATGACCATAAAAGACAGGGGTCTTGATTCTGAAAGGACAAAACTAAGCATACCATGCCATTACGAAATTCTTCAACAATCTCGTTGTGCTTCTTTCTGGTTTGGGATTGCATCCCACTGTTATTTCCAGCAATATACTTTGACTTCCAGTCATTGTGTTTAGGAAGAAATTCATTCAATAAAGATTCTATGACAACCGCTGTGATGACCCTTTCGACAAAAACTATACATCTCAAATTGTTTAGGTCCCTGTGTGCAATTATAATAAGAATCATTACTTTTAATATTATATATGTGTGTAAATATGTGAGTTTGTGGAGAAAAGATTGAGCAAAACAGTCCAGAAAGAAGAAACAAAAATTGAATCAATGAAATTGCATACTGACTCCAGCCTTCACACATTCAAATTTCAAAAGATTCCACACTATCCTAAATCTATTCAAAACCATATATGGTCATTGAGGACAAGCCAACCTGTATTCAAGAAGCAACTGAATGAGACAGACAACTTTGGAAGTTAGAAACCCTTTGTTCATATTTTCTGTGACAACATCAGCAATCGTCCACTTTGGATCTAAGTGAAAGGTGAAAAAGAAACAGAAAGTAAACAACAATAACATGTGTAAGTTTACACCAGTACTCAGACAAACCAAAAATTACAATTGACATACCAGATGGTAGAAAATAAGCAAATGCCTTGTAGGCTTCTCGACTGAAACTTCTAACAATTCTCTCACCCATCACATCTAGCTTCTCCCATGTAAAGAAGTCAGTTTCATTGTGTGAAAAGGACTGTGCAGCCTGTTTCTCAAATGAAAATGCAATGACGTCAATTCTGTCATTGCGTATGACAACTAGAACTTAGCTCAAATTAATATACCTTTGAAGCAAGCCAAATACCAAGTTCCTCAAAACAAAATGTTATAGCTGAAAAAAACTTCATCATCTTTTTGCTTATGGATTCTGAAGATTCACCAAGGTCCAAACTTGTTATCGACAATTCATGCTGAAAAGCAGTAAACGAATTGTCAATACACCCTTGAAGAAACATTCTACTGCTTTCCAAACTAAAAATAAAAGTATAGGATTTGAAGAATAAAATCTTCGTTTTTTATCTTATGGATGGTCCACCTTCTAGGAAAGAAAAAATTAAAATGCAGCATCAATGTCCGCTCAAGTTTTGAAGTACAGAGGTTTATACAAATTCCATCCCCAAAAAAGCCATTTTTCAACACTAAGAATTCAATACAGCATGAATCCTCTACCACTACTCATTGCCTTTAGACTTCCTCTTTCCCTTACAGAGATTCTATGAACTAGCATTACTACATAGAAAAATTTGATGAAATGAAAGGTAAAATGGCAATTATAATATCACATTACACAAAAAACACACCTTTTCTTTCAAATTCTTCAACTGGTTTGTTAAGCAAGTATACGAGGCAAATGGAATCTCCCCATGTCTGTAAGTTCTAAACTTGGGAGTCGAAGTTGGTATAAACTCAGCAAGCACAGATTCACTAACACTTGTATAAATCTTGAACCACCAACCAAAAAGGGAAAATTAGTAATCTTAAATGAGTTCAAGTACATGATAGAAGGATAAAGTAACAAATAATGCATGAAAATATATTAAAATATCGAAAACACTCCAGCGATGAATATCAAAACTCAAGCAAGAACACCAATAATAATAAAACTAACCAAATACAGCAGTCTGTAACAATACATGGTTCAAAACATTCATATCTCTAAGCACAGAAAATGCCAATAATAAAATATTTTCTTTCTCTAGCACCTCTAGACCCATGTACTGATAACTTGCAAGTCAAACAATATACACCCTAGAAGGTGGTTCGCTAATAATTTCATATTCAAACATTTCTCTCACATGTGGGCCTCTCACCATCACTACAGCACCTGTTTTTCAACATATATATTAGAAGGTTGCAAATGCAGGGATCCAAAACCAGGATCTTTTGCTCTGATATTATAAGTTCTGTAAGACTACAATCTTTCCAGAAAGCTTTGTATCACAACTATAACACACAAGAGACCAACAAAGGGATGAGGTGAAAGTGCAGAGAGAACTTTTACTAAAATGAGTAGAATTAACCTTCGAATTCATAAGTGTCTCAAGTTCATGGATTTCTTTCCAATAGGATACCTCTTGCTTTCCACCTATACCAGAAGAAAATATTCTATAAATAAAAAAGAAAATGCATCTGGTAATAAATATGAAATAAAATACTCTTAAGGCAAATACCTTTTGATTTTATGGGGGAAGCAGTCATTCCAAATATTCTTGGAAGATCAGGTTGACCAAAACGTAACTGACGATGAAAGAAGTCCTGCACATCACCCAAATCTTTCAAGTACTACACTGTGCATGCAACTTGGGAAACACTTGAGAAACAGAAATGGTAACGAAAGAATGCAAGTTGATTACCATTTTGGCATTTTCAAAAAAGTTCACTTTCGTTCGTTTAAAACTTTTGGGTACCCATTAATGTTAATTCCACCAAAAAGAAACAATAGACAGCGCACCTTCATTATACAAGCATATGGGTGGTTACCCCTGGCATGATGGCATTCATCCATAATCAAAATCTTTATCATGCTTAGTTTAAAGAAGCTATGCCTCAAATTATTAAGCAATATTGCAGGAGTCATCACAAGAACCTGTGAAAAAAAAAAGTTAAAAGTCAAAGACCATACTGTCTGCCATATGTTGACACATGTAACAAAATAATATACTCTTGAGCATTGCCATGAATGAAATAAACACTGGTGGGAAAAACTGAAATTTGAAGTTAGAATGAGCTTAAATGTCTCTTGGTAACTGTGAATTTATCAACCAATTGCTTCACAATGACTGGTATTGTGTGTTTCAAAGATTCGATACTTCCAAGACATTAAGGAACATGCTCTGCCACTTGCACCCTAAAACATTATCTCGACCACCCTGCTCCACTTAGAAATCATCAAATGGCTTTTGATGGCCAAAGAGTTTTGAAACAACATAAAATGTGAAACAAATTAAAGAAGCCAAAAATATGAATTATGAAATAGAAAACACAAGAAGTATCCGATCAAAGCAGCTTCTGAGATGAAACAATATGAAGAATAATTTGCATCATCAAAATTCCCACCTCATATTTCTCTATTTGTTGCTTCCACGTATCAGCATCCCAGAAGTCGACTCCCATTTCTCCCCAATACATACCGACCTTAAAGTCGGTGTGCATTTTGATTGCATCAGCTTGCTAATGATGTCATAAGACAAGGCAACAAGAATAAGTGGAATGATCCACAATCTATAGTCCAGGCATAAGCAAATACTTATCCAAGATGAAAATATATAACTTATAAATGTCGATGTAGACTGTAGAGAGAGAGAGAGAGAGAGAGAGAGAGAGTTGTAAGTTGCAACTACATACCTGCTGAACCAAGACAACTTGGGGAACCAAGAAGACGGCAATGAATGGAGAAGGTTTGCGGAGCATATAGGAATAGCTCCGAAGCAGCATTACGGCAATTAGAGTTTTGCCGGAGCCAGTTTCCAAGAAAACTATGGTGTTCCGCTTAATTGCTGCATCTAATGCTTCTAGTTGGTAACTGTGAAGTATTAAACAACCACAACCAATATCAATACTTGATGTTTCCCTAACCAATTACCCTCATTTTCCTTTCAATGATCAACCAACCCAAGAAGAAAATTTCACTTCTTTTCCTTCGCCACAATCAAAACAAAAACAAGGAGAGTAAGATGTTACAAAAAGGAGCAAAACTGAACCTTCTTGCGAATGGGAGAGGATCAGCAGATTGCTGGGTTGCCTCAATCTCCATGCTAACTGGTTCCATAACGCTGCTTCTCTCCCTACAACAACACTCGAAATAAACCATGAATCCCACACACCTAGCTAGAGTTACATGTAAACTTATATGAATTGATTCCAAATTGCTAAAGAGAAACAGCAATCAATAACCATTGTAATGTAACGCCAACCAACTGTTAAGGGCTCACCGCAGAGTGGTGTGATCAGAGGGACCCGATCAAAGCAGAACCGATGAGAATTCAAACAAGAGAGAGAGACCCAGAAGAGCACAAGTTCCTTTCTTGGAAACCGCTTTGAGCTAAAGTGAGTGATGATGGTGTGTCGTGTGTGAATTGTGATTCCTCTACCTCTAAACTAGTACTAGTATTACTATTGCGTGTTGGGAATGAAACGGTCGTCAAGGTCACACAGAAAAGAGAAGACCTATTATGTCACTGACACAAAAACAAACATGTGTCTGTCTTCATTCGTCACGGTGGTGACGACGGACGACACAGCGTTTTCTAAATTTTACTCTTTTGGGTTTCTACTCTATAGAGGAAGAAAAAAAAAATTAAAGTAAATTTACTAAAAGAGTGAATTTCGGTAATTAATTTGCAAGTTCGTAATGTAACGTATATGTAAAGTTTTCTTTCCAAGAGTGTAGTTGTGCGTGTCTATTTGCAAGTGTCATTCTAGAAAAAAATTTTAAAGATTGAACCATTAAAAAAAAAATTAGCATACTAAATAAGACAAATCATGTCATGTGAATGATACGGCTGCCGAATAAAAACTCAATGCGTCTTATTTATGTACCTAAACCCTCATTTTTGTAGAGCGAGATACCCAAATTCCTCCACAACCAATCCCTGCTAGAGTTCTCATTGAACCGCTGTCACCCATGTAACACTAATCATCTCTCTATAAAGAAGATTGCCGGTCCAAGTTAGAGTGCTGTAAATATATTCACTTCAGCAAGTTATCAGCAAAAAATTCCGTAGAGGTTGAACACTTGAATTGGCATTTGCTGGTTATGTTGGTTTTGGCTTCAGGTGTATAGTTCGTAGTTGACACAATTAGAGATCTTGATTATTTTAGTTTTGATAATAATAAAAACTGCGTTTTCCACTATCTATTTAGCTAATTAAATGATTATATTTTCACTGTTAACTGATCAAGTCCCATCAACTATTGGGTGTGGAGCAAACTATAGGTATTTGTTGATTTGAGCTCTTTTCAAAAGAACACCAAAAAAAACATAATAATAACAATAATAACAGAATTGTCTTTCTTAATCAATGAAAATATCCTAATAGCAGTAATTAATTATTCATAAACCAATTTTCTTTACCACAGCCATGTTTCTCTCTACTCTCTGCGATAACTACGACAGTCCAAAGTACCATATCCACTACAGCAACAAAAACCATTGGATCTAGTAATGCTACATTATCTAAGAGACGTTTGGCAACATACACAAAGGGATATTATTTAAGCACTGTATTATCTTTTGATGGCCTTGAAACAATTACACTCCAAACCACTCGTTATCGTGCACATCAACATAAAGCATATGGAGGACCAGGTGAAAAAATTGCAAACACTTTAAAAGGCAAAGTTGTCAAATCAGGGGGTAAAAGATCTCAAACTGGTGAAACAAGAATTCAGAACTATTTTTCAATGGTACCACCATTCGTAGACACACTTGTCTCTTTTTCTTTTTATCTTGTTTCGTATTCCATATCTCCACACCCTACAATTCATTTCACTTACAAAACATGAATGGCACCCAAGGACAAACGAATAGTTCAACAATAATTGCTAGAACTTCTGTACTAAAACACCGACTAGGAATTGGGACCGGGGAATAATGAAGTTCCCTTTCAAAGTTAAATGTCAGTCCTATAATCTTATGGCAGCTTCACCAACGTACAAAGAAATATCACGCTTGATGAATGAGAATTAACCTCCATACGGGGTGTGTCAGAGAGTAACCTTTGCCTACTGAAGTAATATTACCTGAAACAAAACGGCAGCTGCAAAACCTTGACCTCCTCAAATGAATAGAAGCTTTGTCATTTTGTATTGGAAACTCCTGTATATAAATGACAGTATATAATTCCCAACAGCTTTTTCAAAAGTTATGCTTCGAAGATCTTGAATGTTAAAACAGCAATAGTAGCTCCTCACTTAAACGATGACCTATGACTAACCTAAAGTTTAGTATGTCGTGGTGATGGGAATGACATGATAATGGTGTGTTTTCCAAAATTTTTCAACATCCAAATAAAAGTTATGCCATGAAATAGACCGAGGACCACCTTCAGATGCTTCGCTGAGTCAAGTGAAATAATCAAACATATGTAGAAAGGTATGTAAGATAGCAACATGTCTATATCAATGTGCATTCCTACCTTTGATGTACACAATATGAAGCAAAACACACTAAAATCCAACAAATCAGCAGACCCATGCATCACTCATCCTACAGATGATAACAGTAATTTAGCCCCTAATATCCAGTAATTAACACACACTGGTAGTAAATGCATGTCCCAAATTAGGATAACATGACAAATGGTATGTTCATGATGCCACTATGTGCATTCATTCACATGAAGAGAGATGCTAATGCTGATGACGTGACTATGAAATGGATGCATGCGCTGCAAGATGCATCCTATCATATGGTTGTGTTTGTCGGTAGCATAAGGAACAGAGTACATCCCCTTCAAGCTACTGGTATGTCATAGATGGTGGAGCTCCATTTGCAGCAGGAACAGCACCAGGATAGTTACCATCCTTCCTTTTCCCAAATGGGTTCTTTGAGTATGTATGTATAGGTCAAGGAAAAGCACATAATGACCAATCACCAATCACAAAAAGATAAATAATAATAAATAACAGTAACAAGTCACAAGCAACAATATATGTCTCCTTACGTGAAGTGGATCAATATATACATTTTGAACTTCTTTTAAGGAATATTGGCACTTAATTTTCTGTAACACGCTAATATCTCGAGGAACTACATTATTTAATATTGTCATCATGGAGTATCAGCAAAATAAGGACACATCACTATAGTAAAACGATCGCATGTTGATTGATTATACATTATGAAACATTAATCAGCCACGCAATACAACAGACAGAAAAAACACATTCTCGACAAAGGTAAATGAGCACCACGCGATGACTTGTGCATCCATTATATATGAAAACTCCACATATTATATTATAACAACTTATTTAGTAATTCTAAACAAGAAAAGCTGTCTATCTGGAGACCAAGATATAAAAGTATAGAAACTTGTGTTCAAACAAATACCATATGAACAAAAATCTTATGCAACAATATACTCAGGTTCTTGACTTGCGCATGCATCTGAAAGCATGAACGGTTAGAGGTGACTCGAGTCATTAGCAATTAGTCAGGATGGTGCCTTTATGAGCACCTAGGCACATAGGTACTCGAGTTACTAGCCCCTAGGTACATGATCAGACAGTTTTAAACCTACGCTAAGAGCCAATGCTTGCAGTTCAATTCATATATAAAAATTGCATAAACAACCAAAAGGATCAGGACAACAAAATTTTCAAGGATATTGTATTCTCATGCCTATAGAACCAGAACTGGGGATAACAGCACCCTGAAAATTGTGGTGTACAGCGTTGGCACTGTTTACATCCTGCATAGGTTTTGCAGAAAATCCTTTTAGAAAATATGGAACAACGATAGGAACTCAGAATGTGTATCTCAATACGAAAACATTACTGATGAATACATTTAAAACTCAGATTAAATATTACTTACTTCAAACTCAATAAAGCAAACAGTATGCCTTTCCTGTCTCAAGATCTTCATTTGCTTAAATCCAGGCTGTCTGCATGACCAAAAATCAGGAAAT
The DNA here is from genome assembly GCA_030142095.1 of Rubus idaeus. Taxonomy (NCBI): domain Eukaryota; kingdom Viridiplantae; phylum Streptophyta; class Magnoliopsida; order Rosales; family Rosaceae; genus Rubus; species Rubus idaeus. The sequence goes on from CM057970.1 coordinate 34,433,430, forward strand.
AAAACAAAAGATTTGTCTATTTAGCAGGCATCTTTACTATGATAAGAGATGAAACACAATGCACGACATGGGATGAGACATTCATACGAGCTGAATAGGCCCCTCAGTTCTTCCTCATTAATGCTCTCTCCTAGATTGCCAATAAATAAGGTATTGCATGGTGGATTATCTTTTGTGTTCTGCAGGAAGTAAGAGAGCATCACATTAAAGAACAAATTATAGGCTTCCTCACACATCAGTCACCATGAAGAGCCAACATTTAGTAAAGCAACAACAAATAGAAGAAAGAATGGCAAACACAAACAAAAGAAATGACTATAATACAAACAAGTTTCCATTGAACGAATGAAAGAGAGTCCACGACTTTAATTTTTCAGTTGTACTGTGAGTATATATAAAGAACCAAGATAAATAGGCAGGCAACTTCCAGCAATTAACTTCATTAGATGTGCACTCTGTGTGCTTAGCGCTAAATAGTAGATATTTATAGCTGTATGTTAGCTTTTTTTAATATATATTAAGTTCTTATATCTAAACAAAGAGGCAGGGTGACTAGAGGTGAATAGGTGTTACATCAAGTGCTCCTAGTCCTGATTGCAAATGTAGATATAGGACTTGTAGGGGATTTCTGAGCTGCTCCTATTATTACTGCTGTCCACCTACTGCGATTAACCATAAGCAGGATGGACTGATTAGCTTTATGGGTTATGGCTAGTGAGACCAGTGACCTAATACATCTAGATAGAACCAGTGTTTTCAGAGGTTTTCTTAGGCGCGCTTCCAGGAATTTCAAGGTGAGGCGGCTGAAAAGAGCCCGAGGCAGCCACAAGGAGATTGTCTCTGAAAGCGTATGCTTCTGTCCATGAAATGGTCAAAGCGGCACCATGTAGAAGGTGTCTACGCTTCTGGGTTTCATTTTTCGACTGACCCAGCCTCAAAATGGTGTTGTTTGGCAAGGGGAGTTTCTTCTCAGATTAAAAATGTTTTTAAAGCCTAAGGCCTTAAGTTCCTCCAAATTAGAGCCAGCTCTTCCTGATACAGTACAAAAAGGAACTCCAACTCCCAACAGTCCCCATCTTCAGTTACCCAAGAATCATCACAATTGACTCAACCAAAGAGTGGGTTTCTCCAATTTTCCCTTAATCTTGTTAATATTTAATATTTTTCCATTCGTGGAATTACTACCTTTGGATGACTATTAATACTTTTTCTCCTTTCTAGCATATCTTTTAATTATTTAAATTAATTTAAATCCCGAACGGCTTAATTTAAAGCCTTGAGGTTTACGCCTCCCTTGAGCTTTGGCCCTAAAATCACTGGATAGTACCACTCATGTATCTAACCATCTATGTGTGAAGGTGGACCATGAAAGTCTTGCAACTGATTTACACTACTAGTTATGTATTAACTTTTTAGGCAATACCAAGGAAAAATACCAGCAACGAGAAGACCCTAAGTCAACCTTAAATCTAGAATAGTAATAACTGCCTGAAACAGTGACAAGTTTAACGAAATTGTATCCCATTCTAAGACAATTATAGAGTCTCATTCTATAAAATTCAAAATAATGGCCACCACTTCTCAGTCCTCACTCATATTGTGACTCAAGGATCCTATTGAACCGACTGATAGTTAATCAACCTACTTGCAAGGGACCACCCCAGATTTGATCCTAGCCAGTGCCCCTTAAAAGTGACTCAAGCAACTTGTAACACAATTGGATTCCCAACATATTAGATCAATTATATGCCTACCGCTAAGCAATGATACATGATAACTAAAAGGAAACACAAGAGGCATAAAAACTACTTGAGATGTTAGGCTTGTTAGTTGATCATCTCTAGATGAATATCAACTTCAATTTCTCAAGCCCCAGAAGAAGAAAAAAATCAAATAACATCAGTTAATGAGAAAACAATTTCTGGATCATTCTAAAGGTATCAAATGAACTCATCAATTAACAAACACAAACTTTTTTTTTATCCCACATTATATCTTCTAACAAATAGCTCACAACCAGGTGCTGAAGACATAAAATGGCTCAGTGGATTACCAAAACAGGTACATAACTGCTAGGTGCTGGTACCGGAGCAGAAGGGGGCATTGGTACTGGAGCAACAGGATAACCATATGGATCATATGGAGGAGGTGGTGGAGCCATATACCTGGGACATATAAGCAACATTCCATGAAGAAAAAAGGTAGTGTTGAATCTGGAGAGGGAACTATATGCTCCCTTGAACAGCAGAGACAACTGAATTCCCAGATTATATTTCGGTTCTAATATCTGGTCCTTGAATTAATAACAATTCCAGCAGAAAACTAGATGAGAAATATTTGTTACCCGTGTGGTCCCCAAACAGGTGGCGGAGGAGGATGAAAAGGAACCGGACTTGAATAACCAGCCTGCGTGTAGTCACCGGTACGCAATCGTTTACTTTGATCATAAGCATTTGAATCCCCTACAATCCCTACAGTTCGGACGGATATTAGAACATTGTAACATGACAACAATTGGGAAGCATCGATATCAAATTTAGTTAGAAACAAATGCATTGACTACTCTACATACCCTATCAATGTAGACAATAGGTTATGAACTAGAGTCCTTGCAAAAAATAACAAATTGAGTGGCATTCTCACCTCTTTTCACAAAAAGATTCTTCTTTGCCATTTCGGTATGCAGCACGGCCTTGGATTCCGTATCGAAAACCATACTCTGAACCCAAAATCCAATAAAAGTTTAAAGCTTGTGCATCATCAACGACAAAGATAGCTCATATAAGCAATTGAATGTAACCTGAAGAGCGTCTTTGGCAGCAATAGCTTGCTGAGCAGTGGCAAAGAGGGCGAAACTCATCGGCTTCTCGCCTTTGTAGTTGACTTGCGAGGCCTCGTATCCCGGCAACCATCGCAGGAGGTTCTGAATCTCCCTCTCCTTCACATCTTCAGGAAGACCCGTGATGAAAATCGTGCGGACCTCATCGTTCGCGGGTCGGTTCGGGTTGTCCACGAGGTGGTGAGGAGGTGGAGGAGGTGCGGCGGCGACAACTGCAGGCTGAGGAGGCGGGGCGGCTGTCGGCGCCCATTGCTGGTGGTATGGGTGGATGCCCGCACCGGCCATAATCTCGTGTGTACCCAACCAAAACCCTAACAGACAGATTTTTCGGAGCTACTTGAGAGAAAGAGAGAGAGTTCGGACTATGGAATATGCGTTTGCCGCGAGAGATTGGGAATTGGGATTTGCAAACAAAAACCGTCGCTGTAAAACTATGCGTTTTACCTACCAAGTCCTATAATCACGTAATGCCACGTGGCTTATGGTTCAAAATTTCAAATATGCTTGCTTTTATTTGATTTTTTTCGAGCACTTTTTCTTAGCGGAAACAACATAATTTCATTTGTTGTAACAAAAAAAAAAGGTCAATTACTCATAAGGTCATTTACATAACCTAGTTCATTAAAAAAACCACCTAATATCTTTATTCTTTATAAAGCCACCAAAATATTATAAATTTTCATATTTACAAAAATGTCACCGCATTTTTTTTCTTATTATTTACAAAAATGACACTGCCTACAAAAATGTACTACATTGTTCTTTAACAGTAGGTTTATTGCTATTTGACAATAACTTTATTGCTCTTCGACAGTAGCTTTATTATTCTTTGAGAGTACATTTTTTATTCCTCGTCAGTAGCTTTATTGTTATTTGACAGTAGTTTTATTGTCATTTGACAGTAGCGTTATTGTTCTCTGACGTAGCTTTATTATTTTTCGAATATAGTTTTATTATTTATTATGAGTACATTTTTTGTTCGTTGACGATAGTTTTATTGTTCTTTGACAATAGCTTTATTGTCCTTTGACAGTAGCTTTATTGTCCTTCGACAGTAGCTTTATTATTCTTTGACATTAGTTTTCTTGTCTCTAGTAATAATTTTTTGTATCCAGTGGCATTTTTGTAAACAATGAGAAAAAAATTGCGGTGTCATTTTTGTAAATATTGGTGGCCTTATGAAAGATAAAAATATTGGGTGGCTTAAAAAAGAACAAGGTCATCAAAAGTGACCTTATGAGTAATTTTCTATAAAAAAAATATAGTTATTCACATCTCAAGCTTTTTTACAACATATCATATGGCTGAACATAAGACTACTGAGTAAAGAGTTGTGAATACTCGAAGTTTGTAATTTTAACTCCTATCCTCTAAGGCTTACGCCTTTACGCCTTACCTCTCGAAAATGCCTCGGGGTACGCCTCAACGTTTTAAAATATTGGATGCAATATACTGGTTTGAAGTTTTAAGGGGCAAAGAACCATCCTGAAGAAAGTTACAATGGCCATTGGTGTGGATGAGGAACCAAGCAAGGAGACGTTCAAGAAGATTGGGGATGTGGCTGCTATTGAAGGATGTTTGTGTTCCTTAAGCTATAGAGAAAATTAATGGTGGTAAGTTTACGGTGGTGAGCACAAAAACACAAGCTGCTTACCTGGTGAACATGGATTGTTTTATGAGTTTATTCTAGCGAGATAGTAGTATTGTGCCAACCTGGTATGATAGAAGTCAGGGTATTTGAATTGCTGTTTAGTTAGTCATGACAATTATCTTTTCCTATATCTTTCCAACAAAGTTTTATTGTCATTGTCTTTCCAACGATCGAAGTTCTTACTAGATTGACATATGCACAAAGGGGGTGGTTTATGCTCAACCCTTTAAGTCTGTATACATACCGTTTATGCTATTATGCCACCAATCATAAGTAACGTTTGGGAAGAGGGCCCACAAGACACATGCATTGTCTTGCCCTACACAGAGCTACCATATCGTTGTGGAAGTCGGCCAAGATTTCACAGGGAGGGCTCCCTATGATACCATCTCGTTCCACTGAGCTAACATATCTCTTTTGCTCAAGCATCTCGTCCAAGCCCTATGATACTGTCTTGGAGCTTGAAATGAGAAGAAGTTGGGAGAAAAACAAGTTCATTGCCACAAATTTGAATATTGGTTCTCAACGTCTTGAAAACCAATTATTTTATAAAATAGTCTTCTACCTTCTCTAAATTGAATGAAACTTAAAAAATGAAAACAAACGAATAAAGCATAGATAAGCACATCAAGATTTCTTTTTTCTCGTCAAGAGTTTCGAAACAATATATTATGTGCCCAAAAAGGACACTTGAACAGGAAGTTGCGAACAATCCAAGTTCTTACTAGATTGATGGGCGTATAAAGGCGGCATTGAAATACTAAACTTTGAGTCTTCATTACTCTTTGCTCAGGAGTCCGGTTTAGGCATATAATACACCATCTCGAAGATTGAGAACAAAAGAACCAAGGAGAAAAATAGATTCACTGCGACCAAGCTTATATAAATGCTATCAACATCTTGAAGACCAGTTGTTCTGAAAACTTGTGTTACAATTTATGTAAGGGTCAATTCCTTCTACGGTACCTGATATATTGCTACTTGGACAATTTGGTACCTAGTATATAAAAGAGGACATTTTGATACTTGAAGTTATTCTCCGTTAGACCATTTAGTACTTCCATCCGTTTTTCCATTAAATGTAATAGTGAAATTGTTATTTCTCATTCATTCTCAAGGACAAAATTGTCATTCTCAACGACAAAATTGTCATTCTCAGCAAAAAATCATATTTTCTATGAGCACGTTTTATTTTATTTCCTCATACTATTTTTCGTTGATTTTATTGTCCAAAAAACAAATGCTCTCTTGGTTTTCCACTCATTTTTTTTTTAAATGTCCCCCAAAATAATAAATAAAAATGTCCCCCCAAAATAATAAATAAAAATATTCCCCATAATACTAAATAAAAATTTGTGACTATCAAAAAAGAATAAAAATTTAATTAATTCTCTTGTTATAAAAATATGAACTAATTTCAATAAAATTTTAATTAATACTCTCTATTACCCAAAAAATTAAATTTTCCTTAAAATAAGCTTGAAATGACAATTATGCCCTTACATTTAACAGAAAAATGGATGGAAGTATCAAATGGTCTAACAGATGATAACTTCAAGTACCAAGTTGTCCTCTTTTATAAACTAGGTACCAAATTGTCCAAGTAGCAATACATCTGCAAGTACCATAGAAGGAATTTACCCTTTATTAATTGAGTGAAACTTGTTTTTTGGTTTGAAAATTGAGTGAAACTTAAAAAATAGAACCAGACGAATAAAAAATAAACGTACGTATTAGAGTTCTTTGCCTGTCCAAAATTTCAAAATGATATATTAAAAAGTTCCCAAAAAAAGACATTAGAACCGGGAGTTATAAATGACCGAAGTTTCCATCTAATTGATAAAGGCGTAAAAGGGGAGTTAAAATTACAAACTTCGAGTATTCACAACTCTTTACTCAGTAGTCGTATGTTCAACCATATGTTTCCATCTAATTGATAAAAAGGCGTAGAAGGGGGAGGTAAATATACTTCTCCTTCTTGTTCTTGGTCGTACACTCATACTAGAATTCATCCTTCTCTTTTTCAAATTGTAAATGGACGTGATTTCATCATTTTCATTAATTAGTTTCCATTAAGCATGACCAGACATTCCAACATGATTACAATTTATAATCTAAACTATTTAATCTATAATTCTATAACTCAATAATCATCTATAATTAAGATGTTTCTATATATCAAATGAAATCAAGTACCTCCAGCATCCTGGAGCCTCCTTTAAAGTCGAATCGTCAAGAAAACATAGACTCTAAGAGATTTGACAAAATTTGGGGATTAGGTTTGAAAATTTTTAAGTTTGGGAAGGTCAAAAGGGAGAGTCGAGAAACAGAGTTGGAGATTAGAGAAACTGAGAATGATACCGATGTGTAGTCGTTTTAATTCAAACGAAAAAAAAAAACTCAACAAGCATACGCCTTTTACGCCTTAGGAGAGCGCCTTTTGCGCCTCGACGCCTATCAAAGCTGGGGCAAAATTATCTTTTGAGCCTTGAGGCATGCCTTGCTGACACTTTTTAAAAGATTGATTACGTCAATTGTTTCTTTTAAGCTCTATTTTAGTGCAAAAAGAGTTTATAGACCACTTTATTAAAGTGGACTCACACTGATGCATGTTATATTATTCTCAAGAATTTGCACAACTTAAGAATAACCTGAATTTTAGAGACCGAAGAGAAGAAATATTAAATTGTATATATGTTTAGAACACTAGATTGGGGTTCTATTTATAGGCATCCAAGCCACCTGTCCGGAAGAAAACGTCTGCAGAAAAATTTGAACTGATATATGCATGCACCAAACAATATGATCAACCATATATAGGTTTTATTTTAATAACATGTTTACTTATTTGGAATATAAAAAAATATTATGAATGGGAGAGGGGAGGAATTGGTTTAGGGTTTAGGGCATTTCCATTAAGTTTCTTTCATTACTAGAGATTGGTTTAGCTAGGGTTTTGGTGCTGGTAGTTATAATAGGGATATGGCATTGCTCGACTTTGCTCATAACCGTAATCATTTGAAGATTGTTCCTCAAATTGAATCCACGAGTTGTCACTTGATTGCATCCCATAGGACATGTGATATGATTGGTAAGGTCCGAAATTGCTTTCTCTCACACCCATAAAGTCAAAAGTGGCAGATAAAGAATCCTCTCAAGGCCTTGACAAATTTTCTTGGTGTATAGTTTTTTCCTATTGCACCAATACCTGCTCCCATGATCATCATCTTGTGTTGCATGTGTGAAGTTTAGTTCATTAGTGAAAGGATATATATATAAGCTATCAATTATACCAAAAAGTCACCCTAGCAGGGTTAGTTTAGTTGTTGAATGTGGTCAACAAGGTCAGGGTTTCAAATCTTGGCAATGACTTTTTTATTTTTTTCTAGTTTTTAACAAGTCTGCCACAAAAATATCGGAAATGTCGGACATATTGGGAAATATCGGAAGTTGCGACCGACATTTAGGCGGATAGGAGAATAAATATCACTGCTCCAAAAAAACAAAAATATCTGGGATATATCGCGAATAATTTCGATATTTTTGTCCTGCTCACAACTCATTTGAAAAAATAAATTTCCCATTAAGTTTTAGAATTAATTCTATTATTTTTTATTCTCATTATTCCTAGTTTTTTTTTTTGAGAGAAGGAAGTCAAAAAATTGAGCAACACTTCTGAGAACTTATTGTATGTTCTTCCCTCCATTTAATTTTATTAATAAAAAATAATTACACAAAGAAAAGAGACCAAACCAGAACTTTTTTCAAAAAAAAATAAAAGAGTCACCATATTATTGGGTGGCAACATATATTCTGGATTAGTCTTAACTTTTAACAATATGACCTTTAATCCTTCAAAAACTAATGCGTAAATTTATATTTCATTATCTATTTTTATGGTTAATTGGTAATCTGTGATAAAGTTTGAACAGCTTCATATATGTCTGTATCATCAATTTATATATGTCTGTATCATCAATTCATATATGTCTGTATCATCAATTCATATGTGTGTGATAAATTTATATATATTTCATTATCTATTCTTTGTTAAATTGATGAAACCAATGTGGGTCTACAAGGAACACATAGTTGCATTCCATTTCACCTTCTAGTACTGACAATCTGAAATGAAGTGGTTACAACCAGCTCCAATTCCAAAAGAATAAAGGATTGCAATGTCTCCACAATTTAACAGACAATTAGCTAGGTTTTGCAATCGGTAATGATATATGCTACGGCTAGTATTGCACCACAGGTAATACACCACAAGATGAACATACGGGTAAACTGTAGCACTAGGAATCGGTATGCACCCATTTGGTTATTTCCTCTTTGCAATAAGATCCCTGAATCCTCTTAACCTCTTAAGGATCCCCTGACCCATATGGTTGGCATATAGGTCAATACATGCAAAATTACATGGGGGATGTATCATTTTAATCACTATTCTTCGCAATACACTCAGGGCTCTACACAGAGATATGATGAAGACAGTCAAAATTTTGAACCTCGATCATATGTTCTCTATGTGGTTCTAAGGTGCTTATGTAGTTCACTTGGCAATGTATGATATGTATATAAAAAAATGTATATAAGGCGTGATGGTCTAGCCTTCCATTCAGTTTTCAGCAATAAAAAAAATTTGAGATGTATCAAGTCAAATTTCAATAACTGTTAGTGACTCGGCGTATACTAATTCATCATCTCTGACTACAACTCATTATGTAATAATGTTTTTTCAACATTTTCTTTTAAAATAGAATAGATAATTAATTAAATAAACATCTCCTAAAAGTTTCATTTAAAATTTCCATGTTTTTTTCCTAAATTTCCTTCATTTCTCTCCAACATTTACCGATATTGATATTTCTTCGATATTTCCGTCGAAATTTCCAATTTTTGGACCGTCGATATTTCCTCGATACTCGATATTTTTGTCCTTAATTGGCTATGAGCATCTTGTATCACATATATATTCCAACTAGGCAACTACTGTATATGTGGTTCTTCTTTCTTGAACAATATATGATTATATGTGGTTCTTCTAATTCTCCCGTTCTAATTCGGCAGTCTTCTCTTACAAAAAAGAAGAAGAAGGTCTTGGTTAATTTTTTATGCTTTTTCCTCCACCCAAACTCTCAAATGTACAGATGGTGTGAGATTTGGTTTTTCTGATTCGAGTACTTTAGCCACGAGACAAACAAGGTTGAGACTAATCGTTCAGCTTACTATTATTTCATGGAAAATTCTTCATTACTTAAAAGGTATATATATATATATATATGTCTAGGCCGGGATATAAAAAAAATGTATATAAGGCGTGATGGTCTAGCCTTCCATTCAGTTTTCAGCAATAAAAAAATTTGAGATGTATCAAGTCAAATTTCAATAACTGTTAGTGACTCAGCGTATACTAATTAATTCATCATCTCTTACTACAACTCATTATGTAATAATGTTTTTTCAACATTTTCTTTTAAAATAGAGTAGATAATTAATTAAATAAACATCTCCTAAAAGTTTCATTTAAAATTTCCATGTTTTTTTCCTAAATTTCCTTTATTTCTCTCCAACATTTACCGATATTGATATTTCTTCGATATTTCCGTCGAAATTTCCAATTTTTGGACCGTCGATATTTCCTCGATACTTGATATTTTTGTCCTTAATTGGCTATGAGCATCTTGTATCACATATATATTCCAACTAGGCAACTACTGTATATGTGGTTCTTCTTTCTTGAACAATATATGATTATATGTGGTTCTTCTAATTCTCCCGTTCTAATTCGGCAGTCTTCTCTTACAAAAAAGAAGAAGAAGGTCTTGGTTAATTTTTTATGCTTTTTCCTCAACCCAAACTCTCAAATGTACAGATGGTGTGCGATTTGGTTTTTCTGATTCGAGTACATTAGCCACGAGACAAACAAGGTTGAGACTAATAGTTCAGCTTACTATTCTTTCATGGAAAATTCTTCATTACTTAAAAGGTATATATATATATATATATATATATATGTCTAGGCCGGGATCGATATAGCTTCCTGCTATACGAGCGAGATCGAGTGAGGAATAATGGTTAGATCCCAGTTTCAGTTGCAAATCCTGCACTTTACTAGTCTGCTGATGTTGTGGTCTATTACCTGCGGTGCAATACTAGCCGTGGCATCACCATTACCGATTGCAAAGCCTCATTGTCAGTCGTCTTGCGGAGGCATTGCAATCCCTTATCCTTTTGGCATTGGAGCTGGTTGTTATCTTACGGACAGCGAAAATAGCACCGGGTATGACGAGTATTCGTTCCAAATAGTGTGTGACAACTCAACCAGACCTTTGTTGAGCAACACTAGTCTGGAAGTGCTGAAAATTTCTATTGATGAATACACACTCCATGTCAAAAGCCCGATCACCTTCTTAAATTGCAGTAACAAGCCAAACAACCGCCAGGCTCCCAACCTGGACAGTTATCCTTTTTGGTACTCCCAGAAGAACAGATTCACTTCAATGAGTTGCGGGGGAATTGCCTTGATGACGTCAGAATCAGAATATTCTAATCGGTCAACAAGAACCACACTCGGTGGCTGCTTGTCCATTTGTGACTCCGACAAGGATATTATGGTAAAGAATAATAGCTGCGGTGGTATTAACTGTTGCCAAACCATTATTCCTGAATATCTTGATAACTTCAATGCTAGTTTCGGAAAAGTAGTAGACGCTGACGCTGAAGTGATGTGCAAGTCTGCATTCCTTGTAGACCAAGATTGGTTCACATCAAATTCAACAAATATTTCTACCATCAATGATAGAGAAGAATTCGTCCCTGTAGCGCTGGGTTGGTACGTAAGGGGTAGTTATTCGAATATAAATATATATGGACCAACAAATTGGACTGATGACCACAACAGCACGATTATGGGTGAAGATGGTCTACTCTGTTCAGATGGCTTTCAAGGAAACCCTTATCTTATTGGTGGATGTCAAGGTAATCAAACGTTTGTCCAAACTAGTTCAAAAGTGATGTAGAGCTCACAAGAACTTCATTTGACATCTTTAATATAAAATGTTTTGTTATTATGGTTTCTCATGCCTTTTCTTTTCATTGCTTTTTTTATTTTTCTTGGAGCTGTCATTTCAGATATCAATGAATGTGAGGAACATACCTATGGGGCTGAATGTCGCGGCGGAAGTTGTATCAATAAACCTGGAGGGTTTGAGTGCCAATTTCTCAATCCACAATCGGTACAACCAGTTAAAGTGCACCCAGTGAAGGTGGGCATTATAGGTATTCCCCCTGCACTCTCTAAATCCGAAATTAAGATATAAATTTTGATTATTCATGTACCAAAGTAGATAATAAAAAAAGAAGAAATATATGTAACATATCTTTTGATTTTCAGCAAATCATATATCTTTTATTAATTTATTGAGCTATATTCAGTTACCAGCACTGCTATTGGACTATTATTTATACTCATTGGTGGATGGTGGTCGTACAAAGTCATAAAGAAAAAGAAAAACATTAAGCGCAAGCAAAAGTTCAAGCAAATGGTGTTGGAACAACAATTATCTTCTGGGGAAGTCGATGTTGAGAAAATTAAGGTCTTCAATTCCAAGGAGCTACAGAAAGCAACGGACAATTTCAATGTAGACAGAATTCTTGGCCAAGGAGGTCAAGGTACTGTTTACAAAGGAATGTTGGAAGATGGAAGAATTGTTGCTGTAAAGAAATCTAAAATAGTTGATGACGGAGATCAAGAAGTCAGACAATTCATCAATGAAATTGTCATTCTTTCCCAAATTATCCACAGAAATGTTGTCAAACTATTGGGCTGTTGTTTGGAGACTGAAGTTCCCCTTTTGGTTTATGAATTCATTGCTAATGGAACACTTTCTGAGTATATTCATCAGCCGAATGAAGAGTTTCCTCTTACATGGGAAATTACATTACGAGTTGCCATTGAAGTTGCAGGAGCTCTTTCCTACTTACATTCAGCAGCTGTTTTTCCCATTTACCACCGAGATATCAAGTCATCTAACATACTCTTAGACGACAAATACAGAGCAAAAGTAGCAGACTTTGGGACTTCAAGATCTGTTTCAATTGACCAAACACACCTTACCACTCTAGTACATGGAACATTTGGTTATCTAGACCCAGAGTACTTACAGTCTGGCCAATTTACGGACAAGAGTGATGTTTATAGTTTTGGTGTGGTCCTTGCTGAGCTCTTGACGGGACAAAAACCAGTTTCTGTAACAAGGTCGCAAGAAGCTGGCAGAAGCCTAGCAACTTATTTCCTTCTTTCTATGGAGCAGAATCGTCTATTTGATATTCTAGATGTCAGAGTTATGAAGGACGGTGGGAAGGAGGAGATGATGAAAGTTGCCAACCTTGCTAAAAGATGCTTAAATTTGAATGGAAGGAAACGACCTACAATGAAAGAAGTAGCAGCGGAATTGGAGGGAATTCAATTGTCAGTTAACAGTTCTAATCATGGTGAACAAAATTTGGCAAATGTTGCATATGTTCAACCTCAAGAAATAACTGAGGCTTGGGATGTTGTTTCTACATCAACAGGGCCTTGTACTGATGGTGGTAGTTTTTCCTGCGATGCACAACCACTTTTAACTTCCTAGACTCTGTGTGCCTACAAACAAATATTTCTTTCTTGTAAAATTCTTAGTTTTTGGACTTCGTATCTTCCTTAGAGGGGACTCTGTATCTTATAGACAATCACCGTACTATGTAATGCATGCGTTTCTTTTGGTTTATGCAATGTGTGGCATTTTTTTCTTTCCCGGATCCAGTCTTGTTTAGGGACTTGGAATCTCTTAGACTATTATATGTAATACCTTTAATTTCTAGCTTTTCTTAGTTTTACTTTTACATGATAATGCACAACTCAAAAGGAGATGTGAACATGCCGGTATGTGGGAGAGTGTTAATATTTTGTAATTTATTTGTCCTTGATGATTATTTTGTAATTTATTTGGCCTAGATGATTAAACTGGTTTCCAATTTTTTTTAATATTTTAAAGTTATTTACGTTAAAAAAAAAAATTGATTGACATATATATACTCATATATATTTGAAATTTCATAACAAATTACAATGTAGGTTTTTGGCATATCCACTTCAAAGACATGGGCTACTTTGAATAGAACTAGGAAACTTAAGCAAGCTCTTCTAAGTTCCAACAGCTGAATACAATCAAGTACTTTATTTACACACCAGCAGAAGAATTACTTCCACAACCACCAGCATGGATAATGATACAACAACAACATCAAGAACAAACAAACAACAACAACAACAACAGCGATAACGATCTCGGAAAGTAGGTAAAGAATTGCCATGACTAACTAAACAGCAATTTGAATACCCTGACTTCTATCATACCAGGTTGGCACATTACTACTATCTAGCTAGAATAAATTCATAAAAACAGCCAATGTTTACCGGGTAAGCAGCTTGTGTTTTTATGCTCACCACTGTAAACTTACCGCCATTAATTTTCTCTATAGCTTAAGGAACACAAACTCTTCAATAGCAGACACATCCCCAATCTTCGTCAAGATCTCCTTGCTTGGTTCCTCATCCACACCAATGGCCATTATAGCCTTCTTCAGGATGGTTCTTCCCACACTCATAAAGCTCACATTCACATTATGGCTTCCGAGTATATTTCCCACCTGGCCAATCATTCCAGGTTGATCCACCTGCCGGCACAAAATGAGGTTCCCTTCAAGGCTCACATCCACGCCAAATGATCCCAAACGTGTCAGATGGGGTTCCCCATATTTCACTTTCCCCTCGATGCTTATGCTTCCATTATCAGAAACTGAACTTGCAAATTTGGAGTCCACATTGGATATTTGTACCTGGATTGAATCAACAGGGAACTCGGGAGACGAGTCAACAGATACCTTTTCCTCACTTATGCGCAGACCTTTCTGCTTGGCAACGAAATCAGCATTTACTAGATTGATGAATGAGGTAGATATCGGTTCAATGATACCTTTAGTGATCATGGCCCGAAGAAGTCTAGTATCCAAGTCATCGTGATCTCGAGCTGATTTGTACACCACCCTCACAGATGTAATTCCACTCCCTCCTGCTACTAATTGTACAGCTAACTTTCCCAGCTTCTCAGCAAGAGCAACATAAGGAGACAACTCGGACATAACCTAAGGACGCAAACCATGTAAGAAAACTTAATGTTCTGCCACGAAATACTATAACTTATTCAATAATGGGAATGCTGGACCATGCATCATTTACCTCAGGAGGAACCATGGGTGCATTGACAGCAGTTGCAGAAAGTTCACCTTGCAATGCTCCAACTACCGCCTCGGCTATTTCAATTGCTACACCTTCCTGAATTTTATACAGAAATTTCAATGACTTGAGAATGTAAGATATCTCTCACTAAAGAAGTTTGATCAATAGAGGAGATTTATTTTGTGGAGACAACCGGAGAAATTAAGCATACCTGTGCTTCCTTTGTGCTAGCTCCAAGATGAGGTGTGACTGTGACATTCTCATGTTGCACTAACTTGCTTTCTTTTGAAGGAGGCTCCTCTGTGAATACATCAAGTGCAGCCTGTCCCAAAACGTAACAGTCATTTATGCATAGATCAAAACAGTACTAAAGTCTAGCGAAATCATATAAATAGATGACACTAATTTAGTGAGAGAATTGGGAGCTAGAGCCTAAAACTTTAAAGACAACGGTATAGATTATTAGGTTGAAAATGTCTCATAAAAACATGCTATACTTCTAAGTCTAACAGGATCATCCTTCATATAAATTAGAGTGATATAATATACCTGAGCAACAACTCCACTATCAAGGGCTCTCACTAATGCATCTTCGTCGATGACTCCACCCCTTGCAACATTAATGAGGCGAACTCCCTTCTTCATCTTTGAAAATGTATCATCATTGAACACCTTTGATGTAGTAGGTGTTAGTGGCATATGCAGAGACACGAAATCTGCAGTGGAGATGGCTTGGTCGAAAGAGACCAAATCCACACCGATGGCACGGGCTCTGTCAGCTGGGGCATAAGGATCATGTGCAATAACAAGCATTCCCAAGCCTTTGGCACGTCTAGCAACTTCAGATCCAACTTTTCCGAACCCCATTACTGCTAATGTCTTCCCAACAAGAGAGACACCAACATACTTGTTTCGTTTCCATAGTCCTGCAAAAGATAATTAATTGTCAATTTTAGAGCACTATCAGATAAGAAAAGTAAAACAATGTAATCAACCTTCTCAAAGTTCAACGGTAAGATTCCTGCTAGAACTTGTAAACTCAAGTTCTTAGGTCAAAACTAAAACAAATGTGTCAATTACAACCTTTGTCATCATTCTAGCAATTAAATTTTGTAACAATATATCTAATGATTTTGGAATTCATGATTACTACA
Source organism: Rubus idaeus (assembly GCA_030142095.1). NCBI lineage: Eukaryota > Viridiplantae > Streptophyta > Magnoliopsida > Rosales > Rosaceae > Rubus > Rubus idaeus. The sequence continues at coordinate 34,449,359 of CM057970.1, forward strand.
AACAGATTCAAGTTCACTATTTTAGCAGAGGTGGACAATTAACACAAAAATGCTAGTCCTCAATAACTATATATATTGAGCCAGGAAATAATTAAATTTGAGTTTTCTATCTTGTAGCATTCATTCTGATAGAATAGAATATGACACAAGCATAGCAAATCCTGGGTCATCTTCAAGAGTAAGAGATATTCACAAGGCAAATTACACTGGATAGTAACTCTTATCTGTTTCAGAACCCCATTCAGTCACATTCATTCTGATATTTGCCTTTATACCTTTCTGAGGTTGGTAATAGCACATACCGATAATGATCTTTTAATTCAGTAATCATTTTCGTATGTTGATTAAATATCAAAAGCCAAAAGCTAGTAGGCAGACAAATAAATTTACTCCCCATGCCAATCAGCACTATACTTGAAATCTTTAGATCCAATTTTCAGACAAAATCTCTGCTTTTATCAAAATGATGGATCGATTCGAGATAGGTGGATTTCCGTCTAAGGAAGAAGCCATGGAAAGTGGAAGATGGAGATGGCTTTGAGAGAAGAGGTAATGTTTCAAATCAAACTTTCTTAGAAGAACTTTCAGTTTCTTTAAAGTTTGAACATTATCTACTAAATTCTTTATCATTTCAGCTAGCAATAAAAATTTGTAACTAATTAATGATCTGGGAACTCATAAGAGTTTGCCATGTTTAGCATTCATTCTGATCCAATACAATGTGAGACAAGCATATTCAGAAACCCATTAAAGTCTCCAGTCTCCACATAAGAGGTAAAGCATATCCTCAAGGAGAGCAACTCTGTTTCAGAGACCCCCCCTCCCCAATCAGTCATCTTTTTCTTTAATAATGTACAAGGGGATCTTCATAGCTTAGCTAAATATAATATCTGACAGATTTTGATTCCAGATTCTCCTATAAAGAAATTTACTTTTTAAAAAAGGCCACACATGTTAAGCATGTGCACACCAGCTCCCACTGAGTCGGCAACTAGCAACCAATCATAGAGGCAAACATTTTTGCCCTCTTGCTTGGAGCAATCATATATATTTTTCTACCAAGAAAACGACGACAGATAAGAAAAATTCAATGTACAACAACTAAACTTCAAAAGGTAATTAAAGGTACAAAAGCGGAAATTCGACCCTGGCATAGTGGCATTCAGTGTCACACCAACCAAAACAGTCCCTATCAATTACATTACTTTGTCCATTATTTCACTCAAGATGAGAATATAATTTGCATTATTATGAGGGGTAAGTCTAATATACAGATCTGCATATTATGCAGCTCTTTTTTTTAAAATGCAATTGCATTAATGCAATTGCTGTTCAAAAAGATAAAACTAATTATTTTGAAATGCAATTGCCATTTCAAAATGGCAATTGCATTTTTAGAATGACAATTGCATTTTTTTAAATGTATAGTTTTATATTTTTAAACGGCAATTGCATTTCAAAAATGCAATTGCATTTTTTTTAAAAAGCTGCATGTTATGCAGATCTGTATATTAGAATTTTTCTATTATGAGATGCGTTAATTTTAAAGCAAACAAACTTTTTTCTTGCTTAAAAATTCATTAATGCTCCCACCCTATAGGTTAATAATAAGTGGCGATGTGGGACAAAGGGGTTTCAAACCTGGTACTCCTATATCGTGTTCTAGTAGTATTGTCTTAGACCATCATCGACCTTAAAAACTTAAATACTCAAATAATGCAGAACAATATATATCAACCTAACGATAATAATTAAAACCGCCAATAGTTAAATGAAAAAAAATTACTTAATTTGTGGTCACAAGACTTTGCTTATATTATTGACCAATTAATTATAAACTGCCGAGATAAAATTAATTAATGAATTAATTACCAGCTTTCATGGAGGCATCGGCCTGAGCAACATTTCTGGCCATGGAGGTGAGCAGCGCGATCCCGTGCTCGGTGGCAGCCACTTTGTTAGCCAAAAGATACAATTCGGGCTAGAACTTGTGCTGATGACGTGTTTAAGGAGTGGAGAGTATGGAAGCTAAAAGGAGTGAAGAGTGGGGAAGCTAGCATCACGTACACTTGAGACATCAATAGCTGCTGGATTTCGTCATTGAGAATTTCTCAACTCTCTCTTTACTTTTATTTAGATTTTTCATATATTCAGATTTGTATTCATGATGTGTACTTCAAGTATGTGTGAGTAGTCCTTAAGGTTGGGGGCTAGGGTTGTGTGCTCTAGCCCATGATGATGTTTGATGATTATTCTTGAACATATCCTGCTCAATGATTCAGTTTGTGGATTTGTTATGTGTACAAATACGGTTTTGTTAAATGCTTGTTTAGGAATTGATAGTTCTTGAGCATGTGTTAAACTTAATTGGTTAAGAGTATTTGCTATCAACTTATTCTCTTAGATATTTGGCATTGAACATGATGAGATTGAATGTAATGTTTACCTTATTTGAATCTTGATTCTTGGCACTCTATACCTATGAAATTACTTGGGGACCTTTAACGAGGCTTAGGTAATTGGATTAGGAAGTCTTTGATGTCCATAAGACGGCTCAAAGTTGTCTTTTAAGAATCAATCCTAGAACCTTAAGATGGTAAAGGGATAAGAGGTTTGATCCTTGGCTAAATCATTGTGCATGTTCCTGCTTGTTTGTCATTCATCGGATTGGGTTAGAGTTGACTCGAAACCCCAATCGTTTTCCAATTTAAATCAATCAAAAATCACATCTTTGTGGAGCTTGACATCAACACTTCAACCATTTTAAGCATTTCTACTTATGTTCTTACTTGTTTTCATGAGTTTAGTTTGGGTACTTTGAGAGTTGGTTTGATCCTTGTCACTCAAGAGTGACACCATTTGGAAACACTACACTCACACACTGCATATAATACACTTCACAGTACATATTTCATCCATAGTCTCACCATTTCTAGTGCTAGAATCACTTAGTTACACATCACCTATAGGGATTTTGGGTCTTCCAATCTCTTGGGTACGACATTCCCCGGTCTCTATATATCCACACATTTTTTGACATACATATAGGCACGTTTTTATAAGTTAGACCATACGACACGTCAATGGCAAACATAGGGGGAGAGGGAGAAGGTTGAGCAAAATTGCTCTCCTAATCAAAGGTCTCGTACATGTATACATACGTTGATGATAAAGCCATATATGAAGCTATTCAAAGTTCAAACTTTATCACAGAGTACCGACCATAAAATAGAAAATGGAATATAAATTTACGGCTTTACGCATTAGTTTTTAAAGGATTAATGGTCATATTGTTAAGACTAATCAACTAATCGAGAATATATACATGATATTTTAATATCATTTTTTAACATCAAAAAAATAGTAAATGCACCCATTATCAAATTTAGGAAGAGAACAATAGGTAATATTAACATTTTTCACACATGCTCTGCATGTGTAAAACTGTTTTTTTTTAATTAAGAAAAACAAAATTAATGGGAAGCTGGAGAAACCGTTATTACTGAGCTTGAAATATAGTTGTATGAAGATTGGCCAGCTGGTTTGAGGGACCCACTGTGAGTGGGTTCGTGCACTAGAGACCGAGAGATTAGTCTGGCATTAAGACTTGGCCCCGCAATACCCCGGTAATGGGTGAGCGGGATGGGCTGCTGGGATACTCGTCGGGGGCTTCGGCCCAAATTGCATGTGTTATTAGGTGGGTGCTGGTTCCTGACCGGCCCACCTCCAATGGATAAAAAAAAATGTGGATGATGAGATAATATTTATTTATTTTATTAAAATTTATTTATAATTTAACACAATTGCCCTTAATTGTTATTTGGTTTTCAAAGTTTTTGTTTAAGGGAAACGTAAATAACAAGAGAATAGTAGAGAATGCTCAGAATAAGATCAACTTTATTAATGAATAAGGGCCTCTATATATAGAGGAATACAAGATACAATCCGTATTGATGTAGGAAATATCTAATCCATATTCTAGAAGGATAACCTATACTAAGAGTCCTAGTTTGACAAGGCACACAATAATGTTTTCCTTCAACACTCTCCCTTGTGCCGGTCACAACTAGGTGGTGCTTTCCATGTTGTCTCGTTAAAAACCTTGCCAAGTAACAATAAAACCCAGTGGGAAAAAAATAACCTTGGTCGAAGGGAAAAAGAGTACAACGCACCCTTCATATTTGAAAGTGACATGTATGTGCCAGACTCCCCCTCAAGTCTGCACCTCCCCCTGATTCCTACAACCATGGGATCTCAGATAACTTAAGCATACCAATGCTTTTAACATGTTTTTCAAACGTGGACTTAGGCAAAGACTTAGTAAATAAATCTGCCACATTCTCCTCAGAACTAACTTGATTCACTTGAATCTTGAGGAGAGTCTGTTGTTGCTGATTATAAAAGTACTTAAGCGATGTATACTTGGTATTGTCCCTTTTAATGAAACCTTGCTTCATCATCTCGATGCAAGCAACATTATCCTCATAAATGCAAGTAGGTTCCTAAGTGGTAAACCTCAAACCACTTATTCCTCGAATATATGTAATAATAGACCTCAACAATACACACTAACAATTTCATGTAGAACAATTATCTCTGCATGATTCGAGGAAGTAGCAACTAATGTTTGCTTGGTGGACCTCCAAGATATCGCCGTGTTACCCATGGTAAAGACATAACCAATTTGGGAACAACCATTGTGCGGGTCAGAGAGGTACCCGATATCAGCAAAAACCAACCAAAACAACACAAGAATTTTTGGTGTAGGGAGTATAGCGGTTCTGTCCGCAGTTCGACCGGTCGACCGTCATACTTCGACCGGTCGACCGTCGTGGTCGATGCCCATTCGGACATGGTGCCTTAGAGGTTTGAAGTTCCTTTTTCAATCTTTCTTTTCTCTCTGTAGGGATAAAACAAGCCCAAAATCGATTGTACCCTTAAGGTATCGAAATATTGTCTTTATGCCACTCAATGGCGTTGCGTGGGCGCATAGCTAAATCTAGCTAACAAGTTCACAACAAAAGAGATGTAACACTGCGGCCCTTAGAATTTATTCGTCATCATCCTTTTGACGAAATTGATCATTCCTTCGATCTAGGGTCCGATTGATCATGGGAGTGCTAAATGGATGTACTTTGTCCATGTTAAATCTCATTAACATATTGTGGACACAAGTCGATTGGTGGATTAATATTCCACTATCTCGATGCTCTAGCACAAGGCCTAGAAACCGAGTTTCCCAAGATCTTTCATCTCAAATTCGGATTTCAAATACGTAGCAATATCTCCCAGTTCTTCGAGAGTGCTAATTAAATTCATGTCATCAACATAGACAATAATAATTGCAAATCCAGAACTTGTTCTCTTAATTAATAAACACGCATGGGCATAAACCATTATTTATATATCCCTTCCCAATCAAGTAGTCACATAAAGTGAGCATTTTAATCTTATTGAAAATGCACTCCGTGGTTTAGAGTCACTTGATGTGGGTAATTGAAGTCCATTAGGTACCTTCATATATATCTCTGAATTTAGATCCCCATAGAGATATGTTGTAACCACATTTATAAGCTGCATGTCAAGTTATTTGTGGAAACTACCAAACTGACAAGGTAGCGGAATGTAATATCATTCCTTACGAGTGAATACGTCTTCTCATAGTCAATCCCAGAGGGTTTGTGAGAAACCTTGCGCCACGAGGCGAGTCTTATATCTCAAGACTTCATTCTTCTCTTTACGCTTTCTAACAAAGACTTATTTATGTCCAATAGGCTTTACACTTGGGGACGTTAGCACTACGTACCCAAATACCTTTTTGCTTTGTTAGTGAAACTAGTTCAATTGGGATTGCATCTTTCCATTTAGGCCAATATGCTCTACGTTGATATTTTTCAACAGAGCGTGGTTCAATGTCATCGTGCTCTATAATTCTCTTGAGCAATACATCATCAAATAGTGTCGTCTCAAGCATGCATGCATTTATCGAGATTTTATTATTCTCTGAAATTGGTTCAATCATTGAGGCGTCCCCCAATATTGATTCATGGACATAATCAGAGATAATCTCATGAGACGGGTTTCGATATTGATGATGAATGGACTAGGCTGTGCCAAACTCACTTCCTTCCTTTGGTGAGTATCCATCGAACCAAGTGGTATCACCCTCTTCCTTTAGAGAACCACGGCCTCAACCACACCTCCACTTTGTGTGGTTGTGACACCATTATCGGCGTCATATCCCCTCTTCCTTTAATGGGATATCCAACCTTGCAGGCATGTGTGCAGCTGGTGTATTTGATCTCGTCACTTTATCAATATCAGAAAACGCATTAGGCATCGAATCTACTACGTTCTGAATATTGAGTATACTACGCACGTTACTAACCGTTGTGCGAGTTGGGGATCAAGATGAGACAGAGTGGGGACAAACCACGACAATTCCTGTCGTTTCTGTTGAACATACTTGTTCTTATCTCCCCCTAACGACGGGAAGACTGTCTCATCAAAAGTGACAATCCGCGAATTCAGCGGTAAAGAGATCACCTGCCAAGGATCAAGTAGCGGACAATAGTTGGAGATTCTTTACCAACATAAATACTTAAACGTTTCTGAGAACCCAATTAAGTGCGCTGTGGGGGCGCATATGGCACATAAACCGTGTAATCAAATATGCGTAAAAGGTGAGACATCCGGCTCATATCCAGTTACCATCTGGTACGCATAAAACGGTTGATTAATTGGTAATGGGTCAGAAACGAGTAAGTAAAGCTGCATGCGATATTGCATAACCCCAAACAGATAATGGGAGATTGGTGCGCATAACCAATGTCCAACTGACCATTTAAAATCTCTTAATGGTGGCTTCTGCGAGACCATTTCATGTATACACATGGGGCGTAGGATATTTAACTTTAATCCAATGCAATAATCATCAAACTTCTATGATGTAAACTCTCTAGCATTGTCAAGACATATTTGACATAATAGGATGATATGGGTGGTGAGCCCTTAAGTATATAACCGGTGCTAGAAGTTTTGCAGCATTACGTGTAGACAATTAAGCGACATGTGACCAGTATGTCGATGCATCCACTAAAATCATAAAATATCTCAAAAGTCTGCAATATGAGTGGATGAGTCTACAAATATCTTCCTTGGATACGATGTAAGAATGGAATAATTTCTTTTATGTCCTTAGCATAGGATGGTCTCGATCCTAATTTGCTCAAGGAACAGGCTTTGCAGAATGAGCCATTGGCCTTAGAGGCGATAGAAGCATAAGAGGCATCCTGATGAAGGTTCGAATCATGATTCACATCAGGGAAAAACGGCCCGAAAAAGGCAAGGGAGCATCGACCGGTCGACGGAGGGGTCGACCGTTCGACGAGACTCCCTGGACGGGTGTCGACCGGTCGACGATTTTGTCGAACGGTCGATGACGCACGACGGATCGAGGTGTTTCACCCTAGAGGGTGGTCGACCGTTCGACGATGGGGGGTCGACCGGTCGACGTGCGTCGGACAGTAGCATCGTTGTGCTTGTGTTCAACTGTCTCATCTCTTTGAATCAACTTTTGATTCTTCCTTCTATGAGCTCAAAGGGATGTCCGTGTGAGGTTTTCAATATACGGATCATCATATCACGACATGGATGTTCCAAGCAATCGTGTCAAAGCCTATATGTGTCAGAATCCAAGAGATCATCTCTAAAACTTTGTTGGATTCAATTATACGAATAGTGGTTAAGTATAACCCACAAGATCGACACATAAGTTTTCTAAGATGCGCTTACTTCCGCAACCATGAGAAATAATACATAATTATTTTTGTCCATTCTTACAATACGTTTTCCAATAATAACCGTTGACACTAATATCCTTCATTACATTGAGGAGAAATTCGAAATTCGCTCAGTACTTAGAGAAAATTCGAAAAATATGTCTATGACATAAATATAATTTCGAAGAATACTTGCCATTCTTTGAAGAAAATTCGAAATTTATTAATCATGTGCCAACGATTACATCGAGGTCTTATCCAGAAAATCTAATCCAAAATAACTATGACAATCGTCAATTTATTTAAGGCAAAAACGCCATTACATAATAAACTTGGAAATAAAACAATTGCAATTTAATCGAAGTCTGGATCTTCCATAGTCTTCTCATTACTTTGATCGACTTTAAAATCTGCAATTGTGAGATTGACGTCCTTCTCATCTCCGGTATCTTCTCCATAATAGGTTTCTTGCTCTCGGGATTCACAATACTTCTTGTAATCCTCAGACAACCTATTACTTGCCTTGCATTGTTAAACCAATGATCGTTCGATCCACATCGGTAGCATAGCTCGTTAGCACCACTTGCCTCATCGTTGCGTCTAGCAACTTGTGCCTTTGGAGGGGTATTTTGTGTACGATTGTACACCATATTGCCGCGCCCTCTATGGCCGGCATTGGTATGGCCACCATGGCCCATACTACGTCCTCCTTGCCCTCCTCTACGTGGTACAAAGTTTCCACGGTTTTGTGCAACGGTGTTGCGATTACCTTCCATGTTGGGACGATTATATGGACCGAGTCGTCCATTAGCATTGCCCTTTGCATTAGGGTTTCGTCCACTCTTGGCCAATTTTCCATAGTTTGCTTCTGGAACCTTCTTTGTTCCGACAGGCCGCGAGTTATTGTTCAACATGATCGTGTCATGCTTCTCAGCTACTTGCAGAAGATTAATTAGCTGATTGAACGTAGTAATCCGCTTGGCATTATACTCCATCCTATATTGCTTCGAAAGGATGAGTGCCGATGCGGGGAAGGTAGAGAGGGTCTTCTCTATTAAGTCTGCTTCGGTAAGAGTTACCTTACAAAATTGAAGCATAGCCCGTAGACGTAGCATCTCAGAATTAAATTCTGCTACGGTTTTGAAGTCAAGAAAACGGATGTCGTTCCACTTGACCTTCAAATCAGGAAGTAGTGTATCCTGGATGTTTCCAAATCTTCCATGAAGAGCTGTCCATAATTCATATGGATCCTTAACTTGCATATATTCCCATCTTAGGGAATGGGCCATATGGCGCCTAAGAAACATCAGTGCTTGGGCTTGGGCAGACGCAGATGGAGCTTTCGTGTTCGCATCTGGAGCACGAATTGTGGAAATAAGTTCTTTTCCAATGAATGTAGTTTCAACATCCGTCACCCATCGGTGATACTCGGTTCCATTAGGATCAAGGATGTCAAATTCGAGCTTTTGCGTTTCAGGCATCCTGAAATAAACCAATAAGAAGATACATTAGTTTCGCAGTCATAAAAGACATCCACGAACACTAATTAAAATTTCCAAGTAATATTTCGGATTAGAACAAGACCAAGATGGGTATGATCATAGCTTAAACCGTTCGATAGCTCCACGTAGGCATGACCGGATAAGGAAAGGAATGTCGGTGGAGCAAAGCTCTCTCAATACCACTGATTCCAATCCCTCACCTAAATCACACCTACGTAGATGAGTCTAGTAATGAATAAGCCATGACCAAAAATTGGTCGAATTCGATGCCTTTGTGAACTTTCTTTATCACAAAGATTTTCTTGGATGCTCATGAAGTTACTTTATCATAGCATATATTATGAATCCCCACGATTCATTAAAGCTCTTTAACTTTTACTAAAGAATGATAACATTAGGGGTGCTCATGACTTACATATATCGCAAGCGATATAAAGCTCGATCACTCCCCTAATACTTCTCATAATCTTTCGAAGTAGGTATAGTTTGTTGTCTTTTTGCTCATATATTTTCACCAAGAAAGTCCCACGCCATAAGAGGGGTCGGGATGTAGAAGAAGGGAAGTTTTTAAATCCCCGAGAAAAAACACAACCGCATCAAAAGCATAAACTTTTAGAAAATACTTATTTGGTTTTCTTAATCGGAGAAGAGTGCTTGAATTGCTTGAATTCTTGACTTGTGGCGTACTGTTCGCGAGCACTGTTCACGGCGGGCACTATTCACGAGTTACTATTCACGGCGGGCACTATTCACGAAAAACTGTTTTTGTGTATTTGGTTTTGTAGCTAGGGTTAGGGCTCGTGCTGATAACGTGTTTAAGGGAAACGTAAATAACAAGAGAATAGTAGAGAATGCTCAGAATAAGATCAACTTTATTAATGAATAAGGGCCTCTATATATAGAGGAATACAAGATACAATACGTATTGATGTAGGAAATATCTAATCCATATTCTAGAAGGATAACCTATACTAAGAGTCCTAGTTTGACAAGGCACACAATAATGTTTTCCTTCAACAGTTTTTTAATTATTTTTGATATTTCAAAGTTATTTATGAAAAAAAAAATCAGTTTTGATCAACAATACATATTTTCTTAATAGTAGTATAGTCATTTTTAACAAAATTTGAAAATTAAATAGAAGTAATAATGTACATTGCGTTTTCAGAAATGATGGCTTCATTTTTTTTGTTGAGAACAAAAAAATCAATTACATAAAAAGTCCAAAAAAAAAAGGGGCGAGCTAGGCTCCACCTCCATCTATAAACACGGGAAATTTATGACCCTTTGGCTTTACAATGAAAATTTAATTCTTCAAACGCGTTGTGACCCAAAAAAATGACCATCGTGCAGCATGTTCCAACTATATGTGGTTCTCCTAATTCGCCTGGGCCATTCTATGGTTCAGTTAAAAAAAAATCACTTTTCTGTGATTCTGTCTGAAAGCATAGGTCAAGTCTTCTCTAAAAAAGGATTTAAAATGAAAGCATAGGTCAAGTCTTGGTCAATTTGGATGCTAGCTTCTTCGGTTCTTCCTCCGCCCAAACTCTCAAATGTACAGAGGTTTTTTCCGACTCAAGTAGTTTAGGCACGAGACTGGGAGTGCAGGGATAGGAATTATATATAGTACAATTGGAAGAAGGGGCACCTGTGGGAACCATTGATCTCTAGCTTCCTGCTATACTCGAGAGATTTGAGTGAGGAATAATGGTTAGATCCCAGTTTCAGTTGCAAGTAGTACTCGTGCATCTTACTAGTCTGCTGATCTTGTGGTGTATTACCTGCAGTGCAATACTAGCCGTGGCATCACCATTAAATATGACAAAGCCTAATTGTCAGTCGTCTTGTGGAGGCATTGCAATCCCTTATCCTTTTGGAATTGGAGCTGGTTGTTATCTTACGGCCAGCGAAAATAGCACCAGGTATGACGAGTACTCGTTCCAAATATTGTGCAACAGCTCAACCAGCCGTCCCAGGCCTTTCTTGAGCAACACTAGTCTGGAAGTGCTGGAAATTTCTATTGAAGAGGGAACACTCCAAGTGAGAAGCCCGATCACCTTCGCAAATTGCAGTAACAAGCCAAACAACCGCCAGCCACCAGACCTGACGCCTTACCCTTTTCGGTACTCCGGGAAGAAGAACAGATTCACTTCAATGGGTTGCGGGCGAATTGCCTTGATGACTCTCGATTCACAGATACTGGGTGGCTGCTTGTCCATTTGTGGCGGCTTCTTCGGTGATAGTAGCTTCATAAAGAATAATAGCTGCAGTGGTATTGACTGTTGCCAAACCGCTATTCCGTTTGCTTTTAATGACTTCAATGCTAGTTTCGGAGCAGTAGTGGGCGATGAAATGAAATGCAAGTCTGCATTCCTTGTAGACCAACGTTGGTTTACATTAAACTCAACAAATATTTCTACCATCACTGATAAGAACTTCGTTCCTGTAGTGCTGGCATGGTCAATACATCGATATTCGAATATAGATATATATGGACCAACAAATTGGACTGATTACTACGACAGCATGTATATCAGTGATCATGATAAAAATCTACGTCTCTGCTCCAAGGGCTTTCAAGGAAACCCTTATCTTATTGATGGATGTCAAGGTAATTATTTCAAACTTTTGTCCAAACTCCAAACTAGTTCAAAAGTGATGTAGAGCTCACAAGAACTTCATTTGACATCTTTACTATAAAGTTTTGTTATTATGGTTTCTCATGCCTTTTTCTTTTCATTTTTTTTTCTTTTTCTTGGAGCTGTCATTTCAGATATCAATGAATGTGAGGAACATACCTATAGGGCTGAATGTCGCGGCGGCAGTTGTATCAATCGACCTGGAGGGTTTGCGTGCTTTCTCAAAATACAATCGGTACACCCAATTAAAGTGCACCCAGTTAAAGTGGGCACTATAGGTATTCCCCTGCACTCTCTAAATTCGAAATTAAGATATAAATTTTGATTATCCATGTACCAAAGTAGATAATAAAAAGAAGAAATATATGTAACATATCTTTTAATTTTCAGCAAATCATATATCTTTTGTTAATTTATTGAGCTATATTCAGTTATCAGCACTGCTATTGGACTATTATTTATACTCGTTGGTGGATGGCGGTCATACAAAGTCATAAAGAAGAGGAAAAACATTAAACGCAAGCAAAAGTTCTTTAAGCAAAATGGTGGTTTGTTGTTGGAGCAACAATTATCTTCTGGGGAAGTCAATGTTGAGAAAATTAAGGTCTTCAATTCCAAGGAGCTAGAGAAAGCAACAGACCATTTCAATGTAGACAGAATTCTTGGCCAAGGAGGTCAAGGTACCGTTTATAAAGGAATGTTGGAAGATGGAAGAATTGTTGCTGTAAAGAAATCTAAAATAGTTGATGGTGGAGATCAAGAAGTCAGACAATTCATCAATGAAATTGTCATTCTTTCCCAAATTATCCACAGAAATGTTGTCAAACTGTTGGGCTGTTGTTTAGAGACTGAAGTTCCCCTTTTGGTTTATGAATTCATTGCTAATGGAACACTTTCCGAGTATATTCATCAGCAAAATGAAGAGTTTCCTCTTACATGGGAAATAACATTACGAGTTGCCATTGAAGTTGCAGGAGTTCTTTCCTACTTACATTCAGCAGCCGCTTTTCCCATTTACCACCGAGATATCAAGTCATCTAACATACTCTTAGACGACAAATACAGAGCAAAAGTAGCAGACTTTGGGACTTCAAGATCTGTTTCAATTGAACAAACACACCTTACCACTCTAGTACATGGAACATTTGGTTATCTAGACCCAGAGTACTTCCAATCTAGCCAATTTACAGACAAGAGTGATGTTTATAGTTTTGGTGTGGTCCTTGCTGAGCTCTTGACGGGACAAAAACCAGTTTCTGTAACAAGGTCGCAAGAAGCTGGCAGAAGCCTAGCAACTTATTTCCTTCTTTCTATGGAGCAGAATCGTCTATTTGATATTCTAGATGTCAGAGTTATGAAGGACGGTGGGAAGGAGGAGATAATGAAAGTTGCCAACCTTGCTAAAAGATGCTAAATTTGAATGGAAGGAAACGACCCACTATGAAAGAAGTAGCAGCGGAATTGGAGGGAATTCAATTGTCACTTGTCAGTTAACACTTCTAATCACGTTGATCAATATTGGCTAATGTTGCATATGTTCAACCTCAAGAAATAACTGAGGCTTGAGATGTTTCTACATCAACAGGGCCTTGTACTGATGGTGGTAGTTTTTCCTGCGATGCACAGCCACTTCTAACTTCATAGACTCTGTGAGCCTACAAACAAATAGATTGTAAAGTAAAATTGGACTGCTGGGTTGGAATTACCAAATGGCTTAACCTCAAGATGAAATCTCATGTCAATCAAATTTCATTAAACTTAAAAAGCTTTTGAGATCAACAAAGCATCCTTACTATCTACAAATTGCAAAGTTTTATACCCGAATTTCATTCTCTCTTAACCGACACTGCAGTGCATTTATGGCAGGACTTAAGCTGCATACGATTGCAAAGAAGTAATATTAGAAAAGGAAAAGGCCAGGCATAACCAACTAATTTGAGAGGTGAGTATTGAATTCTGACCAATATTCGATTAATTTGCACATGGAAGATTGATACATTGAAGTGTGATGTATGAAAGCAAGTGGATGCATTTTCCCATCCCTGAAAGAAAAACAAAAACAAGAGAGAGAGAGAGAGAGAGAGAGAGAGAGAGAGAGAGAGACAGAGACAGAGACAGAGACAGAGACAGAGAGAGAAGCTAATTAGAATCAACAGTAATCAGTACTAGTACAAAGTGACAAAATAACAAAGGCTCACCTCATATTTTGCACGATTGCTTGGTTATAACTTATAAGCCGCTCGCTCCTCCTCATACAGTACTTGTTGCAATTCCGTAAATGACATTAGAGGTGAATCAAGCTTAATAAGAGATGAGGTTGGTAAAACATGAAGAGGAACTTCTTTTCTGACATATTCAGCACCACTGAAGCACAAAGCAAGAAGAAAATTCAGGATTTGAAACTCAAAATTGTCTTTCATGAACCCACAACTGTTTGGGAATTTCTTCTATCATTAGGAAAAGTTGTTTAACACTAATAATTTGTCAAGGAGTTATACACCATTAATGAAAACAACTTCATGCATTATACTCCAATTTAATTTGTTGTTTGGAAAGTTTTACAGCAAAGGTTCTTAATTTGTGTTACAGTATGACAATTATGAGAGCATTTATTTAAGCTTGGTCGCAATGAGTTTATTTTTCTACTTAGTTATTTTCTACTCAATCTTCGAGACGGTATATTATATGTCTAAACAGTCTAAACTATGTCCAAAAGAAAATGTCTGAGAAAAATTTGAATTGGTATATGCATGCACCCAACAACATGATCAAACATAGGTTTTACTTTAATAATATTTTTACGGACTTGGAATGAAAAAAAAAAATTATGAATAGGGGCGGGCCGGAATTGGTTTAGGGTTTAGGGCATTTCCATTAAGTATCTTTCATTACTATTTTTTTTTGGACAATGAAGTATCTTTCATTACTTAAGAGGTTAAGAGGATTCAGGGATATAGCTTATTGCAAAGAGGAAATAACCAAATGGGTTTATACCAATTCCTAGTCCTACACTTTACCTCTAGCTATGTTCATCTTGTGGTGTATTACCTGTGGTGCAATACTAGCCATAGCATATATTATACTATATACTATTTGTTGAAAACACTGTTCATCGGCTTATGAACAGTGTCGGCTCAAGCCAAGCTGATTATAAGAAATCTCACTTTTGTCCTTATATCTTCATTAATTATAGTTCTGCCATTCATTATTATTATTTTAAATTAATATAATATAAAAATGAATGTTTAGAAGAAAAAATGATTTTTTTATACAAAATAAAATAGAAAAAAATATTTAAAAAAATAATAAAAATAGCTAATATTCTAAATCACTCAATGTTTTGCTATAAAATAGAAAAATTAATATTTAGAAGAAAAAAATGATTTTTTTTCCAATCAAAAATAAAATAGAAAAAAATATTTAAAAATAAATAAAAATTGCTAATATTCTAAATCACACAATATTTTGCTATAAAACAAGTATACTGGAACCGATAATGTGATCAACTCCGTTTAATTCTCATTATTATTCTTAATTTAGTGAGTATATATTTGGTTATTCGTTTTTTTTTTAAATCTATTTAATTTTCCTAAACTTTTTATAAATCCTTACCAGAACACCAGTTGTAAAATAATGCCAATTGGACTAAAAATCATATTTTAGCTAATTCAGTACTCCTATTTCATGTCAATTATATTTTCTATGTTTTTAAATGTAATACTTAAATAACATTGCGTTAGTTCCAAAACCCGCGGTAAAGCGCGGACACGCCTTCTATCTCGACTTAGTAAATAACCTATAAAATAGATTAATAAATGTGTTTCTTTTTCTATATTTTTATCAGGTCATTATGTGTTATGTTTTTTTTCTCTAATACCTTTTTGAAATCCTCAATTGATATACAATTGTATACATAGGAATATAGGATTCATACATCATCCTTTCCTAGAGTGGCTATAATGAGTGTTGTATATGTGCATGCTGCATCTTATTTATCTTCACATACAAAGGGATTATACAAGGTACTAATTAATTCTTCAAAATCCCCAAAATTTCACAAATAATTGTGTGTATGTTTAAATTAGGAGCACTGCATATTTGAGGTTAATTTTTCTGCAGAGATGTGGAAGATTGGATGATCAAATAACACTTTTAAGGCACAAGTTGTTCTTCATTCAACAAAACATGACCTTCAATAAAAAATCCACCAAAACTGCCAGATATCAAGAAACAAATGTATGTTTTTGACAACGTAACAATCACAATACTTTAAGCATCTCAATGATGTAATAAGTATTAAATATTTTAATCATCTCAGTAATGTAATATACATAATACATCTAATCACATTACACCGCAGCAAAGCGCGAGTTCCCTTCTAGTCATTACCGATTGCAAAACCTAGCGAATTGTCTGTTAAATTGTGGAGAACTTGCAATCCTTTATTCTTTTGGAATTGGAGCTGGTTGTAACCACTTCATTTCAAATTTTCTTTTCAGGACTAGAAGGTGAAATAGAATGCAAGTATGTATTCCTTGCAGATCAACATTGGTTTCATCAATTTAACAAAGAATAGCTTAATCCTTACCAGGGGGTTTAAGGTCTCACACATATATAAATTGATGAAACAAACAATCACAGATTACCAATTAACCATAAAATAGATAATAAAATATAAATTTGCTCATTAGTTTTTGAAGTATTAAAAGTCATATTGTTAAGAGCTAAGATTAATCGACAATATATGTTGCCACCCAATAATATGGTGAACATATTTTTTTTTTTGGTTTGGTCCCTTTTTTTGTATAATTATTTTTTATTTTTTATTAATAAAATTAAATGAATGGAAGTACATACAATAGGTTCTCAGAAGTGATGGCCTCAATTTTTTGACTTCCTTATCTTGAAAAAAAAAAGAAGGAATAATGACAAACGAAAATAATAGAATTAACAGAATTAATTCTTAAACTTGTTAATGGGAAATTTAATTCTTTAAAAACGAGCTGTGACTTGTGAGCATCTTGTATCACATGCATCTTGAATTTAATTCGCCACGTTCTATGGTTCAATAAAAATAGCGACGTTTCTGTCGGCAAGCGTAGGTCAAGTCTTCTCTTAAAAAAAAGAAAAGTCTTGGTCGTTCAATTTTGGATGCTTTTTCCTCCACCCAAACTCTCAAATGTACAGATGTGTGCGATTTGGTTTTTCTGATTCGAGTGCGAGAGAGATCAAGTGAGGAATAATGGTTAGATCCCATTTTCAGTTGCAAATCCTGCACTTTACTAGTCAGGTGATGTTGTGGTCTATTACCTGCGGTGCAATGGCATCACCATTACCGATTGCAAAGCCTCATTGTCAGTCGTCATGTGGAGGCATTGCAATCCCTTATCCTTTTGGAATTGGGGCTGGTTGTTATCTTACGGGCGGGAATAATACCTACTATGACAAATCCTTCGAAATAGTGTGTGACAACTTAGCTAGCCCTCCCAGGCCTTTATTGAGCAACACTAGTCTGGAAGTGCTGAACATTTCTATTGAAGAGCGAACACTCCAAGTGAGAAGCCCGATCACCTTCGCAAAATGCAGTAACAAGCCAAACAACCGCCAGCCACCCAACCTGACGGGTTACCCCTTTTGGTACTCCGGGGAGAAGAACAGATTCACTTCAATGGGTTGCGGGCGAATTGCCTTGTTGACTGGCGATTCAATGATACTGGGTGGCTGCTTGTCCATTTGTGACCCCTACCTCTGGGGTGATAGTGGGATCATAAAGAATAATAGCTGCAGTGGCATTAATTGTTGCCAAACCGCTATTCCGTATAGATTTCAGCGCTTCAATGCTAGTTTCGGAGCAGGAGTGGGACAAGAAATGAAATGCACGTCGGCATTCCTTGTAGACCAACGTTGGTTTACATTAAACTCAACAAATATTTCTACCATCGTTGATATGAACTTCGTCCCTGTAGCGCTGCGATGGTTTGTAAATGCCTATTCGAATAGAGATATATATGGACCAACAAATTGGACCGATAACCACAACAGCACGTATATGAGTGATGATATAGAAATCCTACGTCTCTGCTCCAAGGGCTTTCGAGGAAACCCTTATCTTATTGATGGATGTCAAGGTAATCAAACTTTTGTCCAAACAAGTTCAAAAGTGATGTAGAGCTTCATTTGACATCTTTAATATGAATGTTTGTTATTATGGTTTCTCATGCCTTTTTCTTTTCATTTCTTTTTCTTTTTCTTGGAGCTGTCATTTCAGATATCAACGAATGTGAGGAACATACTTATGGGGCTGAATGTCACGGCGGCAGTTGTATCAATCTACCTGGAGGGTTTAAGTGCGAATTTCTCATTCCACAATCGGTACAACCAGTTAAAGTGAACCCAGTGAAAGTGGGCACTATAGGTATTCCCCTGCACTCTCTAAATCTGAAATTAAGATATAAATTTTGATTATCCATGTACCAAAGTAGATAATAAAAAGAAGAAATATATGTAACATATCTCTTAATTTTCAGCAAATCATATATCTTTTATTAATTTATTGAGCTATATATATTCAGTTACCAGTACTGCTATTGGACTATTATTTATACTCGTTGGTGTCTGGTGGTCGTACAAAGTCATAGAGAAGAGGAAAAACATTAAACGCAAGCAAAAGTTCTTTAAGCAAAATGGTGGTTTGTTGTTGGAACAACAATTAGCTTCAGGGGAAGTCAATGTTGAGAAAATTAAGGTATTCAATTCCAAGGAGCTAGAGAAAGCAACAGACCATTTCAATGTAGACAGAATTCTTGGTCAAGGAGGTCAAGGTACCGTTTACAAAGGAATGTTGGAAGATGGAAGAATTGTTGCTGTAAAGAAATCTAAAATAGTTGATGGTGGAGATCAAGAAGTCAGACAATTCATCAATGAAATTGTCATTCTTTCCCAAATTATCCACCGAAATGTTGTCAAACTGTTGGGCTGCTGTTTAGAGACTGAAGTTCCCCTTTTGGTTTATGAATTCATTGCTAATGGAACACTTTCCGAGTATATTCATCAGCAAAATGAAGAGTTTCCTCTTACATGGGAAATTACATTACGAGTTGCCATTGAAGTTGCAGGAGCTCTTTCCTACTTACATTCAGCAGCCGCTTTTCCCATTTACCACCGAGATATCAAGTCATCTAACATACTCTTAGATGACAAATACAGAGCAAAAGTAGCAGACTTTGGGACTTCAAGATCTGTTTCAATTGACCAAACACACCTTACCACTCTAGTACATGGAACATTTGGCTATCTAGACCCAGAGTACTTCCAATCTAGCCAATTTACAGACAAGAGTGATGTTTATAGTTTTGGTGTGGTCCTTGTTGAGCTCTTGACGGGACAAAAACCGGTTTCTGTAACAAGGTCGCAAGAAGCTGGCAGAAGCCTAGCAACTTATTTCCTTCTTTCTATGGAGCAGAATCGTCTATTTGATATTCTAGATGTCAGAGTTATCAAGGACGGTGGGAAGGAGGAGATAATGAAAGTTGCCAACCTTGCTAAAAGATGCTTAAATTTGAATGGAAGGAAACGACCTACTATGAAAGAAGTAGCAGCGGAATTGGAGGGAATTCAATTGTCAGTTAACACTTCTAATCATGGTGATCAAAATTTGGCAAATGTTGCATATGTTCAACCTCAAGAAATAACTGAGGCTTGGGATGTTGTTTCTACATCAACAGGGCCTTGTACTGATGGTGGTAGTTTTTCCAGCGATGCACAACTACTTTTAACTTCCTAGACTCTGTGAGCCTACAAACAAATATTTCTTTCTTGTAAAATTCTTAGTTTTTGGACTTCGTATCTTCCTTGGAGTGGACTCCGTATCTCATAGACAATCACCGTACTATGTAATGCATGCGTTTCTTTTGGTTTATGCAATGTGTGGCATTTTTTTCGTTCCCGGATCCATAGTCTTGTTTAGGGACTTGGAATCTCTTAGACTATTATATGTAATACCTTTAATTTCTAGCTTTTCTTAGTTTTACTTTTACATGATAATGCACAACTCAAAAGAAGATGTGAACATGCCGGTATGTGGGAGAGTGTTAATATTTTTGTAATTTATTTGTCCTTGATGATTATTTTGTAATTTATTTGGCCTAGATGATTAAACTGGTTTCCAATTTTTTTAATATTTTAAAGTTATTTACGTAAAAAAAAACAAATTAGTTTGATTGACATATATATATATATATATATTTGAAATTTCCTAACAAATCACAATGTAGGTTTTTGGCATATCCACTTCAAAACATGGTGCTACTTTGAATAGAACTAGGAAACTTAAGCAAGCTCTTCTAAGTTCCAACAGCTGAATACAATCAAGTACTTTATTTACACACCAGCAGAAGAATTACTTCCACAACCACCAGCATGGATAATGATACAACAACAACATCAAGAACAAACAAACAACAACAACAACAACAACAACAACAACAGCGATAACGATCTCGGAAAGTAGGTAAAGAATTGCCATGACTAACTAAACAGCAATTTGAATACCCTGACTTCTATCATACCAGGTTGGCACATTACTACTATCTAGCTAGAATAAATTCATAAAAACAACTAATGTTTACCGGGTAAGCAGCTTGTGTTTTTATGCTCACCACTGTAAACTTACCACCATTAATTTTCTCTATAGCTTAAGGAACACAAACTCTTCAATAGCAGACACATCCCCAATCTTCGTCAAGATCTCCTTGCTTGGTTCCTCATCCACACCAATGGCCATTATAGCCTTCTTCAGGATGGTTCTTCCCACACTCATAAAGCTCACATTCACATTATGGCTTCCGAGTATATTTCCCACCTGGCCAATCATTCCAGGTTGATCCACCTGCCGGCACAAAATGAGGTTCCCTTCAAGGCTCACATCCACGCCAAATGATCCCAAACGTGTCAGATGGGGTTCCCCATATTTCACTTTCCCCTCGATGCTTATGCTTCCATTATCAGAAACTGAACTTGCAAATTTGGAGTCCACATTGGATATGTGTACCTGGATTGAATCAACAGGGAACTCGGGAGACGAGTCAACAGATACCTTTTCCTCACTTATGCGCAGACCTTTCTGCTTGGCAACGAAATCAGCATTTACTAGATTGATGAATGAGGTAGATATCGGTTCAATGATACCTTTAGTGATCATGGCCCGAAGAAGTCTAGTATCCAAGTCATCGTGATCTCGAGCTGATTTGTACACCACCCTCACAGATGTAATTCCACTCCCTCCTGCTACTAATTGTACAGCTAATTTTCCCAGCTTCTCAGCAAGAGCAACATAAGGAGACAACTCGGACATAACCTAAGGACGCAAACCATGTAAGAAAACTTAATGTTCTGCCACGAAATACTATAACTTATTCAATAATGGGAATGCTGGACCATGCATCATTTACCTCAGGAGGAACCATGGGTGCATTGACAGCAGTTGCAGAAAGTTCACCTTGCAATGCTCCAACTACAGCCTCGGCTATTTCAATTGCTACACCTTCCTGAATTTTATACAGAAATTTCAATGACTTGAGAATGTAAGATATCTCTCACTAAAGAAGTTTGATCAATAGAGGAGATTTATTTTGTGGAGACAACCGGAGAAATTAAGCATACCTGTGCTTCCTTTGTGCTAGCTCCAAGATGAGGTGTGACTGTGACATTCTCATGTTGCACTAACTTGCTTTCTTTTGAAGGAGGCTCCTCTGTGAATACATCAAGTGCAGCCTGTCCCAAAACGTAACAGTCATTTATGCATAGATCAAAACAGTACTAAAGTCTAGCGAAATCATATAAATAGATGACACTAATTTAGTGAGAGAATTGGGAGCTAGAGCCTAAAACTTTAAAGACAACGGTATAGATTATTAGGTTGAAAATGTCTCATAAAAACATGCTATACTTCTAAGTCTAACAGGATCATCCTTCATATAAATTAGAGTGATATAATATACCTGAGCAACAACTCCACTATCAAGGGCTCTCACTAATGCATCTTCGTCGATGACTCCACCCCTTGCAACATTAATGAGGCGAACTCCCTTCTTCATCTTTGAAAATGTATCATCATTGAACACCTTTGATGTAGTAGGGGTTAGTGGCATATGCAGAGACACGAAATCTGCAGTGGAGATGGCTTGGTCGAAAGAGACCAAATCCACACCGATGGCACGGGCTCTGTCAGCTGGGGCATAAGGATCATGTGCAATAACAAGCATTCCCAAGCCTTTTGCACGTCTAGCAACTTCAGATCCAACTTTTCCGAACCCCATTACTGCTAATGTCTTCCCAACAAGAGAGACACCAACATACTTGTTTCGTTTCCATAGTCCTGCAAAAGATAATTAATTGTCAATTTTAGAGCACTATCAGATAAGAAAAGTAAAACAATGTAATCAACCTTCTCAAAGTTCAACGGTAAGATTCCTGCTAGAACTTGTAAACTCAAGTTCTTAGGTCAAAACTAAAACAAATGTGTCAATTACAACCTTTGTCATCATTCTAGCAATTAAATTTTGTAACAATATATCTAATGATTTTGGAATTCATGATTACTACAAACAGATTCAAGCTCACTATTTTAGCAGAGGTGGACAATTAACACAAAAATGATAGTCCTCAATAACTATATATATTGAGCCAAGAAATAATTAAATTTGAGTTTTCTATCTTGTAGCATTCATTCTGATAGAATAGAATATGACACAAGCATAGCAAATCCTGGGTCATCTTCAAGAGTAAGAGATATTCACAAGGCAAATTACACTGGATAGTAACTCTTATCTGTTTCAGAACCCCATTCAGTCACATTCATTCTGATATTTGCCTTTATACCTTTCTGAGGTTGGTAATAGCACATACTGATAATGATCTTTTAATTCAGTAATCATTTTCGTATGTTGATTAAATATCAAAAGCCAAAAGCTAGTAGGCAGACAAATACATTTATTCCCTAATCAGCACTTACTTGAAATCTTTAGCTCCAATTTTCAATCAAAATCTCTGCTTTTATAAACATGATGGATCGATTCGAGATAGGTGGATTTCCGTCTAAAGAAGAAGCCATGGAAAGTGGAAGGTGGAGATGGCTTTGAGAGGAGGTAATGAACTAATGATTCAAATCAAACTTTCTTAGAAGAACTTTCAGTTTCTTTAAAGTTTGACCAGTATCTACTAAATTGTTTGTCATCATTTAAGCTAGCAATAAAAAATTGTAACTAATTAATGATCTGGGAACTTAAGGTTGCCACAATCAGAAAAGGATAGCCATCATTCACTATGCAACTCATAAGACTTTGCCATGTTTAGCATTCATTCTGATTCAATACAATGTGAGACAAGCATATTCAATTCTGCCTTATTTAGCAAATGTCACATATCAGAAACCCATTAAACTCTCCAGTCTCCACATAAGAGGTGAAGCATATCCTCAAGGGGAGCAACTCTGTTTCAGAGCCCCCCCCCCCAATCAGTCATCTTTTTCTTTAATGATGTACAAGGGGATCTTCATAGCTTAGCTAAATATAATATCTGACAGATTTTGATTCCAGATTCTCCTATAAAGAAATTTACTTTTTAAAAAAGGCCACACATGTTAAGCATGTGCACACCAGCTCCCACTGAGTCGGCAACTAGCAACCAATCATAGAGGCAAACATTTTTGCCCTCTTGCTTGGAGCAATCATATATATTTTTCTACCCAGAAAACGACGACAGATGATAAAAATTCAATGTACAACAACTAAACTTCAAAAGGTAATTCAAGGTACAAAAGCGGAAATTCGACCCTGGCATTCAGTGTCCCACCAACCAAAACAGTCCCTATCAATTACATTACTTTGTCCATTATTTCACTCAAGATGAGAATATAATTTGCATTATTATGAGATGCGTTAATTTTAAAGCAAACAAACTTTTTTCTTGCTTAAAAATTCATTAATGCTCCCACCCTATAGGTTAATAATAAGTGGCGATGTGGGACAAAGGCGTTTCAAACCTGGAACTCCTAAATCGTGTTCTAGTAGCATCGTCTTAGACAATCACCAAATATTCTGAACTTAAAAACTTAAATCCTCAAGCTAGATAATGGTTAAAACCGCCAAAATTTATGTTATGCAATAGTTAAATGGAAAAAAATACTTAATTTGTGGTCACAAGACTTTGCTTATATTATTGACCAATTAATTATAAGCGGCCGAGATGAAATTAATTAATTAATTAATTACCAGCTTTCATGGAGGCATCGGCCTGAGCAACATTTCTGGCCATGGAGGTGAGCAGCGCGATCCCGTGCTCGGCGGCAGCCACGGTGTTAGCCGTCGGCGCATTAACGACGAGGCATCCGAATTCCGTCGCCGCCTGCAGATCCACATTGTCGATTCCGACTCCGGCTCTCCCCACCACCTTCAGCCTCCCCTTGGCCGCCTCGAAAACCTGCCTGGTGACCTTGGTCCCGCTCCGCACGATCAGCGCGTCGCACGATGAGATCTTGGCGCAGAGCTCCTCCGGCGTGAGGTTGTACGCGCACTCCAGGTTCCCGAAGGCGCGTAGGACCTCCAGCCCCGCCTCTCCGAGTTTCTCGGAGACTAGGATCGTCGGCGTCGAATCGGAAGACGCGGCCTTTTTGAGATCCCCGGAGCTCGAAACCGGCGATGAAGCCTCCACGGCTTTCAAAGCGTTGGTGATGAGCGAATGATTTCCGCGGAAATGGGAATGGCATTGCGAAGCCTTCAAGGAAATGGGAGTGGAGGTGGAGGTGGTTTTGAGGAAGGAAAGAAGCGAAGCTTTTGATGATGAAGGTGTTATTTTCGCAGAGGTGGTGAAGGTGGAGATGGCTTTGAGAGAAGAAGAAGAGGAAGCGGAAGAAGCCATGGAAAGTGGGAGGGTGTAAAAACTGGCTGGTGTTTTCTGTTTGTTGGAATCTGTTACTAAATTTCAGGAGCGGGTCTGAAACTTATTGGGATCTTTAAAGCAGAGTTTTTTTTAACCAAATTTGAGGTAAAAAGAAAAATCAGAGGCAGTAACTAAAAATGGATAATTTTTGGGAGACAACGTTGAATTACAGCCTCTGCAGAGTTTGCCCCCTAAAACCATAGGCCAAAATTGCAGAGTTGAATTTAGCGGGCAAAAGAAACCTTCACCAAGTAGAGGCAGTAACTTAATAAGAGGTATGGTTGCTTTCAGTTATAATTTTACGCGCCATATATGGTTACCACAGTGGGTATGGGGACCTAAAATGGTGTGATGTTCATAACGTGGTTTCAAAGTCATTAACTCATCGCCAACTTGTGTACGAAAATGTTATGATTCTACAGTGTATTCTACTGTACTAGTCCTTAATTTACTACATGCCCTATCCAAACCTTAATTTCCCCACTTCCATTTTCACTTTCTCGATCCCTCTCAAATTCTCAGTGTACGGAATCGATCTGTATGGGTTGCTTGCAATTCTTCTTCTTTGTGATGGCCGGAGCATTTACGTACCTTGCATGGATCTATACCTAGGGAACTTACTTTAGGGTACAAAGGAGGACTAATTTCAGAGATATCTTTCACAGAAAGGGAAAAAAAATTGGTAAAGTGGATAACGTACCATTATACTTGGTTGCTAATGTTTAGAGAAATTTCTTCGATCCAGGTTCAATTAACACACTGATCCAGGTTCAAAGTCAATTAAACACCCTTTTTCGTTAGGTGGTTCCTTCTGGAGGACGACATGCATGGGGATAAGATTTGCTGAAATTGTTGTGATAAGTCTTAATTAAAGACATGGGATCATTTTCTTCATGCCGGCATTTTTAACTCACTCCTCTAGGTGATTTGACAAAGTAAATGGTTCTAGCCTAGCTTCCTTGGATCTTCAAGAAAAGAGAGAGAACAGCAAGGTTAACCAATTAAGGTTAATTATTACAGGCCCCATGCATGTCTAAATTCCTGATTGAATGATCAAAATGGACTAGTACCTACTTTTTTTGTCTTCCATTCCAGTATAGCCCACAAGTCACTGCTTTCAATTCAATTGATTAGAAGAGAAGCAATCTACAATCAGGGCCGGCCTTGGCTATAGGCGGGATAGGCCATCGCCTAAGGCCCCCAAATTTAGGAGCCCCAAAATTCTGTACTTGTTTACATATAATAATATAATATGTATGTTAAACAAAAATTAAATTATATATTATATCAGTATAACAGTATATGTGTGTAGGCCTGTAGGGACAAACGTGATTGTGAGAATATCAATTTCCAAATTCCAAGACTAGTCACTAATGAACCATTGATGGTTGCACCAAAAAAAAAGCATTGATCGTTGTCTTTCTAAATTCTTATTTCCTTATCACTGTATTGGGGCGTGTACTGCACACAAAAAAAAATTCTTTCACATTCCCGTTTGTCAGGGAACTCTGGTTGAACCCAGAAGGCTCCTAGCCTCCAAACTCTAAATAATTGGCAAAATCTAAAATCCCAATCTCCAATTCCAGAGCTGAAAATTGTTGAAGAACTTTAAGGACCTTAACGGTTTGACAGGTAATTCATCATCCCTAAATTTCCAATTTAAATTCAAAGTTTTATCTTTTGGTTTTGTCTTCTTGATTTTATTTCCGGTTATTGTTTTATTAATATTGTGTCGTATGTGGCTCTGTCTTGCTTTAGTTTTGAGTTTTCTTCTTTTTTATTTGTTCAGATTCAATCTGTTTTGGACTTTTGGTGTTGTCGTATTTGATGAGAACTTGAAATTGATTGTTCTAGTGGGAAGTTGCGAACTTGTTAATTGTTAGTTTGTTATAATGACTCCTATTAGGAAGTATCCTTCTGGGGCTAAAAAAAAAAAGAGACAAGCATAGGAAAGAAGTATTGGTTAAACTTCAAGCAGGATCTCTTAATAAGTACTTCAGGATTAAACAAGTAGAGACTTCAATTATTATTTGTTATTGTGTTATTATGATTTATTGTTGCTATTAGCCGATTATTGGTCAGGAGCCCCATTTTTTTTGTTTGCCTATAGCCCCCAAAAAGTCAGGGCCGGCCCTGTCTACAATATATTAATAATTTTGATTGATTATTTGTAAGCACTGCATGTTAATTGAGCATATTCCTGGATATGGTATCATCTCTCTATCCCAGTACACAGAACTCCCTCAGTCTCTCTTGTTCAATAATGATGAACAATGAACAAGACCAAGACCAAGACCTGCACCATCCCATGTGGGTCTTGGAACCTCTTTTGCTTTGCACCTTCCCATTTAATTTATTCATTCATTCATGTTTGTGTTTTCGTGGGTCCTTTTCCGATTGATTTTGCTTCAATTTTCAATTGGGGATATGGAATCTGGATCCTCCCTTTTGTACTATATATATTACAATATTTAGTAGCATGTTACCATCATACCATGGCTAAATGAAAAATCTAGTGCCGTCTTGCGGTGCAAATTTAACTTTTGTTTTATATAATGATAAGTTAAACTCAGAAACCGCTACTTACAAATGATAGACTTATGTTACTAGATTAAATAGTCGTTGATTTGTGATGAAAATCTTGACAACGAGAATCTAAGCTCTTGGGTTTGCCCGAGGGATGTAAGTCGGTTGAAAAATCTGATTCCAATTAATTTCAATCTAAAATTTGAAATATTAAAAGTCAAAAATTTAGAAGAAAAAAAATTGAAATAGTTACGTCCAATCCGAAATACAATATACAATTAAAAACTACACATTTTATTAATTATATTTTTGTTTTTGTTTTGAGAAAGAATGTCCATTCTTAATTAAGAGCTCATCGAGTGCACATTGTAACCAACCCAAAGGGCACATTAAAGAAGCGAGTAGTAAACTCAACTTTTCTAACATTAAGCACAAAAAGAGAAAAGCATAACAACAGTTAACAATATAATTAGAACACTCAAATTAATTAGAATGTTTGTATGTGACGTCTTCCCTACGCAAAGAGAGAGACCGCGAAAACCATTCATCCATCTTGACAAACACAGTCGTCTTCTTAGGTCCCTTAATTCCCCAAAGGATCGAGATCACTAGATCAGCAACTTGGGGTCGCTTCATTAATTCTGGGTTTGAAATCCTAGATCCATCTCATCTTCGAGTTTTGTTTTATGATCTATATATGAAACTTAATTTGAAACCGAAACTGACCTGAAATCGCGCACCGCCGGTTATATTGTCTTGGTTGGCAGTGAAAATTTTTGACCAGTTTCAATCAGAAAATCTAGACAATCGATGGATATAGTTAGTTATTAAGGTCAAAAACTCAAACCGATCGATGACACTGGGGCGGAGCCAATTAAGGACCAGGTGGGTCCCAAGCCCCCTCATTTTTTGTTAATTAACCTTAATCTAGTATTTCTTTGTTGTAAGCAAGTGTTTACGATAATTCTTCTATTTATGGACTTTAAATTACTTGAAATTGTCAACCCAATATTAATTCCATCTATGATTCTATGATAATAAAATGAGAACTAATACTCCATTCGTATGAATTAATAATTAACATTGCATAAAAATTATTCTACAAAAAAAAAACATTGCATAAAATTAAAATTAAACCCACCTTCTTTGAGGTAACCGCCTTTATCCAACACTTATAGGGTATGTAATATTTCTAGTTATTATTTAAGTAAATTCCTATTGTCAATCAAAATAGAATTTTTTTACCAAACTAACCCTAATATATTAAAAAACTTTAATCAACTTTTACTTTTAAGAGATAAAGTTGTCTTCAAAGTATAAAAAAATACAAAAAGGGAAATAACAAAAAAATAATAATCTCACTCTCTATGCAATAACTTTTCACTATTTGTCTGCATATCACTTCCCACTACCTCTCAAATAACTTCCGACTATTATCTCTAAGATAACTTTTCATTAATTTTCTTTTTTCTTTATTAAAAATAGTTTTACACATGCAAAGCTTGTGTTGAGAATGCTAATATAAATATTCTCATTTTCTCCCATTCATTGATTTACTATGATGAGGGAATTGAGTACAATTATATTTTGGTCTATATTTATTAATTGAAAAAATATTTAATAAGACCTCCCCTAAATTAAAATTCTGGCTCCGCCTTTGACTACCAAGTCCAGCCCTACTAGCCACGATCTAAAACCTTAATACTTGTATAATTTTATTATTTTTTCTTTAAAGGAGGAAATCAAAATTGAGATCATTATCCATTATTAAGAAGAGCTTAGGCTTGTTTTAACCTTCATACAATTTAGTTATAACTGTGGACCTTCATACAACAGAATTCATAACTTAACTCTATGACACTTACTAAACGTAATCCCAACAAGAGTGTCTCGATCGTTGTCCAATATGAATTTGTTGTCGGAGAAGGAGGAATGGTTTATGGTATTATGATGGAGCGCCAGATAAGAAATTTAAGCTGTTGTGGAGTCATAGATGCTTCCACCATATATATGAGCTTACAATGTTCTACTTTTCTTTTCTTTTCTTTTTTATCCTTCTCATTTTTTGTGAGTGGCAAGTTAGCACCCTCGTTCATACTAGAATGATAATTCCATCTTAAACTTAGTACCTAGCCGGAATCGGGGTTTAAATCTCGCCGGACAAATTGAAAACTTTAGAAAGTGTTTATAGTTTTTTGTTACTGTGTAGTGTATGTGTATGTGTATGGCAGTATGTAGAGCCGGCATCGATTATTCCTAATATAAAAATCTTGCATTTAGTCAAGGGAGAAAAAGAGTCCCAAAAGGCTGGTGATGTTAAAAGGTAAAAATAATGTACTTTTATATATGGCACTAGAGTAATAATTAGAAAAAAAAAAAAAAAACTCTTTGCAATCAAGCTTGAATATTGAATCTCAAAGTCTTGGAGACCAGTTATTCTTAAAATTGACTTTAAAGCTTTTTCTATCGTGCGGCATATAATAAGTAGAAACAAATAAGTAAAAAATAATTTCATATGTCACTCTTGTTATTCACTTTCTCCGCTCTCCTCACTTAGTGCCTTGACAATTGCGAGTAGAATGGAGTAATTGTCTTCGCTTAATTTCTCAAATGAATTTCCGTGCTTCCCATATTTTCCGAGAAGGTAATCGAATCGCAGATGCTTTAGCGAATCATGGTACTTCATTGGTGGGCTTGTCATGGTGGGATGATGTTCCTCACTTTATTACTAACTTTTGTACTCAAGATCATTTGGGTCATCCAAATTTTCGATTTGCTTGATGCTTGATGTTTTTTCCTGTTTTAGATATGTTTCATGGGGTAAGGTTTTTGTCCCCCCCCTTCTTGTATTCTCCTTTCTTTTTAATATATTTTTAATTTTGCCAAAAAAAAAAATTCCAACTACGACTTAATAAGTTAATATATAATGTGCCGAAAATAAAAATTGGAGCTGGTAGATATGGACGATGAAAATTTTTACGAGATTAACGGGAGCGCAGACATGACCAACAAAAGACAAAAAAAAAAAGACAAAAATTGCTCAAAAGTACTTTTGAATCATTTATTTTCCTGGGCAATGTGCTTGAAATTAGCTGAATCTGCCCATGGAATTGCGTCTGCACCGTTATGATGTCCACCCCAGGAATTGCTTCTTACATGTCATACAATAAATAAGCTAAGCCAAAGTTTATACCTCAGGCATTTGTTCATCATACGTTATGATGAACATGGAATAACTAGCCTTATAATTGTTACTCGCAAATTCTTTGGAAACCTTAATACAAGTCACTTGCGTTTAACATTCGTATAGAATGTGGATCTGCATTCTATTTGATATGAATGCTAACAGTGCCAAGTGTTATTCGTAGTGATTGATGACAATTTTTGCTCTCAGCTTCTTGTGTTTTCTGTGTATAAGAGGACTGCAGGAGTTGGGAACTAAAAGTCGAGAGTTCTAGTTCTAGTGTGGAAAGCATGGAGGAGATTCTAGTTCAGATGTTCAAGGCAATCTGATGGAGCCTTAAAGATGGAGCTCCATCGCAGTGGTTTTATGAACATAGCAGCAGCATTAAACACAATTTTACGTGCACCTTTAACACTGCTAATGAATTACATATGCTGCCTATCCTAGTTTGAAAGAAAAACTGCACAATCTGCTCATTCAGTTATAATGTGCTTATCCTAGTTTCTGAAAGAATAAATCAAACATACAGAAGTAGTAACAAAGTAAAACCTAGAGCTGAGACATCAGCAAGCAGCACTGAGTGTCCCACAGTTCATTTTCACCGTCTCACAGAGGATGAAGGAACCAAAATATCTATCGATAGGAATGATAAAAATTCCAGAATAATGGATGGGAACGGTAGCCAATGCTTTGCTATTCATAGGCGAGGGTTCTAGTTCTAGTGAGTGGTGGAAAGCATGGAGGAGATTCTGGTTCAGATGCAAAGATGGAGATTCATCACATTGATGCCCATTTTACTGAGGGACCAGATATTAAAAAAAGAAAAAAAGAAAAAAAGGGAAGCCTTTTGAGCATGTTCTTATGATACATATCAGACCAGTCTAATTCCTATCCTGACAGCATAAGGATGAATCCTAAGTTTCCAAAGATGAAGTTCAATCACATTCCGATACCAACACCAGATATATATCTAAGCCAATGTGACCATCTGCATATACTTTCTATCAAAACATAGCTCACCAACACCATATAACTCAATTCCTATTCCGACAGCAAAAGGAAGAACCGTAAGTTTCCAAATATGGAGTTTATCATATTATGATACCAAGATACCACATATATAAAACCCGATGTAAGAATCTGTATGTACTTTATATGAAATATAGCACACCAACACCATATACTCTAATTCCTATTTTGACATCCTTCAGTCCCCACCCTGTTAAAATGGGCAGATTATTCTCATTGCATTGGTTGCGTTACCATCATTTACACTATCCTCAAAGTAAAATCTCAATATCACAACCCACAAACACAATTATAGTTAAACATGGCTGAGTAAAATCTCAATACTGCTCATGAATTATACATGCTGCTAAGTAAAAGAAGTTTGAAACAAAAACTGCACAATTTGCTCTTTCAGCTATATTCATTCAGAGTTCAGAGTTGCTACGTGTATGTGGTTATCCCTAATTTCTGTACTGTGAAAGAATGAATCAACGTATCTCTAAGGAGATATCTACAAGAAAATACAGAAGTACTAAACAAAGTAAAACCTGCCATCAGCAAGCAGGATATCTCTACTAGCAGCATTGAGTATGTATGCCACAGTTCTTTTTCAGCCCACTGATGATCAATCAATCATTTTATATCCTCCCTTTCTGTCCTTCATTATTTTCTGTCCAACATATCTGCCAAAATTGACCAAATAAAAGAGTCAGCTAGTCATTTTATTAAGCAACAAATCTATCAAAAGTAGAACCTTATATGCAAATATCTGAATAGCAACACATTTACTTCTACAAGGTTTTGAGGACACTTACCTCCCAAGCATCAGAAGAGTAGCCTGAGGATTTGTCCCTGGTGATATACCAAAAGTAGACCCATCAACAACTCGGAGAGCATCCATACCAATGACCCGGAAATCACCATCAACCACCTTCCCCCCAATGCAGCCTCCATGGTAGTGCCATATGGTGCTAACAGTACGGCGGCAGAAATCTGCCATCTGCTCAAAGTTAGATTGATCAACAGGCAATGCAGGCCCTACAAACCTAAAATCCTTACTCCCATACCATCCCTGGAACTTGAAGTCATCCATAGACCTGGTCCTGAGAATATCACCAATCTTTTGTGTCCCATTCACACATCTTTGCACATCCACTGGGCTGTTGAAGTAATTGAATCGAACAATAGGATTCACCCTGACATCAGTTGAAGCCAGCCTTAAAGAACCAGATGAGACTGGCCCAACAATCTTCTCCATGAGGGTGGCCACAGTAAGATAGAGAGGCGCAGACGGTGTCCTAATGAACACAGAGCGGGCTGGAGATGCAAATGGGATGACAGTGGAGGCTGATTCAATGTAAGCCCCTGATTCAGTAATGCCAACCACTTGAATGAGTGAGTGCTCCAGTGGAATTGGTGGCACTATTGAGATCCCATTTCTGGGGTTATCAAACAGAAACTGCCCGACATAAGGAAGATGATGAGCCACTGGAATCCCCCAAGATGCAAGATAAGGCCTTGGGCCAATACCACTCAGTAGAAGTAGCTGTGGAGTTCCAATGGCACCAGCTGAGAGAAGCACCTCACCATGTTTTCGTAGCATAGCATGGTGATACCTCCCAGTTCGGTCACGAAAAACAACCCCAATGGCAGATTGCCTCGACACTGGAGATGCAGTAGATGAAGCCAACAGAACTCTTTCCACAGTAGCATGCACAGCAACACGAATATTCAATGGTTTTGCATACTTAAGAAGGTCAGCAGCACTGTGTCTCCTTCCCAAAATATCAAATGTTGAACCACCAGTCTTGGTCCCCACTACATGATCCAAACTATACCCATTATAGGGACCAACACCAGCTTCCAATAAGCCATCTCGAACTGCTGACTGCCATTTCCTAAGCTCTGGCCTGAACACAATTGCTCTTTCAACCCACTCATATGACTCATTCACCACTTTAAGATCCCAATTGAAACTGGATCTTTTGTAGAACTCTTGATCTGCATGGCTATAGAAACCAGCATTTATGGCACTGCTGCCTCCAAGAATGCGTCCTCTGACATTTGGAACACCATCTTCAGATGTGAAGGCCTGCGTAGGTGAGTCAAAGGAATTGACATCCATGAGTGTGGCCAAGAACCCTTCCTGGGTCATCAAGTTTCGATTGCCATAAGCAACACCGCCTCTTTCGAGCAGGAGAACTCGAAACCTGGATGACAGTGTCGCAGCCAAGGGGCACCCAGCAGTGCCACCTCCAACGATAATGTAGTCGTAGTAGTCTTCAGGTGGGAAGTCAGTGGCGTTGGAAACAAACTTCAGGTAAGTTGGCTCTGTTACAAAAACAGAGAAGCATCACCCTCTGCTTGGTTACCAAGAAATCTTGAAGCAAGAACAAGTTTCCAAGAAAAGAAAGTATGTGGCTTTGAAAACAAGTTAACATAATGTACTTCTCTACAAAATAAAGAGGAATTCACCTCTGCATGGTTACCCAGAAAGCTGAAAGCAAATACTACCGAATGTCAATGAAAGATTATTACAGGTTAGGCAATATGCTGAGTCAAGAAAAGGGTTTCACTTTCACCAAACAGAGAACCCAGACGAAAATAGGTTCGAATACAAATCAAAAGGGCAAAATCCCATATCATACAGTACGAACAGAAAAATCATATGTGGGTATTATTTCTGAATCTCTACAAAGCCAATAGCAACGTCATATTCAACAGAAAGAAACAGAAAAGCTTTACCCTAACTCTGGGAACCAAGAAAACAAGAGAAAAATGAAATCTTGCTAACATTTCAACCACGATTGCTTTAAATTTCTCAGAAA
Organism: Rubus idaeus; assembly: GCA_030142095.1. Classification (NCBI taxonomy): domain Eukaryota; kingdom Viridiplantae; phylum Streptophyta; class Magnoliopsida; order Rosales; family Rosaceae; genus Rubus; species Rubus idaeus. The sequence goes on from CM057970.1 coordinate 34,483,763, forward strand.
CAAACACCGAGTTAAGCAAAATGACGAAGAAATTGGTACGAACTGAGTGAAAAAGGAACTACCTTGATGAGGCCGGCGAGGGTTCCGTGATGACGCCCTTGAAGAAGCGACGACGGCATTCATAAACACCAAGAACGCAAACGCCAGTAGACAAAACGAAATGGGTCTCGCCATTGATGATGAGGTCTCTCTGTGTTTCTTGAAGAGAAGACAATTTTCTCGGTGATTCTCGGAGGAGAGAGAATCGTCTCGGCGTTTCTTGGAGAGGGAGAGAGAGGGAGAGAGAGAGAGAGAGAGAGAGAGAGAGTGAGAGAGCTCTCTTAACAAATAGTGGAGAGGAAGAGAGTGGCTTTTGGTTACTAATTCAGTTAGAATGGTTATTTAGCGGCAAAGGAAAATGATCCCCTGTGGCCATAGACAGTGTAGACCACCTGCTTGAGCGAATCATTACCGTTCCGATTAGATGTATCCTACTTATCATAAAATGGACGGGTAGGATCGTAAACGTTAATCACTATAGGCAATACGACGCCGTCTCGAAGAATAACTTTCTTAACTCTTAAGCAGACTTGGGTCTGTCTTTCAATTTCTCTGGTTACAGTCTCGAATTCTCAATAGGCTGATTGGGTTTCAAAGGTCAATCTCTTTCTCTCTCTGTCTCTGTAATTTTATGGATTGGTATGAACTATAACACCCTAAGTTTAATACTTTGTATAGAAACTTTGCACAATTTAACTGTGTAATGGGGAGAGCAAAGTTTGAATTTTTTTTTTGTGGGATATATTGGGGTTTTGGAATATACCCAAGGAAGATTAGGGTTTTGGTTTAAGATGAATGTCTAACTTGCTGAAATTTTATTAACCAATAATCAGTTTGCTTTGTTCTGTTAAGAAGAGTATAATATATCTTTTTGGCTCTTTGGGTTGTGATCATAAAAAAAATGAAGCTTTCCTTTTGTTGCTTTCCTATTACTTTTCTGAGATGTTGTCCTTGAATGTTTAAATGTTAATGGATTTCCGAGACTAAGTAGCTATGATTGTTACTATCCAGAGTCCACATGGATCTTAATGACCTTAACAAGGTGTGGGAAATCAAACCACTTAAGAAAATTGGAGAAGAGGATGCAAGAAATATCCTTGAGAGGGTAGCAAAACAAGTGCAGCCTATAATGAGGAAACATAAATGGAAAGTCCGAATCCTTTCTGAATTCAGGTTTGTTTGCTTGCTCTTATCCTCCCTTAATTTGTTGTGCTTTGTTGTATATTTCATTATTTCTCATTGGCTTCTGAAACTTTGAAATGCAGTCCTGCCAACCCAGCTCTTCAGGGGCTCAATATAGGAGGAGGAGCAGAAGTTAAGCTCAGACTGCGGAGGCCAAACAACGAATGGGATTTCTACCCATATGAACAGATACTTGACACAATGCTGCACGAGCTCTGCCACAATGAGTATGGTCCTCATAATGCTGACTTTTACAAACTTTTGGAGGAGATCAGAAGGGTAATTATCTTATTCCCCATTTATGTTTAAATTGTACCGTATGTATTGTCATTTCTGCAGAAGGGTTAACAATCTCAAGAAAACTACATTGAACTGCTGCTTATATTATTTGACATAAACCCACTAGCACTGTTACTCTCAGTAAAGTGCACTCTGGTACCTTAAAGGTCACATGTCAATGAGGTCTTAATTCCAAAAATCTCACGGCCACAACTTAATGTGATAAATGGAACTCGGCTGATGACTGTGTTGATGCATAAGTTAGACAATCACTGTACCCTACGTATGTGGCTGATTTAGGAGCTCCAGAAGTAGCATATGTTATTCTGCATGGTTGCATATTGAGCATTGAACGCATCCTCTTTAGGAGTCACGGGTCTAAGAAAAAAATGTGTTCTTTAGAACGCCATTGTATGGAGATGCATTATAGAAGTTGTGATGAATAACCACATTTTTGTCCAAATTATAAATTTCACAGAGGTCATTACAAGAATGAATTGCAAAGCCATGTGCAACAAGATATTGGCAATTACAATTACTTTTCAGGATGTCCTGTGAAGCCTTGTAAGTACATAATATGTACATAGACATATATGCATCCAGCCTTACTTGCATACATACATATATACCTGCATATGTACTCGCACAGGCATGTGCATCTGTATGGGTTGTATTATATAAGGGAATGATAGAGTCTCTTTATTTAAAGAAGAATATGCCCGATGACAGTGTCTTGCAAAATGGGGCTTCTTCCAGTTGCCAGATCTGGACTCATTTGTAGGATATAGCACTTGGTTTTCATTATAGTCCATGTTTCATTGTTTCTAGAGTTTCATGCTTAACCAATCCTAGTTGGCCAACAAGTTTAAGCTTTAAGAGCCAATAAAAGGTTAAGAAGTGGTTCAGACAAGTTGATCCAATATAGGTTCCCTGTCTAGTTTCCTTTGTGTCTAATCTTTGGGCTTCACTTTTTGAGTACTTTAGGTCACTAATACATTTCACTTAAGTTGTACCATCGTCAGTATCCTCGCCTCTGTCGAGATCATATGGGGTGGTAGGCGTCACTGATGAATTACATATAGAGTTACATATAGGCTTCACTGATGAATTACATATAGATAAATCTCAACTCAAAACCATTGCATATAGAGAGCACATGCAGTTTTCACTGATGAATTACCATTAGAAGTAGGCACTCAAATACAAGTGCATATCACTGTATAAGTTTATAATTTTATGGAACATATCAACTTCAAATACTATACATTTAGCTTAGAAATGTTCCTTTGCCATTATTAATTAAGAAATCAGCAAGAACAAGTTCAGAGTTAGTTTGTAGCTTAGAAATGTTCCATGAGCACATCAAGGTTTTTTTTTTGTTACAATGTGTCCCATTTGTCAAAAACCTGCTACGGCTGTTACTCTCAATAACCACATTATTCGTACAAAATGTTGGTTTCAAGAGAGATCATGCAGTCTTCACTGATAAATTTCCATTAAGCTGTAAGAGCCAATAAAAGGTTAATATGTGTTTCAGCATTTATGTAAGATCATCCAATATATGTCCCCTGTCTGGTTTTCTTTTTGTTTAATCTTTGGGCTTGACTTTGTGAGTACTTGGGATCATTGAATTAAGCTTTATTCATAATCAATTGATATAATTCATCGCCATACTTGCCTTTGTCCCGAGTGTATGGGGTGGTAGGCCACATGAATTCTCTTCTTCCCTTCTTTTCTATCATGTGCATTGTCTCCTATTAAAGATAAGTTGTTAGGTCTTTTTGTCTTACATATTCCAAATTTTTATCTAGTTCTAAAAGGCTCAAGCGAAGCCTGTCAATTGTTTTTCCCTGGATGAAAATAGCTTTTCATAGTCCTACGGTCCTACCTTTTATTTAAGGACTTAAATTCTCTTGTCTAGTTTATTAGTCCGGTTGTTGCTATGGATTTGAATATGTGGAAAGATGTTGTTCAATCTTACACGTACTTGACTGTGATTATTTTGTGTAAATGATTAAACCAAGTCCTCCCATTATTAAATTTCTTGTACTTTAGCTAGTACCTTCTGTTGTAGTACTTAGCTTACTTAGCAGTAGTTCTTCTATGTTTTGTGTAAATGCATGTTTTATGGATGATTGTCTGCTGCTACTTGATTTTGTTCCCATGGTTCTCTGCAGGAATGTGAAGAACTGATGGGTAAAGGAATTACAGGCACTGGACAAGGATTTGATCTTCCTGGGAGACGGTTGGGTGGTTTCTCACGTCAACCCCCTCCGTCATCTCTACGGCAGACTGCCTTGGCTGCTGCCGAAAGCAGAGCACGTCGTGGAGCTCTATTGCCATCAGGACCTAAGCGTTTAGGTGGGGATAGCAACATTAAGGCTGCTTTGAGCCCAATACAAGCTGCTGCTATGGCTGCAGAAAGGAGACTGCATGATGATCTATGGTGTGGGTCAAAGTCTTTGGAGGGCGACACTGATGTCCAAGATCATGTTGGAACTTCTCAAAAGCCATATGCTTTCACATTTACTGATGGAAGATCTACCCAAACATCTACTGAACCAAAGCCAGGTCCTGGACAAATAGATGATCAATCGAAGTGGCAATGCAGTACATGCACTCTACTAAATGAGGTAAAGCTATTAATAATTTTGTTCAAGAGAGTACAAAAAAATTATCTGTATTTCTTGGTCTTGTTCTGGTTAATATCATTGTTGTTGTGTGTTATCATCATATTAAGGCTTTGAAGTTATTGCAGGAATTGGCATTGACATGTGCAGCCTGCGGGAGCTTAAAAAATAAGGCCAAGTTTAAGGTTTGGTCTTGCAAATTTTGTACCTTAGAGAACAGAGTTGGGGTAGATAAATGCTTGGCTTGCGGAGAATGGAGATACTCATATGGCCCTCCTGTCTCCAACCACGGACCTTATGTTGGCACCTGAGAAAGAGAAGACAGAGAAGTCTTGCTCAAGAGCGATGCTGTTTTTTTTATTGAACAATCTTATACACACATACTTCAATTACCACACAGCACATTAAAATCTCTATAGTCTGAATGTACGTCCATTTTGATTGTACATAACTACATATGGCATAAACTGAAACCCTTTTGAACCCATTGCTGTTATTTTTTTTTTTTGGCCAAGACCCATTACTGTTATATAATCTAGGTCCTCTTGCAGTGTTTTGTTAATCTGATGCTTTAGAACAACCAAATCTAAAGGAATCTGATGCCTTAGAACAACCAAATCTAAAGGAGAAATGAGAAAAGTGGAAAGAGAGGACAAAAAGATTAATAAGTAGAATATTTGTGGATGAGGCATGTTTGATTGTTTGGTATATACAACACCTTTTCCAATCCAGGATCCTCATTCTCCAAAAAAAGAAGATGAAAGTATGAAACATGGCCTAATATCATTTGCATGAGTGGCATGTTGCAGGTATATTATTTTATGACCCCATCATATCATTTTTGGTTATCTTGTTTATTTAAATACTCATTCTATAGACAAGAAAGGCTAAAACAATTGTTTTTCTAGTGAGGAGGCTAATACATTTTATTCCATTATAACATTTTTCTTCATCACCCTGCTTTTTTTTTTTGATAGAAAATGATTATTTGATTAAGAACAATAGCGATTGTACATCGAGGGGGACGTAATACCTGAACCTCGAGTACGATTACAACTGTCCACATAGAGAACATTCTCAATAATAGAGGGCATCTCATCCAACCAAAGATAATTTCATTGAGATAATTGAGGAAATTAATTCAGTAGCTGCCTACTTTGCTTAGTTTACTACTTGGTTGCTTCATTTTTAAAATTAAACCTAAAACAATCAGAAAGAAAAGTTGAGCAAACTACAAGAACTAGATACGGATATTTATTTGTCATAAAGGTTATATTCTAATGTTGCTCCATGGATATAGTAAAACCACTTAGTAATGTCTTGTTCTGCATTGTATTAGACTAGTTGATTTAATGAGGCATGTTGCATGAAACAATTTGATTGTAAAGCACATGAAGTATTGAAGTATATAATGACCCATTTAGATTATCTTTTTATCGATCCCTCCTCCAAACTGTAGCCTATCACTTCATAAACAAATTAGTTTGTATTACACATATTAACTTAGAGGAAAACAAGCATATGACATAAATCGATCTCGAATTATTTGCTTTAGCAATTTTAGTACTAAAGTAAAATCTAACAAATGAAATGAGATCGAATTCGCTTGTAGGTCTTCACCTCAGCAAAATCTGGCAGTCTTTAACTTGGTTTGGTTTTGTTGCTCTTATATAAGTAAATCCTTACCCTCTCCAACAAAACCATCTAACTACTAATTAACCCTTTTCTCACTTCATACAAGTATTTGGGAGTTGAAACTTTGCATGTCAATACCATGTCTATAGTAGGGTTGAGTTTTTTTTTTTTTTTCCTTTCATAAATTTTTGGAGAGGAGAAAATCAATAAAGGCTTGGGACAAACTCTGATATTGTGAAGAGAAATATTTCTAGATCAATAACTAGTTGATGAGAATTTAGGCAAATTTTGCGAGAGTAATAAAGACTTTGTGGTGTGGTATGAGAGTCAATTAATTAGACAACAACAAAGAGAGAAAAGCAAGCCACTGAACCATTATCGATCAGTTTAATGACGAATGAGTGATGTTAGTCCCTTGTCCATTCAATCAATAACTAGTTCTGATCATTATATATAAACGTGAAGTTTAATATGGTTTAGTTCCTGCAAATTTTGGACCTTAGAACATCTCCAAAAGTTTCCCTATAATTTATTTTTTCTCTAGTTTAGGGAAAAATGAGCATTTTTTTGCTCCAACAGCTTCCCTATAACTATCTCTATTTTAGAGATAGTGAGTAGAGAGAAAACAAAAATCCCTATATTTACAGCAAACTCTAAAATTATAGGGAAACATATTCTTTGAATCTTTAATGCTCTCCTCTCTTCTCTCTCTTTAATTTATATTCATTTGCACCATAAATTATTTGAATACAATTTCAAATAAAAAATATTACTATATTTAATTGTAAATAATAAATTATAAAGAATATGATAGAGAAGCTGTTGGAGATACGACATTTTTTTCATGAGCGGGGTCAAAACTTATGGGAACCGGACAAAATGATACCCAAACTTCAAAAGTGATCAAAATGGTACCTGGACTTTGAAAATGCGATCAAAATGATACCAAGCCCAACTTCCGTTACTGCACCGTTAATTTCATGGGTATTTTGGTCATTTCATTCACTTTTTAATTCAAAATTACCATTTTACCCTCATATCAAAGCAATTTGAAAATAGAAAAACTAAAATCACTTATGCATGAGGTGGGATTCGATCCTTTAACACCATGATTGCAAACTTACACCTCAACCACAAATGCACAAACTGATCTTGTAATGTATTCTACAAATTATTTTATTTATATACTATCGAATTTCTTCTTCTTCTTCATTTCGTCTTTCTTTCTTCTGGGTGGTGCGTGACTGAGTGGTGGCTGTTCATGCGGTGGACCAGCGACAGTGCAGGATAGGTGTCCAAAGGAAATTGGAGAGAGAGAGATTGTCGTGGGCACCATGGTTGCTGCCGTAGGTACTTGTGTGACGGCGGAGCAGAGTAGAGTGGTCACGGATGACTAAGAAACAAAAAAGAGAAGCTCGGAGAGAGCTAGTAGAGAGGTGCTTGCTGAGAAGAGAGGGAGAGTTGGAGAGAAATAAAGATTGAGAGAGAGAGAGAGAGAGAGGACGGGGAAGAGGAGAAACAAAAAACAGAAAATACCAGAGAAGAAATGAAAGGAAGAAACCCAGAAAAAAAAATGAAGAAGAGAGAGAGAAAAAGGAAAGGCCGAAAGGGAAGAGAAAAGAAAACAAACGTATTTTTAAGAATCTGAGATAGTAGGCAATAAATATATACTTGTTTTATATTATAATCAAATCATGTAGTGGTGTAGTGGAAGGAAAGTATGTTTTTAACTTTGTGAGCAAGGTTCGAATCTCCTTACTAACAATGGGATTTATTTTGAATAAATCTCTCAAGTAAAAAGACCAAAATAGCCCTAAATATTGGGTCACATGCGCAGCACATGCATGAAATTAACGGTGCACTAACGAAAATTGGACTTAGGTATCATTTTGATTGCATTTTTAAAGTTCAGGTACCATTTTGATCACTTTTGAAGTTTGGGTATCATTTTGTCCGGTTCCCATAAGTTTTGACCCCATTCATGAAAAAAACCCTAGAAATTATAGAGATTTTAACTTTTAAGTCTCTATAATAGAGATTTTTTAAAGAATCCGTTGGAGTTGCTCTAATATAGAACACAGAATTTGGGTAGTTATATAGTGCATAAAACTGATTGAACCTCTCCGATGACTTATGGAATGATCCTCAGTTTAAGTTTAATAGTCTCAGTAAGTTATTTTAATGTGGTAATGCTAGCTTTATTACTAGAACAATATCCATGTGATCTCTATATCCTCTATTGAAGTTGTAATATCCTTTCTATTGAACAAAATATACATGCTTAAAACTAATAATGCAGCATTCTTGACATGATATATATAACTTAACTAACCATGAGTGATGCATTTTCCATCCATTAATCATGCTATTATAGCTGAATTAGCTCATTAATACCCAGCGATTAATAACAAAACTTTTCATCAAGAAACATCAACAAAAATCGACAATTAATTATGTGTCATCACTGCCTCGTCCCACCCTTTGCTGTCCTCTTTTTTTCTCTTGAGGGAGTCGCTGCATATTAATTGAGATAATGGAGAAAACTAATATATTAGTTGCTTATATAATGATCAAGAGTGAGCAAACCAAAAACTGTTGGAATATTTTCAAATTATAAAGTGAAGAGGTGCATATACACCAAGAGGTATATGTTTAGGTATGATTCAGACCATAGCTGGTTAGTAGTTTGAATTTGAATTCAAATTGTACGTATTGGTTGGTTAATGAACGTTTCTTGTGAATGGTTTCAATTAATCAACAAAGCACATGACTCTTGGTGAAGAGTTATAACCAAATAAAGAGGTATGATATCATTTCAAATGGCACAACCATCACTATATATTGGAGTGGTTCTCTCCATATGAAATCAGTTTTTACTTTCCTTCTCTGTTCTATCAATTCTTCCATCCATATTATAAAATCTGGAAACTATAGTATTGCAGTTATAGTTTCTAGTAACCTTGAACCTCTTGAAAAACCTTCGATCGAGTGGTGGTTGATTTTTGTGAGTGCAAAACGAAATTCAACAATACAAATTGCTAGGCTTCATTGTATCCTAAAGGCTTACTTGAAATACCCATTTTGCACACAAATTGTGGGGCAAATAAAGTCTAAAGGAAAGCGTAAACTTTACGTACCTTTGAAGCAATTTCCTTCTCTTGCCATAACCCACAAATTCAATCTGTTTCAACAAAAACTAGCTTATAATCTTATATACTTAACACCGGAGAGAGAAAATAGAAAGTGGGTCGAGAGGAAAAGATCAAGATCTGATCGAGAGTTTAGAGAATTGAGGGCAAAAGCGTCATTGTCCTCGCTCCAAACCGTACTATTCACAACTTATGAACGGTAAATGAACAAGAAAATCCCACCAGCAGAAATAGTATATAGTAAATGCATGTATGACTTACATGCTAATCATAATATATATATTCTCGATTTTATTTTATGTATCTAGCCACATATATTAAATTGTTATGTATGAAATGCCCAACTCCACACTTCAGGTGGTGACTATTATTACCATTGCATATATATCCTCGTCTATTTGAGTATTTGACCTCAAATAACTACATATGACTTCACGAGAAATTTTTAGATGTGACCGTCACGCCATGTCATATATGTGACTTCCCAATAAAAACCTGTCAAGTGAAACTTTTTTAACACCTCATCATTAGACACAGATCCTTAGGGTTTTAGGGTAGGGTTTAGGGTATGGTTTAGGGTTTAGGGTTTAGAATTTAGGGTATGCCCAATGCTGATGTGTTAAAAAAATTCCAAGTGGCAGGTTTTTATTGGCAAGTCACATATTTGACATGGCGTGACGGTCACATAGAAAAATCTCTCATGAGTTCACCTACTTCAAATAACTATATATCTTCGTCTATTGCATAAATAGCTATTCAATAACAAAGAGATCAGGATCGGGATTAGCTCCCTAATGAAAAGGATTAGGATAATAGCCACCAACCCCATTAATTGAATCATGCATTAATCATGGAGTTGAGAAATTAAAACTAGCTAATTTGTTGGGTTTAATTGGATGCATTATGGTAATAGTAGTTGGCATGCCGCAAGTGCAATGTTGGCTTCATTATGTTTAACTAAATTCTAAAAGCATAGTAGAAGCTTAGGTTTAAGGCTGCTTAATTAGTTAACTGAGATGTTTGCTTAGTTCCTTGCTTAATTGGATTGATAGACGGTTTCTATTCTTTTCTATGAGCAGAATATGGAACGAAGCAACCTACAAATTACCAAGAAATATCCCAAAATGGTTGATAAGGTCAAACCAAAACTAAGTTTGCCCAACTTTCCAATTTGGTTCCTTCTAGTTTTAATTTACGAAAACTTGCAATTGAATTCAATGCATTGAATTTGTGAGTCGAGGAGATGGAATTATGATGTGGAACACTCTCGAGGGGTTACATTTCTAAGAGTAAATAAAAAGTTGGTAGTCCTTAAATAAACCAATCTCAAGCCATTATATATTGTAAACTTTCCCGGCCGACCTCCCAATTCTACAAAAATCATTTAACTGATTTGTAAAGTGGACTTTCTTACAACTTGATTAAACTAAATCCCCTATTGCTAAGATTAAACATACAAGAATTTCAAAGAGGTATCTACATTAATTGACTGAAAGTGTCATTTGGTGTAGTTTTATAGGACCCAAAAAGGGATCATCACAAAGAGGTCAAAATATTGACCTACGTTTCCACAAATAGACCAACCTAAAGAAAACCTAACATCTTTAACTTGACACTGTTTCTATGAAATACACTCCATACCTAATAATCACAATTATTTTACACTCACTGAAAATGATTATTTTGTGTCATCTTTCACATTTTCTCACGATTAGCCATGAATTGCGTTTAAAGGTGAGATAAAAAGGTAAAAACCAATGTAAAGGCCTATTTCATACCCATCTTCCATCTCATAAATTACTAACTTGCATTTTGATCCGTTTGTCATCTAAGAATGCAAGCATATATTTTTTGTCAACCGAAATAATAAAATAAAATATTAGAGGAAATTAAAAAGATTAACGATAAAAATACTTATTCCAGTGGTGAAGATGACTCAAAACCCAACTATGTTTTAGGCAATGACGATAAACAATTGGCAAACATGATCCCCAAGTGCCTCTCCCATGGTTGTTGGTTAACATATGCACCAAGAGGTGATAAATCAATCGAAGGGCGACAAATACCTCACAACACAAAAAGAAAAACCAATAATTGCAGTTGAAAATTATAGTATTTCCCAGAAACAATGTACACTTAAACATCACATGTGGCTCATGTCAATTATCACTAGTGATATGCCTGTAACCAGTAATTTAAGTAGGGATATGAGTAGTTATCTTCCTCGTGTTGAGGTCAACGAGGCTAAGGCGAGTCATTCCCATAAAAAAAAAATTATTTCAATAAAAGTTTATTCTTCTTCTTATGACATGTATATTTAAAATTCTTATATCTTCTTATTTTTAATGTCAATTAAAAAGTTTGACTAGTAAATGAATTTATGGTTATGACTTTTCATAAGATACATACACATATTTGCTTTGAAAACAGAGAAATCTTTATAAATATTAATTTATCGATAAATTAATAAATTATTTATTTATCGATAAATAAATAACCATTTATTAATTTATCGATAAATAAATAACAACGCTAAAATAAATCATTTTTTCGGCTTCGAAAGTATTTATTTATCGATATTTTACTGTATATACAATTGAAAATTACATTGTTTCTAGAAGCAATTGCAATGCGTATTAAACCGATGAATACTATAGGTAAATTACTTTCTTTGGCTAACTAAATTAATTGCTTTTGGCTGGTAGTTTCTAACTTTATGTGTATGCATATGTAGATAGGACCAGAGTTGGAGAATGATGCATGAGATGGTATTAGTTGACCCATGGCTATACTTGGAAGAAGAAAAATCTCAACAAGAAGGTGTTATGCAACATTGCAACCACATTTTCTTATTATTTAGAGATAAAATCAACTTGAGCCGCTCTATGGTAGTTCTTGAACCTTTTCGATTAGTGTTTAAATAATGCTCGAATCCCTTTGAAAAATGCTCAGCACACCCTCGAGGGGTTACTTTTTTAGCGCATACAAAAGTTGGTCGATCAAATATCCTTAAAGACATGCACCAATCTCATGCTAGTCTTGTAAACTCTTCCCAATTTTTTCCACTTCAATGTAAATCATTTAACTGATCAAATGAAGTGGAGTTACTCACAATTTAGCTAAACTATAACACCTTATTGGGTCAAAAAAGGGAGCCGCATACTCGATTTGCATACAACTCCACTTTCACAAGAGAAAGTATCAAACTTAAAATGGGTGAAATCATGCATGTCATTTAAAGCCCGCTAAGATGCGAATTTCACAAACAAAAAACAACTTTATGTCTCCTAAGAATAAGTTTACTAACATTATGCTCGTCTAGGCATACAATTGTGGTACAAATAGAATGTCATGTCTCAACAAACAAATTGGAGTAACTCCTTGTATTAATCCTAACATTAACTATGTCTCTTAATTCATATTGAATGTTAGCATTAATATTTATGTTTTTTTTTTGGGTATCATAGACCAACCCAATTAATGCAAGTAGCATTCATATACACACACAATTAGATGTATCAATCCAAGCCACCTAAGAAAACGTACCATAATTATTTACTTGATATTTAGTGCAACATAAATTTTCTCCAACACTTTTGTTATGATTTATGAAATACACAATTATGTTATGAACATTGGAGGTGATTATTTCGTGTCATCTTCGATCACATATTCTCAAGTGACCATGAATTGCATTTAAAGCTGAGATAAAAACCGACTTAATTATATGCCTAAACAATAGAAAATTAGTTTTCTTTATTTACTTTTTGATCTACTTGTCTAGTTAATAAAAATTTTATGTTTAAAAAATAAGTAAAATATTGGAGTAAATTAAAAAAATTAAAGACAAGAATGTTTGTTTTAGTAGTGAAATCAATTATGGTTGTGGTTACGTTTTTTTGTTAGGATGATGAATCATTGGTAAACAAGTAACTACCAACCATTTGGTTGATTGTAAGCGTAAACAATTTGCGAATGAGAATTATTAACTTACTACGGTGTATCAACTTTAGGATTGAAGGTCAAAGTATCGGTTAATCGACTTTGTAAGACCCAAATGGCTCATAACGATTCATCCTCCAATACTCCATGTTCATGTTCATGTAGACTTATATATTAAGAACTATATGCTAGATGACATCTAATTACTTCTAAGTAAACTCTTTAAAGAAATTATGCAGTTGAAATTACAGTGTTTCCATAAGTAATTACAAAGTTTGTTAAATTAATTGCTTTGGCTGCTAGTTTCTAATTCTCTGTATGGCTATATGCGCTTGGAAGAAGACAAATCTAAGTAAGTGGATGAGACAATATTTTTGGCTAGTTATGCAATTTATGATAAACCAGAAAACATTGGATATAGTGATATACAAACATGCATTGGCCTTTTAGGCATATAAATGGTGACATCTGCTCCTACTCTTAGGGACAAATTCTAGTAGCTAGGGCTGAATTATTTTAGAGATAAGATTTATGTTTAAGACGGATCTAGTGGTGATTAAGAATTTACAAAAATGCGGATGTAATATAAGCATATTTTCAATTTGAAGACTTCTACTCTAGAGTAAAAGTACATGAACAGGCTATATGAACAAAAGTTTCTAAAGAAGTCTTTTTTGTTCAACATATACTTCCGCAGTTGCAATTAAGATTCGAACTCTTCTCATGCATGCAAATTAAGTTCAATTTAACTGGGATAACTTGTATGTGTGTATAAAATTCTAAACTACGTAAAGTTTAATAACGACGTTTGAGAGTTTCTATCTATGTAAAAATGGGGAAAGATTCGATTTCTTTTCATGGTGTGGAGAAAAAAAGTCCTTTGTCACAATCCAAACTGCTAGAATCCCTAATAATTATGGAATAATCATCATAGATAAGTCTCCATCTTAACATTACTTCTCTACATCATGATGTTGTGGTAACCCGGGCCCCAGGTGATTAGAGCCCCATGCCCGAATCCGACCCGTTGCCAATGAAAACGGGGAATTTCAATTTTCAACGTATTTATTTTAACCGCCGGCGGGGAATTTTTCCCGTCTCACTTTCAAATGTTCCCGGTTCACGTAAAATCACGAGCAGCGCTGCGACAGCTTGTACGCAATTAGTCGTGCAGGGCAAAACAGACGTCAAGGTACAACTATTTTTCCTTCAAAGAAATCAAGGTACACCAAGTATTAACTGGTACGGAGCGTAGGCGATTTATACCGCTGAATTGCTCTTAAATTTTGCACGAGATACCCGATGTCGGGGGTGGGGAAGATCACGCGCACCCATTTTACCGCGCCTTAAAATTGACATTTCACATTCTCCCCCATCAAAAGAAACCAAAACCCCAGGGTGGGCCCCGCCGCAGTCTCCTAAAAACGAATCTCGATTGGTTCATATCACCCACTCTCTCGGACAGAGCGTGAGCCTCGCTCGCCTTTAAAATCTCGATTCCCTCTGTGTGATTGCTACCCCTCTCTCTCTCTGTGTGATGATATGATATTTGCGGATCGCATCCACATCACCAATTCCTCTTCTCTCTCTACCAGTTGAGTCCCTCCTCCTTCCCTGCCTCCATTTCTTTATTTTTTTTTCTTTTGAGAAAATATAAACAAAAAAAAAAACCAGAGAGAAAAATCCTCGTCTTTTTTTCTTCTTTTTCTCGTTGTTTCCTCCTCTTTTCCTTGCTCTTGCAGAAGTCTCCGATTCTCGAAACGAAGACGAATAATAGGAAAGAAACGACATCGTTCAATCATTCCATCGACCAATCAACCCCAGCCAGCCAGCCAGCCACAACCCCATGAAACGAAACAAAACGGTGAGTCGTGGTGATCGTCACGACCTTCATCTTCATCTTCATTATTAATCATCCTCCTCTCTTCTTCTCTTCTCCTCTTCTTTTCTCCCAATTCGATTCGCGATTCTTCAATCGAGAAGCGGTATCTCGGAATCCGACCCGGAAATCATGAGGCCGATTCAGCCGCCGTCCGGAACAGCCGCCAGAAGGGAACGACGTCGTCCCGACCTGAGTCTACCTATGCCGAGGCGCGACACTTCCCTGGCGGTGCCTTTGCCTCTGCCGCCGGGTCCCAGCTCGGCTCCCTCCGGGTCGGATTCACTAATGATCAACTTCTCGGAGCTGGAGCGGGGGAACCGGATTGGAAGCGGAGCCGGAGGCACGGTGTACAAGGTTATTCACAAGCCGACGGGGCGGCTGTACGCGCTGAAATTGATCCACGGCAACCACGACGAGTCGGTCCGGCTCCAGATCTGCCGCGAGATCCAAATCCTCCGGGACGTGGATAACCCTAACGTGGTCAAGTGCCACGACATGTTCGACCACAACGGCGAGATCCAGGTCCTCCTGGAATTCATGGACGGAGGGTCGTTAGAGGGGAAGCACGTCGCCAACGAGAAAGCTGTCTCCGATTTGGCTCGGCAGATCCTCACCGGCTTGGCTTACCTCCACAGACGGCGCATCGTCCACCGCGACATCAAGCCTTCGAATCTCTTGATCAACAATCGAAATCAAGTCAAGATTGCCGATTTCGGTGTGAGCAGAATCTTGGCGCAGACGATGGACCCCTGCAACTCCTCGGTGGGGACCATAGCCTACATGAGCCCGGAGAGGATCAACACCGATCTCAATCAGGGCAAGTACGACGCCTATGCCGGCGATATTTGGAGCCTTGGGGTCAGCATCTTGGAGTTTTACATGGGTCGGTTTCCCTTTAATGTGCATCGTGCTGGAGACTGGGCCAGCTTAATGTGGGCCATTTGTATGTCTCAGCCTCCTGAAGCTCCTCCCACAGCGTCCAGAGAGTTCCGGCATTTCATTGCTTGCTGTTTGCAGAGAGAGCCCAATAAGAGAATGTCGGCGGCGCAGTTGTTGCAGCACCCATTTATCTCCGGCAATGGCGGCGGACAGACGCAGGTTCATCAGAATCTGCACACTCTTCTACCACCACCGCGCCCACTTCCTTCTTAGCTAGTACTTTCTATCTTTGCCCAATTACTGTCATGATGATGATGATGCTGGTTTTACTTGGTTAATTTTCTGTCTTTCCTCTTTTTGATGATAATGATAATGATGATATGATTTTGTGTTTCCTTGGATAATCAAGATGATGATGATGATGATGATGATTTGAGGAAGAATTGGGGAAATTCTAGCTTTACTTCTAGTTTTGTTAATCGGTCTATCACTCAACTGTGTCAGTGATAATGTGAATGGTTACCAGAAATGGGAAATTGGCTTCTGGGGACTCACCCTTGTCTTAAAATTTCAACTAATTATACTCATTTTGGCTATGTGATTCATTGGATATACTTGTTGGGGATTGGATTTTTGGGTGACGTTAATTTTCTTTTCCATTTTTGGTTAAATGGTTTTGTTGGGTATTTCTGGGAGGTATCAATACTCAATATTGAGCGACTCTTTCTGCTGCTTAGCTTAATACGGGTGTTTTTAGTTAGTTGGGTGGATGAGATTTTGCCTTTGTATTTGTAATATCAATGCACGAATCTTTCTTTGTCCAACATCATGAAGATTACATGGAGATTACACACAAAAGGAAAGTTGCAGAGATTCTTTCTCTTTTTATTATTATTTTTTCTTTTCTTTTTTGCCTTTTATATCTCCCTCTCTGTTTGGAATGGCTGGGTGTATGCCTTTCCCATGTTTCTTTTGGTAAATATGAAGTAGGCCAAGTAGCACACTGGTTTTGATGGAGAAGAGCTTTAATATTGAAGGGATCTTTCAAGTACTTTTCTTTCTGTCAGTGAAATCATCGGTGTAATTTTAATTTACTATTCAATATCAATAATCAGAGTCTTGCTGTTGCAACCCTAATAATGAAATGTCAGGCTTAATTTGTGTGTTATGCTATTCAATTTGGCTTGTTACTTCAATTTAGCTAGTAAATAAATTCAATTTAGCTATTCAATATAGCCTGGCCAATTTTAACCCTGGACACCGTCCTCATTATCCTAATTTTAACACCGTCAAATTATAACTGCCAATACCAAAGGCTTTCAAAAACTCCATTTTGGGAAGCATGAAAAGTGCAATGGCAAGCATAGACTGAAGCCATTAAACGTGTAGACCACCAAATCTACTCCCTCATTGATGGCATTGCATATTTCATGGGAAAACGTGAAAGCCATTTAAAAGGGAAAGCTGCATATTTGTGCTATTTGGGGGTCCTTGCTTTCCCAGATTTACGAATCTATGGCTTGTGCGGGAGAGAATTCACCTCATGACTTTGATCGACGCCTACTCTTAGCATCGCCAACCCTACCCGTTAAGTGAGCAACCAAGATTTGGCGAAACTTTTCGATTTGCAGCCAAAGGGTTGGCGCTAGCTGATGGGAAGGGGTTGACATGGGGTTGTTCATTTTCTGTTTATGATATGTTTACATATTTAGAATGAAAATAAGGAATAGATTCATGAATAGATATTCAAGAATGGATTCCTCACTTTTACGTAGGACATACAATCATTCTGATTTATATAAAGTGTTAGTAAACACATGTAAATATAATCAATTTCTTCATTCTCATTCA
Source organism: Rubus idaeus (assembly GCA_030142095.1). Classification (NCBI taxonomy): domain Eukaryota; kingdom Viridiplantae; phylum Streptophyta; class Magnoliopsida; order Rosales; family Rosaceae; genus Rubus; species Rubus idaeus. The sequence continues at coordinate 34,501,231 of CM057970.1, forward strand.
TATTCAAAGTAAGTAAACGTGTCATTAGTTCATATCAAAAAGCAACACAACTAATCAAATTTTATTTTTATCCACCACATAATCATTTACCCCATACCGTTCATTTTTCGGTCTTTTGTCACATGTCATGATCGTAACAAGAATCAATCATATCCAAAATTGTTTAGTCATTTTAATTACTATGACCATTATATTAGTGTTCTACTAAATCAGAGTTGTTATTCGCACATATCATAAAAGCTACGCTATTGAAATGTAATTTTTTTTCATGTGAATTACCCATAACACCTTTCATTCTGCATTCACTTAGATATACAATACTTCATATAAGAGTTGGTTGTTTGCATTTGGTATTTTTTTTTTGTTACAGGTACACCCCAAAGGCAAAATAGGAAAACTTAAGGGGAAAAAAAATCACTTTTGACCACCTAATTTTGACATATTCGAACTTTGGTCACTCAAGTTTGAAATCATCTTTCACTTTGATCCTCTTTTTTTTACGGTTTATAGTGACCAAAGTCAAAGACGATTTCAAATTTGAATAACCAAAGTGTCGAATATGTCAAAATTAAGTGACCAAAAGTGATTTTTTTTTTTTTACCAAAACTTAATATAAAACTAATTTTGACTTAGTTAAGCCTAGTAAATTAGCTTCCAAAAGCTTGATAAATTCAGGAGGAGAAATAAATTAGATAAGGAAGAAGAAATTAAGAAAGATGAAGAAGAGAAAAATGAGGCTACAAAATTATTTTGTAGGTATTTTTCAGTAGAATGAGTTATTCATTAAGGTTAGCTTGCAATTTGAAATTTGAATGTCCAAACTTGTCTATTTCTACAAATTTTTGAAAAATCGTCCATTTATGATCAATTAAACAATACTGTGTCCATGAATAATTTTTTTCCCTAAACAAAAAACAAAAATCTAAAACTACCTCAGTGGACAAATTACATAATTAATCACATTGCATGGTGAGCTTGGTTATGAAACATAAATTTTTCTTTTTATTAGAGGAGTACGTACAGGACAATTTACAGTTCTAATTAAAGGTACCTCATTCCTCAGTAGTTATGTTTGTTGGGTTGTAAACTTGTAATTTTGTTCTTGGTTTTCTTATTAATTGATTGATCAGAGGTTTTTCTTTTAGTGCATGCATCCATGGTACTCCATCGTCAACCAAGAAGTTTCTTTCTTGCCGACCGAGACGGAAGTTTCTTTGTTTTTCAAAAGTACGTTAGAAAAGAAGAACAACCTAAGCTGCTCATGACGAAGAGTATGACGATCGAGAAGTCAGGAAAGAGCAAGGCTGCTAAGGAAGGACACCATAAAACTCGAGCTTTTCTGATTAATTACAAACTGATTAAGGATGGTAATTAATTAAGAATGTTGACGAGGAGTTGCGAGTCATCTTCGACTTGTAAACGTTTGACCATTGACCAAACTTCCGTACCCCGACAGCCATTTCCTCTGCGTTCCGGTTCGGCTCCGTCCGGGTCGACGGAGGCACTGATGATCAACTTCTCTGAGCTGGAGCGGGTGAACCGGATTAGAAGCCGAGCCGGAGGCACCGTCTACAAAGCCGTTCACAAGCCGACCGGCAGGCACTACGCGCTGAAAGTGTTGGACGGTTACCACGAGGATTCGGTCCGCCTCCAGATCATCCGCGAGGGCCAAATCTTTCACGACGTCGATAACCCTAACGTTGTCAAGTGCTACGACATGTTCGACCACAACGGCGACATCCAGGTCCTCCTGGAATTCATGGACGGAGGTTCCTTAAAAGGCAAGCACATCCACAACGAGAAAGCTCTCTCCGATTTGGCTCGGCAGATCGTCGCCGGCTTGGCTCATCTCCACGGACGGCACGTCGTCCACCGCGATATCAAACCCTCGAATCTCTTGATCAACTCCCGTAATGAAGTCAAGATTGCGGATTTCGTGGGCAGAGTTTTGGCAAAGACTATGGACCCTTGTAACTCTTCCGTGGCCAACATTGCTTACATGTGCCCGGAGAGGATCGACATCGATATAAATCACGGCAAGTTCCACCCCTACGCCGGCGATATTTGGAGCCTTGGGGTCAGCATCTTGGAGTTCTACATGGGTCGGTATCCGTTCAATATAGTTGGTGGACAAGAAGGAGATTTTGCCAGTTTAACTGGGGCCATTTGTATGTCTCAGCCTCCTGAAGCTCCTCCCACTGCGTCCAGAGAGTTCAGACATTTCATTGCTTGCTGTTTGCAGAGAGAGCCCAATAAGAGACTGTCGGCGGAGCAGTTGTTGCAGCACCCATTTATCTCCGGCAATGGCGGTGGATAGACCCAGGTGCATCAGTTCTATCGATCATATATACTGGTTTTACTTGGCTAATTTTTTGAATTTTTTCCTTTCCCCTTTTTGATGATAATGATATGTCATATGTGATTGATTGGCATTTGGTTTAGTGGTGATGGTCCTATATATGGACTCGTTGGGATTGGTTTTTTGGGTACTGCTAATTTTCTTTTCCATTTTTGGTTACATCGAATTGTTGGGTATTTCTGGGAGGATTCAACTTTGATCTGCTCAACTTAATGTGGGTGTTTTAGGGTGGATGAGATTTTCCTTTCGTATTATCAGGTTGTTCGATCGTAGGGAGCTTTTATAATAAGGAATGAAGTGTCACAGTTGCTATATATTGCTACTGAAATTTGTACTACTAGCTATATAATTATATATATACATGCATGTGTTGGCTACCTGTCAAAGACAAGCTTAATTTATGTGTCATGCTATTTAATGCTTTTGCTTATATACATAATTAGCTTGTTGCTTGAATCAGTTGGTGAATAAGTGCAAACGTATGTACCAAAGAAACTTTCTACGTACTTTGGGGGTAAATTTTTGGGAGGCTTTTCTATCCTCCAATTTTAGGAAGCATGGAAGTGTGGTGCAAAGCAAAAACTGAAGCCTTTAACGTATAGATTTCGATATGATCGTGCATGAATCTCCTCTCTTTGATGGAACAGCTGCATATGTTTGTGCTATTTAGGTCCTTGCTTTCCCTACTCTACGAATCTATGGCGTGTGTGAGAGAGGATTCACCTCATCATGACTTTGATCCAGGTCTATTCTTAGCACATATACTGATATACCCAAATCCGACCCTTTAAATGAGCAACCAACATTTGGCTAAGCATTTGGATTTGCAGCCGAAGAAGGAAAACCTTTGGACAACTCAAATGAAATCCCAGTACAATTCTATGGCATTTATGGTGGGATCTACAATATAAAAGATGACAGGTTGTTGCGTTGCAGCTAGCGAACTAGTAGGCTAGTTTTTCGCTCCGGAACGACGTGTTTTCCGACTCCTTTTTTTGCATCAAATGACCGAGATCGCATGTGTTTTGCAGATTTAAGAGTTTCGGATTTGATGTCCTAGGCGGTGACTAGAATCTGGAAACGACAGATTCAACAAATTCCTGCATGGTACGGTGTTGTTAACATGTATAGGTAGCTGAGTCTGATGTTGTTACTAGCTAGCCGTTAGGGAGTTTCCCATGGTGGTGGAGGAAGTCTAAGGTGCGGCAATCGTGCCATCACGGCCATAAAAAATTTTCGTTCCAAAATCTTATACCCAAACAGGCAAACACTCTTTGCTACCTCTCCCTGAAATTGGAAAATAAAAAAAATTCAATAAATATTTTTACTGACGAATATTTCGTTGGTAAAAGTCATTTCTATATAGTTTTTTTTATAGGTAATTTTGAATACAATAAAAATATTTCTGACTCCTAAGCCATCTTTTTATATCATCATTGGTGAATTTTAGAAACCTCATCATGCTTTGACAGCTATGCTCTTGTTTAGTTTTTGCCAATCATGCCGGATCGATGACTTAAAATTAATTTTCTTATTATAGCATACAAATTATATGTAAAAATTACATTTTCACAATTCTTTCGAGGTGATAAGAGAAAATATTTTTAGTTACAGCTAAAGTGAGTTCTTTTGCTTCTTAAATTAACTAAGTCCAAATAAAATTAGAAGAAAAAAAACCAAGAAAGGCCTTTGCTGACGAACTATTCGTCGGTACATATATGTTATATATAAATATAATTTGTTAATTTGTTTTTTCATTTAGGCAATTTTGAAAACATTAAAAGGATTTCCGACAATTTTGAAAGCCTCATCATGTTTTGAAAGCTGTGTTCTTGATTAGTTTTTGCCAACCATGTCGGACGACTTAAAATTTCCTTATTATAGCACAAAAACTATATAAAAAAAATACAATTTCATAATTCTTTCAACATGACAATAAGAAATCTTTTTAGTACGTTATAGTGGAAGTGAGTTCTTTTGCTTCTTAAATTAAACAAGCCCAAATTGAATTATATAAAAAAAAAATTAAGAACAAGAAACACTTTTGTTGACGAACAATTCGGATTTTTCACAACAAAAAAAAATGAAAATAAAATAATAAATAAAAATAGGAGGATTATATGTGCCGACGAAAGAGTCGACGCTAGTTTTTGCCAACCATGTCGGACGACTTAAAATTTCCTTATTATAGCACAAAAACTATATAAAAAAATTACAATTTCATAATTCTTTCAACATGACAATAAGAAATCTTTTTAGTACGTTACAGTGGAAGTGAGTTCTTTTGCTTCTTAAATTAAACAAGCCCAAGTTGAATTATATAAAAAAAAATTAAGAACAAGAAACACTTTTGTTGACGAACAATTAGGATTTTTCACAAAAAGAAATGAAAATAAAATAATAAATAAAAATAGGAGGATTATATGTGCCGACGAAAGAGTCGTCGCTAAAGGTTATTTATGATTTTTTAAATATTTTTTTACTTTGCAAGAATTATGAAAACTTATCCTTTACAAATAATGATTATTTACTTATTTTGTGTTGGTATCGTGTTTGTTACGTTTACACTATATCATTTCAAATCGTCAAGAACTATTTAAATATCTTTCTTCTATACGCAAATTTTATTTCTATGCATTTGGACTTTGAGAATGATAGAAATCATGGCAGATTTTGGTTGACTGATCATGCAATAATTAGGCAACTCCCTTGTTTCTCATGGAATCTTGACTGGTTTTTTCCCAACTTATATAGTAGGAAGAGGTTGGCATAATGGAATTCACTTCTAATTAATAGTTAAGTCATTCCTTCACTTGATTAACAATAACTTAATTGTTTAATATAATATATGGGTTTGTTGTCTAGCTAGGAGCTTCAAGCTAGTGATCGTAGTAATCGCTTTGTTTTTTGTTATCTTCCTGAAAATGGAAAGAAACATTTTCCTTTTCATGATCTTGGATGAGTCTACTGGATGTTGGTTAATGAGTAACACCAAATTCAAGAGGGTACCAAATGTTCATAACTCATAAGCAAATTTCCAAAGTCCTAAGGTACATTAATTTAAAGGCTTGATCTTACTACAAATCTAAAGATCAGTTTAATTAAGAAATACACATTTCATTTTGACACTCAAATTTTAAAAAACCAAATTTCATGAAAATGAAACTTAGTAATCTCTCTCAATTTAAATTGGTTTTCTGTTGTGTCTCATAAGCAACAATTTAGTATCAATGTCGTGATTGAAATCTTAAGGAAAGATCCCTCTATACTAATAGTCATGTTTGTCAACTTTTCTTGTTAATTGAGGGGAATTTTCATTCTCTTCTGTTGCTACATTGGCCTAATTATTAATTAAGTCAATCTTCTCCTCCTAATTATTTCATATATTCTTTCCGTCTAAATTTTCTTTTGTTTATACTGTAGTTCTTTATTGCGTAAATTTAACCAGTAAAGATAATAAACAAGATTTAAAACCCATAATGATAATTACAGAGAATTTTAGTTGAGAAATATAAAAAATATTAAAAAAAGTTAAAATTTAAGAAGCATTCAACTAAATAAAAAATTGGTTACAGTTCAAGATATTTAGCCTTCGAATAAACAAATTGCAATTACAACTTTTTTCTAGGTAACCCACAAAGATGATAATAGAGAATTTCAGTTGAGAAATATAGAAATTATTATAAAAAATTGAAATTTAAGAAGCATTTAAACTTTCGGATATTACAATAAAAAACTAGAAAGAAACCACACACTATGTGTGTGTATTTATTTTTAGAAGAAAAAAAAAACAGAAAAATACATTTTTATTTTTATTTATTTTATGGTGTGGAAGTTAAGAGTGTGGGAGTGGGTAGTTATAGGTAGTTTTTGAAAGTTTTTTATTTTATTTTTTATTAATTATTTTTGTTTTGACCTTATTATCCTTAATGATTAAAATAAATATATGATTATTTAATATTTAAAAGGTATTAAAGTAAAAAAATTCTGTTTTGGTTGACAACATGTGTTCTCTTAATATATAGTATAGATCAATTACAGTTTGAAATATTTGGCCTTCGCATACACAATTACCAATCAAAATTAAAATTACTCACCTTTTAGGTATTTAAAACATGGGTTAAACTCACCAACAGTGTCTGAACTATGGCTCACCGGTCAATATGCTACCCGAACTTTGAAAACGATCAATGTGCTACCTGAACTTAATTTTTACTATCAACGACATACCTACGTCCAATTTCCGTCACTGAGCCGTTACAGGTGGTCACGTGTTAAGGGTAAAAGTGTCTTTCTACATAAACTTATTTTAAAAAAAAATTAATAATTAATTAATCTCTAAACTTATTTTTTTTCTTTTCTTTTTTTTTGGTTTCTTCCCCAATTCTTTCTCTTCGATATTTTTTTCTCCTCCTGGCTTCTTCCCCAGATCATGCACACATTCATCACCACCAAACCCATCTCCAATCCTCACCGAAACCACCTGCAATTACTCTTCACATCTAGCCAATTCATCATCCAAGCTTCACAAGCTCATTCCTGCAATCCCAACACGCACAAATTCCGGCTCTCACCATGGCGGCCCTCTGTCCGTTCAACACCACCACAACCAACACCATCACGAACGGACCCAAACACCACAAGTCCACAACTCATCGTAAATTCAATTACCCGAAACCACCCCCTCATATCCAACGATCAATCATCGGGGTACCTCACCAATTCATCACGGCGGTCACCTCCACAAATCCCAAGCTCTCGTCTTTTCTTGCTCACCACGAGGCCGCGACCACATCCGACCGCCGGCAACCCAATCGAGTGCATGCTCGATCCGACCTCCTCTCCGTCACCACCGAGGTTTACCCGCTTCGCCGTACCCGAACCCGAGCATGTGCTCAAAGCGCCATCACCTGCGGCTTACCGAGTCGGCCGCCGTCAATCCATTTGCGAGAACCACCCGGCTCGGATTTCACCGCCATCTCGAGCCCTCCCATCTCCGGTGTCCCCAATTCTAGAACCCGGCCCGGATTAATCACCACACGGCGCCCCGCGCCTCTCCTTTGCCGACAAGACACCACATCTCTCTCCATCTCCGAGTTGTTCTTTGAATTAAATGAAGAAGAGAGATGATGAGAGAAACAATGGAAAAGGAAGAAGAGAGGTGAAGAGAGAGGAGAGAACGAGATGAGATGATAGAGAAGAAAAGAATGAGGAAGGCACAAGAAGAAGAAACGGGAAAAAGAAGAGAGAAAAAGGGAGAGAAGGAAAAAAAAATGATTTGGCTTGTTGACCAATATTTGAAGGGTAAAAAAGTAATTACAAATTAAAAATAAGTGAAATGACTTATTTATCCTCATATTTAACTGACTTTTGACGGAAAACTAACAGAAGTATCACGTTGATAGTAAAAATTAAGTTCAGGTAGCACATTGATCGTTTTCAAAGTTCGGGTAGCATATTGACCGGTGAGCCATAGTTCAGACACTGTTGGTGAGTTTAACCCTTAAAACATTAATAAAAATAAATATCTATACTATATTTAAGAGAACTCATCTTATTAATCATAATCAAATTTTTTTATTTTAATATCCTCTAAAAATTAAAATTAAAAACTATAACCACCCACTCTTATATTGGTAATTATAACTACTCATTTGCACACTAATCGATTGTGTAACAGTTTCTAGTATTCTTTATGTTTTACTACTTGGTTCAACATGTTAAATAACATAGAATCATGTAGCCCTCCACGTTAAGACATAAATATATGCACACACATAAATTATAATTATTTTTGAATCTAAATCAAGCAAGAAAGAGTTATTGGTGGGAGTGTGACACAAAAGAAAATTCAAAGATCAGAAAAACAATTAAGAAATCCGAACTTCTCAGAACCTTCGTGGTGTATGGTATTCTTCGTTTGTCTTCAACTACTCGCCGGTTGCCGGCATTCAACGCCATCTCTCCACTATTGAACTCTTCATCATCTTCTTCTTCCTTGTTTCAATATTTGATCGGAGCAACCAAAGTAGCCCATTTGATCAAATCCACTTACAGAGTGGTAGGCTCCAATTACAGCCCCACCCACTCTTTCTCTTTCTCTTTCTCTCAGAGGCCAAGGCTGAGAAGAAGTTGATCCATTTGGATCAAATACAATCCATTTTTGATTCTGGGTCAGAGGTAATTCCTTTGTCTTTACTACCAGTCTCTGTGAATTGAATTGATCTATTTACTATTTTCTGTTTGGTAGTTTTCACTACAAAATAAAAGTTGAGTTCTTTTCAAGTGGGTAGGTGTTGATTAGATGTTTAGACTGATCTGCAAGTACCCAGCTTGAATTCCATGTGTCATCTGCTGCAACTTAAGTTACTTCAGCTTCCAAAAGCTGTTAAATTTACTGAGCCATATGTGAAAACTGGTTTCTCTGCTACTGCTACTCTGTTGTATCCCAAGCTCTTGAAAGCGATTAAATTTTGTTCCTCTGGATACCTGCTTTTGGCTAAAGTTGTTGTCTTTGAATTTTGTTCCTCTAGATACTGCTTAAGGTTGAATGACTCTAACCATTAATATGAGTAATTGCTATTAATGTTCTGAGTTACTTTACTAAATAAATAAAAGATTCTTGTTTTGTGTCTGGGAAACTGCATTTCTGTGTTGTGCTTTCTTCTGGTCGATAGTTTTTATGGGCAAACAAGTACCCGAGATTGAATGAATTTAAACCTTAATATAATGGTTGTTGTCTATGTTTTGAGTTACTTTACCAAATGGGTAAACTGCTAAAGTATCTGATTTTTTCTGTGAGTATTGTTTTGGTGTAATTGCATTTCTGGTTTGTGCTCGCTTATTAATTGGTTGATAATTTCTATGTGCAGATCAGCAGATGGGATCCACAGGCGAAAAGATAGACCTTGAATCTGATGAGGAGATCCCATTTAGCTCATCAGCAGCTACGAATAAAGTAGAGGCCCTGGATTTTGAGATGGTTCATTTGCCTGTGCGGCCAGTTATGGCAAATTCATGGATTGCAAGGCATATAGGGATAAGAGCCGTGAGGAGTATTTACATAGTCTTATTAAAAGCAAAGATCAACATTTTGCTACCCTTTGGTCCGTTGGCAATTTTGCTACATTATGTGACTGGAAAGCATGTATGTATTCCACCTATATATCATCATTCTGATCATTTGTTTTAGTTAGGAGAAAAATGCAGTAGCGTTTAGGAAGCATGAAAGAATAGAAGATATATGTCTTCGCTAGCTGCAAGATTTTCTTTTGAACTTGGAATGATAATCCATTGATGTTTTGTATTTAACTGGCATGATATTCAAACATGGTTTCTGTTGGAGACATTCTTACTTCTAGATCCAATAATTTAAATTGACTTCACCCCTGTTTTATAATTCATTGACAGTTACTTTGTATACGTTAGGGATGGGTGTTCTTCTTCAGCTTATTGGGCATCATACCTTTGGCTGAGCGTCTAGGATATGCGACTGAGTAAGTGCTGGCCCGTCAGATTAGATGTAACATTAAATCTTCATAAGACTCATAACTTTGTCCAAGGCTAACTTTTGAGTTTGGCAACTGTTGTGGTGCAGGCAACTCGCTTTCTACACAGGGCCAACAGGTACTATTAGATATAAACTGTGCCAATTAGGTTACTAGAAAAGCTTGTATGTGGATAGAGATTACTGGTTAGGCTAATCTGTCTAGATTACTTGTACTATTAGATATAAACTGTGCCAATTAGGTTACTAGAAAAGCTTGTATGTGGATAGAGATTACTGGTTAGGCTAATCTGCCAATTAGCTTGTATCTTAACCTAAGTTCCCAGTGCCAGATAATCTGTCTGTCATTTTACATAATGCACTATTGATGGCATGATAGGTAGTTCCTCGTCTATAAATTAGCTTCCTTAATGTACTTACTGATTGTCCATTACCTTCATGCATTTGTTTATATTTTCTGTATGGGCTGTTTCTTGTTGGATTGCAGTTGGGGGTCTTTTAAATGCCACATTTGGAAACGCAACAGAAATGATTATATCAATTTATGCATTGAAGAATGGAATGATTAGAGTTGTTCAACAATCGTTGTTGGGCTCAATCTTGTCAAACATGCTCTTAGTCCTTGGTTGTGCCTTCTTCACTGGCGGGATCATTCATTACGAGAAAGTTCAGGAGTTCAACAAGGTTGATTACATTATCTTGTTGAGCTTTGTTCCCAGAAATTTCTCTACTGTGGGCTCTTTGACATTCATATCATCTCGGTGTAATAACATTTACATTATGGTTACTTGTGCAACAGTCGGCTGCCGTTGTGAATTCTGGATTGTTGTTGATGGCTGTAATGGGGATACTGTTTCCAGCTGTGCTTCATTTTACACACACAGAGGTGCATTTTGGGAAGTCAGAGTTGGCTCTTTCAAGATTTAGTAGCTGTATAATGCTAGTAGCATATGCAAGCTACCTTTTTTTTCAACTTAGAAGTCATCGTAGTCTTTATAATCCCATTGATGAGGTTAGTTAAGTTTGCTCAATTATTTTAGGGTTTCGGGAACATTTTCTGATCCAGTTTTCATTTTGCATCATCATCTCTTTTGCAATTGTTGCAGGAAGGAGGCAATGGTGAAGATTCTGATGAGGAAGAGATTCCTGAGATAACTCACTGGGAAGCAATTGGTTGGCTTTCTGTTTTAACTGTGTGGGTGTCCATTTTGTCTGGATATCTTGTTGATGCCATCCAGGTAACTTGTCTTTGATATAGTGGTTAACTGTGCTTGGGATGCCTTTTTTTTGGTAATTGATGGGCATGGCCTCAGCTTCACCAGAGGAATAGCTCATTCATCAAATCTTATATTGATCCTTTCTTATAATTGATGAGATCACTCTGCAACTGAAGTCCTTGTCCCCTGAAACCAAAGAGCTGCTTCAATTGAACCCTTCAAGAACTTTCAACCAACCCTCTTGCTGCTTGATATCCCTACCTCATGATTAAGTATAGGTGGCTTGCTCAACTTTTCCCTAGCTTTTGGCATCTACCTACATCAACTTGCTCTTCATTCTCTTTGTCCTATGTCCAAATTCCTTTTGTTATTGTGAAGCACATTTTAAATTCCTAGTTTTTTGATAATTTGTTTAGTGTAGTTATTTGATAACTCGATATTTTTTTGGTTTCTCCCAGGGAGCATCTGACTCTTTCAACATGCCTGTGGCATTTATCAGTGTCATTTTACTCCCTATTGTAGGAAATGCTGCAGAGCATGCAAGTGCTATCATGTTTGCCATGAAGGATAAGCTTGTGAGTGCTTTGAAGATTCATAAATCTCACTTTAGAGTTTTCGTTTATTTTATTGATGGAATTAATCTTTCTACAGGACATCACTCTTGGAGTTGCTATTGGATCATCTACACAAATATCCATGTTTGTGGTAAGGACTTGATTTGCTTGAGTTCTCGCTGCATACCTTTGACATATTGATAGAATGTTTTGAACCCTCACTGACCTCTATTGGACTTGCTACTTATAGCATATAATTTTTTGAGTTGATCACATTACATAAAAGAGGACTCCATTGTTGTAGAAAGCTTATTATTCTCTTAAAGTTGAAAATAGGAAAGGCTGATAATTTTGTTCTCTTTAAAACTGTAGATCCCCTTCTGTGTGGTTGTCGGGTGGATCATGGGAGTGCAAATGGACTTGAATTTTCAACTCTTTGAGACTGCTACACTCTTTATCACCGTGCTTGTAGTGGCATTTATGTTGCAGGTTTGTTAGCCATTTATTGCTTGCCCCCCCCTGGCCTTCACATTACATTATTGATTGATATCAATGCATCTCCAGTTATTTTTTTTTTTTCACATATTACAGTTGTTCATTCCATAAAACTTTAATTTGTCAGATCTAGTCACTGCAGAAACTTTTTCATCTAAGATTCATTGCCTTTATCTTTGTAGGAAGGGACGTCAAACTACTTCAAAGGATTGATGCTTATCCTGTGCTATCTCATAGTTGCTGCTAGTTTTTTTGTACATGTAGATCGTTCAAATGGTGAGTCAAACATTTTATTATACGTTTTAAGTGAAAAAGAGAAAATGTATACAAGGGCATATAAATTGCATCTCTTTATGACTTAATTTGTGGCACACCCCTGCTTTTATGCCCATTGCTCTTTTAAAAGCAAAGATTGATGAAAGATAAAATATGCATATATCCCTCAAGTTTCAATTGTGTCAAATCAGGTTTTTCTTTGACTAACTGTTTTTATACTGTTTCTAAATATGTGGCACAAGCAATGTCAGTCAATTTTGGTGAAAGATACATGAATAAAATGACATGCTGACAGCTTTCCTTTTGGCCATTATAACCGGAAAACACCAACAATTTTTTAACAACCTAAACTGATCTGAACTCTAATGGAGTTTAGGGTTTAGGGAGTATTGTCAGATTTAGACCCTAATGTCTTATGCTATTCTGACATGTAGATGGAAATATGTTCCCTTAAGAAATAGATATGCCTCTCCTAGACTGCCAACCTCAAGTCCTAGAGGGTTTTTCAAGCTCTTACGAAAAACTTTAAGGGCTGTTTTCCCTAGTAACCACACTGTTGACATGAATTATAGGGCTGTATTTTGTTTTTGTTTTTGTTTTTGGCCAGTAGGGCGGTATTTTGTTGACACTGTCTGTTTTGTGAACCATAATGTGAACTATACATATATATTGTGTGAGGTAATACTCTCTTACCAGATACCTGACATTTTATTTTGTTAGACTGAACTGAACATTACAAGCAAACAAGAATCCTGGTCCACATTCACAATCTGAGAACATACAATGTCAATTCTATGGAAAGAGAACATGTCCTTGTTGGAAATGACACGGAATCTGCACATTCACGATTTGATGTTCTATTCATTATAAATTGAACTCACTCTTACTTATTTGTTTGTTGGGCTTTGTTGCAGATGCTGACTAAACTAACTATTGGAGTGGGCGCCTTGTGTTTGACAATCTATACAGTATCTGCATGCGAAAGAGTGGTAGAAGTTATATATATGAAGCTACTCTTCCACGATTTCTCAAGCCTGTGATGTTTGTTAATTGTTCTCTCTCTTGATCATCTAGTGGAAAATCCATATGATCTCCCCAATTCCATCTTTGTATAATTGAGTTCGATTCTTCAGATGTTACCTTTTGCTCGCAATTTTCAAGTTATGCAAATGGTTTTCATTAAATGACGCATCTGTCTGTTAGTCAATTTTGTTTTTTGATTTTAGGTTTGCTTCCCTTAAGTTTATTTTCTCAGTACCTTATCCTCACACACATGTATATTCCAATTGTTAACACTTATGTTTTCCTGAAGTACTATAAGTGACTGTTCCTTGTATGTTTGTGTTCATAAACTGGAATGTTAATATTTCCTGTTCAATTCTGTCATAATTCTCGGAACAAAATTTGCCTAGTACTTCTACTACATGCTTTTGATTTCAATGTTGGGGAGAGATTGTCTACTGAGTGAGAGAGGAGTAATACATGAACTGTTAACATACAAGTTTGTCTACATCCAGTAGGATTGGAGCAAAAACCTAATCCGTCAGTTTACTACATTTTTTCTGGGTTGCAATCCACCATTGCAATATAGTGCTGTCTCGTCACCCATCAACATAGTAGCAATACTGCGATCTTGTCGAGTCTTGTAACGCCATATTTGTTAAGAAAAAGCATAATGTAGAGAGGTCTGCACCTTTGGAGGTTGATAAAGAGTTGCAAAGGGTGACATTTGAATAGCTGAATGTTAGACTTGTGCTAGCAGTAGGTATACGTTGGACTTCAATGAGCAGTACCTCCTCTCCATCTTTGTGCAAGACACTGGAAATGGTTTTGCATGTCACCAATTACATATTCTACCAGTCTAGCTCCACTGGCCACTAGAACATGTAGTAGTTTGCTATCATCAAAAGAAAAAAAGAAGCTTGTAACAAAAAAGAGAGAGAAGCTGAATGCTTAATCAGGCTTGGGTGAACAAAGCTGTTTGTTGACCCTGAGTCAACCATGGAATGTAATGAGGGGTGTCCCCATATTATCTGCGAGGTCTCTTGGAGGGTCATGAGCTCTTAATGTTCGTCTTGGGGACCAAAACTATCAATAACGAATGCTCTTGCAACCAATTATATCCTTTTCTTTTTTCTTTTAAAATACCTACCCATTGTGTGGACAGGGATGGGGGATGCCCCCAAGGTTCCTGCATGTCATCATATTATCATTTGTTCAACGAGTAAGTTTGCTACCTACCCATCGTGGGTAGGAGTACCCTTTTTACCTTCATAGCTTAGGTTCTTGCACCGATCATATTATCATCTATTCAACAAGTGACTTGGCTACCTGCACGTCGTGGGTAGGGGTACCCTTCTAATCTTCGAGGCTTAGGTTACTTGCATGTCGGTTAATCATCAAATATTTGCATTCAAAGTGATTTGCTACCTACCCATTTTGAGTAGTGTCCAGTTATGTCTTGATTACCCCAACAAGATCATCAAACAAGAACGTACTGCTGTTGCAGCTGGATTTGAAATAGAGGGTTGGAAATGGTAGGGCTTCGAGTATGTTTGAATGTGTTTCCGAAGTTTGTTATGTTGTTCAGTTTGAGCATAATTGTTTAAAAATGTGATGTTACATACTTACATTGAAAGTAGCTTCTTTTTCAAAATTATTAATGAATTATGTCTTTCCAAAGGAAAAACAAAAACAAAAAACTTCAAGCAAAACAAAATAGCTAACAATAAGTTGATATTATGGTATATAAATATTTGTCAGAAAGTTAAACTACACTAATACAATACATTTTCTATTTTTCACTCCACATTTACAGCACGCAAATAAATAAATAAAAACTTGTAATAAAGCTTTAAGGGTAAATGTTACAAATGGTCATTGTGGTTTGAGGTGATGTTCAACATTAATCTTGGGGTTTCAAAATGTTTAATATCACCCTTGTGGTTTGCAATAATGATCAATATTAGTCCAAAATGTTATTTATAGCAAAATTTTCATCAATTAAAATAGTATCAAAAATTAAATTAAATAAGAAGCACTTGAAAAAAGTTTGTTTTCTAATTAAAATGATAAATTTATCTTTATGAATCATCTGCACATGAATTTTAATTGTTGGATTTTTTGTCGAAATTAGCATATGGATCAATATTGATTAATTTTACAAACCACAAGGGTTACATTAAACATTTTGAAACCACAAGGTTAATGTTGAATATCACCCCAAACCACATGGACCATTTATAACTTTTACCCAAGCTTTAATGCACTAGAATCAAGAATTGTATAGAAAATCCTAAACCGTTGGCAAGGTTTTCTCCTTGGTTTTGGCCTAAAGCACTCTTTAATTGATTCAATCTAACCTTGGGAGACCGTCATTGTTATTCTCCTCTATCCAAGGAGCTAAACTCATGTTTTATTTTGATTTTGGCGCGTCTTGTTCCGGTTTGACATTGCAGTCGCGTGTGATTTCAAAAGTATTTTACGTGACAGTTGGTCCTATTTTGGAAGATAGTGGCGTTGCGCGTGGCCGAAGCCCTTCTAGTTGGTTTTGAAGCCAAATCTAGATTGAGAACTGGGATCCAAGTCGGATTTGGATTCGGGTCGATTATGAATCTTTTCTCTTTCGTGCTAGAACTGTTGGGTTTGTCTGTGAGCCTATGTTGGTTGATATATTTTCATCTTATTATTAATAAAATGAATAATCGATTATTTTCTGCTAAAAAAAATTATTCGAATGAGATTAAAAAAAACTGACATAATAGGTAAAAAAAATTGGACAATAATCGGTAATTTTTCGGAAAAAGAAAGTAGTTTATCTATATTCTTATATCGTCATCTGCTAGATAATATTTCCAAAACAGGAAAATAAAAAAAAATAAAAAAAGAAAGATGAAAGTTTGGACTTGGAGAGCCTTTGAAGTTTGAACAGATTTTCTTATTTGTTTCTTTATTTTTGGTCAATAAAAGCTGAAGGCGGTATTCCTCATAACCGAACCTTCCTGGTGTCTGCCTGGTGTTTTGGTTTCTACAGCAGCACCTGGTATTATTTTTCATTTACAGAGAGAGATTACAATTCTCCATCTTTTTCATGCTTTCCCAGTTACCCATCTAACCAGACGCGTTACATATTTTCAATTTTTACCTTTTTTGGTAAAGTTTTGACCCACAGAGAGAGAGAGAAGAAGAACCCACGTTGGATTTTGGTCAGATAGATAGATAGATAGATAGATAGAGATTTGCTTATCTTTATTGAAGCTTCTATTTCTGATCATGATTTTAAATCATAAAGAATATAAAAAAAGCTGATTGAATTCCTTTAGATTCTCCGATCGTCTCTACCAAATCCGTACCAAAAGCATTACTGATAAGTCTGTCTTGAAAACCACATAAACGTGATCCGATTGCCGAATTGGATTCGGGTCTCCGGCGATTGATTTCGAGACTTGATTGATATTCTCACTATAATCTGATCCATCTGGCGATCGGTTCTCGGTCAAGAACTTGGTTTTCCGGTCATGGCGACCACGACCAAGTCCGGGTCTTCACTGAATTACTGGCGTAATTATTTTCGGACCGCCAATTCGGATATTTTCGGATTGATCGACCATGCGATCATGGTGGCGGCTGTGGATTGCCCCAAGGAGTTCAAATTGCGGAGGGATCGAATAGCAGAACGGTTGTTTTCGTGTAGATTGACTCGGTGTTTGGGTTGCGAAAAGGTCGAGTTGGTGGTGCCTGGCGGTGGTGATCATGATGACGATGACGATGACGATGAAGATAGAGATGCAGGTGAAGTTGAGGCTGGTGGTAGTAAACAGAGCAAGGTTAATAGCAGCAGAGACGATCAGCTGGGAGATATGAACACGAGCAATTACAGCGATGGACTAGCTGAGGCTTTGACCGATGAGATTGAAGAAGAGTCTCAAATTTTTGGGGAGGTCTTGAGGATCAAAGAGATCTTCCAAAATAGTAAACATGAGGTATATCACTATACCCTCCCTGTTGTTGAGATTCTGTGTTTATCAGTTTTCGGTTTATCTCAAATGGTATGGCAGGCTTTTGTGTTTATCAATTTGATTGTAGAGTTGTGATAATTTGTTGACATTTTTTTGGGAGCTGTTTGTGATCACCCTTTGTGATCAATCTAGTGTGTTGGTTAATGTTTTGGCAGTCTGAAGCTGTATTGTTGGAGTCGTTGAGGAAACTTGAGTTGATGGGTCTGTCTGTGGAGACTCTCAAGGCAACTGAGATTGGAAAGGCTGTTAACCGTTTAAGAAAGCATGGATCGATGAAGATTCGCAGTCTGGTTCGGACACTTATCGATGCGTGGAAAGTCATGGTAGATGAATGGGTGAATGCTACAACTGCTATTGCTTCTGCGGGCACAGAAGTTATTTCAGATTCTGCTGATCCATCATCAGTGGATGATGACTATGAGGAAGGACTCCCCACTCCTCCATTGGATGAAGGAGCTTTCTTTGCTACTCAAACCACATCAATGGAACTCTCTGAGTTCTTTGATGGCATGGAAGATTATGGGAATCCTCGAAACAGTGGGCAATTTACCAAGAATCGGGAAAATGGAAGAGGGCCATATCTGGAGAAACAAACTATTGTGATGCAGGAACAGCAGTATGTAAGTGATCAGGGAAATGTGCTTCCCAAGGAAATCAAGAATGAACCGAAGAAACAAGAAGTTGTTGTGAAGCCAAATAGGCCCTCCTCAAACACCAACTCTGGCCCTCGGAGACCTCCCAAAGTAAGTATGGAGCAAAAGGGTGTCAATAATGTATCAAAGATTGACAAAAAAACAGATACTGTTTCCTTTCGAAATAGGCAACCCACTGGTCAGCAAGATAAATTCAAGTGTTCAGATGAAGTTGCAGTCCAAGTGAAACTTGAAGCCACAAAAAGGAAACTCCAGGAGAGTTATCAACAAGCTGAGAATGCCAAGAGGCAACGGACAGTACAGGTAATGGAATTGCATGATCTCCCCAAGCAAGGGCTTGCCCATAGGAATCCACATGTAAAACCTGGAAACCACAATCGGCAAAGGCCACATGGGCGGAGATTCTGAGCAAGGAAGAAGTTGATCCATTGGGTCAGAGGTAATTCCCTAACTTGTGTTTCTCAATATCTGTAAATTGAATTGAATTGATGATCTCTGTTCTGTTTGGTAGTGTTGTATTAAGTTGTTACTAAGGTGAGCTCTTTTCAATTCGTTTGGGGTAGTGGATGTTTTGACTGATGTGCAAGTACTGAGCTTTCATTCCATGCCATCTGCTGCAACTTCCATTATTTAATTCTGAACATGTAGAATATTAAAGAGCTGTATTTGACATGTGAAAGAAGGATAAAACGGCTTTGTTTGCCTTCATTCATTTAGATTCTCTACATTACATGCCATAACTCTTAATATAGGTGGTTTCTGTTAATGGGTCTGAGTTACTTTACCAAATGAGCAGAAGTATCTTATGTCTTCTTTGTGAGTGTCCAGTCTTGCTTTTCTAGAATTGCATCTTCATAACTGGTTGATTATTTGTTTGTGCAGTTGGGATCCATAGACAAAAAGACAAACCTTGAATCTCATGAGGACATCTCTTTTAGCTCATCATCAGCCACCAGTAATGAAGAGGCCCTGAATTCCGAGATGGTTCATTTGCATTCCCAGGCATATGTGGTGTACTAATGGATTTCAAAGCATATACCAAGAATAAGAACTCCCAGGGGTTTTTATTTTATCCTTTGAAATGCAAAGATCATCCTGTAGCTACCCTTTGGCCCATTTGCGATTTTATACCTCGATATAATTGAAAACATGTTTGAATTACATCTTTTTTAGTTAGGAGAACTATACTTATGTAGAGGATATAGGAAACAGGAAAGTGTAGAAGAACAATTGTCTTTGCTAGCTGAAACTAGCAAGTGATCCGGATTTATTGGGTTGCTTATGCTCTTTGCATTATCTTTCCAAATGTGGGAATGATAATATTGACCAAACCTGGTTTCTGTTAGACACATTGTTACTTTGAGATCGAATAATTCAAATTGACCTCACAGCTGGTTTACATGTACAATTCATGGACAGTTATTTTGCATATGTTATGGATGGGTTTCTTCGGCTTGTTGGGCATCACACCTTTGGTAGGGTATGCGACTGAGATGGTGCTGGCTTATCAAACTAAATATAGCACCAAGTTGTTGCTACTTCATGCGAGGCTAACTCTTATGTTTGTTACTGATTGTGGTGCAGGCAACTGGCTTTCCACACAGGACCAACAGGTACTATTAGAAATATTTGGGTGCCAACTGGTGTTTGGTGACTCTGAATCAGTTGTATTACCAGAGGTCCAGAGTAAGAGTAATGTATCTCTAGCTAATTATGTGACGCATTCTGTTACCCGGCTGAATCAGGACTTCAGATTCAGACATGATTCCACCTGATCATGGTTTTGATTTAGTCTCGATTGATAGCAGAAAACTTTCCCATACATATGCTGCACATACACTCATTTCTGTGTAGAATAATTTTCTTATTAGAGGGGCAACATGATATGTTAGTGTTAGACCCTTAAAAAATCATCACCACATATACCGAAAGTACTAGTGCACCGGAGTAACTGTTTGTGGTGTGCCTCACTCATTGAACATATATATGCGGAAATTTCACTATATATTCATTATAGGGGATTGGAATACCTTGTTAAATCTGCTTTGTTCTTTTTCATTTGACTTTCTACACCGTTGATTATGGGCATGGATAGTGGAGGTACTTAGTTCCTCTTCAAATTGAGTAGAATATAACTTTAGAGGGGAGGAGGTGGAAGAGTTGTATAATAGGGTGCGCTCTTTTTGTCGTCTCTCTGAGCTCTTGTTTCTAGTGTTTCTAGAGGTGTGAGCTTGTCTGCCTTGTTGCTAGATCGGCTCCTTCATGATATGGAAGGTGGAATGGTTAGTGCTTCTTTCAGCCAATCGAAATTTCTTAGTAGCCTTAGAAAAGATGATTCATTTGCACTAGTAAAGAGCACTTTTATGTTTTGGTGTGCAACTCAGGATTCTAATCTATAAATTTCTGATCGAAAAAGAATCTATGAACGAATTTCTAATGCATAGTATGCATGATTCAAGTTTCAACCCAGCTATCAGCCTCTCACATTAGTCCTCGACAATTTATTAATTGGGCAATTGACCCTTCAAGTCATATTTATTTCTTAAAAAAAAAAACGTGGGAAGTCCTGACGATGTTCTTAGCTTAAATATTTCCTGCTTTTATGCACCATACATAGGGGAGTAATGAATTAAAAAAGGAAAAATACAACAAAAGACGGCAATTTCTTCAATGAAATCGATCACAAGACAGAAATCAACCAAGTTAACTCTTGAGGTGAAGAAAAATAGGAAAAAGAATAATGATAAGCAGACAAATGCCTAGAACTATGCCAATGCACTTCCTGCTGCTCTTCTCAAGCTGCACAGTTCCTCCCGCCTAACAAACGAACTGGCATGCGCCACGTGGCTCTCGATGTCATTCAGCTGCTGCCCTTGCTTCAATCAATGCAGCCATGTCCAGGAACACTAGCTTGGTGCAGCTCAACGAGGCTCTCTTCTCAATCTCCTTCACAGCGTTGCGCCGCTCTTGGATTTCTTGAATCGCCCTTTGAACCAATGTCTCACCCTCTCCACTAGCAATCTCAAATTGACAAATTCTCAATCATTTCCTAGTTGGCCTTCTCACCTGTTATTGTGAAGTACCTCCTTCCAACTGTCTCTTTGTATTCTGCTGCTATTTTGCCCTTGGGCCCTGAAAATCATCCATCATGGCCTAGAGCTTTTTCGCCAAAACCATTAAGTGCTGAAGTTCTAGTTCGATCAGAAGATGATCCTGGTGCACACTCCGGAAGCCTGCGCTGATCAGCATTGGAGAGTTCAAGTGCTTCCAGCTTCCCCTTGATGACTTTGACAAGTTTCAAGACTTTCTCAACATCATAATCCATCCTTCATGGACTTGTTTGCTCTCCTCATTTGCTTCCTCTAGCCGCTTGTAAAGCTTCTCCACAGCTCCCATGTCACCTTTCACATTCTCTATTTGCTTGAAGAATCCATCGAGATTGACAGTCTCATCCCACACGCCTCGCTGCGTACCTCATCAATGTATACCTGGTGCTCGAGGTCCTTGTATCGTCTGAACGAGTTATTCAAAAACAGATCGTTCATCTTGGCAGCTAATTTTGATCGATGAACTCTTGTGTTTGGTACTAGGGGAAATTAAACTTATCTGATCGAGGCTATTTGAACTAATAAGGGACTGCCTTTTAACCATCAAAAGATTTCGAACTCAGAAAGAACATGTCATTACATTATTGAAACCATGAAAGATATTAGCATCATAAACCCTAAACTACACAAATGAACAGGGAGACAAACTCCCAACAAAGCTAATAACTCAACTTTTATCAATGTATCATCATCCTCATGGACTGGTCATAAATCTTTTGCAGACAACAAAATGAAATGTCAAGACATTCTATATCCAAGCAAGCTCGTTATTATCAAGAAGTTCTGGGAAGATCCAAAACTCCAAACACCTCAGTGTGATGCTTCCGCCAGTTTCTGAAAACAAATAAGAATTAGTCAGTAAGAGCTGAACATTCAGGTAGACCAATAGTTACATCAGTGACTCCTACTGGAATGCACCCAGGCCATTCAGGTAGAATACATCCAACAATGCTTACCTGATTCAGTCTAAATTAAACTTTCAGAGGCTATATTTACTATGATGGTCCACCCGATCGATACTGTGAAATCGATTGAAGAAAAGGTACCCTATAAATTATAATGACCTGACCTAACGTAAATTGCAGCTATACTGATCTATTGTTTGCTTTATGTGGGGACTTAGTAACAAAGCAACACCCCATATTATGTGATCAAGCAGCCATATGTGAACACCTTGAAGATTGCAACAAGAGTATAAGACATGGTCTCACATCATATGGATAATCATTGCAATTTTTTTTTTGTTAAATAAAAGTGTACTGAAAAGGAGGAACTAAACAAAGCAGGCAGCAAAGGAAGAAGCAGCAAAAGCTGCAAAGGAAACAACAACAAAAGCTTAAATTAAAGGCAAACTAGAAAACAACTGACAATTGAACACCTAGCCACCTTACAACCAAAAGCACTAACTATAAAGCAGTGAAGTAATGATAGCGAGACAAGAGGGAAAAGCATTCATTCTACGAGTATAAAGTGGGAGATTCCATGTGAGTGCTCTAATTATGCTTTTGGCATCCTACTTGTCTTTAGCATGCATAGGTAATTTGGTATGTGGAAAACCAATCATAAAAGGCAGGCATGTCATATGTGCTTGACTGCACCAAAATTATGACCAGGAGCGCTGGACACATACATTTACAAAGACAACAATACACATTCAAATAACCCAGAAATGAAATGTCACTTCGTATATCTGATGCCTAGGCCCAATTATAAGAATGAACAACAAAACATAATACTCAGGGTTTAAAAGAACCTAAGTACCTCTTCCTTCTTGACTTTGCCTCCAGTCATAAACAAGTAATTACCAAATACCATGAGCACGCCGCATCCAACCCCAGAGATGCATCCAACCCCAGAGATCTTTGCGTACTGCAAAAGTACAGAATCCAGTGAAGATGATTTCACAATTAACTTCATGTAACCACTAATTTCTTATACACTAATCCAGTGAAGATGGTTCAACAACAATGATTATTAACCTTCAAAAAGGTGAACTGTGTAAAACAACTCATGAATCCCTAAAAGCCTCTTGGTAGCAGGTCAAAAACGTCTAACACTATTGAACCAACTAAAAGAACACGGAATGAAGCCAAATTTGTCAATGTTGACCGAAACAAAGGCCTCAATGGGGATGAAAAACAGTTCAAACCTAAAAATTAACCAAAATGCATCCTTGTAATAACATGTTGAGTATCATACTACTTCTTAAGCCATAAAGATCCTAAACTTTCTTCGCGTATTCAATTCCAGACAAATAGGGTCAATTAGAAAGCCTCAAAATGTGCATCAAAATCATCACAGTCCATATAACAACGATTTATACAAATAAAGCGCAGAGAAAGAGAGACTGGCATGCACCTTGTCCCATTTAGTTGACCCGAAAGCCCTTGGCTGGCCATAGTGATCTGCAAATATCAATTATTTAATTCTAAAATCAGCTGAAAAAAAAATGAGATCGGGACCCAAGCAATGCAAAACGAAGGGTTTCACCTGCAGGGCCGGCAAGGCCACGCCGCTGGATTAGATTAGAGGCTTGACCGGCGGTTCTGGCCGAAGACAAACGAAGTGAATTTGAGGCTTGTCGAGCTGCTGCAGCTGCCAAAGTAGCCATGGCTTTCAGCTTGAACAAGAGAGGAAGACGAAGAGTGAGAAAGAGAGAGACGAGGAAATGCTTAGGGCATCTCCCATGTAAAGAGTTGCAATTGGGCCCCAATATTTTCGTAAGCTCAATTGGGCCCACCCAGCATTATTATTTGATAAACAAAAAGAGAAAATAATCT
Source organism: Rubus idaeus (assembly GCA_030142095.1). Taxonomy (NCBI): domain Eukaryota; kingdom Viridiplantae; phylum Streptophyta; class Magnoliopsida; order Rosales; family Rosaceae; genus Rubus; species Rubus idaeus. Next base: position 34,525,197 of record CM057970.1, read on the forward strand.
TCCATTAATAATAATAGGGTTTTCAAGGATGAGTTCTTTGGACACCGATATTTTGGATTTTTTAAAATATCACTTATAAAGGGGGAAGATGGAGATTTAGAAATCCAACGATTCAGATTATTGTTGACATGCCCAAGCACTAGTGCTTTGGATATTGTAGAATTTTTCGGATTTTTATCACATATAATACTTAAACTATTAATATTCTTCTATTAATTTTAATTTTTGTCACAAGTAGTACCTGAAGTTTTCAATTTTGTCACAAGTAGTACCCAAAGTTTTCGATTTCATCTTTTGTAGTATCTAAGGCCATTTTTGTCATAATTATATGTGCATGAGGGTGCATGTTCTTAAAAAAAGGATGCTAAAATGAAAAACTTTGGGTACTAATTGTGACAAATATTGAAAACTTCGGGTACTATTTGTGACACAAATTGAAACTTTGGGTACTACTAGTGACAAAAATTGAAGTTTAGGTTCCACAATAGATGAAATCGAAAACTTTGGGTACTACTTGTGACAAAAATTAAAATTAAAATACCAAATATATAATTAAAAAATAATTCAGATAACATATGTGATAATAATTTATAATAATAATATGCCCAGGAGTGATAGAGATTAGAGAATACGAAATTAATTGTGCCATCAATTTTACTCGATCTATATATAAATCTCAACCCCTTCAAAACTCCAAGAACTCGATCCATGCCATCTGGTTCTCTCATTCTCCATTGATTCTTCCATATGGGTGCATTGGGTACTATTGCCTTTGCACTTTTGGTGATACCACTTCTACATGACCAAGTACGTACGTACATGGGAAGCAAGCATATCGATCACAACTTGAGCAAGTGTGATATCTACCAATGAAAATGGGTTTATGATCATTCTTATCCTCTTTATGATATCTACCAATGAAATGGTCGACCAGACAAACACTATCTCAAATATAGATGGCTACCCTCTTCATGCATGCATGTTACCAAGGTGCGTTTTCTTTGTTCTTGCAATATTGGGAAGGGGAGATTCGAACCCTATTCTTCGAGTGTGGGAGTAAACTCAGAACAAGAAGCTGCAAGCCCTGATGAAGAGACATCGATCCTTAGATTTTGATCCTCTACTAGAATTACACAACAAAATTCTGCTTGCTACTTAACTAGTATCTCGATCTTCCTTATATTAATTTTAGGTTCAAATGTTTGGTATTTTTGCTAGCTAGCTAGCTAGCTCAATCTCAGTCACTCATATATAATATTCCAAATATTCTCTTGCTATGAATGATATGAAATTTATAGGTTTGATGGAGAAGATTTATTGGAGAGATTGAGAAATAAGCGCATCATGGGCGTTTGTTGGAGACTCAATAAGTTTGAATCAGTGGCAATCTCTCACATGTGTGCTTCATGTAGCCTCACCACAATCCAAGTACGTACGTACACCATTGAAGAACAGGAAGCATCGACAATGATATTCCTGGTATTTCCTTTTACTTAGTTTTGTTAGAACTCGCTTTGGTTTTAATTAACAATAGCTTTGGGTTTTTCACTTAGTTTGAATACTGAATCCTAAATTCAATCCCCTATGTTATACTATACATGCAGTCACAAACTCACATGCAATGCTTCTTAATTTGATGCTTGCACGCAATGCACTTCTTGTTGACATTGTTGAAGAGAGATATGGGAGTGTTTTGAAGCTGGTCGGACTCCATTGATCACAAGGATGAGAGAGCATGGAAAGACATTGATGTATTTTCAACTCATGGCATTGGTGGCTCCACACAGGAAGGAAACAACCGTGAGATCATGATCACTTAGGCCTTGGATATCTGGGTTATATATGTATATGATATCGATCAGTTTACATATATATGACTGTTATTGTTTAATCTGTATAGGTGGGATTTTATTCAAGATGGAGACACTTTATACGAGGACATGGATCGCCTTGCTTAAGATGCTATTCCCTAATCTTCGAATTCTTAAAAAAAAAAAACTTAATTAACTCAAGCATTTACCATGTGGAATTATGATTGAGATGCATTTCGTTAAATCTATAATAATTGACTACTTGTTTTATGAAATAATTAAGTAATTAACTAATTACCACAGTTTTAACAAAAATCTTCCACATTAACGAGAAGCTTGATGTCAAATGTAAGGTTCTCATGAGGGTTTGAGTTATGTTGATCTTATTCTCACATATTATTTTTCATCTATGTATGTGGCAAAAACCATAAATTAAGTAAGAAGCAACGACTCAAATGACATGGCCGATATCTTTGTGTTACTTATGTAACAAATTATATGCATGTTATTGATGCATTGATGCCTAAAATTGTTACCTACACGTTGAGATTGAGGTCGGCAATCCTCTACATCAGCTCGTGTACGTGGTGCACCAAAATCCTAATTTAAATCAAGTGCTCATGCATGGGTGATTAAGGGCAATTACGTACCTCAATCCGTTGCTAGTAATTAGATTACCATGCATGCATGAAAAATGGGTCCAAAAAAGTAGTTGGTAAAAGGCATCCACACAGTAGTAAACAAAACAATGATGCAATGTAGGTCTCTTCGGGGTCTCTTGGATCTATATCTATGTCGGCTAACATATATCTATCTCTACAGTCGATATGTGCAAGTCAAGTCAAAATTTAGTTCGGAGGAAGCTTGGTGGAACAAGAGAGGAGCCAGCCACAACTGGTTAGTGAGTGTTGTCATGTCATTATTATCATTATCAATATGTTGACTCTTGACTTTTCTATGCATGCATCCAATTAAATTAAAACCCAAAGCTTTCATGGAATCATGGACATGATTAATTATCTATATATTTTCCTATAATTAATCTTCAATGTATTTATATTCCGAATTGAGTAGGACTGTAGGAGTGGTGGAACCCCATGCATGCATGCGACTTAGAATGGAGCTAAGAGATCGAGTTGACCCTTTCCATGTCAATGAGCGCGCTCTAAATTATGCAAACCCTATTCTGGATTGCTAATCTTCTAGATAAATGCCAATGATGATGACTAACAATATTGCTAGCTAGGGTTAGAGACTTACAGTGTACGTTAATAAAGTGCAAGTCTGGTACCTATTTCACTATATGATATAATGCAATATCGATAAAGTTAGGTCAACATTACAATGTACTTGATCACAATTTATCGGCATTGTGGCCTTGTGGGGTGCTCTGCATCACAATCAATCAACATCAAAGAACTATTCTTGCATAATTCTTTAATTAATTAAAAAAAAAACGAGAAAGAAAAATTACAATCTAATAAACCTACATAATTATCTACGCTGTAACTCGAAATCAATAACATAGAATTCTCAACTACTAGGGTGCTTGAGGGTTGTAATGAGAGAAGTGGAAAGAGCTAGCTTGCAATATATAGTAGCTAGCTAATACTAGATGGACTTTTGAGTCTTGTCCCATGCACCCAAAGGGCAAGCACGTACAAAACTTGCTTCAATTCGATCCTCGTCCTCTAATAATGGATGACCTACCTAGCTGTATTTTAGATTCATTCGATCATTCTAGTATTTTTGCACAAAAACTAATTCCATTCTTTAATTTGTATCCACTAATTAGAGGGCCATGGGCATATCGACCTTAATTAGCTAGTGTGGTGGAACCCCATTATTACCAAGGACAGACAATAAGGAGTCCAGGACAAACCATGATATAGATCGATGTATGCACCCTTTGTTTTTTTTTGGTCAATAAGTCCCACCCTTTAAAACGCGTAAAATTTAACATACTAGCATCAAATCATACTAAAGTAATATGAATAGTGAATTATGAATAATGCCGATTGATTGCTGCGTTTAATTAAGACTTTGAACAGGCTAGCTAGCTAGGGTTTTCACATTTTCATTTCATTCTATTTGATGCGTCCATCGGCCTACTATGTCTATACATTAATTTATATATGCATTAATTATATGAGATAGCTAAGCTATTAGTAATTTCAACATCATCGAGATATATACACAATGTCACTTAGTGAAAGGATGGTTCCATGACTCGATTGAAATTTCGTGTGAAGATGACTTTACAATTTTTCGATAAACTTTAATAACCTATTCGAAAGTTGAATTATGATGTGACCCCAAAAGATGGATGACTTTTTACCCAAGCTTCCTCGTTTTGCATTACAACACTCATATGGTAGAGGGTCACAATATCGAGAAATTATTCCCTGTTCGGACCATATCTTTATGGTGGTCCGGATTAAATATATGAAAACAGTAAATATGAATATTTTATATTTAATAAACGGCTGAGATTCATCCGGACCACTATAAAGATATAATCTGGGACCGGGGTATAATTTCTCCACAATATGGGTGTTCACATTATTGAACTATGTGCTAATTCTGAAATGACCAATTGCCAAAGTCTCCGAAAACATTAAACAACTAGCTAGCTAGTCTCCAATTTCCAAGTTCCAACATACGTACTTCTTCAACTAAACAATCAAATGCTCGCGCCAAAAAAAAAACAATCAAATGCTATTCAAGAGGTCAAAAAAAGGCCTCTAACAGAACCCTTCTTAATTTTACCGAAAGAATGAGAAAGAATACATGTATATTCTTAGTGAACGGTCCACATTTTCCACACGTATTTTTAAGAAAGGACAAGTGTGAGGCCATTGATTGTTGATTGACAGATTGCACTGCGAGATCTTCACTCTACCTTACTCTGGGATTGAAAAGCTGAGCTGGAACTGAGACCTCAGAGTTTGAGTTTGAGCTTTGAGCAGCAAATTCACAGAGAAGTAAAAATGGCTCAAATGGGAACTGACCATTTTTCATTCCCAAGGTTCCTTCTTGCATATCTCATCTTCTGTTCCACTGCATTTTTCTTCTTTGCAAGTTTGGGACAAGCAGTCACAGCTAAGCTTCAGAGTCAGGAAGGTACCCCATTGAAAATTTTATCAATTTCTTCACACACCCATTTGGCCTTTCTAGCTAGGAGAATAAAAGTAAAGTTTAATGCTTTTCTGTTTAGATTTTGAATACATGCATGGGCTTCTTGAATGAGCTCATTTTCAACTAAGCTGAGTTGTTCTCTGTACTTAGCTGAATTGGCTTTCTCATAGTATTCAAGATTCTTCACCAATTAGAATCATTACACTGTTTCCTTGGTTGGTCTCAAACCAATTTCTAAGAAATAAACAAACAGGAGACATTGTTCATATATGTTTCCTTATTGGGTAATTTTAATGTGACAGTGAATGTATTGAAGGAGATAGCAAAGAAGTTGGGGAAGAAAGACTGGGATTTTGGGAAAGATCCTTGCAAAGGAGAAGGGAATTGGAGAGTTATTGTGAATGGGATGAAAAGCTTTGAGAGCTCTGTAACTTGTGATTGCAGCTTCAACAACAATTCCTCTTGCCACGTAGTCACCTTGTACACCACTCTCCCTCTCTATCTTCCTTGATATATTTAACAATGTTTATAGTTAACTGAGTAATGACAAAATCAATTATAATCTAATTCTAGTCCAAAACTCCAAATTGACAAAATAATAGTGGATTTTGCTTTTAATTTAATTTCAGACATTTAAAGGCCCAGAATTTATCTGGTACACTGCCACCAGAGTTTGCAAAGCTTCCTTACCTCAAAGGATTGTAAGAAAAACTATTTCCTCTGTTATTGAACTGATTCCCATTCCTATTATGAAATGTTTGTTTTCAATTGTTGCATTTCTTCTATACTAAGTATCATCCACTAATCTTGAAAGCCTTTTTCTTTTTGTAGAGATTTGAGTAGAAACCTCCTTACTGGTACTATACCTTCCCAATGGGCAACCATGCAGTTAGAGGAGCTGTAAGCACTCAATTACTTATTTACTTCATGTCTCATAGATTATTAATTTGTGAGTATTCAATCAGAAAGTACTTGTATGTCTTACTTTTCTATTGAATCTTGCAGATCTGTTATGGGGAACAGGTTGTCAGGTCCATTTCCAAAAGTTCTCACCAATATCACCACCCTCAGAAACTTGTATGTTTAATTCTTTCTTTAGTTATCATATTAATTTCTTCTATAAAGAGATTGATAACAAAAACAACAAGAATGTGGTTCGGTTGAACTCCTATCATAGTGCAGATGCAGATCAATTTATGATTTATAACAATCAGGGATTCAGAACTAAGTTTCTCTAGCTATGTTCATTTGTTGAAACTCAACAGAAAAGATACTTCAATTTATTTAGATGTCCGATAGAAATCACAGTTATATTTTTTTTGTGAAAACAAATCGAATTCGGTCTATTTGGCTATTAATCCTGTGTCTTTTTCATGAGAAGACTTTGAGATCTCTATACATTGCCTAAAACACCATTTCAGATTGATGAGGAAAAGTAGATAATAATATTTAAATACATCTTACTTACAGGAGCATCGAAGGAAACCTTTTTTCAGGGCGCATTCCACCCGAAATTGGAAAGTTGGTCAAGTTACAAAAGCTGTACATAATTTCTCATCCATTTCATTTGCAATTAGTTGTTGGAAACTCGATCCTACTACTGTGTTTCTCATTTTCAATTACTTCATTGACATTATTATTATTGTTCTTCAGCATTTTATCGTCAAATCCATTCAGTGGAGAATTGCCACCAGCACTAGCAAAGTTGATCAACTTGTCTGACATGTAAGCATGCAAGCATATCCTAGTAATCTGGTGGATTTGTCAAACTAGTTTGATAACCAAAAACTTGATTGATTGCATAATAGATGATCGACTAATGACATAGAGTAACACAAACTCAGGCTGGACTAATCTATAGACAACAACATATAAAACAACAGAATTTATATTCATTATTTCCTGCTTCTGAAACGACTATGTTGATGGTCTATCTTTGAATTTACTGGATTGCCTGCTAACTATTGTTTCTGTGATTCATTTTAGGAGGATAACTGACAACAAGTTATCTGGAAAGATACCTGACTTCATTGGAAATTGGACACAGATTTCAAAATTGTAAGCTTTCGTCTTTTAGTATATAGCTTTCGCCATTTAGTATATAGTTTTACCGATTTTCAAAACTTTATGTTCTTATGTTACAGGCTTATTCAGGGTTCCTCTCTTGAGGGGCCTATACCATCTACTATATCAACCTTAACAAGCTTAACCGATCTGTAAGCAATTTCGTTGTCTTATTTTTCTTTCTTTCAAACAATAATTTGAAATTGTAGTTTTACTAGTCTAATGACTTTTAGGAGGATAACCGACTTACAAGGTAGAGGGTTTTTGTTCCCGCCATTGAGAAACTTGGCTTCCTTGAAAATACTGTGAGTTGGAATCCCAACCAGCTTTATCCTTTCCTTTTACAACTTGCAAATTAAGCCAGTAATAATTAGTTGATGCAGGATACTGAGGAAGTGCTCGATACATGGAGCAATCCCGGATTATATTGGGGATATGGAAAAATTAAAAAATCTGTAAGTATTTCAACAAATGGCTTTGTTAGGTTTATTGGATCATTTATTTAATTATCAAAATGACATCCGAAGCACTTAGAGGGAAGCCACTTTACATCATATACTTGAATAGCTTTCTATTTCATTCAACTTTTTTCTTACTCACATTTTATTAAATTTATATATGTAGTGACCTCAGCTACAATGAGTTGATTGGTGAAGTACCTGCAACTTTTGACAAATTAACAAAAGTTGATTTCATGTGAGTAGATGTTATTCTCATTATCTATACAAATTTCTATGATTCTCTCTTCTAACAACCTTATTCTCATTAATGTCGATAAGAGATTGATTATTGTTTTACTTCAGATATTTGACTGGGAACAAGCTTACCGGAACTATACCAGGATGGGTTTCAAAAAGAATCAAGACTGTGTATGAAATACAAAATTGCAGCAGCTATTTTGTTTCTCTTAGAAAATTACTTTCTGTTTTGATTAATTAGTTGAAATTTGGTATGCAGGGATTTCTCTTACAACAACTTCACTTGGGAAAGCTCAAGCTCAAGTCCTACTGAATGCGATAGGGGGAGTGTGTAAGTATAGTATTTGATACATATCTTTCTCTGTAATCTTAACAAATCACTTTGTAGAATGTGATTAACTAATGTCTTGGTCCTTTATTATAGAAACTTAGTAGAAAGCTACTCCTCGTCAGCTGATAATACGTAAGATTTCTTCCTCTTGTTTGTGATACCTCCTTTGTCATCTTCATGATGCTCATGTTCTTCCCTGTTACAGAAATAGAGTTGGAGCATGCTTAAAAAGAAATTATCCGTGTCCTGCTTCAAGAGCAAGTAAGAATATCTTTTGGTCTCAAACTTTACCTGCATGTGTGATCTACTTCAATCTATTTGCAAAGCAATTTGAAGTTAGGTTCTTGATCTATAAGGTTAAATGGAAGGGAAATTTCCCATTTAAGGGCATACATTTTAGAGGTTTTTTAGTTCAAATAAATAAGAATACATTTAATGAAAATGAATATTGCTGTTGATTATGTTAATATCATTTTTTATTTTATTTTGATTGAAAGACAAGTTAAAGGAGAGAGAGAGATTGCTTATGAACATGTTTTGATTTGTCATAATGGAAAACAGATCGGCATTCCTTACATATTAATTGTGGTGGAAAGGAGATAAATATTGGTGGGCTTAAGTATGAAGCTGATACAGAACAAAAAGGTGCTTCATTCTATTACTTGTCTCAGAATCAGAACTGGGCCTTCAGCAGCACAGGGAACTTCATGGATAATGATGTCGATGCAGATAGCTACATTAAAACCAATACATCTGCACTTTCCAACGTGTCTGTTATCGAATCAGAACTGTACACAACCGCACGCGCATCTCCAATTTCTCTCACATATTATGGACTTTGTCTCATGAATGGAAACTACACTGTTAAACTCCACTTTGCCGAGATCGTATTTACTAACGATAAATCATTTTATAGCCGTGGCGAGCGTATATTTGATGTGTACATCCAGGTAAATTGGTTACACTATTTAAACAAATCAAAAGTTGATCCTATAAACATAAGTTTAACCTTATGTTTTTTGAATAAAGGATAAGCGGGTTTTAAAAGACTTCAATATAGAAAATGAAGCTGGTGGTGCTGGTAAGAGTATTATAAAGATGTTCACTTCGACAGTTACGAGTCATACACTAAAGATTCGTTTTGACTGGGCTGGAAAAGGGACGACTGGCATCCCAGATAGAGGATTTTATGGTCCTCTCATATCAGCTATATCAGTGAATCCTAGTAAGTGTTTTTTAAGTTACACTCTCAGCTTGTACCTATCCTACTTGAAACCGTCCAAGCATTAGAAATGTACTCATTGTTGACACTTTTGATAATGCAGTATAAGTTTTTAATGAAATACACGAGTTAAGGTGAACTTATTTTCTTTTGATTTGATTGGAAATAATGTACATTTTTACAGACTTTAAAGTTCCTTCAAATGATGGCAAAAAGAAGAAAGCCATAGCAACAGTTGGGATATCAACTACAACACTGCTTCTGCTTCTGCTTCTGGTCTATATCATGTGGAGAAAGGGCTACATAGGAGGCAAGATTGCAGCAGATAAAGGTTTGATATATGTTTAAAGTCTAGTGTGGTCAAAGTCTTAATCAGTATCTACTATCTAGTATGCATTAATTAGTATTCGATCACTATCGCTCATAGCATAAGTATGCTTTAAGCTTTACCTTAGGTCCTTAATTAGTATCTACAAAGTCCGAATAGTTGAACTGTTGTGAACATGCAAGAGATAGCTTTTAATTCTTCTCTTAACTGACATTCAAGCAGAGCTCAGAGATATGGATTTGCAAACAGGATTATTTACTTTAAAACAGATAAAGGCTGCGACAAAAAACTTTGATGCAGCAAACAAAATTGGGGAGGGTGGTTTTGGTTCAGTCTACAAGGTAATATTTTGTTTCTTCATATTCAATTTTTCTTCCTCTATCTATTCAATTCTAATCCACATATTAAAAAAAATTTGGCCAAAGGAATTGGAGAAAATACCTGGCTTTATGGCAATGGACTTACGTGATTTTTTTTTTGAAAGTAACTTATCTACGTACTATATTAGATTCCCTACAATTTCTGGCATTATAAGCTCATTGTATATGTGAACTGTGGAGGCTTAAAAGATACAAAATCATCCAAAGAGAAAGGGATTTTCCAATATGATACTTGAGTGACCCAAACTCTTATTTTTAGCAGTAAATTGAGAGTGCATGCATGTGTACATCCCACATTCAGAGACTAAATCTACTCTACCTTTTGAATAGGGTCTATTAGCAGATGGCACAGTAATTGCAGTGAAGCAGCTCTCCTCAAAATCTAAGCAAGGAAATCGCGAATTCATAAATGAAATAGGCATGATTTCTGCCCTGCAACATCCAAACCTTGTGAAGTTGTATGGATGTTGTGTTGAAGGGAACCAGATGTTATTAATTTACGAGTACATGGAAAATAACTGCGTATCTCGTGCTCTTTTCGGTGAGAATATAACTTTAAACTGTTTAGGATGTACATTATCATTTAAACACAAGTAGTTCAGTTCAGAAGTAGCAAGTAGATTGACTTTTATATGATCATATACAGGGAGCGATCCTAATTGCAGATTGAAACTGGACTGGCCTACCAGGAAGAACATTTGCCTAGGTATTGCTAGAGGTTTGGCCTATCTACATGAAGAATCCAGAATAAAAATAGTGCATCGCGATATCAAGACGAGCAATGTGTTGCTTGATAAGAATTTTAATGCTAAAATCTCTGATTTTGGCTTGGCAAAGCTTAATGAGGATGGCAACACCCACATTAGCACTCGAATTGCTGGAACCATGTAAGTTCATAAACAATCAACTCTTTTCACTTATGAATTGAAGAATTCTATACTTTTTGTAATGAAAACTAAGGTGAAGGCGTGAAGCTAGTAAGATACGAGCTGAAATTCAAATGCTATTGTGCAATATATATTCTCATAACTACTATGGATTGGTAATTTACTTTAGCCCTTCTCTGCAGTGGTTATATGGCTCCTGAGTATGCCATGCGTGGTTACTTAACCGAAAAAGCAGATGTTTATAGCTTTGGAGTTGTTGCACTGGAGATTGTTAGCGGAAAAAGCAATACAAACTATAGGCCAAAGGAGGAATTCGTCTACCTTCTTGACTGGGTAACTAAACACTTCGAAATTTGTTTCCTTTAATTTCTTCCCTCGGATATGAGCTAGTCCCTGGCAAGAAATTCCTTAATTTTCAAACTATAGATATTGTAATATGTTGTTGTGTGTTGACATGAATTTGCTTAGCGAAACATTCACTGCTTGATCCTATATATGCTTCTCCCATCAATTTAGATTTGCATATATTTCTTGTCAACTCTTCATTTTAGTTTCCTTTCACCATATATATGTATATGCAATCTCAAATTGGTTTTCTTTGCAGGCATATGTTTTGCAGGAGAGGGGGAGTCTATTGGAGTTGGTTGATCCAGCCTTGGGTTCAGAATATTCATCAGAGGAGACAATGGTGATGCTAAATGTTGCTCTGTTGTGCACCAATGCCTCTCCCACTCTCAGGCCAAAAATGTCCCAAGTTGTGAGCATGCTTGAAGGAAGAACAGCAGTTCAAGACCTTCTTTCTGATCCTGGGTTTTCAGCCGTTAATTCCAAGTACAAGGCCATCAGAAGTCACTTCTGGCTACATCCAAGCCGTACCCAAAGCATGTCAATCAACGGTCCATGTACCGATACCTCTGGTTCATGTGACGAATCAGAAGAGAGTGGCCAACTTTTAAGAGTGAGTTCAGTTAAAACTGATGAACACATTGTGTAGTATTTAAGAGACGAAAATGCCTTTTGTATAGCTCTGGTTGTACTTGGCCATATTCCACGTTTTCTCTTTCTAAATTAAGGTTTGAAGTTTGAACAAATTAACATCCTAGTTCTTGTAACGTACAGCTTCACATCAAATATATATGATATAGTCTAAGATATATATATATATATATATATATATATATTCATATACTAGATTCCAACCATCCAAGTGATCCAACATCAAGAAGCATATATAATGCTACTCCTATCATTTCAGTTTGAATCGAATACTGTACAACAGTGTATGAACGATTGAACGCCGGAACCCATAATTTCCTATTTAATTTTCTTAGCAAAAAAAGAAAAAAAAAAAGTAGAAACCACTTCACCTGATGACGATATGCCCTATAATATAGCATATTTCTAATATAGCTAGTGTTAAAGATATGTTTCTGGTCTGCACTTTCTTTGTTTGGATGTTAATTTAATTTGCTTAGCTACCACATCATGCGCATCACATAAGTTGACTATTTTTGTTTCTCAGGATATTCATGGCAGGGAAAACTTGTAAGAACGCAACGAGGAAGAAACGTTGGAGCAATATTACAATTGACACAAGCAGCACCAGGTGGTCCGAAAACTCCCAGAAGAAATCATGCATTTGGTTCTACAACGTACGACCATGCATATCAGACTATCTAAGTGACCAGAATATTGTCAAGGGAAGATTAAAATCACGTCTACTTACATCGTGCGATGGTATGCATGTCAGGTTTTGCGTTGGGTCAATTGAGGGGTGGTTGATCATGGTTAAGAAGATACATAGACAATCACATAATGTCAGATTGTTGAATCCAATATCAGGAGCCCGAGAGATGGTGTACAGTAGTAGCCTCTAGTACCAACAATCACGTCTATATGCTGCTCCTTATCCCTCTGTTTTCTGGTACAGTACAGTGAAAGTAATTTTTTTTTATCCCCCTCTTGTGAATTCTAGATCGATAATGCACTTGGGCAAAATTGTCAACGAATTATGTTTGGGTTATTATATACCTACCTTATTGGGAATTATTCTGACCTCTTAAGCAATTTTTAAACCTTATTGGTAAAAATAATTTGACCCAAATTTAATTGAGAAGATTTGTAACTAAAATGACCTGATTGAAAATTTATCTTAATAAAAATTAGAGACAGAATAACAACAAAAATTATTATGGCCGATGGAAGCAGTTGCTAGCTTAAGCTTCGTACTCTCGCTAAGATGATTCTCAGGGAAAAGAAAACTGCAAATTAAAATTTGGAATTTAAACCTATTATTGACTAGGGTGTTTGTAATTTGTTTTTTATCTAATGATGAAAAGGGAATTTTAAGCAGTAGGTAAAAGTAAATTAGATAAAAACTACCAACAACACCCAAGACAAACCACAGAAGAAATTGTATTAATAGACTATAGGACATGAATGAGTAAGGACTAAGGAGCCTAGAGCATATCATTTAGACACAAATAAGGAAAAAGTAGCCTTAGAGCATTGGAGCCTTGGAGGGGTTGTTGAGTGTAAGACAAGCCATATGCATGCAGAAAAAGGGCAAAAGTCCTTCTATTTTGCACTTTGCATTCTCCCTTTTAATTTTGATAAATGTTTTATACGTCCCCCCCCCCCCCCAATAATTTTTTAATAAATATGTAAAGTATATGAAATCTGATTAAAGAAATTGAATTTGCAAAGTTTGACATGGTTATAGATATTGAGATGAATATAAAAATACTAATTATTTTAAATGACATGCACATCATATTAAGGCCTAAAATTTTAGGCATTTGCCCTATTTAGTGTCCCCCCTCCCCCCAGGTAACAAACTCAGCTTGGCACCAATTAATTCTAGTTGATTAGACTTAACACTAATTAAACTAATTAGATTTGAGCTGCTGACCGGTTTGACCACGTACTTCTTACAGCTTTGTATATAGTCAGTAGTCTTGTTCAACCAAAGTTGCCTCTTGTTCTGGTTTGTCGATCCAGAACCCTTTTTTTGACTTGCTAGCTAGTTTGTTGTTGTGCCTTGGCTGTGGTTAATTAGTTCAGTTGTTAGACTACTGCTATTGAAATGACCAAAATTCATATTCCATGCAGTTATTCAGTTTTAACATTTGTAACCATTGTGAATTTTCAGTAACAAATTCATATTTGGGTGGAACCCCGATGAGCAATCACTCGAGGACTTAGTCACTAAAGTTAATGGAACGGTAAATCTAGCTTGCTTGGATCTTAAATTCAGACGATAAAAGAAATAGACATATACAAAAACTCATTAGTAAACTTATGCCTGCATTTTCAGGACTTTGATCATAGTCCACTCCGTCGTCTCTTTGAGGAGGAAAGAGCAACGAGAACTGGCTGGGCTTGTGGTGTGATTTCTGGAACGGACAAAGATGTCATTCACTTGGCTATTCTGCTTAAGCTAGATGAAGATATCAAGGACGAGTACCAATTGGATTTGGATAGGATTTACACTTTTGTAGGTAGATCCTTGACTCGAGTTGTCTCTACTAATGAAAGGAAACTTCTTCTTTGTCAAGCACTCTTGCTTCAGCGAACTGGCAGGGTATGTATCCTCTTTCGTATTAAATTGGATGTGATATTAGAATATTGTCTGCTGTGTGTTTTATTTGTCTTTGACTTATGAGGATTAGATGTTTAAGACAGCAAGAACTTTCTTAACAATTCCAATTGATTAGCCTGATTTGATTTTGTCATATATAACTCTTTTGGTCATAGTTCCATGCAAAGCATTTGATCCCTGATTGTAATCAATAGTGAGCTTTGGTTATACATAACAGCTGGTAGGAATTAATCAAACAGCTGGTAGTGGATTAGTGGAGTTACAAGCAGTGCAGTAAGCAGTAATTAAGACTGTGCCATCCATGCATATTCAAATAAAATCCATTTCTTTTATTTTCACAATATGTTTCTGAAAGAATCTATTCTATTGCAATTGTTAGTCTTAACAAAATTATTATATAGTACTAGTAGCAGTTTTCTAAACACTTCAATGTCAAAGCAATTTGCATTAATAGGACAGACTGATGAATGTTGGGTGTTTTATATATGTCTGTTTCCATGCCAGTAAGTTTTATAAACAATTTACTCATAGATTACCAAACTATTCACGTTATTTGATCTTGCTGCGTGGCTCTCTTATCTAACCATTGAAGTTGATATTGGCAAATTGCTTTCATAGTCAAATTAAATATGGCATTTGATTTTTGATTCATCATGATTTTTAGCAGTTTGATGATGAATTCTTATTTCTTGGAATTTTGATAGATTATTGCACATCCAGACACCCTAAGGAATAGGCAGGATCTTCTGTCGGTGAGTGAAGCCATTCAACTGGTTTTATAAATCCTTGTGATTGTGCTGTGCATATATTTCGATCAGTCACATTATGCTTTGATATATTTGTGCAGATGCATACTGAAAGAGTGGTGAGGAACAATCATTACTTGGCCTGCAACCAAGTGCAGAACGTGAATCATTTGTGGCAGAACGGGCCTTGCTTGTTAGAAAGTCAAATCTTCTATGTTAGGAATGTGCAAGTCATTATGATCTGTGAATCATGTTTACCATATGTATCATATTCAGTAGCTACATTATAGGTTCTACTTTCCTTGTAAAGATAATTCTACTTGTATATGTAATAGTCAATAGCAATCAGCAATATACGGCCTCTGCCATATTCAGCCAAATATTCATCTTCTTACTTTTTTCATGGTATCAGAGCAGGACTAAAATCCTGACTCTTTCCCTGCTGCAAGCTTCATCTTCTCGTGCAGCAAGCTTCATCTTCCAATCTCTAAAATTTCGATCATAGCTTTCGCACTCTATTTCTCGTGCGCAATATTCATCCCGTTGTTCTTAATCATGAGCAATAGTATTATTCTTCGAAAAGGCAACAAGTCTGACATCTCCTTGAATACCAAGAATCAACTTGGTTTGTCCAAAATTTCATCTCGTCGATGGATACTCGACAGCGGCGCGACAGATCATATAATCTCATCATCAAGCATGTTAATTCATAGCAAGAAAAATCACAACTTGCCTCCTGTATTGCTGCCAAGTGGAGAAAAGGCACATATATCTTCTACAGGATCAGTACCGTTAAATTCATTTTATATTCTGGATAATGTGTTATATCTACCAAATTTCAAAGTTGATCTCATGTCTATTAGTCGGCTCACAAGGGGATTAGCTTGTTCAGTAACTTTTTATCCTTATTGGTGTATTTTGCAGGATCTGGTCTCGAGGAAGACGATTGGTTTGGGTAAGGAGCGTAACGGTCTCTATTATTTGGTGGCATTAGCGACGGAGAAAACCAAACCCAAACCACCCAATCAACCTGCTTGTCACCTTACAATATCCTCCACCAATCTTTGGCATCGTCGCTTGGGTCATGTTTCTTCTCTTCCATTAGATTATATTGCTAAGCATTTTTTAAATGTTTCTCTCGCTTCTGATTCCAATCATGCTTGTGATGTCTGTCCTCTAGCAAAGCAGAGTCGTCTTTCTTTTGGTACTAGTTCTATCACATCTGTCAAACCTTTCGATCTTATTCATTGTGACATCTGGGGTCCGTATAAGCACCCATCTCTTTCTGGTGCTCATTATTTCCTTACCATCGTGGATGATTATTCTCGTTTTACTTGGGTCTTTTTAATGCGTCATAAAGATGAGACTCAATCATTGGTGAAGCATTTTTTTGCTTTTGCATCTACACAGTTCTCATCTCAAATTAAGAGTTTTCGCAGTGATAATGGGGCCGAATTTCTTTCTCTTCGAAATTTTTTCAAAGATAATGGCGTCATTTTTCAACATTCTTGTGTTTATACACCTCAACAAAATGGGGTAGTAGAACGCAAGCATCGTCATATTCTGCAGGTTGCACGCGCTTTCAAATTTCAAGCTAATCTTCCTCCAAAATTTTGGGGAGAATGTGTGCTTACCGCTGTCCACGTCATTAATCGTTTACCTACTCCACTTCTCTCTTTTAAAACACCTTTTGAGCGTCTCTATTCCAAACCTCCTCCTTTCCATCATCTTCGTATTTTTGGTTGTCTAGCTTATGCTACAAATGTCAATGTCAAGCATAAATTTGCCCCTCGAGCATCCAAATGCATTTTTATTGGTTATCCTGTCGGTCAAAAAGCTTATAAGCTATACGATCTCTCGAGTCACAAATTTTTTTCGAGTCGTGATGTCGTTTTCCATGAAATAATTTTTCCTTTTAATTCTAGTGCCCTAGAACCCAATTCAAGTCCTTCTCAACCTCTGACCCAAGCACCAGGCCCTATTCCTTTGCCCATACATCATAATACAACCAGCCTAGACTCATTCCATGAGTACCCAGCCCGCACACAATCTTATTTGGCCCAAATTCCAGCCCACATTTCAAGTTAACCCCACACCTCTACTCAGCCTTCAACACGCGATACAGCAAATAATTCTGCTCCTTCTCTCGCCCAAAATCACGCCCCCTTCTCAGACTCTAATCAAGTTCGAGATTCTCCAGATTCCCCTCCCATCGCGCCAATCGATTTTCCAAGTATTGATGCCTCAATTCCAGCTAATCTCGAATCTTCTTCTCTTGCTCAATCTCCGGTCCTTGCATCTCCAGTCCCTCTCAAGATCTATTCTCGACGCCCCAAGACTCCAGCTCCACCGGCCATAGCCCCACCGTCCTCTACTCCGGTGCTACTCTCCAATATGTCGCCTTCTCCATCCCTGCCGGCACTCTCTCCTGCGCCCTCTCCAGACCCATCCATTCTCTTAAACCAAGCACCCATCCTTGAGCCCGCACCACCCATCCCAGAACTAGACCAGTCAGCGCCCATGCTTGAACCTCCGGCTGAACTTCGTCGCTCCAGCCGCTCTGTGGCTCCGCCTGTGAAGTTGCAAGATTACGTTTGTAATCACGTCACGTTGACGTGTCGTATAGTTCGCTTAAGAACAAGTGCTTTTACGAGTGTCAACAAATGTGGATGTATAGATTAAGACCGGGGGATTATCGTACCCAAGGGATTGAAAGGCCCTAAAATCACTTTGGTAAGGTGTGTGGTAACCAAGCTATTCTAGCACTAAAATGGTGAGATAAGATGTGAGCTATATACTAGTGAAGTGAAGTATGTGCACATGGTTGTAGTGTTCATATTTTTGGTGTTTTCAAAGAGAACAAGCAAGAAAGTATATAAGCAACAATTGCAAATTTGATAAACAAAGTTATTGAGCTTACAAACTCAATTTCAATAGATAGTGTACATCTCAAATTACAAGAATTCAAAGCAATGAAACTAAAAGGTAAAAGAGTTAGAGAATGCTCAATGATCTCTCCAAGACTTCTCCTCCTCTTTTATGAACTCCTCCTTGCTCCAAGTCTCAATCCTTGCAATCTTTGATGTTGTTGTGAGCTGTTTTGGTGAGGTAGATGGTGAGCACGAATTTTGTGGTGAGAATGGAAGAGAGAAAAGAGTGAGGAATGAAGAAGAAGAAAGAAAGAAAGGGTGAAGAAGGTGGCCGGAAATAATGGAGAAATCGGCTGGAATTTAGAATGGGAAGAAGAGAAAAGAAGAAGAAGAAAGAGAGGAGAGGAAGGAGAGGAAGAAGGGGGGCTGTGATATGTGATGGAATGAGGTCTGATTTCCTCCCCCTTAGCAGCTGCTAGGTTAAATGTTTTCCCAAGAAAAGATTATTAAACAATGGTAAAATTCATGGGAAAAGAGAAAGTAAAATGTCTTGGAGGAAATTAGGGAAAAAGCATGCATGGGTGAAGTAAAATAAGAGTTTTCAGATTTCTAGAGTGCAACAACCCATGCATGTTTCTGATTTGAATATCTACTCCATGTGTGGTGGTGCTCCGGTGGTGGTCCGGCGGTACTGCCGCCTCTTGTGGTGGTGGTGTAATACCCCGAACTTTCATATTTAATTTCTTGAATATTCTTGAAATTAAGTAAAGGTTGGATATTAGTTTTCTTAACTAATTTGTGAAGCGGAAATATTTTGGAACAAATATTTACTCGAAATGTTTTATTTTCGAGGGGGTCAAAAGTTGACTTTCTTATCCGTTGATTTTCTCTGATAACTTCCTTCATGAAAGTCGTAGAACTACTCGATACGAGTTCGTAGACATGTGGCATGTTAAATTCTGAGATCATATGAAAAAGTTATGGTCAGCAGAAGTTTTACCTTTTTTTTTTGAAGGTATTCCGGCCAAGTTGCATTTTCCTTAGAAATTGCATTAATCTGTTCATTATTTGAGAATGTGGTCTTCTAATGATTTTTAGTAGACATCTTAAGGAAACTCTCAGAGTTGGAATCACCAGAAAGTCATATTTCTAGATTTAATTATGATTTTTACAATACATATAGGGCACAAGAAGAAAGGGATTTAAGTTTGTGATGCAAGCATGTTATAATATCCTGAACCTAGGATTAATTATGAACGAATTGAATTCCTTGCTAGAAAATTTAGGAATGCATTTCATGCTTGTGTATTAGTATTTATTATATAGGTCTATATATGTGTAAATATATATATATATATAAGTTTATATGTGTATACATACGTATATGAAATAATGTATGAGTATAGGCCTCCATGTTTGAATAGATAGAAAATTAAATTATTACAAATCATCTTCAAATAATTCATTTGAGATCAGATTCCTTGACTTAGAGTCAAGTAATATCTTACTCTTGATTTTAAAATAATAAAATTAGGAAGATAGGAGAAAAAAATGGTTATTTTCTCATTGTTTTATCACATCTCTATTATTTCTTCTTGACCCTTACTAACTAGTAAGAGTCATTTATGTGCCTATAAATAGAATGGTGTAACAATAGAATTCTTTGCTAATTTACTTCTCTCTTGCTCCTCTCTATCACTTCTTACTTCAGCCTCCCCATTAGTATAGAAATTTCATCTAGAAAGGCTTTAAAACTAGAGCAATCTTTAGTTAAAATTTCTTTGCTCAAGAACTAATGATCTTTCAATTGTGAAGCTATTCCAATCTTCCAACCAACTTTTCAAGTAAGTACAGAATACATCCTTATAGTCTTTTATCTTTAAGTTTATCAAAGTGCACAAGCAAGAAGAAAATAGAAAGGGATAAGTTTTATAGAAAACTTAAATCCTGTTTTCTAAAGTTATTCCGGCAGTCAACTTGTGAACCTTTAAACATATACTTCGGCTCAATTTATCATCTTGACTTCTTCATCAAAGTTGTTCCATATTGTGTCTAGTATTCTATATCCAAATTTAGTATTCATCCAACGGGTAAAACTTTCTAAATCTAAGTATTTATCCAGTATGCTCACTGGAAAACGTCTTTGTTGTTCATAACTTCAAGTGGTCATATCTCACTCATCTCTTAACCAAATTTTGTGATCTTTATATCAAAATGAAGCTTAGAACCTGAACTTCTAATCTGGAGAATATAATAATTATTAGTCAGGTTTACAGTACGTAACAGTTTAAGTTAAAAAGGTTAAAAACAGAGCATATATAATTATGGACTGTTTTGGACATTCTTCATTTATGGACTTGGACATCTTGGATATGTTGACTTGGACTATACCATTTGATTCCCTATGAAAACTCCTTTGAAATAGTGTACTCACTTGATTATTTTGGACTTGTGGTGGACAATATAACAAAATTTGAAGTTTGATGATTCTAATAGAAGAATCATTTATGAACTTCCATGGACTTGGACTTGGACTAAAAACTGAAAATATTAATAACCTAAATTATTATATCATAACTAATTTCTTTAATACTTGTATTTTATTTATAGTTATACATGCTATTATATTCTATTGTTATACTTATGTTTTATATTTATATACATACATATATATTGTTCTACATAAGTTTATGATTATTTGCTATAAATTATATTCTTATTAAATTACTTGTGTTTTACATATGTTTATCTTGAATTACATATGTTTCTACTTATTATTGTAATACATATGTTTATACTTATTTACTAAAGAATATGATCTTGCTTAATACATAATAAATTCAATTACTTATGTTTTATGTTTATGAACATATGTATATCTTGTTTTACATATGCTTCTCTTTTGTATGTATTTTACTTGCACATGATTATCTATTAATCTCATATTGGTGCATGATTTTATTTATTAAAGTGAACATATCAACTTAGTATTATACATGTATATATATTAACATGTATGGAAGAATATATTATTAGGAGTGAAATAATGATTGGTTATTTTGTATAAAGCTTTGTTATATACTTATAAGTTAATCTATAAGTTTTATTATAGGCTTTTAATTTAGTCTCTAATTCTATATTAATAATTAGAATTCTTTGTTTTGGAGATTTTTGTACCAAGTCATAGTACTACTTGGTCTAAGTGAAATACTGGAATCACAAGGGTTTATTTTGGGTGATTAGCTATGGGCTCATGTCCCTCAGATAGTGCACTATTATACCTCTAGGGAACGAGAAATCGATCTTCGGGTATACATGCTTGGGTATTTTGGACCCCGGTATGCTGCGGCTTATCCTGTTACATTACAGGATTTATTTTGTGTGTGACCAGTATAACTATAAATTCACTTGGTTTGTATACTTTTTCTCTAACTCTTATTATTTGATTTATGAACTTCGAATGTAACATGCTAAGTTGCGTATATTTTTTAGCATGGAGATAATCAATACATATTTGTAATATGCTAAGGTGCATATAGTGTTTGAGATAACTAATATCTACTTGTGATATATTGATATTATAATATGTCGATTGAACATATTTAATTTTAGGTTATATCAATGCTGCAATGTTAGTCGATTACTTTTGAGACTGAATTATTTGGGTTAAAAACGTTCTTGATATATGTGGATTATATTCACTATAATTGGTATGAAGCAACGTAAAATGTTCTTAGTACATTTTTGATTGGTTGTTCGATTTTGATGTCTTATAAGATACATTAATATAAGAATGTAAGCTGTACTTATTGGGCCTGTGTTGCTCATGATGCTACACCTTCTTGTTTTCAGGTTACGATGCTTGGGGGAAAACGGGATGAACATTTAAACAAATATTTTATATTATGTATTTTTATTAAACTCTGATATTGTAAGATAATATTCTTTTAATTTTCAAATAAAAGTATTATTCAGACATTTGTTTCATTTGATTTATTTTATGTTTTAATTATTTCATTCGCGCCGTAAATTCGGGCACCATATTTCAATATAATATTGGTCTCGGATTTAGGGGCGTGACAGGTGGTTGGCCGGAAAAGTCGCCGGAAATGCAATTTCTTTATTTTCCTCCCTCTTTCCGATTCTTCAAGGCCTTCAATGGCAACGTCTTCCGAAGGTAAATTTGTGCAAACTTTGATGTCTAGAAGCCACGGTTGACTTCTTGTCCTCTTCTCGGAAGTGTGCCCAAAAGTAGCCAAAACGCACCTTCTTGTGCCGAATTACTTCAACTCACATAATTAACCTAGAAACATGAAAACACACATTAAATGCAACAAAGGGCTTTCAGAGTCACTTAATTCCCGTGATTAGGAATGCAATTTGCACTACAAATAAGGGCAAATCATACGTTGCCTCAACCCGAGCCACCGTCTTGCTTGTTACCAGGTCCGGTTCCAGGTCTGACCAAAGGCACCAGGTATCCTCTGTCCAATCATCTCTCATATCACAGATATTTGCCTCACCATCAAGCTTTTGTTGCTCATATTAGTGCTGCCGTCGAACCCCGCTCTTATACTGAGGCTGCAGCTTCGCCTGAATGGCAGGGAGCAATGCAAGCAGAATTGCAGGCTCTTGAAACAAATGGGACATGGACTTTGACTTCACTACCGGCAGGTAAAACGCCTATTGATTGTCGGTGGGTGTACAAGATTAAGCACAAGGCTGATGGCTCAATTGAACGCTATAAAGCGCGTTTGGTAGCGAAAAGTTTCACACAACGAGAATGTGTAGATTATCAGGAGACCTTTTCTCCCACTGCCAAGATTGTCTCTGTTAGATGCCTTTTAGCCTTAGCAGCAGCAAGAGGCTGGTCTCTTCACCAGCTGGATGTTAACAATGCCTTTCTGCACGGCAAGCTTGAAGAAGAGATTTATATGTCTCCTCCGCCTGGGCTTCGAAGACAGGGGGAGGACAACATGGTATGCAGGCTGCACAAATCACTATATGGTTTAAAACAGGCGTCTCGGCAATGGTTTGCACGATTTTCAGAGGCTATTAAGTCAGCCGGGTATGTACAATCCAAAGCCGATTATTCTTTGTTTACCAAGAAATGTGGCAATTCTTTCACTGCTCTGTTGATCTATGTTGATGACATATTAATTACCGGAAATGATCCTATGGGTATTGCTGCACTTAAGAAATTTCTTCATTCTCATTTTCGTATTAAAGATTTGGGAGATTTGAAATATTTTCTGGGTATTGAGGTGTCTACTTCTAGCAATGGTATTTTTATCTGCCAACGCAAGTATGCTCTAGAAATTGTTAAGGATGCAGGTTTACTTGGTGCTGCTCCTGCTGATAGTCCAATGGAAAGAGGTTTGAAACTCTCAGATAAGAGCGATGTGTTGAAAGATGCAGCTCGTTACAGGAGATTGGTTGGGAGGTTGATTTATCTCACTGTTTCTAGACCAGACATCACCTATGCAGTTCACATATTGAGCAGGTTTATGCATCAACCTAGAAAGTCACATATGGAAGCAGCGTTACGTGTGGTTCGGTATATAAAGAATGCTCCTGGTCAAGGGTTGTTCTTTTCTTCTAAAAATGATCTCAGATTACGAGCCTTCTGTGATTCTGATTGGGCTGGTTGTCCGCTTACTAGAAGATCCACTTCTGGCTATTGTGTTTTCCTTGGTCCTTCGTTGATTTCATGGAAGTCAAAGCGCCAGAAAACTGTGTCTTTATCTTCAGCTGAAGCCGAATATCGGGCAATGACTGGAACATGTTGTGAACTTTCTTGGCTTCGATATCTTCTCAAGGATTTGGGATTGTTACATTCAGAACCTGCCCTTCTATATTGTGACAATAGAGCAGCACTACACATAGCAGCCAATCCTGTTTTCCATGAGCGCACTCGGCATATTGAGATGGACTGCCATTATGTAAGAGACAAGATACTTGATGGTTCTGTTGTCACAAGATTTGTGAGTTCTATGAACCAGTTGGCAGATGTTTTTACCAAAGCTCTAGGAAAGGAAATTTTCATTCCTATGGTTCGCAAGTTGGGAGTTAGAGACATTCACTCTCCAACTTGAGGGGGAGTGTTAGAAAGTCAAATCTTCTATGTTAGGAATGTGCAAGTCATTATGATCTGTGAATCATGTTTACCATATGTATCATATTCAGTAGCTACATTATAGGTTCTACTTTCCTTGTAAAGATAATTCTACTTGTATATGTAATAGTCAATAGCAATCAGCAATATACGGCCTCTGCCATATTCAGCCAAATATTCATCTTCTTACTTTTTTCATTGCTCACACGTGCTGTGGTGTGCAGACTGTAAAGAATGGATTATCAGGATGACCGAGGGAATGGGGTTTCCACACACCTGTGTCATCTGTGCTGCAGTGGTTTATTTTACACTACCTTTTGTTGATGGCTATTGGCTCATGCCTTAAAAGATCGATCCAAGTTCCCAGCTGGCATTTTAGCTTTCTGACTTTGACTTCTGTTAGCATTAACCACATATTGAGGGAAGTAAGGAGCCCTGTTTGAGTTTTGTTTCAGCAGGGGATTTGGTCTCCTATAGGCTTATACTGATCTGCCATAGGCTACAAATGTTGAGAGGTTTTGGTTCTCCTATAGGCTTATAACTTCTGATATGCCATAGGTTACATATATTGAGGCATGTAACGAGCCCTGTTTGAGTTTTGTTTCAGCAGGGGTTTTGGTTTTCCTAATTCCTATAGGATTGATACTAGGTTATAATTTCTATGCCATGGACCATAGGCCATGACACTCATTACAATGGTTTAACTTCGTTTTCTTTGGCCATCAACTTTGCTTTTCCTACATGGTTTAATCTATGCGTCATGTTTGTGTTGAATTTTTCGATAATGTAAGATTGCATGTTTAGTTTGCTCAGAACAGGCAGAGCTTTTTCTTGAAATTTTTGCAATCTGTCTTTACGGATCATATTGCCACTTCTTGGCAATCGATCTCCAAATGTTAATGGAAATTGATATCTACACTCTCCCCTTGGCACAATTTGGGTCGTATGACTATCCTCATTAAACTTGTTTTTTAATTTTGCTCAACCTTACAATAATTCCTTGTATCAATGTTTTACAGAAAGATAATGATAAGTGGTGCTAAGCTAGTATTCATTTTAGCATGGCAAAGTAAATTTACATAGCATTTTTCAATGAGTAGTGTGAAATATACAGTTACTATCGTCTTCGATAAGAAGCGAAAGATCATGTACGTGGTTTAAGAGGGAGGCAATAGGTCCTTAACGAATGGTTATGCTTGTAACTATCTTAGAGATTCTAACTTGAAACATCTACCAACAATTTGCCTTAATCACTAAACAAAATGTTAGTTGAGAAATGATGTTTTTGAACAATTGTAGAAATAACTGATTTTAACTTCGAGTAAAGAAAAAGAAAAGATAAAATATTATAAAATATGGAATTTCTTTCCAAGACGTGCCAAGCACGTGCCAGTCATCACCATGCCAATGCCAACTTAAACAGAATGAGAAAGAAGAGGCACACATATATAAAGCATTGGATCTGATTTTAAGCTCCAGATCTCAAATAGAAATGGCCGCGGTCGAAGTGCACCGTTTCGCTCAGTGCATCACTTGCCATGCTTGGAGCCCTGATCGCTCAAGTAATGTTTCTCACCCTTTCTAATCGTTTTTGCTTTCAAGTTTATTGGGCTGTTTATTGTTACTGTGAAATTGAGGAAATAAAGATTGAAGCTTTACTAAATTCTCGTAATTAAAGGGTATTACTGTGTAGTTTATGGGGTTAAAGACCAAATTTTGATGTTGCTTCAGTGTATGACGATTGTGAACAGAGGCTTAGGCTGTGATTGGTGTGTCATTTTGTATATTTTTCTCTTGTAGTTTTGTAATTTGGTCTTATTTTGTAGTGTTGGCATTTTGCCCAAATAACAATGAAGTTCACATCTACACTTTGATGCAATCCAAATGGGAAAAGCTTCATGTTCTTCAGAAGGTACTTTGTTCAAACTCATGGGCTTGCAATGATAGTTGTCAAAAACAATTATACTGTAATATCTCAATGCAAACTTGATAGAAATAGGAGGGAAGAGAATTTTTGAGAGAGTTGCAACTTTGGGGAACCGAATTTCAGTTGAGACAATTGGAAAATAGTCCAAGTAGTAATGAAAATGTAGTAGAACTCATCAGGAGAATTACTTGGAGAAGTCAAGCAGTTTGATAAAACTCCCCACCCTGTAACGTGATACTTGCTAAGTGAAACAAATTTGATGGCTTCATAGAATGTCCTGCCCTCTAACTTATGCGAAGTATTGTGTTTGAGGTATTTGTTATGATTTTTCTTTTTCTTGGTTATTGTGCTTTTAAATTATTCATCTCGCTGTTTTGTGTCTTCATTTTATGAACTTGGTATCTCTGATTACCAGCCAAAAAGAGAAACAGTTAAGGTCAGAATTTGAAAATGACATTAAGTATATATATGTGGGTTTCGATGGTTTTGACTTTTGGTACATTTGTGTCCTTTATCCCTTTACCAATAATTTTCTTTAAGTTTTGATTTTTGATTTTTTTTCCCAACCTTCATACTTAATAAGGACACAGTTCTCTGCTTGGAGGACATTATTTAGTAGAGGTCCTTCATATTGTACCTAGTAACATTGTGGGTGGTCTGGATGGAGAGGAAAGGGAGGAATTTTGAGGGAGCGAGGGATGCAGAGGCGGGGTTTTTGGTTGGATAAAGTCCATTTTGGGCCTCCCTTTGTTTGAGTGTAGGGATGATTTTCTTCATGCAATCTCTTATGCTTGGAATACTGTAGTGTTTACTCTCTATCCCGCCACCTAACTATTCTTGTTTTACGTAGCTCAGACCTGTAGAGTTCTCTAGTTTCTATAGAGGACTTCTAGTCCCTGCATTGTATTGGTTTTCTGTCTTTTTTTTTTGGATGAAAAGCTGTTTCCTATTCAAAAAGAATTTGTCATCATTTTTCCTATTGTTATTTTATTGTCTTTGCTTTGTTGAAGGATTGGTTGATATATTTGTTGTCATTGATTTTGAGGTCATTGCACAAACTAATATTATGGTGGTTGATTTGCAGCATGACCAAATTATTTCTGGGATAGACTGGAGTGCAAGGTCAAACAAAATAGTTACTTCATCTCATGATCGGAATTCGTGAGTACCTATCTGGTTTGAGATATTTTTATTTTGCAATATTTTTAATAAATGACTATATTGACATGATATTTGTTCTCTCTCAGACAGACACACACACACACACACATTATTTGTCCTTGTATCATTTAGTTTATTCATTAATCTCTGTTTCACAAACTTCTATTCTGTCTAGTTATGTCTGGAACCTAGAAGGATCAGAGTGGGTACCAACGCTTGTTATCCTTAGGCTAAATCGTGCTGCACTTTGTGTTCAGTGGAGTCCAAAAGGTATTGAAGCACTTCAATTTTCTGAATCTAAAATCTTTTGGACCTTACCATTTGTCTTAAACTACCTGATTATAACTAGGGGCTTACAATAGTTGTATATCACCTTTTTGTGCCATGATGTCCTTCCACACCATCATGTACAAGGAGGAGCCCAGATTTAAGAGCATTAACATCTTAGACTATGTATGTATGAGTCATCAGGGTTAGTGTTAGGCTGTTGGCAAGGTAATACATATGGCCTGATGAATTTATTGAATATTTGTATTTAGTGTGTAATCCAGTCAATGCGTTCGACTGTCTGGATGGGATTATATGCACAGTAAATTTTGCAGGACATTCTGTAAGAGAACAACCGGCAAAGGCGCAATATAAGTAAATAGATTTATTAAGAAAAAATGAGAGACAGGGGTGGAGGGGTTGTGGAAAATGACAATTGGTCTGCTCTCTGGGCTTCTGTTTCAGCAGCTATTTGGGGTCCAAGTCTGTCTTCCATCTTGTAAAATTGGAAGGCAAGGGTCAGCTAGTTTTTTCAAAGTTGGATTCTTTGTATTGTTCTGTGCTCTTGTAAATTTTTCTCATGTGTGGACTTCTTTCCACAGTTTTTGTATCAATAGTGATTCTTCTCCCAAAAACAAATATGGGAAAAGCCTAAGCATCATTTTAGAAGAAAGTTGCATATATATTTTGAGAATATGATTTCATCTTCTGAAAAATTGACTATACAATGGAAATCTTGGCTATCCACACCCATCAGGTAGTAACAACTTAGAAGTGAGTGTTATATATTCATCAGAAATTGCATCCACAAGTTCTGTTGACCAACTTATTGCACAAATTCTTCCCTTTTTTCCTGTTGGGTTTCACCTTTCCTGGGGATGTCAATTCCCCATTGCATGTTATCTATAAGTTACTTCTTGGAAATGTGATTGTAAATGTATATCCTTCACTGTTGACCTTTTCTGTATCCTCAGAAAACAAGTTTGCTGTCGGAAGTGGGGCAAAAACTGTTTGCATATGCTACTATGAGCAAGAGAATAACTGGTAATTAGCCTGTTGCAGTTGTGTAGTTTCTTTTTGTTCGTATCGTTGTGATTAGTACAATATCATTTAATGATTAAAATGACTTCAAATTGCCATTGTTTTTGTCTTGGTTTATGGTTAATGTTTTTGTCGTTTACCCTTTTCCAGGTGGGTCAGTAAACTTATAAGAAAAAGACATGATTCTTCCGTTACAAGTGTTGCTTGGCATCCCAATAATGTACGTATTTTTCCTAGTACCACATGTGTGTGTTGTAAATAGTTGCATGTGTATAGGTTGTTGCTAAGAATATAGCCCTTTACCATGTTTAACCATTCATATTGTGCTTATTATTTACAGATTCTTCTGGCAACAGCATCTACAGATGGAAAATGCCGAATATTTTCCACTTATATTAAGGTCGTCGATGCAAAGTATGTTACGTATAGGTGTAGAGATGCATTCATTGTAGGTAGTCTAAGAAACATTTCTTATGTTAATTCTGTTACATATAATTATAATGCTTATTGGAAATTCCCAGGGAATCAAAAACAGGCTCATCTTCAGATGCAAAGTTTGGAGAGGTGCAAAATCTTTCCTTGTAAATCGTGTTTTTTTTTAATAAATAATTTGTTTCTTTATATGTAGAACGTCAGCTGGTATAGATGACATGAATTAATGAGTTTTTGTCCCTGTTACTTCCACCATTCTGATACTCTATAAAATACTCATGTAAATGATTTTTGTTTTTTTTTGGCTTAGCTTCAATAGCATTTCCCATTATGAACGTTGCAACATGTTCTCAAAGTTGGTATGTTAAAGACTAGCTAGTTGTTTCGAAAAAGAACAATAACATTTTAGCCCATTTTTTAATTAAGGTATGCAATAGGTGTACGAAGATTTTTTAGCTATTGTTTTATGTTCTGTTTTGTTTGTACTGATTTATTATTTCAAACAGCAACTCCCAAGATTAGTTTTTTCAAGAATTAATGTTGAACCTACTTGATTTTCTAAAATAAAATAAAAACTAGATTTTAAGGAATCGTGTTTCTGTACAAGCCATTATTTAAGTTCCTATGTTTGGTCCTGTTGTAGAGTGGTCATATTGTTTTGTAGCTACTTTATGTATGCATTTTGCTATTTTATTTTTTTTCAAGCAAACCTTACCTTTTATTCTCTGGTGAAACAGCTAATTCTTCAGCTTGATCTATCGTCTTCTTGGGCATTTGGTGTGAGGTGGTCACCAAGTGGCAACACCTTAGCATATGTAGGTCAGACATATCTCCCCTTTGGATATTTGTTAGAAAGTTTTTTTGGTATGGCATATATTGATAGGTATCATTTCAATTGCCAGATTGCTAGCTGTCATGGCTAATCTTATTCTTAATATCACTTCTGCTTATTGATTTCTGCTTTGTGGCATTATACAGGCCATAACTCCATGATTTACTTTGTTGATGAGGTGGGACCTTCTCCTTTGGCTCAAAATGTTGCATTCCGTGATTTGCCTCTCCGTGATGTGGGTCAGCATCCACTCTTCTTAATTTTTTGAGACTATAAATATCTTCTCCACATATGATCAACTAACTTTTTCTATCTGGACACTGGCAATCAATATGCGGCACATTTCAGGTCTTATTTCTTTCTGAAAGACTAGTCATTGGTGTGGGATTCGATTGCAACCCCATGGTTTTTGCAGCTGATGAAAGAGGAATATGGTAATTTATTTATTGTTGGTAAATTCTTAGCTTGATGGCTGTAACCTTTGAAGGATGATAGTGTAGTATTAACTTTGTTCTTTTCTCTGTAGGAGTTTTATCAGATTTCTTGGGGAAAGAAAGATCACATCTTCAGGTCCAAAATATGGTTCACAGGTACCTGGTTGTTTATTATGTATGTTTTTATGTAACTGCGAGTGCGTGCATGAGAGAGAGAGAGAGAGAGAGAGAGAGAGAGAGAGAGAGAGAGAGAGAGTTGATCTTATCAACAAAAAAATGGAGTGATTTTGGCACTCCACATTCAATACATTTTAATCTTGCGAGTGCTGTCATAGGGTGAACATGTCCAATGGGGTGGGGATGGACTTTTGGTTTAAGTGCATGTCTTAAATAAGAGGAAACAAAACCCAAGGAATGTTGAAAGATGGCATTGTTCTGGTTTTGAAACGTGAAATTGCTTGAATGTAATGTTTTCTCTTTGCCCTGCTGATAGTAGCACATGCAGCAGGGCGAACAGGATCGATCATTAGCTCTCATTTACTCCACTACTTTGTTGTTGACCTGGTGAATTTGTTTTCCTTCCTTGGTTAACTTTTTGGAATTTTTTAGTACTTAAAAGCGTTTTACGCTCTGGTATGACAGAAATTTATTGAACATTTGGAGTTAGTGGGGAGTATTTAACTGGGGGGACTTCAGTTTTTGTCAAATATGGGATGGATTTTCCTATTATGTACGAGCTGAATTTCTCTTACTTATTTTTGCTTACAGCTTTCTGGAGCATTTCGGACACTATATGGCCAACCAAAACATGGACTGATCAATGATACAAATGAACATTCAAGACCACAAGGAATCGTCCATGAGAACTGCATCAAGTACTCCATCATTGCTTCTCTTTAGACATTACTTGTTTGGTAGCCCAACTTCCACTGCAAATGTTATGCACCCACTCTACCTGTCATGAACAAGTAATTGAGTGGACGAGCAACAACTGAGAGTGGATGTAGGGCAACTTATATGAATCTGTTATATTTTGGAGTTAAATGTATGACATTTTTCCTGGTAACTG
The DNA here is from genome assembly GCA_030142095.1 of Rubus idaeus. Lineage (NCBI taxonomy): Eukaryota > Viridiplantae > Streptophyta > Magnoliopsida > Rosales > Rosaceae > Rubus > Rubus idaeus. The sequence goes on from CM057970.1 coordinate 34,556,551, forward strand.
TAGTTGTATTGTGCCACTTGGCAGTTCGGGGAGTTCTAAAGTACTGCGCTTCAGCACATCAGGTTAGTAAGTTGATAATAAATTTTGATTCCAATTGTTTATTCGAAAATCGTATCCTCCATTTCAGATAATCATCTTTCATTATTTCCAACCCCCTCAATTACAGGATTGGATGGGAAAGTTGTTGTCTGGGACCTGGAGAACCAAGCAGATTTATCAGAGTATTTGTAAACATTCACCTATACCTGAAGAATATCATCATGTAATGTTGGAAATGTTCTTTGTATATTTCATGTAGCGAGCAATTGGTAATATTTCTGCAGAAGCCTAGGAGAAAAACAAACTGCAAATCTTGTGATTTTATTTTTGTATACCTCTTGTGTATCACCACATGTAATGGATTGTCTTGTGTACTCACTGATCAAAAAGGGAATGTTCCCCATTTGGTGTATTACTAGTCTGACTCAAATTCCCCAAGTTATTGAATTGCATATACATTATCATTTTTCTGTTGTACCCATTCCCTTTACAAAGTGCTATTGTGGAAATGCCGTAGCTTGTTTTGGATAGCCATGGACTATGGATTGGTCTACAAAACTTGTACCCGTTTTTTCATTTTCTGGTGCCAAACAAGAAAAACTACAACAGCATGCTAACCTGTGGGTATACTACAGACGGCACGCGGCCGAGAAACACCACTGTCATTGAGTATAGGAGAGACAGCTACACCTGGAACTTCATCAAACTCGGTATCCGAGCTCCAAAGAGAGAAACTTCTTGTACCCGTTTTAGTGAAGGCTTGCAGCTACAATGGTAACGAGCACTTACCTCTTGCCGATTTTCAAAAATTATTTTGTAAAACGTTACCCTTACTTTCGGGTTTCAAATGTGATGTGGTCTCATATTCTAAAATTCCAAAAATGGTTAAACATCTTATGTTACTCTTGCTTATATCATTTTTTTTCTTTTTTTAATTTCGACTCCCACCGAGGTAAGAGATTGAATCTAAATGTCATTGAAGTATTTTCTCATGTATGGATGATGCACATAAAGTGCGTTTGAAATATAATGTATGGATGATCAATATTTTGAATTAGTCAGTATTTAAATTCATATTAATTAAAGTTACTCAAAGTAATATCCTCCTCAGCTCTGGAAATAAACTTCTTAAGAATTCATGTGGAAGACGATTCCAAGTTAGTTATCGACTGCATTAATCAAAAGTGCTCTACTCCTTGGCGTCTAAAGTCTCTTATAAAGGACATTACCTCAATTGCTTCAAATTTCAAAGCTATCTCTTTTCAACATATCTACCGAGAAGCAAACTTCAATGCGGATGCTGTGACTTAGATTGGTCACCAGATTGCTTCTTTGCAAACTTGGAATAATGGGCTCCCCCTCAATGCCCTCTCTGCCTTCAACCATGATTTCTTTGGGCTAGGTTGCCCTAGGGGCTTCAAGTTGTGTTTCTTTTCCTGTTGTTTTTTCTTTTCCTTATAAAAAAAAAAGTAATATCCTAAAAAAAAATAATACATATCCTGATGATGTGTTTTTGAAAGTGCATGTACCTTATTGATCACTATTTATGTCCGATCTATCAAAGTTTAGACCATATTGACGGTGAAAACCCAACATCTAATCACCAAAATCATTTAAACATTCCTTAGGGAAGCATACTTACTCTTACACTAATGATCCTCGAGTTACGTTGCCAACCCAAACCATGTACCCGACCCAAACCCAAATCTATATAGTCCTCGGTCAAAATCTCAGTTGACATTTGCAGAGAGTGAAAATGCTATCCACACTCCAACCTCCGCGCTCACTCTTTCACTTGCGCAACAAACCCACCACCCTCTTCCTCCGTCAAACCTCCCTTAAACCCCTCTCTTCCTTATCCTCACAGCCCGTCACCGACTCCACCCTCACAGACCAATCCCAATCCCAAATACTCTCCACCCGCGACTCCCTCCTCTCCCGCCAAATCACCGCCGCCCAGCTGGCCGAGTCCTTCCTCACCCGCCTCCGCCGCACTGAGCCTCAACTCCGCTCCTTCCTCCACGTGTCCGACACCGTCCTGGCCCAGGCTCGCGAGCTCGACGAGAAGATTCAGAGGAATGAGGAGGTGGGCCCCTTGGCTGGGGTGCTTGTGGCCGTCAAGGACAATATCTGTACGGCGGAGATGCCCTCCACGGCTGGTTCCCGCGTTTTGGAGGGCTATACGCCGCCGTATGATGCCACTGCCGTAAGGAAGATCAAGGAGTTGGGTGGAATTGTGGTGGGCAAGACCAATTTGGATGAGTTTGGGATGGGTAGCACCACCGAAGGCTCAGCCTTTCAGGTTTTTACTCTTCTGGGTTACCTTTATTTCATCAAGTTACTTGTGGGCGCTCATTAAGTTTCCTTCTTTTTATTAAATTCATATGGAAACTTGATGGAAATGAAAATGGAGTTGAATATTGAAGAAGCTAGTTTAGTGTGAGTTGCCCCTTTTCTTTGTGAGTATCGAAAAGCTTGGCCCCTTTTCTTATACCAATTTACTATGTGGGCGTTGCAGTACTTTTTAAGTTTTTATTTAACTGAATGAAAACTGATTGAAAGGAAAATGTATTTTTCTTTTGGAGTAAGAAATGAAAATGTAGTTCAATAGAAAATAAGCTGGTTTCAATGTCCTATGTAAAACGTGGATACTGAAAAAGAGCTTGGTCTTTACCGAGACTCGAAGAAAATGAGGTATTGGAAGTTTGTTCTTTATGTTTGCGACTGGTAACTGGGGTTGGTTTACTCAGGTGGTACATCTGTTCATTCATTAGGTGACTGCAAACCCATGGGACATGACTCGGGTGCCAGGAGGATCATCAGGAGGCTCGGCTGCAGCTGTCTCTGCTAGGCAGAGTATGGTATCGTTGGGAAGTGATACTGGTGGAAGTGTGAGGCAGCCAGCATCGTTTTGTGGTGTTGTTGGGTTGAAGCCCACATATGGGCGTGTATCGAGGTTTGGACTTATGGCATATGCATCATCACTTGATGTTATTGGCTGCTTTGGAACATCCGTTGCTGATGCTGGGATTCTTCTTCATGCAATTTCTGGTCATGATAGACTTGATGCCACCAGCAGTAAGCGTGTAGGTGATTTTTATAAGTATGATCTTATTTCTAGGTGCCCATACATATGTTTTTGCTTTAATGTCAAATTTTTTTTTGCAAACTTGTTTGGCACGAATCATGATCTGATTCCATATCCACCAAATAATTCTCTGCAAATGCCATTACCATAATATGGAAATAACTTTGGAGAATGTTCTTGAACATTCTTATACTTAATTGAGTAAAATAAACAATTTTTGTATTGAGGTAGGTAGCAGAGCGAAGTATTGAATTTATGTGTCTGGTCCATCTAGTAAACCTCCACAAAAGAAAAATAGTTCTCCAAGGCTCTAACAGTACTGTGGTTACTAAGAGTTCACCATGCATAATTTTAGCAGTATAACCAATCTCATATTGTCAGAATGCATCCTGAACGTTGTCCTGCAATGTTTATTTAAACAACATTTATTGTACTTTGAATTTAAAGAGACTAAAGACTAATATTATAGAAATTGTTTGCTTCACATTTATGCATTTTATTATCTCTTTCAGGAGGTTCCCGACCTTGCATCTCAATTTGTTTCTATAAGTTTGCTAGAATCTAAACCTTTGAAAGGACTGAAAATTGGTCTGATCCGTGAAACTCTCGATGATGGTGTTGATATTGGAGTAACTTCTGCAATTCGTACTGCTGCAATGCATCTAGAAGAATTAGGATGCTCCGTAACAGAGGTCTAACTTCTTCTATATTAGTTTTCCATTTTAACTGCTCTTACTTCTCTGTTCCTTCCCCAAAATTTCATGCATACCCCTTTTGTGTTAGTATCTTCTTGAAACATTAACTTGCAGGTATCATTACCATCTTTCTCACTTGGATTGCCAGCCTACTACGTTATTGCTTCATCTGAGTCATCTTCGAACTTATCACGTTATGATGGTCTCAGGTAATATGTTAGAATTTTTTTCTGTAGTATATTTTGATAATTTTAAGTTTCCATTTGGATATATAATCGGATTGATCATATTTCTAATTTTCATTAATATTACTATCGACCAAAAAAATAAAAGGTAAAAGACTTTTGATTTATAATGGCCTTGATATAAAAAAAAGAAACTAATCAACTAGTTGAAAGAACCAAAGTGAGAGAGTTGTGTGCATGGAAGCGTGTTTAGGTTTCTACTGTGAATGGGAGAACAAAGATTTCATGTTCTCAAACCTCCTTCCTTACATGGTATCTTAGCATGATATTCATTATCTTTATATCAATGTCTAGGTATGGAAACCAAGTTGCTGGTGATGAGCTGAACTCTCAATACATGGATTCCCGAGCCAAGGGATTCGGTTCTGAGGTACACTTTATATAGGTGGCTAGTCAACACTTTCGGTTCTGAAGTTTCTATTAATGACCAGCATTGTTGCAGTGCTCTTGGTCTATTTAAAACCTAGACTTAGGATTGAAGTTTTAATTAGACTTATACAAGCGACTTGATTTGATGGTTTTGTTTTTGTAGGTCAAAAGGAGAATTCTAACTGGAACATATGCCCTTTCAGCTGGTTATTATGATGCGTATTATAAACGTGCCCAGCAGGTGCCATGTTGACCATGCTAAAATAATTTTGGTTCCAATAGAAAGTGTGTTAGTGCTGCATTATTGTTTGCCTGCTGACAATATAATATTGAAGAAACCAAATTCCTAGCATTTCAAAAATAAATATGCCATTTATCTCAGGGTTCGCTTGACAAGGATCTCGTATTCTCAAATTTTGTTAATGAATATTTCTTGGCCTAGTTTGTCAGTGCTTCAGTGGTTTCTGGGTATTTAGAATTACGTACAAGCAAACTCAATTTAGTGGTTTTTTTTTTGTGTGTAATGGGGGTCAGAGCCTATTATTAGTTCACTCCTGATCACTTCACTAAGATGGGTATGTTCTCAAAGCTAATCTTATGGCTTTTATTCTGATCAAGAAGGAAGTAATGATTGTTATAGTGTTTTAGGTGAGGACTATAATTCGGAAAAGCTTCAAGGTGGCACTGGATGAACATGACATCCTAATCTCACCTGCTGCTCCATCTGCTGCGTATAAGATTGGTATGCTTAACCTCCGACATTTATGCTTTTCTATTTACATGTTTCAGTAAAACTTATTGGCTTGCATCTGTCCAGGTGAAAAGAAAAATGATCCACTAGCAATGTATGCAGGCGACATAATGACTGTGAGCCTCTGAGTACCCCAATTCTGAAATTCTGTTTATGATATGCTTGTGTGTATGTACTGGGAGTTCTATGATGGTTGAGTCACCATAATTAGACATGTTGAAAACAAAACATGTTCTTGCTCTTCAATATTCCATTCAACTCATCTAAGCCTAAAGATAAGTAGATCAGCTTTCTTGTTCATCAATATAATGCTAGAACAGGTCTTTGCACATGTATTGTATTCTAATCTGTAGGACAACGGTTCAGATTTCTTGTTTCAACAGCTCTGACCTGTTTTCACTTAATTCTATGTACAGGTTAATGTTAACTTGGCAGGTCTACCTGCATTGGTTCTGCCATGTGGATTTGTTGAAGGGGGGTCAGCAGGCCTTCCTGTCGGTCTTCAAATGATTGGTGCAGCTTTCGATGAGGTACTGCATTTTCACCTACGACACTGCAGCATGTCAATTTTGTATTGGGACTTGTTATTCAACCTAAACTTTTTTTTTTGCTGGTAATTATTTAGCGAAAACGGATAATACTTGGTACTCGAGAAACAAATTCAAACACTTCCATCTATTTTGCAGGAAAAATTGCTTAGAGTGGGTCACATTTTCGAGCAGACCCTTCAGAATTGCAGATTTGTTCCTCCATTGATAGCAGATGAGGACGTACCATTCTAGCCAAAAGAATTGATGGCTGTTGCGCTGAAAAGATGATTTTTGAAACACTGTAGTCTATTCTTAAGAGTTAGTCGGAGCAAATCAGATTACAAGTTCATTTTCTTCTTTCCAATTCTAACCTGAGAAGGTGCTTTAGGTCAATGAACTACTACTATTGTTCTCTTGACTATAGAGGGATTGCAACAACTTTATGAATTCAAGAACAAAAAACAACTTTATGAATTACCAGCTATTTTTCTTGTCCAATTTTTGTGATGAGTATGTTTCCTTTGGGGCCAACATTGTGGAATTCCACAGTTGATATGTGAAATGTCAAACTTGTAAGCTTCAATTTCGTAAGTTGATGAAAAATTAAACTAAGCAGGTTATTGACTCATCATATTTATTTGTCCAAAGGCCTCCTTTTTATTTTTTTAATCTAATTTACCTACATTGAAAATTGACCGTGGAGTGCTATTTACATCGGTAAAGATAACAATGACGTGATGGTTAGTTGAGAATCCCAGGACAAAAGATCCGGCAGCTTAACTTGGTACCCCAGCGCACGTTAGCATTAGCCACCTGGGATATTTAAGCAAAAAGAAACCGGACCTCATATTCCATGTAAACGAGTTCATATTACCAAAAAAAGGAAAATATTTTTCTTTTAAAATAAAAATAAAAATAAAATCCAATAATTCTCCTCACCTCCGTCAACCAGTCTCTTCCCGTCTCCGATCACTCGGTGAGTACCCAGAACCTTATTTTCATTTTATTTATTGTATTCTGCCTTTTTCCGGTCTACAAGATTCGAGCTTTATATTTTCTTAATTGTGTAATTTGGACTTGTTGGATTGTTTGAGGGATTTGCATTTGATCAATCTGAATTCTGTTGTTTCTTTTTGGTGAGATTAATGGTGAAAGGTTGACCTTTTGCTGAATTTGATGTGAGTTTTATGTTTCTGAATTGAAAGAATTTTCTTTACTTTTTTTGTTTGTTTGTTATTCTCTGATTGGTTGCTGAGAAGCTGATGGATTTATGTGTTCAGCTCAATCAGATCAGTGTTCAAAGTTATATGGCTTGAGGTTGACCATTGGTGATGATGATCAAATTCTTGTATTTGATTTTTAATCAGTTTTCTCAGCTCAGCCTGGAAACATTTATTTACTGAGCAATTCTCTATTTCTTGCCATGATGGGTGGGAAGAAATTAATTTCTGGGATAGAGAAAACTGGCTTCAACTGCATTTCGAAGCTTTTAGGCCTCAGTTTTGCTTGACAATAGACAGAGCCTACTTGTTTGTTGAATGCAAAGTAGTTGGGTTCTGTCTTTTTCATATGGAGAAGGTTAATTACTTCGAATGACGTAATCTGATGATTTATGGTATATTTTGTTTCTTTAGGTATCAGCCTTGGGGGCATACACCGAGAAGAAGTGATCAAGTAACATGGATGAGGAAATTTTTAGAGTGAATGGGAAGGGAACCGCTCCATCTTTGGTTGATCTTTGCATTAATATGGCGATAGATAATATAAGGTACCTTGGGGATGTTGGCGAAACGGATTTTGATTTTCTCGAGCAAATCTTACCGCATTGTACAAAAGACCAGTTGATGCATATTGAGAAGAGTACGAAAGTAAGTTGTTTAATGTTGTTTTTCTTGAAATGTTTTTGTTATGACTGGAAATGGTTCTGAGATGTTTATTGAATTATTTCTGGTAGGGTAGGGATTTGAGTCCAGTAACCGATAAGTTGTGGAAGAAATTCTATGAAAAGGACTTTGGTATTGAGAGGACTAATCTGGTGATCGAAAGGATGAGGAAAAAGAAGGTCAATTTCAGATGGTTACAATTGTATCAGGTGGGTTTCTTCATTCTGGCCAACCAAACTTTTTCTTCTAGTTTCCCTACTGAAATGCCAATTCTTTTAACATAAAGCTTGATTTTGGGAACTTAATGCAGAATTTGTAGATCTGACTTATGCTTCTAGCTTCTATGAGAAATTAGGATAAGTATTAACTGGGTGGTTACTTGCAGGCAAAATTGAGGGAAGTTGATGAGGCTGAAAACGAAGCAGCTGACCGGTTGAAGAATTCATATAAAAAAGAAGTTGCCCGTATGTTTGCCTCAGCATGTTATAGCAAAGAAAGCAACATACTAATTAAAACTTACCAACTAACCAGCTTTCTCTCTAGCTTTGTGGTCAAGGCTTCCAATGATTCACAATGTTAGAGGTTAGAAAGCTGGTATGGTGGTGGTGGTGTGTAATTTTGGTGTTGCTCTTAATTGAAGTGACCAACTATTCATATTTTGTAGGGAAACAGAGTCGGCAAGTTCGTATCTGCGAAAAGGTTCCACCATCAAGCAATAAAAGAAGTTGGGGTGGAGGTAATTTTTCTGTTCTCTTATGACTGGATCTTGATCTATCATCTTACTTGAGTTCATCCACATCAGTCCCTTGAGGACTAATACATTAAATAGGGTACACAATGATTGTCTTTTCTTGTTGTATTTCTGGTAATTTTTCCCAGGCAACTGCAATGTTTCCAATACAAAGGGCAACTTGATGAAGAAAGCAAAATTAGACTATCTTAAAAGGTAATGATGTATTCTATAATGGAGCATGGTGTAGAATGCCCCTTTGGCTTGTGAACTGTTATTATTCCCTTCAGTTTGCCATTTATTTTTCCAATTTTCGTATATCACATGTTGTGCAAATTCTGCTATACAATCCATCATGGCATGCAACATGTTTTTTGGGTGATCATCTTTTTGGAAACCAGGGGGATGATTCTGGTAAAGATATTTTCTTTCTGTAATTTACCCAAAACATGACATTGGTTTCAAAAAGAAAAAACTTGACCTCATTTACCAAAAACTGATAACCCAAGTCACTTCGCATTGAAGAAGGTCTCGATACTTGGGGAATCATCAAAGTGCTCTGATAATTATCTTGAAGCCTTGAATGCTCATGGATCTTGTGTAGATTTTCTAGATATTAACCATTTTTGACCTCTTCCATTTGGGCAGTCCTGAGGTGAGAAATGCTGCAGCTATGAAGAGACCTGGTTTCCAGAGGAATTTAAGGTAAATTATTGAATTTTTCTCTATTTCTGCATTTTAATGAAATTACATAGACATATTTCCATCCCTCTTATCATATCTGCCTTGTGTTACACAGCGCTCCTCCCATGAAGAAGCCAAATGCATTTTCTGGGAACCAACTGGCTTCCTCTTCTAATCAGAGCAAGCCCATTGAGAGGACATTCAAGCCGAAGAAGATGCCTTTCTAAATGTTCTTGTATCTATGAAGGGAGCAGTGTCGGACCGAATGCTCAATTGAGCTCTGCAACACATCATTGTTTGAAGCATCCATTTCCAGACAATCTTGGTGGTGGCTTCAAATTCTTAGTCTGAGGGGCATTCTAGCTGTCCCATTTGTACCTTTACTCCTCAATAATGATCATTTTTGTTGTTCCTTTGTTTCTTTTCTTTGGGTCGTCTTCCTTTTGTAGTATTATCTCACAGGAGTGTCAATAAAAATATTAAGCTGATTCTCTATCTTCACATTATTTTTAAAATTTCAGCATGTCACCAATTGTGCAGCGAAAATCAAATTATACAAAGTAGACCAGTAGAGTAGATTTTTGGTGGTTGAGCTATTCGCTAAAAACATATTGCCCTGCATTTCTGTATTCACCATTATCAGTCTAAAATCACCTTCTGGTTTAAGATGGAAATTTTGGGTCAAGCTTTCTCCACATTATGTAGCAATCCATTTCTACCTATAACATCATGAGTCTGCTTCGCATATTGCAATAATAGTACATTGAGAAGTGATTCGCACAACAAGATTGTAGTAAAATATGTATAATAAATTAAAGAACTTACGGGCAACAAATGTTCAAAACCTTGAACTGATGTAAGTTTTGTAACAAATAATACACAATAAATAGAAACATACATGAGGAGATGGAGCTTTTATTCAGTACGTTAAAGACCGTCCAGCTAAATAATAATAGAAATTTTCCACTGCAAAACAAGCACAGCCCGAATCACACATCCTAGAACCAACATATAAAGCTAGCCTCCCGATCAGAAAATTATATCCTCATCCTTTCCCATACCTCCAGACAACAAGTTTTGAGCCGAATTTAGTGAAATTCCCTTCTTCAAAGATATCTTTTCTGCAGCCTGATCGTCCGAAAAGTTCTTAGCAGCTTCCATCTGTCTCTCAATTTCCCTCTTCTTATAGCCCTGTATCTTCTTTAACCTGAAGAAGTCCTCCCTTTCCAGCTCATCCAACTCCCCCTTGATATAAATTATTGTATTCTCCAACCTAGGCTTCACCACATTCTCCAGAGCATTGACCCTACGATTTGTGGTCTTGATTGCTTCATCAAGGGTTAAAAATGATGTTTGAAGTGAAGCAAGCTCCACAAGAACCTCAATTGCTTTCACATAAGCAGCCTTGCACAGTTGGACCTGTTGTCCACCTCTGGCCAATCCAGTGAGATCATTCTTGGTCTCACCTTCAGTAAAATATTCAAACTTTGGGAGCTTTACACCAGCAACATTATCTTGCTTTGATCGAACTTTAATAGAGGCAGTGTTGACATTCTCAAGAACAATGTGTTTGATATTCTCACCAGCAACATACTTGGCTTCTGTAAGGGCAAAGGAGGAGTTTTTCATAATATCTCCCATTGATTCTTTGGTTGACACAATATTTTTAAGAATCTGACGAAACTGCACAGTGAGAGCATCACTCTTCTTCTTGAGGAGAGCATGACCTCTTGTTGCACCAATAAGACGAGCTTTCATAACTCCAAGCATTGTAACAGTAGGAACCACGGTCAAGCGCTGGCTTTGGCCAGACATGTTTTCAAAGATCTAAGCCAGAATGAATGTAATCAGGATTAGTATTTTAAAAGAAAAAAATTCAATCAGCAACAGCTAAATGTAAGGAAACACAAGAAAAATATAATCAATATTTCCTTCAGCTCAGAAGGCTGGAAGTAAAGACAGCAACCCAAGTCTCTTTACTTTCAAATTTAATTTGACAAATTTACCATAAAAAATAAAAGCACAAGATTAACTCTTTTTCTTCCACCAATAAGATGGGTATTTAAAGAAAATTGCAGCACAGCACAGACTCTGTATGATGGAAGTAAACAAACAAATCCCAAGAACAGAAAAGCTCTCTAAACTCTAAATAAACCAAAAATTATAAATACATACCCAATAATTTAGTGACCCTTTATCTCAAGCCGATTCCAAATTTCAAATAACGCACCCAACATTAACAACATGATCATAGCATCAACAATGTGTTTCACTGCATTTGCAAAAAATCACAAAAACCATCGACAACACTAAGCACTACTACACCAGCCCTAGAGCTAATTTATAATCAACTCTGCCCAATACACAACTCCGTGTTCCTTAATCAGACGATAAAAACTGAGATCAGATTCAAATTTGCATCTTTTCTAATCCCGAATTTTTGTTTTCCCTCCGTTCCATACTTCTCTCAGCAAACAAAACACAATTACACACGAAGCTAGCGTCTTCAGAGAAGAGATTTATGAACCGAAATTCTTGATTCAAAGAAGAGTAAAAAAAAAACAACAGCAAGGAAAATCAGGAAGAGAAAACGAAAATGAGAATACAGATCAGAAATTGGACCTGCTGCAAACGCCTTCAACTAAGGGGAGAAGAGATCTTTCCGGACCGGAAAATCGCCGGCGGTGGAGTTAGTAAGAGAGGTGTCGAAGAGTTTAAATGTAAAGGAATATGAGACTCTACGGGTTTGATCTGTCCTGCGAAGCTTCTCTGATATTTAATTTTGGGGTGGTGTCGGGTTCGGGTTTAATAATGAGGCCCGCTTCCAATTTATACGGTTATTTTGTGCCTCCCGCTTTAATTAGCGAGCGTCAAAGACAATGATTAGGGCAATGATAAAAAGTGAACTCGTTAAAATCTTGTATATCCAAAGTTATATGAAATAAAATTTTGGGCGAACGAAAGAGTGACATACTTTGAATAAAACGACTGATAAACAAAATCAATAGGAAATATTTTTACAACTCTAAAACTTTGTGGAATTAGATGATGAGCCGTGCTAGGTTTGTATTTCTTTCTTAAAAAAAATAAGAAATTAACAACTAACGCAGAGCTACATAAAAAAATCTTCATACATATTCCTAAACGATTCAATTAACGTTGAAGGGCAATGCCACACAGAAGCCATGGCATCCATAGCGAGTCTTTGAAAAGGATCCAGCTAGCTTAAGAATATCTTCGATAATTTATTTAGGCTCCATTTGGGATTGTTTCTCTAATAGCGCTTTTGTTATGAAGCAATTTGGTTAAAAGCACATCGAATGTTTATATATATATATATATATATATATATATATATATATATATTTCAAGCAATTTTCTGTAAAAGCACTTCAACTGCTTCCTAATAAACAATTTAAAAATATTTCTATTACTTCAAAGCACTTCTAAATCTTTTTACCAAGCGCTGCCAGAAATGTTTTTGATAATCTGAAAGAGCTTTTGCTAGTTTTAGAAGTAATCCCAAACAAAAGCCTCAATAAATTACGAAGTTGAGCATCTTCCCAAAATGCAATTGATGAGGGTTTTGGAGTCAATCTTCTACCTCAACAAGGTTTCTGACCCCCGGCAAAGATTGAAGAGCCAAAACATTTTCAAGGAGTGATTGATAAGAGAAAGAGCTAGTTTTTCATTTAGGTGCGAGTGACTACTAGTTCACGCACAATGAAAATGGCCAGAATACTCAATCATGCATATATTAATACTCAATCATGCATTCATATATAGTTTAACCAATCTTCTTGAAGTGCCAACGTGAATGATCAACATCATGCTTCTTAGATTCGATTAGAATCATAAAATATATAGAGAAAGTATAGCTCCAAGTTGTTTGTTATTAGGTTTGTCCAAAAGTACTAATGCCATTTGTCCCTTAAGTATTAATGAATTTGTCTCAAAATGGATTAAATATCTATTATAAGCAACTAAATATCCATTTGAGGTATTACAGAGCTGAGAACAGAAGTATAATTAACAGCAATGACAGTGACAAGAATTTCGAGAATACATATACACACCAAGGTGTTCTTATTTAAGCTAAACAAAACCTAACCTCAACGCCTCCAGCCATTCTGCTTTGACCGAAGGCATGAGTTCTCATGAAACTTATTTTCTTTTTCTGTGATGTTTTACATGGAATAATTGAGGACTAAACTCCAGATCCAGACAACCGACGCTTAGAGGCGTTTGAAACAGACACCTGAGAAAGTTTGTCTTCATCAGTGCTTACAATCCGTTCTTTCAATGGCATGTAGTGCCGCAGCCACTTCCCAATATATACCTGAATAACAACAAAGATGGGCAAAGCTAAGAAACAGGATGACCAGAAAATAGCAGATTACTGATAGAAGCAGGTAATGATTAGCACATGTAAGTCGAGAACCAAAAAAAAAAAAGGAAAGATACTCTAGATGCCTGAACACAGAATAAAACTAACCTGTGCAGGCCTCATAATCTTAGTATCAGGATCATCCAGGGATTCTCTCCAGTGTGCCAAGTAACCAGCCATTCGAGGGATTGCAAATAAAACTGGGAAGAACTCCGTTGGAAATCCCATTGCCCTGTTTCACAAGAAGTCAATACTTCCTTTACTAGTTACAAGCAGGAAAACCCAAGAACTTTCATCAACAGAAATAAGGACAAGTACCTATATATCAACCCAGAGTAGAAATCAACGTTTGGATAAAGCTTTCTCTTAACAAAATACTCGTCAGATAGTGCAGCTTTCTCCAAAGCAACAGCTACCTGCAAATGACATAAGATAACTGCACTCAGACTTTATAGTTGCAGAAGATCCAGATGGTGTTTATTCCGTAAAATCAACGAAGAGTACCAGAAGCTTAACTGAATTACTATAGCTACAGATTATCTCTCTCCCTTTTCCTGGGGGAGATCTAAGATGGACTTTTGAAAAATACCTCAATCAGTGGATCTCTTCCAACAATGGAAAATACTTCATCTGCCAGTTTTCTTATAACCTTTGCTCTAGGATCATAGTTTTTGTACACGCGATGCCCAAAACCTGACATCTTTCGCTTCCTGAAGGAAATAGGAAACAAAAACCTTTCAATAAAAAAATGTTTCCGAAAAAGGTCACTTCACTAGTTACTACACCAGTTGGATGTAAACCGGTCAGACCCCCAAAAAAAAACATTAAGAAGCAACCAGTTAGATGCAAAATACCTGTTCTTCACACCCTCAATGAACTCTGGAATGTTCTCAACGGATCCAATCTCACTTAGCATCTTAAGCACAGCCTGCATAAATCAAGGCAACAACAAGATGATAAATGCTATTTGCAACATATAACACAAGGACTGAAGAACTAAAGTATTCATCATTCTGGATTGTAAAAATCAGTATCCCTGTGCAGTGCATAATGGACTTCAACTTAGCATTTCTATTTTCAAGCAGGAAAACATTGCAATACAAATGAAACATACACTTAGGCAATTACCTCATTTGCTCCACCATGTAGGGGGCCATATAAAGCTCCAACAGCTCCAGAAAGGGCAGTGTAAACATCCACACCACTACAAATACAGAGCCAAGTGTGTTATACAAGAAAATGAAACTATTGAACCAATTTAGTGCAGTTTGCATTTTCTTACGCCTCATTTTGTTCAGAGTCTAAGATGCCTACCTTGACGCCAGATGCCGGGCAGCAGCTGTTGAGCAATTCATCTCATGTTCTGCGTGCAGTATGAAGAGAATGTCCAGTACTCGAGCGAGTCGGGGATTTGGTTTATAAGCCCTATTGCCCCTGCAGGAGGACCCAAATTCCATATTGTCAAAATGGCTATAACCCTACATCCAAAAGATAAAAAAACGGCCTAATACGCTTCTGCTCTATAACAGAGAAAAGACAACATCTGGAGAGAGTATAAACAATTAACAAACTATTTAAAAAAATACAAGACAATGAGGACAAAGTATTCCAGTGTAAACGTACAAGGAATCCAGCATGTATAAGAAGTTTTCGGAATAAGAAAGGTTGTTAGAAGGGAGAACTGGGGGCCTTCCTGCCAATCTCAAATAAGCTGCTGCTGCAATAGTTGGTGCCTGGAAATAAATAATATTAGGTTATATGACAGATTCCTAGTCAGCGATAGAGACTCAGAAGCAAGCCCATAGCTACAAGCATGCAGCATTAAACTTAGATCAATAAGGCTACACAAGTTGCAGAAATTAAGCATGGCAGCTTGGACTATGAAAGCCACATTTTCTAAGCCAGCAAATCAACATAAGGATTGAAAATAAAACAAACACACCTTTCCAAGGATACGTGCAATTTGTTTGTCTCTCACTTGTTTCAACTGGTAAAGGTCTTGCCCCTACATTAACATAAAACATATAATCAGACATGAAAGAAAGTCTCAAACAATTGACACTTCTAGTAATTAAGATTGTCACCAAAATGCATGCAAAATATCTATTAACTTCAGTATCATCCTTCTTTTTTGGAATTTTTTTTATGAGGTAACATTCCTATATCTACAAGGAAAGCTGCAACTGAAACTTGAAAACATCACCCACAAGAACACAGGCGTGCTCTATGCTATATTACGTAATATTTACAATTGACACTAGTAATTAAGGCTATGTCACTAACATCATGCAAAATATCAGTAACATCCTTTATAATGAGGTAACATCCCTGAATCTACAAGGGCAAACATCACACGGAGGAACACAAGCGTGCTCTATGATAAATTATGTAATACTTACAATTGACATTAGTAATTAAGGCTATGTCACTATAATCATGCAAAATATTGGTAAGATCCCTAAATCTACAAGGGCAAAAATGCTGCAACTAAAACTCGAAACATCACTAGAAGAACATAGGCGTGGTTTGTGTATATCATGTAATGCATACCATGTCCAATCACAAAAGAACATGTTTTTCTCAGCACCAATAAAAATATAAAAACTTACTCTGAGGGCAGGATTTGCATCAGGATGAAAAACAGAAAGAGCACTCATCGCACTGACAAGTACACCCATTGGATGTGCATCATGAGGTATTGTTTGTATAATATCCTACAAAATGAAAAGACAACACTTTGTCAGAAACAAAGAAAAGTCCTACAAATCAATAAAACAAAAAATCAGAAGCATCACATCATTTCCCTGCAGATTATAAATATATCTCAACTGGGATGAAAGCCTAAAAACCTCCATATTTAACCACTACATAGGTCTAAGCGGGTACAAAGTTGATTTTATGCATGATAAATGACTGATATAACAAATAAAATAATAATTTCTGCACTAAATGTCAGGTGATATGTTGTTACTCAGAGAAAATAAATCGTTTTCCAAATATTCTTTGAATTTCTATAAGAACAAAGACAGACAAGCTCACCAAAATCCCCTGTGGTACAGCTGAATGCTGAGCAACAGCAAATTCCCAGTCTGCTAATTGGCTTTCAGAAGGCAAATTCCCATACACTGAAGGAAAAAAAGGTAATAAGAAAGAAACTTAGTTTTAACAGAGAAACTAAAACAGAAAACATGACGAACACAAATGACCTCTAGCAAACACCAACACAGAAATACAGCTTATAACTCATTATTAAGTTTTATACTCATAGACAGAAGAAAAATTTGTGATAGTTAACCATTAAATGTTGAGGAATCAGCTTATAAAGTTTTAGCAACAATCCATCATCAAATCATATGCATAATTACTAAAAACCACCATTGCAGATATTGTTAATTCATAGAGAGAGAGAGTACTTACTGAGAAGATATGCCACTTCCAAATAGGTACTACTCTCAGCCAATTCCTCAATTGGGTAGCCTCTGTACCTAAGAATCCCCTCATCCCCATCAATATAACAAATCGATGATCGAACCGGCGCAGTGTTGAGATATCCTGGATCATATAGCTTCAGCCCCTTGTCATTCTTTCCAGTTGTAATCTGTATCTCCACAAGAACCAATTTTTGACGATCAAATTTCGCACCAAAATTAAAAAACCCAGTACAAAGATTTCCACTTTCGTTCCGTTCATTACATTTTCAGAGCAAGCAAGCAGCAAAATTGAATACCCAGATCAGCAAATTTGACTCGTACCTTCTTGAGATCAGTGGCTTTGATGGTTCCTTCTTCAGAGACCTGGACCTGATACCTCTTACCGGTCCTCTCGTCAACGACGGTCAAAGCGCCTCTGAGATTTCCGGGAGGTGGGACCGCGCTCTGAGCCGACAAGCAGTGAGGCTCGAGAGTTTGGAGCTCAGAGGACTCGATGGTCGCAGCGGCTAAGTGGGCTGAAAGCACGGCCAAGCGGCCACGAGCTGTTATTGGCAGTTCCCTTGACATTTTGATTTGATCAAATCGTTAGAGGAGAAGAGACGTTTCTTCTTCTTCTTCTTCTTTTTTATTTCGTCTGCTTCTTATGCCATGTCTAGTAAATAAGCATCTGAAATGGACGGTGAGGATTGCCTCCTCGTTACAGTGAGCGGTGGCTGATGCTAACAATGATTGTGATGGTTTCCAGCAGATGTAGCGCGAAATATGAGAAGTGGGCCCCAGTGTTGACGCGGCAACTTGTTCATCTCGGGAAGCTAAATCCGTTGTAGATGAGAACTGGATAATATATATGATCACGACGACAACTTGTCCCTTTTGTTTACTTTGACGCTTTCGCTTCTCAAGAAATTTTGATCCCATTAAAGCTGCGTTTGGGGAACTTTTCTACCATGTCAAACCAGATTGATATAGAATGATTATGAATCGTCGAATCCATTCCTTGTGGTTATGATTTTAACTCAACTCTTAAGAATCCATTCCTGGTGGTTATGATTTTAACTCAACTCTTAAGAATTGACATGTTTACTTACTTGGAATGAATATAGAAATAAAAAAATTGATTCAAATTCTTGAGTTTTTTTGCGTTTACTAACTTGTACATAAATCGGAATAGTTATAGATCTCACGTAAAAGTGACTAAAAAAAGAATTTATTCTTGAATATCTGGAGTTTGATTACCAAGGAGGGAGTAAATATTAGAAATGAATTTCGATTCATTCACATTTTCATTCCAAGTAAGTAAACATGTCACAAGTGTAACGGCTCTCGACCATTGAACATTAATGTTGAACAACATTATCAATCAACAAAACTATTTGAACATTCTAAACTTTATATCGTGAACAAATTTAACGAGTTGCATTGGTAACTTTGGGGTGCACAATCGAATTCATTACCAGAGGTTGGCGACCTCCGGATTCACATGAAAATGCAAATGTTCATCAACATCATGGGAGTGAAACATTATCATTCTGGAGAAGTTAACCGTTGCTCAATATGATAATGCTTGGCAGCTTGTGGATAAAATTCTTCCACATACAAGTTGAGCTAATGCAATTTTCTTTCTTAGTAGGTTAAGGCCAAAAAATTTAGAATTAGAACGGAGAAGAGAAACAGGGGGAACACTAAAATACATGCAAGAATTTTCATTCAGCAAACAAAAGGGACACCATGGACAAAATTTTGTTATATTTATAAATTGGCTGTTTTTGATTTGGTACCATAAGCAATGAAGTTTACACTAACATCATCAGATACAAACCATCTTCCCGTCAAAGGATTGTATGCAAACCCAGCCATCTCTTGGACCTGGACAAAACCAACCAAACAAGTAGCTTTAACAAGTGCAGAGGTAGAAATAGCTATGCATGTACCAGTAATTAATTGAGTAATAAAAGGTGTTTGGCTTACTGAAATAGAAGCTCGCTCCAGGATCAGGACTAGTTCTTCAGGAGTAAGAAAACTGGACCATTGATGTGTACCTTTAGGAAGCTGTAATAGATCGATTCATATCAAGTCAAAATAAATGTCATCAACATGTGAAAAAAAAAAAATTGAATACGATAATAACATACAGATGAGAGATATATTTCAAAGCATAAGACTCGTAAGTGTATACAGAAAGAGTCCATCTTCCTGACGGAAATCTTTTACAGTTAACATCATGGAGAGTTATCAGTTAATTCCATTTCAATAATAACAATTAGATTCATATAGAATACTTCTATAGCTTCAATGTATATTTTCCATACAACTTATGCTATTAAACGCGGATATTATTTCATTGTAAATTTTTTTGCAAGTCCTCTATGAAATATGTTGGAAAATCATATCCTAACGAAATAGGAATAATTTTTTGAATGATTTCCAAGAAAAGGGTCAAAATCTATTACTCAATTTGATTTTTCAGGTAGAATAAAACTGAATGGGGCATTCTAATGTTAGCCAGAATAGGCTAAAGGTGAAGATCACCAACTACTAGAATGAAACATCACTTATTTAATGAGAAATTTCTAATATAACTAAGTAACACAAGTATTTATGAATAGCAATGAATGTGATAATCGTACCTTCATGTAATAACAGATAATAAAAAAAAAATTGAAATAATCGAGGCCTACATTTGGGACTAGAACACAACATGAAGCTAGCATGACCAATTTACAGCAAAACAATAGATGTTGCATGGAAATCATGCAAGGATAGTAATCAACTCCAGCAGGTGTAAAGGAGTAAATACCCAGTGGAGGAGATACTCGGCAGCAATAATGGCAGTAGCATATGCTCTCATAGACCGGTTAATCGTTGAAATCATGGTAGCTCCATCGGCAACAGTTAAGGCAGATAGAGATTTGCAGAACTCAGTAGGATTTGCCACGTGCTCAATCACCTAAAGAATAATCATCAATTTATTACAATTTGGATATAAATCCAAGAGAATTTGAATAAAATAAGAAAGCCATATGTGGGTCTAAGTGTGGAGAGAGAGAGTGTGCATACCTCTAAAGCAAACACAGCATCAAAACTCTTTTGCTCCTCTACTAGTTTTTCTGTGCATAATGGAAAAACACAAGCCTTGAGTTTAAGACAAGAAAAGGTACTGTATCATTGAAAAACATAGAGGACTTTCAATAAAGAAATAAGAATACTTACTAAGTGACACCAATAATGAGCAGATAATTACTAAACAGGTTATGTATATATATTTGGAATATCAAAAGCATTTGAATTTTTACCACATCATAATAAAAACTTGATACCAAATAGGAAACCAAAAAGAAGCACAAAAGCAGTTATGTCATGCAGGGATATCTCAGACAGAAAACATATTTTATGTTGTCGTCAGCTGGGTATTGCTCATCCTTTTTACCAGATTTGATTACACTATAGGCGACCAACCAAAATTTTACAGACCTTGCCTATCAAAATGAGGCACTAATTGTGTTCATTAAGGGGGAATAGGCATGCATTCAAAACCATGCGAGAGATTAAACACCAATTGAATGCATACTAGAACACAGATAACCAGAAACTTTACTAAACATAATATGAACAAGTTTAGCATGTACCAGCTGTTGTGCAATGATATTCAATTCTTGAGGTCACTGGATCCAAGTCCTGTATGAATTACTAATATTTAGAAGTATCCTGATTTACATACAAAGCCCACTTGAACAAAGGAATACTCAGACACATATAGTTCTGTTTCAGGAGAATGGTCATACAGCGTGAAGGCGAGCTATCTTGATATTTTTCTCAACAGCATCAACTCCCGTTACGGTAGCTCCCATCCGAGCTAAAGGCTAAAGAAGGTAAAAAAATTAACATGACCCCTTAAACAAAAGCAATTTTCAGCAAACTATCAGTGTAGTTAAACATAACGGAAAATAAAGCAGCTGATCCAAACTGGTTTGACATTCAACCAAAACAACGATACGCAATGAACCAGGTTGGGTATGCAGTGAAGAGAAATAAAGCATCTAGAGATAAAGTTACATGCCGTATTGCCAATATAACATACCTCAGAAAGAATTCCACCACCACAGCCAACATCAATAAATTTGAGCCCTTCAAAAGGCGTAGCAGATAATGGATCCCTCCTAAACATCATAAACAAAACAAAAAAGAATATAACAATCAATCAAGTCCTGATAAATGTTTGCAAGTATAAGCGTTTTATTTCAGTAAACAATTTTTGATAATTCATTCACTAAACTCATAACTTTGTATAGCAGAAAAGAAAAGAAATGAACTTTCACCTGAAATGACGACACAGCGTGGAGCGAATGAAGGCGAGCCTTGTAGGATTCATCGCGTGCAAAGGTTTGAATGGTCCTTCAGAATCCCACCTTTTTCATTAAAACAATAATCACAAGTGAATTTCTTTCTCCTTGGTCATAAAATCAATCGCAGGTAAATGCCCAAATTGAAATATGTTTTTACTGTCTCACCAGGTTTCGGAAATGGCGGAGAATTTAGCGAGCTCTGCCTGGTTCAGAGACGACGGCGGTGAAATCAAGGGAGGCTCTTCGGAGGGAGAAGGCGCGTCTGAGAAGAGCCTATTGGCATTATGGAAGTTCAGTAATCCAGGGCTTACAATTCGGTGGAGGCTCGTAGAGGCAGCGGTGTACGGTGCTCGGAGATGCTTCAGGAGCTTCCAAGTCATGGCTATGGTGATGTTTCTGCGTCTGTGTCTTTGTCTTGTGAGAGAGGACATCAAAGAACCGAGCGAGCGAGAGAGAGAGAGAGGTTTACTAGCGGATTGGGTTTCGGGTGCACAAAGTAATTGGACCTCAATCTAACAGTTGGCCCAGAGTTTTTTATTTTTTCTTAAAAATTTAAAGGAGAATGGAAATAATTTAACTTAAGACCTTTATCAATATGTCCTTCAAGTTAAATGTTTTAGTACAACACTAAATGCTAGTTGAATTATTAAAGGAAATGGAAATAATTCAAGTATTCAACTCATATATGTGATCAAGGAGCAAATTTGGGCATGTGATTTCGGCGATTTCTACAGTAAACACATAAGGGAAAATACCACTTTTAGTCACTCATGTTTCGGGTTTTAGACACTTTTGTCATTCAAGTTTCAAAAATGTCACTTTTGTCACTCAAGTTTCACACTGTCTGTCACTTTGGTCACTACCGTTAAATATACCGTTAGGAACCGTTAAAATTGAGGGCATTTTTGTCAAATCACCAATAAAAAATATTTTGTAACTATAATAATTTTAAAAAAAAATTAACAAAAAAAAAATTCCGGAAACTTCTGGATTTTTTTTTCCAAAAACCTCCGAACCCGACCCGTTAACATATACCCGACCCGGATCCATTTTATTCCTCCGTCCACCTCCGGCGGCAGGACCACCCGATATCGGCTCGCCTCCACCTTTCCTGGCTCCCTGTGGTGGTCTTGTGGCTCGATTTGAGCCAAAAATGGTGCAGAAAAGGCCGAAAGATCGACCCGTTCGGCGGCGAAAAGACCCGACTGGTGGCGGCTATTCCGGCCACACCGTGACCGTAAAATATATGGGTTTTGTTCCTCTCAATCCCAGGAACCTCTCCATGGTGGTGGATCAGAACGAAATCAAACAAAACTTCACGAATTAAGCTTTGAAATTTTGATTACCAAAGTTGTCGAGCCCGATTCCGGCCAATATACGTTGAATCGAACCTCGATGTAGTTACAAAAGTTGATCCTTGGGTTGTCTTCTTTATTTTGATATAAACTTTGTGGCGTTTGGAGGTGGTTTACGGCGGCGCCTCCATGGGCTCATGGTTGCTGATTTGACTGAAATGCCCTCGCGAAAATTCATTATTTACATAGTTTTAACGGTAGATTTAACAGCAGTGACCAAAGTGACCGACGATGTCAAACTTGAGTGACCAAAGTGTCTAAAACCCCAAAATTGAATGACCAAAAGTGGTTTTTTGCCAACACATAAAAGAGCTTGACAACATGAGCATGGTGTAGAAGCTAGAAATACACAACAATGAGAGAATTGGATGGTTTTTTAAGGGAGTTTGACAATGGAGAGTTGGGTACTGTTGTAGAATTTGCATGCTGCAGGAGGATGGAGATGTTGTGGAGGAGGGAAATTAGAAGGGAGTGAGTCCATTGAGGGAGAGTGGGCGTGAGATGTTTGCTTGGGTCTAGCTGGAGAGATTTTTCCATGTGACCGTCACGCCATGTCAAATATGTGACTTTCCAATAAAAACCTGCCACTTGGAATTTTTTTAACACCTCAGCATTGGGCATACCCTAAATTCTAAACCCTAAACCCTAAACCATACCCTAAACCCTACCCTAAAACCCTAAAGATTTGTGTCTAATGATGAGGTGTTAAAAAAGTTCTACTTGACAGGTTTTTATTGGGAAGTCATATATATGACATGGCGTGACGGTCACATCTAAAAATTTCTCGTCTATAGCTGAATGGCGATGAGAGTGAGAGGGCCCCTCTTTTTAGTTTTTATAGACTTAATGAGTTATATATTTAAATAATAATATAAAAATGAGATTGTATTGGACAATACAAACTTAATGCATTGTAGTAAAAATAACCACGGGAAATAAGAATGAGATAGATTTTTTGGGTATTTAAGGAAAGGAAAAATCGGACTTCTAACATGGGTTTTGAGTTTACTAAAGTTGATCTAATTCTCAGTTCACCGTTTCATTCCTAGTTAAACTATTGGGTCTTGATTTCAGGTTCAAGACTGAAATAACCAACTATTTTAATCAAGAATAAGCATTATGTATTTTCGTTACCTTCTACACCATACCCATTCTTGTAAGTCCAATAAACATGATTGTGGCTTGAATCCACATGCATGACATGACATTTTGACGTGAAGAATTTGGATCACGATACAATATACGTATAACTTTATTGTCTTTAATGGGTGTCATTGCACCTGTATTTTCTCAATAAGCATAATACATAACTTTATTGCCTTTTGTGAGTATTGTCACGCATGTAATTTCTCATTAAACTTATAATACGTACAAGGCATGTCTCGTAACTTTTTGGGTATCAACAACTATCATTAGTATATCACAAGAAACATAGTTTCGCCATTGAAATGAAACTACTTCATGATTTTGTATTAAACCCTACTCTTTTTTTTTTGGAAAATCTAAACGATTTGTACTTCAAATATCCAATTAGACACACGGAGTCATACATGATTTTGTAAATGAAGAGAAGGAAACAATGTGGACACCACTCCAATATACAACATGACACTGCACACTCATCCAAACATTCTTTTAAGAAAACTAGGAAATTAAAGTGCTTAATTAACTTTTTTCAAATCGTAATGAAATTCATCGTTAAATTTGCCAAACTGACAACGTGCTTTATTACAATCACGCATGCAATCAAGGTCTGGAATCAACACATAAAACAAAGGATTGGTGTTGATGATTATGAATCATCGAATCTAGTCCTGGCTGATCGCATATTCTGATCTTTACTTGGCCGTTTTTGTTTTGGGAACAAAAACAGTGAAGTTTGGTCGCCTAAAATGCGGAATAAACATAGACATCCCTCGGAACTGCACAAAACCAACCAAACATAGCTTTAATAGTGCATATATGTACCAGTAATTAATAGAGCAATAAAAGGTGTTTGGCTTACTGGAACCATAGAAGCACGCTCCATGTACAGTTTTAGATCTTCAGGATAAACAAAACTGAGCCATCGAGGTGTACCATTAGGAAGCTGTAATAGATCGATTCATATCAAATCAAAATGTCATCAACATGTGAAAAACCTATAATTGAATAAGATATAATAACATATGAGATTGATATTTAAAAGCATAAGACTCATGTATGCAGAAGGAGTCCATCTTCCTGGCACAGATCTTTTATAGTAAATATCAGAGAGAATATCAGTTAATTCCTTTTAATTTCAATAATAACAATTGGATTTATATATCATCTTTCTATAGCTGCAGTGCATATTTTTCATACAACTTGTACAATTAAACAGGCTTTGATTTTACAAGCGCATATTGTTTCATTGTAATTTTTTTTGTAAATCCTCTATTTTATATGTTGGATAATCCTAACAAAATAGGAATCGATCATTTTTTAATGTCTTCCATGCAAAAGGGTCGAAATCTATTACTTAACTTGATTTTTCAGATAGAATAAAGCTGAAGGGGGATTCTACATATCCCAATATTGATAGCTCTCTTAAAGAGTAAAGACACAATACTTGCATGAATGAATCTCATGTTAGCCAGAATAGGCTAAAGGTGAAGATAATACTAGAATGAAACATCACTCATTGGATGGGGAAATTCTAAGATGACAAAGTATCACAAGTATTTATGATCGCAATTCGCAAAGAATGTGATAATAGTACCTTCATGAAAGAACAGATAATCATAAAAATTAGAAATATGAAGGCCTACATTTGAGAATAGAACAGAACATGAAGCATGACCAATTTACAGCAAAGCAATAGATGCTGCATGGAAATCAAGGATAGATAATCAACTGCAGCAGGTGTAAAAAATTTATACCCAGTCAAGAAGATTCGATGCAATAATGACAATAGAATATGGTTTCGTAAAAGACATCATGATAGCTCCATCAGAAGCAGTTAAGGCCGACAGGGATTTGCAGAACTCAGCAGGATTTTCCACGTGCTGAATCACCTAAAGAATAATCATCATCGATTTATTACAGTTTGAATATAAATCCAAGACAATTTGAATACAATAAGAAAACCATATATGGGTGTACGTGTGGATATACTCGTATGCATACCTCGAAAGCCACCACAGCATCAAAACTCTTTTGCTCTTCGACCAGTTTTGCTATGCATAATGGAAAAACACAAGCCTTGAGTTTAAGAAGAGGAAAGGTACTGAAACATTGAAAAACATCAAGGACTTTCAACAAATAAATACGAATACTTACTAAGTGACACTAATCATGAGGAGACAATTACACATTTGAATATCAAAAGGCATTTAAATTTTTACCACAACAAAATAAAACATGATACCGAATAGGAAACCAAAAAGAATGTCATGCAGGGATATCTCAGAAAGAAAACATATTTTATGTGATTGTCAGTAGGGTATTACTCATCCTTTTCACCAGATTTGATTACACTATACGCAACCAACAAAATTTTAGAGACTTTTGCTCATCAAAAAGAGGCACTAATTCTGTTCACTAAGGGGGGATAGGCATGCAGTCAAACTTGTGCGAGAGATTAAACACCAATTGAATGCATACTAGAACACAGATAACCAGAAACTTTACTAAACAGAATATGAACAAGTTTAGCATGTACCAGCTGTTGTGCAACGATATTCAATTCTTGAGGTCACTGGATCCAACTCCTGTATGAATTACTAATGTTTAGAAGTATCCTGATGTCAAGCCAACTTGAACAAAGAATTACTCAGACACATAAAATATATAGTTATGGTTCCAGAGAATGGTCATACAGCGTGAAGGCGAGCTTTCTTGATCTTTTCTTCAACAGCATCAATTCCCGTTACAGTAGCTCCCAACTGAGCTAAAGACTGAAGAAGGGTAAAGATTAACATCAACCCTTGACCACATACATTTTTCAGGTAACTATCAGTTCAGTTACACATAATTAGAAATAAGCAGCTCATCCCAACTGATTCAGATATTAACCACAATGAGGATAAAAAGGACAAAAAGCACCCCAAATACAGTAGGGGGTACAATCATATAAACGTGGCGATTTATATTCAGTATAAGATGCATCTGGGTAGCTACATGATAAAGTCACATGCCCTACAAGGGCAATATAAATGGCAATGTTATGGAGACTGTCTCTCCGATAGACATGTATCAAAGGATATTCAGCCAAACCAAAACCAACACCAGTAGTAGACATTTTTGGACTAAATTTGGTTCGAAACGCCAATTTCCTAAATAACTAATTCAAAATAACATACCTCAGAGATAATTCCACTACCACAGCCAACAGCAATAAATTTGAGCCCTTCAAATGGCCTAGCAGATAACGGATCCCTCCTGAAAATCAGAAACACAAAAGAAAATAAGTAAGACTCAAAATAGCAACTCGTAGAAGAGAGAATTCTAGCTTCTCTCTCTAGAATCTCTCATATGCCTTAAGGAGGTAATCTACATGTCAATTACTCAGCAGCTACCAATTTTCGATATAGCACAAAAGAAATGAACTTCACCTGAAATGACGACACAAATCCTCGCGAGTTTTGTCGAGCCTTGTTTGATGCAAAGCTTTACTGAATGGTCCTCTTTCTTCCCTCCTTTTTCATACAAACAATAATCAATCTTTAATCTCATAAGTGAATTTCTTTCTGGTTGATCACAAAATCGATCACAGCTAAATGCCCAAATTGAAAAAGATATAATAACAGATGAGATTGATATATTTCAAAGCATTAGACTCATGTATACAGAAGGAGTCCATCTTCCTGGCGGAAATCTTTTATAGTAAACATGAGGGAGAATATCAGTTCATTCCTTTTCAATAATAACAATTTGATTGATATATAACATTTCTATAGCTACAGTGCATATTTTCCATACAACTTGTGCAATTAAACAGGCTTTGATTTTACAAGCGCATTTTGTTTCATTGTAAAATTATTTGTAAATCCTCTATTTTATATGTTGGATAATCCTAACAAAATAGGAATCATTTTTTTAATGTCTTCCATGCAAAAGGGTCGAAATCCATTACTCTACTTGATTTGTCTTACCCGGTTTCACCAGTTTCACCAAAGCCGGGGAATTTAGGTAGCTTCGCCTGTATCAGAGACGATCGCGAGAAAGAGCGAGGCGGTGGAATCAAGGGAGGCTCGCCGGAGGGGGAATCCAGAGAAGGCGCATCTGAGAAGACCCTATCGGGATTATGGAAGTTCAGTAATCGAGGGCCGAGGTTCGGGAGCCCGAGCTTCCAAGTCATGGCCATGGTGATTTTTTTTTTTCACTCTCAAAGAAAGGCAGCAAAACAGTGTTGTTCACCTACTCAATTTATTTTCTACTACTTTCTTGACACGCACTCCGTATGTGGTTGTGAAATTTTCACTTTTTATAGCTGATAATATTTTTTTTTCTCATTTAACCCTCTTTAAATAAAATGTTTCAACTCTGCAAATTAATAAACCAAGAGCATAATTAAGAGATTTGTTCACGATTTATTGGATATATATGAATCATAAATATCTGATTACCAGTTTTGAAAAACCAAATTTAATTTCATCCATTGACAGATTCAAACGTACATAAGTCTAATTTTAAATCACTTAACTTGCTACAAGTTAGCCTCTTTCTACGCGGCAAAAAAAAAAAAGTTAGCCTCTTCTTCTTCAAATGTCTAACTCAAATAATTTTTAACTATTTCGCCAAAAAAAAAATTCAACTAGCCCCAGCTTCCAAGTCCTGGCGGAGGACCATTTGAGGACTTTTTGATTAATGGTTGTGATTCATGTTTATATACTCAATTAATTCTCTACTAGTTATACTCAATTGTCGTAATCTAATAGTGAATAATGATGAGGTGATTTGAATAGTAATTTGTCTTATTATTCTCAATTATAGACCTAACCACAATCGAGTCCAACTGAATAAATATAAATTATAAATTGAGTTGAGCACAACTAAATAAAAATAAAAAATTGAGTAGGTGAAAAAGATTGCGTTGCTGCCTTTCTCAGAGTAAAAAAAAATCTGAATCTCTTAATTAATTAAGTTTTCATTTATATTTATGTTTTCACTGAAAAAGAAGAGCCAATATGGTTTTCTTGGTTGCTTAAAAGTTGTTATTCGAGTTAGATTTTCTTCCTAGAATGAGAAATTTAGAAGACGTACTAGAATTTATCAAAAAAAAAAGTACAAAAAAGACTATTGGGCGCCCAAGTAGTTTTTTTTTTTATTCATTGGCAATCTAACTAGCATTTGGTGTAATAGTAAGACAATTAACTTCAACAACATGTTGGTAAAGGTCTCAAGTGGACTCCAATATACAACAAGACAATGCACACTCATCCCAACATTCTTTTAAGAAAACCAGGAAATTGAAGTGCCTAATTTGTTCAAATCGTAATAAAATTCATCGTTAAGTTTGCCACAATGACAACATATTTTATTACAATCACGCAAGCAACCAGCTGGTCTGGAATCAATAAATAAATAAAAGGATTGGTGTTGATGATTATGAATCATCGAATCTAGTCCTGGCTGATCTCATATTCTGATCTTTACTTGGCCGTTTTTGTTTTGGTACCAAAAACAATGAAGTTTGGTCGCCTAAAATGCACCATAACCATAGACATCGCTCGGAACTGCACAAAACCAACCAAACATAGCTTTAATAGTGCAGAGGTAGAAATTGCTATGCTTATATGTACCAGTAATTAATAGAGCAATAAAAGGTGTTTGGCTTACTGGAACCATAGAAGCACGCTCCATGAACATGAATAGATCGTTAGGATAAATAAAACTGAGCCATTGAGGTGTACCATTAGGAAGCTGTAATAGATCGATTCATATCAAATCAAAATGTCATCAACATGTGAAAAACCTATAATTGAATAAGATATAATAACATATGAGATTCATATATTTAAAAGCATAAGACTCATGTATACAGAAGGAGTCCATCTTCCTGGCACAGATCTTTTATAGTAAATATCAGGGAGAATATCAGTTAATTCCTTTTAATTTCAATAATAACAATTGGATTTATATATAATATTTCTATAGCTACAGTGCATATTTTCCATACAACTTGTACAATTAAACAGGCTTTGATTTTACAAGCGCATATTGTTTCATTGTAATTTTTTTTGTAAATCCTCTATATTATATGTTGGATAATCCTAACAAAATAGGAATCATTTTTTAATGTCTTCCATGCAAAAGGGTTGAAATCTATTACTTAACTTGATTTTCCAGATAGAATAAAGCTGAAGGGGGATTCTACATATCCCAATATTGATAGCTCTCTTAAAGAGTAAAGACACAATACTTGCATGAATGAATCTCATGTTAGCCAGAATAGGCTAAAGGTGAAGATAATACTAGAATGAAACATCACTCATTGGATGGGGAAATTCTAAGATGACAAAGTATCACAAGTATTTATGATCGCAAAGAATGTGATAATAGTACCTTCATGTAAGAACAGATAATCAGAAAAATTAAAAATAATGAAGACCTACATTTGAGAATAGAACAGAACATGAAACATGGCGATTTACAGCAAAGCAATAGATGCTGCATGGAAATCAATGATAGATAATCAACTGCAGCAGGTGTAAAAAATTTATACCCAGTCAAGAAGAATCGATGCAATAATGACAATAAAATATGGTTCCGTAAAAGACATCATGATAGCTCCATCAGAAACAGTTAAGGCCGACAGAGATTTGCAGAACTCAGCAGGATTTTCCACGTGCTGAATCACCTAAAGAATAATCATCATCGATTTATTACAGTTTGAATATAAATCCAAGACAATTTGAATACAATAAGAAATCCATATATGGGTGAACGTGTGGATAGAGTGTATGCATACCTCTAAAGCCAACACAGCATCAAAACTCTTTTGCTCCTCGACTAGTTTTGCTGTGCATAATGGAAAAACACCAGCCTTCAGTTTAAGAAGAGGAAAGGTACTGAAATATTGAAAAACATCAAGGACTTTCAACAAATAAATACGAATACTTACTAAGTGACACCAATCATGAGCAGACAATTACACATTTGAATATCAAAAGGCATTTAAATTTTTACCACAACAAAATAAAACTTGATACCGAATAGGAAACCAAAAAGAATGTCATGCAGGGATATCTCAGAAAGAAAACATATTTTATGTGGTTGTCAGTAGGGTATTACTCACCCTAGCCTTTTTACCAGATTTGATTACACTATAGGCAACCAACAAAATTTTAGACTTTTGCACATCAAAATGAGGCACTAATTCTGTTCACTAAGGGGGGATAGGCATGCAGTCAAACTTATGCGAGAAATTAAACACAAATTGATGCATACTAGAACACAGATAACCAGAAACTTTACTAAACAGAATATGATCGAACAAGTTTAGCATGTACCCGCTGTTGTGCAACGATATTCAATTCTTGAGGTCACTGGATCCAACTCCTGTATGAATTACTAATGTTTAGAATTATCCTGATGTAAAGCCAACTTGAACAAAGAATTACTCAGACACATAAAATATATAATTATGGTTCCAGAGAATGGTCATACAGCATGAAGGCGAGCTTTCTTGATCTTTTCTTCAACAGCATCAATTCCCGTTACAGTAGCTCCCAACTGAGCTAAAGACTGAAGAAGGGTAACTATCAGTTCAGTTACACATAATTAGAAATAAGCAGCTCATCCCAACTGATTCAGATATTAACCACAATGAGGATAATTGGACAAGCGAAATGCAAATAGAGATTAAAAAGGACAAAAAGCACCCCAAATACAGTAGGGGGTAGTGGGGTACAATCAAATAAACGTGGCGATTTATATTCAGTATAAGAAATAGTACGTGTATCTGGGTAGCTACATGTCTACATGATAAAGTTACATGCCCTATAAGGGCAATAGAAATGGCAATGTTATGTATCAAAGGATATTCAGCCAAACCAACACCAGTAGTAGGCATTTTTGGATTAAATTTGGTTCGAAACGCGAATTTCCTAAATAACTAATTCAAAATAACATACCTCAGAGACAATTCCACCACCACAGCCAACAGCAATAAATTTGAGCCCTTCAAAGGGCCTAGCAGATAACCGATTCCTCCTGAAAATCAGAAACACAAAAGAAAATAAGTAATACTCAAAACGGCAACTCAGAAAAGTGAGAATTCTTGCTTCTCTCTCTAGAATCTCTCATATGCCTTAAGGAGGTAATCTACATGTCAATTACTTAGTAGCTACCAATTTTCGATATTCATTCACGAAACTCATAACTTTCTATAGCAGAAAAGAAATGAACTTCACCTGAAATGATGACAAAGAGTTTTGCGAATGCTGTCGATCCTTGATTGATGCAAAGATTGACTGAATAGTCCTCTTTCTTCCCTCCTTTTTCATCAAACAATAATCATTCTTTAATCTCATAAGTGAATTTCTTTCTGGTTGATCACAAAATCGATCACAGCTAAATGCCCAAATTGAATAAGATATAATAACATATGAGATTGATATATTTCAAAGCAATAGACTCATGTATACATAAGGAGTCCATCTTCCTGGCGCCAACCTTTTATATAAAACATCAGGGAGAATATCAGTTAATTCCTTTTCAATAATAACAATTGGATTTATATATAATATTTCTATAGCTACTGTGCATATTTTCCATACAACTTGTGCAATTAAACAGGCTTTGATTTTATAAGCGCATTTTGTTTCATTGTAAAATTATTTGTAAATCCTCTATTTTATATGTTGGATAATCCTAACAAAATAGGAATCATTTTTTAATGTCTTCCATGCAAAAGGGTCGAAATCCATTACTCTACTTGATTTGTCTTACCCGGTTTCACCAGTTTCACCAGAGCCGGAGAATTTAGGTAGCTTCGCCTGTATCAGAGACGATAGCGAGAAAGAGCGTGGCGGTGGAATCAAGGGAGGCTCGCCGGAGGGAGAATCGAGAGAAGGCTTATCTGAGAAGACCCTATCGGGATTATGGAAGTTCAGTAATCGAGGGCTTAGGTTCAGGAGCCCGAGCTTCCAAGTCATGGCCATGGTGATTTTTTTTTTTCACTCTGAGAAAGGAAGCAAAAAGTTCACCTACTCAATTTATTTTCTACTACTTTCTTGACACACACTCCAGCTAGTGAAATTTTCATTTTTTATAGCTGATAATTTTTTTTTCCCTCATTTAAGCCTCTTTAAATAAAATGTTTCGACTTTACAAATTAACAAACCAAGGGTGTGTGAGTTAGTGTAGTGGTTAGGTAGGCTAACTTGTGTGTAAGTGGGAGAGGTTCAATTTTCATCACACTCATTTCTAACTAGGCCTTTATGCCTCCTTGTAAACCAAAAAAAAATATTAACAAACCAAGAGCATAATTAGGAGATTTGTTGGATATATAGGGATCATAAATATTTGATTATCAGTTTTGAAAAATCAAAATAATTTTATCTATTGACAGGTTCAAATGTACATGGGTCTAATTTTAAATCACTTAACTAAGCTTAGTTTGCTACAACTTAGCGAGAAATTTTTCAAATCAAATTTCTCCAAGTTAGCCTCTTCTACGCGGCAAAAAAAAAAGTTAGCCTCTTCTTCTTCAAATGTCTAACTCAAATAATTTTCAACTATTTCGCCAAAAAAAAAAATTCAACTAGCCTCTCTCTCTAAAACCTTTCCCGATCTCTCTACTATTTTCTTTACGATTCCCTCCAATTTCTTCTAGTTTTGTGTTGATCTACTTCTTAGATATGTTTCATTAATCACTATTTGGTTTTCTCTTATGGTTGTTGGGGATTTTTCAGTTCCCTCACACAAAGGGAAAGAAAAGCAAGTTTTTTGGCTGATGTCTCATAGTTGCTTTCTTTTTCATTTGTTTAGAGGGTTATTTAGATTGAAATTGTTAGTGTTTTTGCACTCTGTGCGATTTTCTCGCTGTCAGTGTCCTTGAGGCACTCTCATACATTTTCTATTTGAATTTACTCACTTTTTTTAGTTTTATCAAGTACGGTTGGGTCCTGATAGTGCTTTGGGTACTCCTAGTGATGTTTTTTAACATTGTATTGCCATTTGGGGTTTTCTTCTTCTTTTGTATGGTTTTGCTGTTCTTTCATTATTCTATTATAGGATCTTAGTTCTTCAAGAGGTTGTTATCACATCTTGCATTTTTATGAATTAATTGGGATCAAATTGTGCCGCTGGAGCATCCTTTCATGTTCTATTGTGTGTTTGCATTGTCTAACGGATCTTGTTAGTGTCATGGGTATTCTTTGTAGTGTAGTGCATTGTTGGATCTTGATTCTATTTTATTTTTTTTCACACCATTATAATGGAAATGTCTTCATAGTTGGTATATTTTTATCTTGCTTAATTTTCTATGCTTTATTCAATTCATTCTAAGTTCTCTTTGGAATTGTTGGTGGAAGTTTTCTACTTTTCTTATTTCATCGGTTGATAGCCGTTATCTTTTAGATATATATATGTTAGATCGAGTGGTCCGAGTTTGATATCTCTCGGCCCAATTTGATTTGGTCTACCCTTTGTTTGGACTTGTATGTTATTATTTTGTCTAACATAATTGTTACGGGGCAACAGAGCTTATGTATTTTAAGTGGTCGCTTTTGATCCCGACTTTCATATGTAGGTTGTCAATTATGATTTTATTTACTATTTGATGTACAATTCATTTGAGGGTTCACCTCTTGGTAATAAAGGGTACAGTTCTAACAAAAAAAAGAGAGCATATTTACGAGTTTTAAAAGTTTAACCATGTGAAAGAGAAGTTTACTTAATATATAAGATTCAATTGTGCTCAATTGCCGTTAAATTTAAATCTAATATCTAAATTCAAATTAGTTAAAAATAATTAGACAAATAAGACTATTCAAACTACCTCATCATTTTTCATTATTAGATTATGACAATTAAGCATAACTGAGTAGAGAATTAATATATTGAGTAGGTGAACATAACTTGCAAGTCGCAACCAAGAGTGAAGAGAGAGAGAGAGAGAGGTTTTACTAGCATATTGGCCTATTGAGTGAGGGCTTCACAAAAATAAAATTGGACCTAAATGTAACACTTGCCCATGGTCATTTTTTCTTTCTTCTAAAAATTAAAGGAGGAGAGAAAGAACCCAACTTGAGACATTTTCCAACATATTGTTGAAGTTAAATGTCTTACTACTACATAAAATGCTAGTTAGATTACCAAAGAAAAAAAATGCTAATTGGGTGTCCAATAATCTTTTTTGTACTTTTTTTTTTGATAAATTATTGTACGTCTTCAAAATTCCTCCTTCTTAGAAGAAAATCTAACTCGAATAACAACTTATAACAAACCAAAGAAACCATGTTAGCTCTTCTTTTTCAGTGAAAACCAAATTATAAATAATGAGTTAATTACTTAATAGATTTGTATAACAATCGGGCCCTGCACGTATCAGAAACGCCCTCTCATGCCCACTCTCCCTCACACGGACTCAAACTATAAACTGTATAGGGAGAGTGGTCTAAATCTCCTATTTACCATTTCATTCCTAATTAAACTATTAGGCCTTGATTTCTAGTCCAAGACCGAAATCATCAACTGTTTAAATCAAGAATGAGCATTATATATTTTCATTACCTTTCATACCATACCTACTTCTGTGAGCCCCACAAGCATAATTGTGGCTTGGGTCCACATGTATCACATGATAGTTTGGCATGGTGAATTTGGATGACGATATAACATATAACTTTATTGTCTTTTGTGGGTGTCGTCGCGCATGTATTTTCTCGTTAAGTATATAATATAGGGATAATTATAACTTTAGTCCCTGAACTATAACTCGTTCGACACTTTCGTCCCTGAAGTTTGAAATATATCACTTTCGTCCCTGAACTTCAACACCAACTATCACTTTCGTCCCTGACCGGAACAAAATGGTGCAAAACCTATGCCAAAATGTTCGCAAGGATGAGAGGAGTAACTTTTATAACTGGGGCTAAGCTCGATTCGGCCTAGAATTGGTCGAATTTAACCCGAAAGCTTATGGTGGCCGGAATTTTAATCGTAAAATTCTCCACCGTCCGGCACGGTTTGAGGCGAGGTTGGTGGCGTTGAACTCGCCTCAAGGAGGGCTTCAAAGCCCAATAGGTGTTGTCCTCTTATTTGGCCGGAATCGGAGGTGTATTCGATGAAAACCCTCGGCAGGGACGAAAGTGATATAGATTGTTAAACTTCAGGGA
The DNA here is from genome assembly GCA_030142095.1 of Rubus idaeus. Classification (NCBI taxonomy): domain Eukaryota; kingdom Viridiplantae; phylum Streptophyta; class Magnoliopsida; order Rosales; family Rosaceae; genus Rubus; species Rubus idaeus. The sequence continues at coordinate 34,592,388 of CM057970.1, forward strand.
CTAAAGTGATATATTTCAAACTTTAGGGATGAAAGTGTCGAATGGATCATAGTTCAGGGACTAAAGATGATTTTTTCCCTATAATATATAACTTTAGGTAGTGCCTCTAATGAAGATCTTATAATAAGGACTTGGTAAAGACTTTTAAATCAACGGTTGGATGAGTGCCTCATCCAAACATTCTTTTAATAAAACAAGGAAATTGATCGAAGTGCTCAACTTTTTTCAAATCGTAATGAAATTCATGGTTAAATTTGCCAAAATGACAACATACTTTATTACAATCACGCATGCAACCTGCAGGGTCTGGAATCAACACATAAAAAAAGGGTGGGTGTTGATGACTATGAATCATCGAATCCAGTCCTGGCCGATCTGATATTCTGATCTTTACTTGGCTGTTTTTGTACCAAAAGCAACGAAGTTTGCTCGCCAAAAATGCAGTATAAACGCAGCCATCCCTTGGAACTGGACAAAACCAACCAAATAAGTAGCTTTACCAAGTGCAGAGGTAGAAATCACTATGCATGTACCAGTAATTAATAGAGCAATAAAAGATGTTTGGCTTACTGAAATAGAAGCACGCTCCATGAACTGGACTAGATTGTCAGGTTCAATAACACTCAACCGTTGAGGTGTACCATTAGGAAGCTGTAATAGATCGATTCATATCAAAGTCAAAATGTCATCAACATGTGAAAAACCTATAATTGAATAAGATATAATAACAGATGAGATTGATATATTTCAAAGCATAAGACTCGTGTATACTGAAGGAGTACGTCCATCTTCACGGCTGAAATCTTTTATAGTAAACATCAGGGAAAATATCAGTTAATTCCTTTTCAATAATAACAATTGGATTTATATACAATATTTCTATAGCTTCAGTGCATATTTTCCATACAACTTGTGCAATTAAACAGGCTTTAATTTTACAAGCGCAGATTGTTTCACTGTAAAAAAATTTATAAATCTTCTATTTTATATGTTGGATAATCCTAACAAAATAGGAATCATTTTTGATTGACTTCCATGCAGAAGAGTCGATCGAAATCTTTTACTCAACTTGATTTTTCAGATAGAATAAAACTGAAGGGGGATTGTACATATCACAATATTGATTGGTCTCTTAAAAACACAATACTTGCATGAACGAATCTCATGTTAGCCAGAATAGGCTAAAGGTGAAGATCACCAACAACTAGACTGAAACATCACTTTCTTTATGGGAAATTTCTAAGATGATCGATCAACTATCACAAGTATTTATGATGGTAAAAGAATGTGTTAATTAATAATACCTTCATGTAAGAACAGATAATCAGAAAAATTAGAAATAATCGAGGCCTACATTTGGGACTAGAACAGAACATGAAGCATGACTAATTTACCGCAAAGCAATAGATTCTGCATAGAAATCAAGGATAGATAATCAACTGCAGAAGGTGTAAATAAATATTTATATACCCAGTTAAGAAGATACTTGTCTACAATAATGGGAATAGGATTTTCTCCCGTAGAAGAAATCATGATAGCTCCATCGTGAACAGTTAAGGATGACAGAGATTTGCAGAACTCAGCAGGATTTTCCACGTGCTGAAGCACCTAAAGAATAAACATCAATTCATTACAATTTCGATATATATCCGAGACAATTTGAATACAATAAGAAAACCATATGTGGGTGTACGTGTGGAGAGGGTACGCATACCTCTACAGCCAACACAGCATCAAAACTCATTTTCTCCTCGACTAGTTTTTCTGTGCATAAAGAAAAACACAAGCCTTGAGTTTAAGAAGAGGAAATGTACTGAAATATTGAAAAACATAGAAGGACTTTCAATAAAGAAATAAGAATACTTACCAAGTGACACCAATCATGAGCAGACAATTACTAAATCAGGTTATGTATGTATATATATATTTGAATATCAAAAAGCATTTAAATTTTTATCACCACAAAATAAAACTTGATACCGAATAGGAAAGCAAAAGGAATGTCATGAAGGGATATCCCAGACTGAAAACGGTATTTTATGTGGTTGTCATGCAGTACTCAGTAGGGTATTACTCATCATTTTTATCAGATTTGATTACACTATAGGCAACCAACAAAATTTTCCAGACTTTTGTACATCAAAATGAGGCACTAATTCTGTTCATTAAGGGGAGATAGACATGCAGTCAAACTTATGCGAGAGATTAAATACCAATTGAATGCATACTAGAACACAGATAACCAGAAACTTTACAAAACAGAATATGAACAAGTTTAGCATGTACCAGCTGTTGTGCAATGATATTCAATTCTTGAGGTCACTGGATCCAAGTCCTGTATGAATTACTAATGTTCAGAAGTATCCTGATGCAAAGACAACTTGAACAAAGAATTACTCAGAAACAAGAAATATATAGTTATGGTTCCAGAGAATGGTCATACAGCGTGAAGGCGAGCTATCTTGATCCCATTACAGTAGCTCCCATCCGAGCCAAAGGCTGGAGAAGAGTAAAGATTAACATTAACCCTTGACCACAAACATTTTCAATTCCAGGTAAACTATCAGTACGTTCAGTTACAAATAACTAGAAGTGAAGCAGCTCATCCAAACTAGTTCAGATATCAACCACAATGAGGATAAATGAACAAGTGCATGAAATGCAAATTCAGATTCAAAGGGACTAAAAGCACCCCAAATAGGACGTACAGTAGAAGAAACGTGGCGGTTCATATGCAGTAATATAAAATAATGAATTTGGGGAGCTCTATGATAAAGTTACATGCCCTACAAAGGCAATAGAAATGGCAATGTGATGGAGCCTGTCTCTACAATAGACAAGTATCAAAGGATATCGATAGTCAGCCAAACCAAAAGCAACACCAGTAGTAGGCATGTTTTGGATTAAATTTGATTCCTATCGCCCGAATTGCCTAAATAACTAATTTAAAATAACATACCTTAGAAATAAAGATGATATATGAAATACCTCAGAAAGAATTCCACTACCACAGCCAATATCAATAAATTTGAGCCCTTCAAAGGGCCTAGCAGATAACGGATCCCTCCTAAAAATAAAAATAGAAAACAAAAGAAAATTAATAAGAAACATGGAAGCCTGTAAAATGTTTTGGATGTGATTCTTTATAACCGTCTCATGATCATATCAGTAAATTACATGCACTACCAGAAAGTAAAGAAACCTTCTTCCCAATCACTTAGCAGCTACCAGCCTACCAATTTTCGATATTTCAGTACAGCAGAAAAGGAATTAGCTTGACCTGAAATGATCACACAGCATGTAGCGAATGATGTTGACCCTTGAACGATGAAAAAATTTGATTGGTCCTCCAGCATCCCACCTTTTTCATAAAAGACAATAATCAATCTTTAATGTCATAAGTGAATTTCAATTTTTCATGCCCAAATTGAAATCTGTTTTTAGTGTCTCACCAGGTTTCAGCAATGGCGGAGAATTTAGAGACCTCTGCCTGGATCTGAGACGACGACGGTGGAAAGCGAGGCGGTGGAATCGAGGGAGGCTCTCCGGAGGGAGAAGGCGCGGCTGAGAAGAGCCTATTGGCATTATGGAAGTTCAGCAATTGGGAGCTTACAATTCGGTGGAGGCTCGTAGGGGTGGCGGTGTACGGTGCTCGGAGTTGCTTCAGGAGCTTCCAAGTCATGGCCATTGTTATGTTTCTGCGTCTTGTGAGAGAGAACAGCAGCACAGAGCCAAGATAGAGATTTTGCTGCATATAGGATTAATTTGGTGTGTCATGCACGGCACACATATTGCCCATATTACCCTTGTACTCGCACATTGAAAATGTGTGTCACGTCAATAATTAACGTAAAAATTGATAAACAACTTAAGAGTTCGATACATTTGATTAAATTGGAAAGTAGAAAGACACATGTAATTAAATTAGAAGTGTAGATCACATGATTTCTATGAAAAATAAAATTAAAAGTGTAGAGACATAAATAATTTTGAGTGTAAACTTGAAGATATATCAGTGTTATGAGCAAAACCTGTATGAAGGAATCAGAGGAGCCTTGTTCCCTAACGATCCATAACAAAAATTAACTCAGTAATGAAGGCAAGCCGGGTGGTACCACAGATCGACGTGTGTCGGCCTCTAGCTTGTTTCTTGCTCATTTAATTAGTATAGTAATCTAATATATGATGTCAAAATTTGAGTTCTTGGTAAACATTTAAAAACTCAAAATTTACCTTTCTACAACTATATTATATATTATATAAACTTAAATATATTAAGAACAATACAGTAAACAATATAATCAAAACAATAAATAAAATAATATGGTAAGTTATTTATTTTATATAACTTAACTTGAGTGATGGCTATAATCTTAACTTAACTCTTTAGTGTAACTCTTTAATATTAGATTGGGGTTGAGATCTGACAGCGGTGACGGCAAGTTGTTTCCCATGGGGTTGAGATCTAACGACGACAGCGGCAGGGCTACTAGGGTTTCGGCTCAAATTTTCTTCTCAAGTTTGGGCTTGGACCTTGGTGGGAGGACTATGGCCATGACTTATGGGCCTGCTTTTGTTTCGATTCATTTTTGGGATCCAGGGGAATTGATTGAGTCTCTCCCTACTGCTTGGCTTCGGAATTGGGCTTCTTATCTCTTGGTCTTTGGTTACTTTGGTAGAAGATTGGTCTCTATTTTACGTATTATTGTGCGTAGAATGTGTTTGGTCGGTCATACCACTCGTTACATTGATGGAAGATTTCCCTCTGTTCGGCGTATGTATTTACGTGAAATATGCATGGTCGGTCATACCATTGGTTACTTTGTTCTTGCCCGGTTTACTTCCGGTGTCATTCTCGATGCGGTCTTGCATCCAGTTGCTTCTTGATTTGCTTTTGTTATTTTTAATTTTGATGTAGTTTCTATATCTATCAGTTGTACTCTTTTTTAGAATTAATATAGATTGTCGTCTTTTATAAAAAAAAAAATCTTTAGTGTAACGGCTCTTGATCATTTAGCATTGATTTTGAACAATATTATCAATCTATATATGAAACTATTTGAACATTCTAAACCTTATTTAGTGAACAAATTTACCGTCTGTAATATGAACAAATATAACGATTTGCATTACAGACGGTAAATTTGGTGTGCACAATTCAATTCATTCTCTGGATTCCCATGAAAATGCAAATGTTTATCGGTGTTTGTACGCAACATCATGGGAGTGAAACATTATCATTCTGGAGAAGCTACTCGGTACTCAATATGATAATGCTTGGTAGCGTGTCTGCGTGTGGATAAAATTCTCCCACATACAAGTTGAGCTAATGCGATTTTTCATTCTTAGTAGATTAAGGGCAAAGACTTTGAAATTAGAATGGAGAAGAGAAACAGGGGGGTACAAAAAATACATAGAAGAATTTTCAGAATTTTCATTCAGCAAACAAAAGGGACAACATGGACAAAATTTCGTTATATTTATAAATTGGCTGTTTTTGACATCATCAGATATATATAAACCATCTTCCCTCCCGTATGCAAACCCAGCCATCTCTTGGACCTGGACAAAACCAACCAAACAAGTAGCTTTGACAAGTGCAGAGGTAGAAATCGCCATACATGTACCAGTAATTAATTAGTAGAGCAATAAAAGGTGTTTGGCTTACTGAAATAGAAGCACGCTCCAGGATAAGGACTAGTTCTTCAGGAGTAAGAAAACTGGACCATTGATGTGTACCTTTAGGGAAGCTGTAATAGATAGATTCATATCAAGTCAAAATAAATGTCATCAACATGTGAAAAACATATCATTCAATAAGATAATAACGTACAGATGAGATTGATATATTTCAAAGCATAACACTCGTACTTACGCGTGTATACAGAAAGAGTCCATCTTCCTGACAGAGATCTTTTACAGTTAACATCATGGAGAGTTATCAGTTAATTCCTTTTCAATAATAACAATTGGATTCATATAGAATATTTCTATAGCTTCATTGTATATTTTCCATACAACTTATGCAATTAAAGAGGCTTTAAATTTAAAAGCGGATATTATTTCATTAAAAAATATTTTGCAAAGTCCTCTATGAAATATGATGGAAAATCTTATCCTAACGAAATAGGAATAGTTTTTTGAATGATTTTCAGATGGAATAAAACTGAACGGAGCATTCTACATGTCCCAATAGATTGATTGCTCTCTTAAATAACTAAGTATCACAAATATTCACAAATATTTATGATAGCAATGAATGTGATAATTGTACCTTCATACCAAATAGGAAACCAAAAAGAAGCACAATATATAGCAGTACTTATGTCATGCAGGGATCGATATCTCAGACAGAGCATATATATTTTATGTTGTTGTTCGCTGGGTATTGCTCATCCTTTTTACCAGATTTGTTTACACTATAGGCGACCAATCAAAATTTTACAGACTCTTGCATATCAAAATGAGGCACATTGTGTTCGTTAAGGAGGGATATGCATGCATTCAAAACCATGTGAGAGATTAATTACCAATTGAATGCATACTAGAACTCAGATACCAGAATAATATGAACAAGTTTAGCAGGTACCAGCTGTTTGCGCAATGATATTCAATTCTTGAGGTCACTGGATCCAAGTCCTGTATGAATAACTAATATTTAGAAGTATCAATATCTCGTTGAAGTTAAATGTCTTAGTACTACACCAAATGCTAGTTGAATACCAATGAAAAAAATGCTACTCGGGCACCCGACAGTCCTTTTTGTACGTCTTTTTTTTATAAATTCGTGTACATCTTCTGAATTACGTTTTCTTCCAACTCAAATAACAACTTATAAGTTATAACCTATTCAGACAACAGTTGACAAATCAATTAAGCCCAAAAATATTTCATCAATTTACATCTCAAAAATGACCAAAAATGCCGTAATTTTGGTAGGGTGTCAATAGTGAAATTAATCTCACGAGAAACAAAGTTAAGGTAAAGCTACTTCATGATTTCGAATTAAACCTACTTTTGTTTTGGAAATTATAAATATTATTGTGCAACAAATGTTCGATTACGCACACCGCCCACAGAGTCATACATGTTTTTGGGAAAAGTTTAAAAACGGTTTTCAAATTTGGCAAAAACACTTTTATACAAGGAAATACTTTTCAAATTTTCAAGCACTTTTAAAACTCACCGAAGACACATTTTATTTTTTTGTAATTTTTTTTATTTATAATAATAATTTTATTAATTCAAAAGCACTTTTAGGTTTTCAAAAAGCAATCTCAAATAGATCCTTTGTAAAGGAGAGGAAACAAACTTAGGGCTAGTTTGGTACATCTTCGCTTTTAAAAAAATCAGCTTTTTCGTACAATTTAAGGTCTTTAAATGTTTGGTAAATTAGTAAAAAACAACTTTAATTAAAAATTACGGGTCAGTGGAAGCAGATTATAGAAGCAACCCAAAGGTTACTTCTAAAAGCTGCTTTAATTCACAGTTGATTTTTTTAAAAGCGACTTTTTCTTTAAGTCACAGCAATCCCAAACTAGCCCTTAATACCTCTACTCATGACACTAGCACTCATCCAAACATTGTTCTAAGAAAACTAGGAAATTAAAGTCCTGAACTTTTTTGCAAAAATGACAACGTATTTTATTACAATCACGCAAGCAACCTGGGTCTGAAATCAACACAAATGAAAAAAAAAAAAAAAAAAAAAGAAGAAGGATTGGTATAGATGATTATGAATCATCGAATCTAGACCTGGCCGATCGATATTCTCGATCTTTACTTGCTGTTTTTGTACCAAAAGCCACCATCCCTTGGAAAGTGGTATAAAGGATGAGTACTTTACTACAATCACGCAAGCAACCTGGGTCTGGAATCAACACATAAGAAAAAGGATTGGTGTAGATGATTATGAATCATCGAATCTAGTCCTGGCTGATCTGATATTCTGATCGATCTTTACTTGGCTGTTTTTGTACCAAAAGCCACCATCCCTTGTAAAGCGGTATAAACGAAGCCATCCATTTAAACTGGACAAATCCAACCAAACAAGTAGCTTTAACAAGTGCAGAGGTAGAAATCGCTATGCATGTACAAGTAATTAATAGAGCAATAAAAGGTGTTTGGCTTACTGAAATAGAAGTACGCTCCAGGAACTGGACTAGTTTGTCAGGATTAATATCACTCAACCGTTGAGGTGTACCTTGCTGTAATAGATCGATTCATATCAAGTCAAAATAAATGTCATCAACACGTGAAAAACATATAATTGAAAAGATATAATAACAGATGAGATTGATATATTTCAAAGCATAACTCATGTATACAGAAGGAATATATTCTCACGGGGGAAATCTCTTATAGTAAACATCAGGGAGAATATCATTTAATTCCTTTTCAATAATAACAATTGGATTTATATAGAATATTTTTACTTTCCATACAACTTGTGCAATTAAACAGGCTTTAATTTTACAAGCGCATATTGTTTCATTGTAAAAAAATTTGTAAATCCTTTATTTCATATGTTGGATAATCCTAACAAAGTAGGAATCATTTTTGAATGATTTCCATGCAGAAGAGTAGAAATCTATTACTCAACTTGATAGTTCAGATAGAATAAAACTGAAGTGGGGGATTCTACATATCCCAATATTGATTGCCCTAATCCTAACAAAATAGAGAATTAGAGATCATTTATGAAGGTCTTCCATGCAAAAGGGTCAAAATCTATTACTCAACTTGATTTTTCAGATAGAATCAACTGAAGGGGCGTTCTACATATCCCAATGTTGATTGCTCTCTTAAAGAGTAAAGACACAATACTTGCATGAATGAATCTCATGTTAGCCAGGATAGACTAAAGGTGAAGATCACCAACAACTAGAATGAAACATCACTCATTTTATGGGAAATTTCTAAGATGATCAAGCATCACAAGTATTTATGATAGAAAAGAATGTGATAATAGTACCTTCATGTAAGAACAGATAATCAGAAAAATTGGAAATAATCAAGGCCTACATTTGGGACTAGAACAGAACATGAAGCATGGAAATCAAGGATAGATAATGCACTGCAGCAGGTGTAAAGGAATATATATATACCCAGTGGAGAAGACACTCGTCTACAATAATGGCAATAGGATTTGCTGCCGTAGCAGAAATCATGATAGCTCCGTTGGGAACAGTTAAGGCTGACAGAGATTTGCAGAACTCAGCAGGATTTGACACTTGCTCAATCACCTAAAGAATAATCATCTCTTTATTACCATTTCGATATAAATCCAAGATAAATTGAATACAATAAGAAAACCATATGTGGCTCTAAGTGTGGAGAGAGAGTGTGTGCATACCTCTAAAGCCAACACAGCATCAAAACTCTTTTGCTCCTCGACTAGATTTTCTGTGCATAATGGAAAGACACAAGCCTTGAGTTTAAGAAAAGGAAATGTACTGAAATATTATAAAACATAAAGGACTTTCAACAAAGAAATAAGAATACTTGCTAACTGACACCAATCATTAGCAGACAATTACTAAATCAGTTTATGTATATATATAAATATTTGAATATCAAAAGCATTTAAATTTTTACCAGCGCAAAATAAAACTTGATACCAAATAGGAAACCAAAAAAAATGCCATACTGGGATATCTCAGTCAAAACTATTTTATGTGGTTGTCAGTTGGGTATTACTCAACCTTTTTACCACATTTGATTACACTATAGGCGACCAAAAAAAATTTACAGACTTTTGAATTTTTGATAGGCATGCAGTCAAACTTATGCGAGAGATTAAATACCAATTGATTGCATACTAGAACACAGATAACCAGAAACTTTACTAAACAGAATATGAGCAAGTTTAGCATGTACCAGCTGTTGTGCAATGATATTCAATTCTTGATGTCACTGGATCCAAGTCCTGTATGAATTACAAATGTTTAGAAGTATCCTGATGCAAAGCCAACTTGAATAAAGAATTACTCAGACACATGAAATATATAGTTATGGTTCCAGAGAAAGGTCATACAGCATGAAGGCGAGCTATCTTGATCTTTTTCTCAACACAATCAACTCCCATTACAGTAGCTCCCATCCGAGCTAAAGGCTGAAGAAGAGTAAAGATTAACATTAACCCTTGACCACATACATTTTCCAGGTAAACTATCAGTACGTTCAGTTACACATAACTAGAAGTGAAGCAGCTCATCCAAACTGGTTCAGATATCAACCACAATGAGGATAAATGAACAAGCGAACTGCAAGTTGAGATTAAAAGGGACAAAAAGCACCCCGAATAGGAGGTACAGTCGTAGAAACGTGGCAGTTTATATGCAGTAATAAGAAATAATGCATTTAGGGAGCTATATGATAAAGTTACATGCCCTAGAAGGGCAATAGAAATGGCAATGTGATGGAGCCTGTCTCTACAATAGACAAGTATCAAAGGATATTCAGCCAAACCAAAACCAACACCAGTAGTAAGCATGTTTTGGATTAAATTTGATTCCTATCGCCGAATTGCCAAAATAACTAATTTAAAATAACATACCTCAGAAAGAAAGATGATATATAAAATACCTCAGTAAGAATTCCACTACCACAGCCAACAACAATAAATTTGAGCCCTTCAAAGGGCCTAGCAGATAACGGATCCCTCCTAAAAATAAAATAAAATAGAAAAGAAAATTAATAAGAAACATGGAAGCTAGCTTGTAAAATGTTTTGGAGTAAAGAAGCCTACTTCTCAATTACTTAGCAGCTACCATTTTTCGATATCCACTAAACTCATAATTATAGCACCAAAAGGAATGAGCTTCACCTGAAATGATGACACAGCCATTTGCGTATGAAGTTGACCCTTGAACGATGAAAAAATTTGATTGGTCCTCCAGCATCCCACCTATTGCATAAAAACAATAATCAATCTTTAATCTCATAAGTGAATTTCAATTTTTCATGCGCAAATTGAAATCTGGTTTTACTGTCTCACCAGGTTTGAGCAATGGTGGAGAATTTAGCGAGCTCTGCCTGGATCTTAGACGGCGGCGAGGGAAAGCTAGGCGGTGGAATCGACGGAGGCTCTCCGGGGGGAGAAGGCGCTGCTGAGAAGAGCCTATTGGCATTATGGAAGTTCAGTTGCAATTGGATAATACTTTGCACTTATATTTTTCCTAAGGAATTTGGTTGACAATTTAGCCTAAATTTTATTGGGGCGTTTTCTTGTCCACACCCAATTATTTGTAACCAAAAACTTAATTTAATTTTTTTTGTAAAATAATTTTATTAAAAAAAAGGAAACCTAATAAAACGGGCCAGGGCATCAATTCCGATCAGTCACTCACTTTGGCTCGAGCATAGTCTTTAGAGCTAGCCATCGATCGAGCAAGAGTGAAAGCCAGAAGACAACGACACCAAAGGCTCGAGTTTGCAATTAGCTAGCTAGAGGATATGTATGTGTGAGCTGTGAGGTATCGAATAAGGAGGACCCAACAATGGAAATAGGATAATGACTTGGCTAGCCTATTGGCAATAAGAAAATACTCAAAACGGCCACTCGGAAAAGAGAGAATTCTAGCTTCTTTCTATTTACTTTTCACTAAACTCAAAACTTTCTATAGCACAAGAGAAATGAACTTCACCTGAAATGAGCACACAGCGAGGAGCGAATGTCGTCGAGCCTTTCACGATGCAAAGATTTACTGAATGGTCCTCTTTCATCCCTCCTTTTTCATACAAACAATAAACAATCTTATGAGTGAATTTCTTTCTCCTTGATCACAAAATCGATCACACCTAAATGCCCAAACTGAAAGGAAATCTGTTTTTACTTTTCACTGAAAAGGAAAATTATCTCACCCGGTTTCGCCAAAGCCGGAGAATTTAGCGAGCTTCGCCTGGATCAGAGACGATAGCGAGGGAGAGTGAGGAGGCTCGCCGGAGGGAGAATTCAGAGAAGGCGCATCTGAGAAGACCCTATCGGGATTATGGAAGTTCAGTAATCGAGAGTGATTTTTTTTTCACTACGAGAAAAGCAGCAAAGCAGTCTTGTTCACCTACTCAATTTATTTTCTACTACCCTCTTGATATGCACTTCGTGTGTGCTAGTGGGTAGTTATTTCCACTTTTTATAGCTGATGGACAATTTTTTTCACTCTAAGAAAGGCAACAAAGGAGTGTTGTTCACCTATTCAATTTCTATCTCTTGTCACGCACTCCGTGTGTGCTTGTGAGTAGTTATTTTACTTATTCCCACTTTTTATAGCTGATGCCAATTTTTTTTCTCATTTAACCCTCTTTAAATCAAATGTTTCGACTCTGCAAATTAATAAACCAAGAGCATAATTAGGAGTTTTTAAAAGTTTAACCATGTGAAAGAGGAATATATAAGATTCAATTGTGCTCAATTGTATTTAGATTTCTGAACACTTTTTCTTTTTCTTTTCTTTTTGATCAAGGTGAATAATTTCATTCATTAAAACTGCATCAAGTACAGCACCCACAGGGCATACATCGACACTGAAAAAACATCAACGACGACATACATCAAACAAATGAAACTACATATCCTCACTCAAAAGAGGATGAGCTGACCAGTCAAAAGATCTAAGCAGGAGTAGAGATGGGCAGTAAATTGGGTCAAAATGACCAAAACAGCATAACTGGTCAGGCGTACCTTTCGGATAGCTCGTCCGAGCATTTAACATTGACATCAAGGTCAACGTCATCAACACAGACTGATAATCAATTGCACGCCTATATGTCGTCCAACGATTGGGTCCTAAAAAAGAACCACTTACCCAAGACCAAACTCCCACCCATATCTCTGACAACAACCCAGACTCGGGAGAGCTAGGACTTATTTGAGACCTAAAAATAGATCCAAAAACTAACACAAAAAGAAACAAAAAACAAAAGAAAAACAAAGTAACAGCCCAACAAGGTAAAGATCTAGGCCGGGCCTCAAACCAGAGCCCAAACCCACACCAACCCAGCTTCGGCAGCCCCACCGTCGCCGGAGACGCAACCGGCACCACCCTCTTCCTCCACACCGCCAAGCCAAATCGAAAATCACCTCCGACGTCGATCCACCCAACTGTAACCCCATCGTTCGACAACCACTCCAAACAAGTATCTCCATCAACATCACGAGTCACCGGCAAAGCCAAAGAGGACCTGAACCGCCCAAAGAGAAACCCGACCTCCAACGCAAACCCACTCCACCACCTTGTTGAAGAAAGAACCCACCTCCTCCACATAGAAGAAGAAACCGCAGATCCATCATAAACCAAGTTTAGAAGAGCACGCAGGAAAGGCCACAGCAGCGACGCCAATCTCCCAGAAGATCTCCGACTATGACCAAGACCGCCAGGACTGTCCCTTCCATTCGTCATCTTACCCTCCCAGACCGGAGCACTACGACTAGGAAGTCAGCAAGCTCACGGCCGGGAGGGAGCACGGACAAACTTCTTAGTTTTTTTTAGCGCGTGAGGCGCGTTCTAGAGAGGTAGCTAGGGTTTTTCAAAACTAGTTCTCATAATCCTGAACACTTTTTCTAAGTGATGGATTTAAAAAGAATTTATGGATTTACAAACTCGATCTATGAAATTATAATCGTCAAATTTATCAAATCTTTAAAATTCTATAGATTTTAAAAGATAAATTTGTATGAACTTGTAAGAACTCTCGTGGAATTAGATAAACTTTTTATACTCATCATTTTATCGAGAAAAATACCTAGTAAAAATTCAATAAATAAATAAATTGCTTAACATAGAAACTTTCTAACTTCATAGTTTCATATAATCATATATACCAAAATAGGAAAAAAAATCTCATTAAGAACAAATCATCAAGTATTCAAGTAGAGGAAAGAAGCCGCTTATATTGATGAGCGATCAATTACTTGCGATAGTCACGACCAGATTTTTTTTTCTCTATTTCATTTCATGCTTTCGGTTTCTAGATATAAGTACATTAGGTTGTAGAAATTGAAGCGTTAGATTTTTTCTTTCTACTTTAAAGATAACTTTTTTTTATTCATTTCGTTAATTGACATCATCATTAACTTTTTTTTTATATGTAAACTAATGATTGAAATTAGATTTAAGTACATTAACTTTTTTTTTGTTAATTAAATTTAATTTCGATCGAAGAAACTAGATGATCAACAATGAAAGCAAGATATTTTATTTCAGGTGTTTTTTCTTTTATGTAAACAAAATGGTCATAGAGATCGACTCCATATATGGGTTACACTTTGTCTTTGACATCACTATAATCTGGATGTGCGACTTTAATTGACAATAAATCTTGTTATATTGTTTAATATGAAGGTGATTGATGACTATGTACTAATTTTTACTATCTATTAGTGTAATGTAGTTTTAACCTCAATATTATAGTTGGTACTCGATGCGTCCTATATACACTTCTTTATTTTCTTAATGGAAAAATGATGTATCCAAATGCACCCCATTCGAGTGAGTAGGGCAACATAGGATTAATTGGAATTAGCTTTGGTTTATCCAAAAACAAAAACCATTTGGAACTTTGAGGGCAACCAAATCGCATGCTAATTAAGTTGATAAAGTTAATTTGTGGCAGTTTAGTTAGATCGAGTTTGACGTGATATACGTATAAAAAGCGTGATCATTAAATACAGTATAGTGAATATGAACAAATGTAACTTTTATGAATAATGGTATAACAATAATGTTGTGACATTAATGGTGTAGAAATTATATGAACTTGCATCATTTACTTCAAGATTGATCATTTGATATTTTACAAGCTTATGACTTACATTCTAGTTAGTATGATTTGTTATATTTTAAGATATTGGAAGAAACTACGTACTAATTGATGTAGATGTTAGAATACAAGAAATTAATAAAATATATTTAATATTTTATAACAAGACACAACCATATATAAACAAATGTATAGTCAAAACTCAAAGAAAGCAATGCATTCATCTAAGGAGCAAAAAGAAGCATCATTGCGACTGAGGCTGAGCGACTTTTGTTATGTTTGATACTTTGGTAGTTTGGTTTATCTTCTGCTGTTTAAATCTGTTCTTGGTGACTTGTTATTTGGTACTATTGTTGTATTTGATACTTTGTTTTATTTTCTGTTGTTTAAATCATGTTTATTTTCAAGAGTTTAGCAATACCAAAATTAGCAATAGGAGGCTCCATCTCAGAGTCTATGAGAATGTTCATTCTTGATATCTCGATGAACTATTGGAGGATCACAATCATAATGGACATATTCCAAGCCGTATGCAATTCCAATTAAGTGATATCTTGTGGCGGACACTCCACTCCAGAATTAGTGGGGCACCAATTTCATGCAAATTAAACATCATGAAGGCTCCCATTTTGCATGTACCTATACAGGATTAAGCCATAGTCATCCTTTCTTAACCAGAAATCTTCCAATTTAACCAGATTTCGGTGCCCGATCTTCCCAAGGGTTTGAAGTTCTCGAATCATGCTCAAACGCCTTCCTTCATGTCCTGCAAATACGAGCTTCTTGACCGCCAAATCTTTGTCTTCATCCAAAGAAGCCCTATAAACAGTTCCATGAACACCTCTCCCAATGATATACCGATCATTAAGGTTCTCTGTAGCCTCCATGACTTTGATGAGTAAGGAAGACTGGCCCTCTCGAGCTGAGACCCCAACCTCCTGTTTAGTCCTTTTGTGCAAGCAAAACAAATACACCAGCAGATACAGGAGAGAAACAACAAGTATATATAGATGATGCACTGACAGGTCAGGTTCCTTCAGAGCTTGGAAAGTTGATATTGCTACAGCTACTAGATTTATCTCATAACAATTTGACAGGGACTTTGAAAGCTCTTGATGGGATGAAATCATTAATTGAAGTTAATGTTTCATTCAATAGCTTTACAGGTCCAGTAAAACATTGATGAACCTGTTGAACTCATCCTCATTTTCCTTTTCCAGCAATCCCTCCCTATGTGTCAGTTACCTTCCATCGTGTGGCTTCACTTGTGCCGGAAACAACAATTTATTTCTGGTTATTTTGAACCTTTGGTATTTTACAAGCTTATGATTTACATGCATTCTAGTTAGTATGCATGATTTGTTATTTTTTAAGATATTGGAAGAAATTAACTATACGTTAATACGTACTAATTGATGTAGATGTTAGAATATAAGAAATTAATCTAAAATATATTTAATATTTCATAACAAGCTAGACACCACCATATATAACCAAATGTATAGTCAAATGTGTGTAGTCAACGATTCCTTACTCTCAAATTAGACAGACAAATCATTGAGTTAGAATATAGTTGGAGATTTGTATGGCCGGTTTTGCAAATACAAAGAAGAGTTAGAAAACATAGGGCGCATGAGAGGCAAGATCGTCAAGTAATGGCTGTAAGTCGCGTGCACATAACGCCTGAAACCATGTAAGAGCGTACACTTTAGAAGATTAACAAAGAAAGAAACGTTCAGAGAATCTCGATACGTATTGTGTATATATATATATATATATATATATATATATATATATATATATATATATACATATATAGATAGTCGTCTCAGTTAACTGTCTTGAGCCTAACCATTCTTACAGAGCTCTTAACAAATAACTCAACTATTTGATATTAACAGCAAGACAAAGTAACAACTTATTAGCAAAATTATAATTGGTAACGATGTGTCATTCGAGTGACAGAGTAAATAAATTAAGCGGAAACATGTTATTTCAAGACATCTTAAATATTGTAAATGCAAAAAATTAACCTAACATAGATTGGAATTAACTTTGGTTTATCAAAACTCAAAAACTACTTGAAACTTTGAGAGGCGTCATTTTTTATGATCCAAAGCGCACGTTAAGTTTATGAAATTCGTGCTAATTTTAGATTTTGTGATATAAGCATAAAAAGTGTGACCACTAAATGAAGCAAGTGAATTTGATCGAGAAAATATAACTTGAATGAATCATAGTTTAACAATAATATTGTGACATTATTGGTATAGAAAGAGAAATCAAGCATTATCAGTATTGTCAAGTGGTTTCTTTGGTTTTGTTATAAGCTTATGACATTCGAGTTAGCATGCTCCATTGTTTTAGGATATTGGAAGAAACTACAAACTTATATGAAATTAATCAAAACATCTTTCATATTTGATTTTCGATTGTCTTGTCTTTTTTTTTTTTGGACGGAATTTTCGATTGTCTTGTCTGACACTTGGATATTATGTATATAGTAGTTAAATATGGGTGCGGCTAGTTTGCACCTGAGTTTTATTGTATCTGGGGGTACAATTTCTTTTTTGCCCTTGTTTTTTGTTTGGTCTCTCCCTCTCTCTCCTCATTGTTGTCGGCCACCACCGTCGGCGCCGCCGTCAACAACCTCCGATGGTCACCAAATTTTACCACAATGTACAACACAACGCAAGGAACAACTTTTATATCTGCCACGAAGTCCGATTCGAAGTGGAAATGCACGAATTCGCCTTGGAAGCTCGAGTGGTTGAAATTTCAAACCGGCGATTCGCCGCTGTACGGCAACGGATTGAGCCAAGACCTGTGGCGTTAAACTCGCAAGGAAGAGGGCTTCAAAGCCCAGTAGCTTTTGAAGGTTAGAGGTGATCGGCGATGGCCGTACCAAAAGCTTGAAATTCAAGTCGTTTTCGGCCATGCATGCGGCTATTTTTCTTCAAATTTTGGTCTGAAACCGGATGGGGAGGGTCGCCGGAACACGCCGCTATCTTTGGTGGGGGCGGTGACGTGCGGGGGTGGCCGGTCGTGGGGGCGGTGCCGGCAGCAGTGAGGAGAAAGGGAGGAGGAAGTCGACCACGGGAGAGAGGAAGAAAGAGAGAGACCAAACAAATTAGTTAAGGGCAAAAATGTCAATTTACAGGGTCAATTTGTCATTTAAATAATAGCAAGTATGAAATACACGGCTGGGATTGCGCCACCTATGCTGGGTACAACAAAAACATGGTGCAATCCAGAATTCCCCGTTAAATATATATATATATATGTATAGTAGTCGAACTGTAACCAGCTTTCTCAAATCTCAAGTTAGACATCTTGTTATAATTGAGGTGTCATGATGCTTGCACCGATTTTACTAGTAATGTTGACATGACTGATGCAGACATAAATGATAAATATGATGAGGGAGAGTAAGTATATATTATTGTTTACAAAGAAGATGATGATGGCTGGACTTGTAGTCTGACTTAGTCTGACTTCTATCATTTCAGCTAGTGTTTTGGTTTTGTTATCATTTAAGCTTATCACTAAATAAGCATGCTTTCCCGGCCCTCTTGGTAACTCTTGGTTTTACAATGTTAACAATTATCCCTTTGCACAACTATGGTAACTTAGGGAAATTCTCTGGTGAGGACCAAACAATGAGGATTTGTTGAGAACTTTCAAACTCAACCGTTGGATGAGCTTTTAATGAGTTTTTTAAATATCAACTAACATTTAAAATACTCATCTACCGGTTGAGTTTGAAAGTCCTCAACAAGTCCTCATTATTTGGTCCTCACTAGAGCTTCTCCCTGGTAACTTATTGTGTGGAAGATGATCAAATTAGCCTATTACGAGCTAGTATTGGATTTCTTATATGAAATTAAGTAACAGAAAACCACAATTCATTTATATATATATATGGTAAGATAGCTAGAATATTATAACCCTTTATCTTGCTTGAGACTTTATTTACAATACATTAATAATATAGAGTAGCGTTCTAAAACTAACTATATTATGATTTTTTTTTTTAAGGATAATCAGATTATAGGGAGAGGCTCTAGTGATGACCAAACAATGAGGACTTGTTGAGGACTTTCAAACTCAACCGGTAGATGAGTATTTTAAATGTTAGTTGATATTTAAAAAACTCATTAAAAGCTCATCCAACGGTTGAGTTTGAAAGTCCTCAACAAGTCCTCATTGTTTGGTCCTCACTAGAGAATTTCCCTAAGATTATATTAATCAAGAATTATGGCCAAAAAACGGCACCTTACATCAATCTCCTAGGCCCGAACCCATAACTCTGAAGGTCAGGCAAGCTAGAAAACTAAACGGAACCGCTCATTAAGACTTGTTCGCTCGTTTATTCAAAACGAGCCTACAAAGTTGAAATACAACAAGAAAAACAACCCTAACTAGAGATAATTCAACCGCCGAGCACGCAATTGTGGTACGATAAAAAACTTATAGACCAGCTTTCGCGAAGATGTACGTCATCATTGTAGGCCAAACCCAAATTACTAAGTAATAGACGAGGGTGGCAAGACACCCTCCGTTAGAGCCCAAACCATCACAAGAACCCACTGTATGTCAGACTCAGAGGCCGGCCCAAAAGCCTCACCCCAAGCCCAAATCGCAGCAAGCCCCTCCCAATGGCCTAGTCTTGATCAACAAAACCACCGGCCGGAAAACTAACTCCGGTGGTCGCCATTTCTAGCAGCTCATGGTGTGCTTCAACAACCCCGGATCAGACCCGAAAAAACAAAACCCGATCACCACTTCCGTCGTGATCAACCTCGAGCAAAAAACCTTCTAGGAATCCACCTACAACAGATTGATCTCGGCCGGAGATATCGTCGTTGACCGTGGTAGGGAACCCACTCGCTATCCCCACCTCTAACCGGAGATCGCAAATGGTAGCCCAGGAGCAACCACTGC
The DNA here is from genome assembly GCA_030142095.1 of Rubus idaeus. NCBI lineage: Eukaryota > Viridiplantae > Streptophyta > Magnoliopsida > Rosales > Rosaceae > Rubus > Rubus idaeus. Next base: position 34,612,092 of record CM057970.1, read on the forward strand.
CGCACCACCAAACCCGACTGGCTAAGCAAAAGCAAGAGATAGGAGCACGAACAAAACCCGGTAAGAGGCACCCGGATCAAACCCACACAATACCACCTTTATCCCTTCTCACACCCGTGAGGGGGGAGAAGGCTAGATCGGGTCGGAACCCGCTGGGTTGGAGGCGCGAAGACGACGCCGCCGCTAGAGAGAAACTAGAGAGCTCTGCTAGGGTTTCACAATCACGTTAATTATTGGTGTGACTTGAGATGCAATCTATATTATGAAGTTAACCACACTCCTAACTTTCAAATTCATTTAATGACTGATTAAATATAATTAATATCTAAATTAATATATCATATTATTATTAAACAGTAGGTTATCTAGCTAAGTGTTATTATCTGAACAGATCAGTAAGTACTGTTGCTGTGTACGTTGCCCTAATTCCCCTAAAATGCAATCTAAATATTTAGAGTAATTAATTATTATTACAAAAAAAAAATTAAGAGAAAAAGTTTGACTCACTGGTATATATATATATATTACATGTCATTCATTCGTTACTCATAGAAAACTCGTAAATCATTAGATGATGATGAGCCACACATAATTGCCCTAGGTCAAGTGGTTTTGCTGGTAATATACAAAGTAATATATATATAAAACATCTGAATCGTCATTAAGTTTGCCTTCTTAATTCCCTGCATTTCTGTATAGTGCAATCGTGCACACATCCCATGTTAGGATTCAACCAATTAAATCCACTGTTCATTATCAAGCGTACGTAGGAGAGAAGAGAGGTGGAAAGTGAATATGGAGAGGGAGAGGTCGCCGTAGCTGCATCGTCAACAACCAGCTGTGCTCCAACTTGAAAGAGCTGCATTAACATTATAATGGTAAGAGCCACGCCCTCCCACATTCCTAGCTAGCCACTTGAAAGAGCTTCAATATGTGCTCAAACTTGAAAGAGCTTCATTAACTTAAAATATCATATTTTATTTCAAACAATGTTTTATACATTGGTTTTATATAAACGAGAGGACATATTCACATATATATTTTCGTACATAACTAAGTCAACTACTGGGTTGGATTCGATTTGTATTTAGAGTTGTTCTAAGGACGTGTGACCCCTTATATAAGCCTTCAAAAGCTTAATTAAACTGTCAAAATAAGAGCTAACAATTCTTTTATAAACATTGTAGGGATCGCCAATAGCTTTCTTTGTTGTTCTTCCAGGGATCAAATTGCTTGGTTTATTTATAGGCTACATAAAAAAGGAGTTAGAAAGCCTTTGAAAAGCAATCAAAAATTAACCAAATTAATAAAAGTTGCTAGCTTGATTATTTAAACGTATTGAACCATTGATATAATCAATCCAAATCAATTTAATTTATTCTTCAAAAAGTAAATGATCTGTGTAACTCCATGAACAAATGTTCTAACGGCCGATCTCCTTTGATCCCTTCCTAGCTAGCTCCCTAGTCCCTATTCTCTCCTTTTGTCGATCTTAATCCAAGTACTTATTATACTACAATTATTATAAAACTTCTTCTGGAAAAGTGGAAATACTGTTTATTTTGCTTCCTCTTCATCTGAATATTTTGCAAAACTACAGGAATTAATAATTAAATAATGTATATATGAATGCAGGAAACAGCCGCCGTACAATGTACGGTGTGACCTGAGGATCGGACCTCCATTAATCAAGCGTGCATTCTTGAACAACCAGTCTCGCGTAAATTAGAAACATCAAATCCGATCCGAGGACAAGTTGATCTTGTCCACCTGCATAAACCTCTAGCTAGATGCTCAGATTTCCTGTATATCTATACTATATATTAATAAAGAGAATATCTAGAGTTTGTTATCCATAACAGAGATGTTAAAAAAAAAAAAAAGTGAAACAAACATACAGTACGTGAGAATTAGCTACCTATTCTCTCTCTTTAATATATATCATCTAGCTCACAAAGTGTGCGGAGCCCTAGCTTCTACCAATTATACATATATTTATAATCTTTTGATGATGATGTACATGCATGTATACATGAACCAGTTTGTGCAATAATTTAGGTTGTTTTGGTGTGATCAATGTGTAAGTTAGTTATATATGTACGTTTTTGCTTGAAAATTAAAAATTATTGATAAGTGAAAAGTGAGAAAGAGCTAGGGAGGGAGAGGACCTAACGTGCTTGGGAATGCACTTTAGAAGGCTAGGCATTCATCGAAACGTACACTCTTGAAGAAAATGTTTCAGTGATGCATCAAATCTCGTTTTCTTGAGGAGTAGTGATATATACAAGATCAAAGTGATCGTTAACTTTGCCAACGTACTTCTCTGCAATTGTCTGTAATGCAATCGTGCAGACAGACCATGTTTGGAGTACAATTTATATTTTCATCATTTTCTTTATTATTAATAGGAGGAGATGAGTTGGGTGGAATTGGTGAATATGGAGAAGGAGATCGAAGGAGAGGCACACCTATCTGGATGATCAACAAGTTGTGCTCCGACTTGAAAGAGCTTCACTAACTTAATAATGGTAATATATAATAGCCACAATTGCCTTCATTCTTAGCTAGCCTCTTGGATTTTTTTTTAATTGAAAGAAAGTACGCATCCACAATTATACAAGTCTATTAATTGGTCGAGGTCCTATTAACTCTTTTTGTTGCTTCAATCTAGCTATTAAAGACAATTTGACAATTGAGGATGACAAGAGCTGAGTGATATCTTATTCAATACGTAAACAAAAATAGAGACGTTACTCTTTTTTTTTTTTTTGTAAATGTTCTACATATATATATAAAGGGAAAGGACGAAAGGTGCTATAGGTACCCCCAATTAAAACAAGCCTACCGTTTTATTTTTTTATTTTTGAGTTGTTGATAAGAATATGATAAAAGATAAATAATAAGGTCACTTTTGTGACCTATTATATTTTCTAAGCCACTCTATGTTTAATTAGTTCCCTCATAAGGCTAGTAGTTTTTTGGTTCAAACGGTAACTTTTAAGTTCAGTGGCAGTACTATAGTTGACTCACTGTAGGGTTGATTAACAGGTGAATGTTAAAAATATATCTAACATATTGATTTTTTTTAGAATAAACGACAATTTTTATCCCTACCCATCACAATCTTATATGTCAATAAAATTTGAATCTGTAACATTCACAATATTGGTTTTACCAATATATAACCAATATGCTACAGCTCACAACATATTGAACTGATTGTTTCTTGAGATGTAGCCAATCTTGAAAATGTAGGGTTAATTATTTAACAATATATGTATAGATATATATATATATAATTATAGAGCATACATTTAGACTTCAGATCTCAAAATTTAGATGAAGCCAAAAACTTAAGAGGCCGGTAAACCTTAAACCCTGCTTCCAACTAAGTATAGACTTTTAATAGAATTAATGAAACAATATTCACATATCAAGCAACTATTTCTCAATGCAACATAAACATTGCATGGCTCCGTAAAACAATATTTAATGGCTAAAGTTATGACTTAAACTAGTATCTTTAAGGCTACGCTAAGCAAAATAATTAAATATGAATAGACACATGCCTTTTCTGCTAAGCAGATGCAACATAATTTAATTATTCCTTAGTATATATATATATATATATATATATTATTACGAGTGGTATTCGATTATAGATTGGATCCGACCAAATTTTTCCCTCAAACTTTTCAGGCTTGTATTTGCAAATGAAGTGTATCCGATATACATAATAATTACTCCTTGATAGGTGAATAGGCATGGCTTTTTGCTTTATATTCGCCTACTATGTAACTACAATTTATATAAAATAAAACCGCCTATATACGTCCCCTCCAGGACACATATATGTAGCTGTTATATTCCAATTCATCAGAGATCAAATTGGCCCTTGAGTTGATGTGTGCATAAAGGTGCATGCCTCGCACTTGCACGATTGAACATGACATTGTTGAATTCTAGTTGAAAGTATCTCCATTCTCAAAGTAGGAGAAAGGGAAAAAGATCACAAGGATAACAAAGAAAAACCATTTTAGTGTAAAAAAACACTTGTACTTGGAACGCAGTACTGCTTATCCACGTGAGGCTCTGTAGCTCGCAAAGAAAGGGACAGAGACAGACATATACATGGTTTCTATATATCAGCATCAACCCTAGGGTTTTCTTTACCCCACCACAGATATATGCCATTTTTCCAGATGGATTTTTCTTTCTTCATATTTGCCAAAACTTCGTTTGGTGACAGAGCTTGGGAGGCTCAGTGATGAGGTTTTCATTGATTCATTCATCACTGAGCCTTTTCATTGATTCATTCATGGACGCAAACATGAAAAATGGAGAGTGGTTGTGACAAGTGACTGTGTTAGAAGAACACATTTATTTCTCCTTTATGGCATTTGGGATGGGATGGGTTAATGGGCGTGTGAGGTTTTTGGATTCTACTTGTTTGAACCGTTTCCCAAAATTGGAACTGGGATTTGATTCTTCTCCCATTAATGGTCGCCCACGTTTACGAGGGCCCTTAACTTAATGTGTTCATATGGTTTCACAAAAACTCACTATCATCAAGAATTCAAGATTATGTACTTAGAGCAAAGATGTTTACTAAGATGATTTGAGACATGTTACGTCGTCGGATTATGTACGTAACTAGAATCAGAGGCTAGGTGATAGGGTAATGCATATGTACTTGTGTTATTAAACTAGGAGTCGAAACCACTTCTATATAGGCTGTACTAATATCGATGATCCAACATTTTCCAGACAAATCCAGGGATGAAAGCTGGACTCAGAAATGAATGGGGTAGTGGGTAAACTGAATTTTCATGAGCAGTGATGTGAGGACCCTATGTGGGACTCTTAAGTTTGAACTTTGGAGTTGTTGTAAGACATTAACGTTCGTGAGCAAGATGGGGTATATATGATCATAGGGTTATCTAATTCAGATTCAAAATTGAATGGGGGAGGTGGGTAAGTAGGTCATTTTGGAGGGACAACAAATAGGAAAGCAGTAATAATGTGTACGAAAAACAGTGTATGAAATAGTGAAGTGTTTGCAATATGTGTAAAATGGAACGTGGGATCCAGCTCTCTCAAAATGTTGCTGTGTGTCCTTGATACTCGGTCCGCTCTGGTGGTCTTGTTTTATCAAGCTCCACAGAGGCATTGTCCTCACGTACCCCACCAGTGTGGTTTCTTTTTCACTTTCATTGTTTTTGTTTTTAAGCTTGCAAAGGTAACTCTGCATGTAATATTCAGCTAAATACAATTTACTTGTTTACAGTTACTCATATTACAGTTTTACCGACTTTGAATCTAGATTATTTAACAGCCGACGTGATCTAAAGATCACGAAATCATAGTATCTGATTACTTGTTGACACATAAAACTTCATCCGGAGTTCATGGTGGCCTAGATATCATGTTGAGGCGACTCACCAACCACACTAGCACATATATTAGTATAAAATCAGTGTTACGAAAAAACATGTTATGTTATCAGCTAACTCGTACGTTGATAATCAATATGAAAGATGGAAAAATTGTGGACTATTACTTAATTCAAGGGTAGTCAATGTGTCTACGTGCCCAAGCATGCTATATTGGGAACATGGCAGAATTTCCTTTGATTTGGGTAGAATTGATGTTTCAGATTGATTTTTCTACCTTCCAAATGGAAGAAACCCATCTCTCTGGTAGTGTCTGGTCCCAACTCCCAGCAGCCATATGGCTTATTTCTATTTGTAAATTTTAAACCTTTAATGGAACCAGAGTCTTGTGACATGAAGATGCAATTAAAAGACAGCAACACATGTTCCCCAGAAAGTGTCAGGTGATGCTTTCTCTTGCATGCCAATAGAATGAATAGATACCTCTCAAATAAGTGTCAAAATCAGGAGCACCAAATTTCCATGGAAATATTAACAATTTGAAGCAAAAAATTAAACTAAAGGTTCAAATTTAACTCCATCAATTTCATTCAAATGCAACCCAAATATTGCCCTCTGATATAAAGCTTTCAACTACAACATGATCAGCTTTATGACTAGAGAGAGCACATGGCTTGATTTTGAAGAAATATTGCTTAGACAAGTTACAATCAAAAAAAAAAAAGGACGAGTTACAATCCAAATGCATTTAGACTAGACCTCATGGTGTATAGCTAGCAACTAGGGATCTGCTAAAAATGGAAACTTGTATTGCAGAAAGAAACCTAGCATTTCTTCTAATTCTTAGGCATCTGCCCATGCTATATTAACCCATAAAATTCTTATTTCTATTAAGACAATCGACATATTTTGATTTCTACAGAGACCAAGCAACATAATCATTAAGAAACTAGACTAGAGTACAAATATATACTGTCGGATTAAGAAATATCATACTAGAAACAATATTTGATGCAACCCCAAAACACATAGAGCAGGAATAAAGAGAAAGAATGATTTGGAGAGCCCAGATGAAGCTTGAGAATTTTTCAATGGCAGCATAGGAGAGCCATTGTTATTGCTTCCACAAATATTGACTCCAATCTTCAAACTATGTGCTTCAGAGGGACTCAAGCAGAGACCTGGATTTCCACTAAGATCCAAATTCCTTCCCAGCCTACTGAAGAAACTTGAATTGAAAGGCACAACACCACCCAACATGTTCCTACTAAGATTCAGGTGGTATATGTGTGAGAGACTGCCAAAACCAACCGGAATTCCACCGGTTAGACGGTTGTTTTGTAATGACAAAGTGCTCAAATTCTTGAGCTGTGAAAAGCTTTCTGGTATAGTGCCCAAGTACCCAGAATCAGCAAGCCTGAGTTCTTGAAGCTTCACCAACTTACCAAACTCTAGTGGCAGAGTTATGTACATTGGATTACCATCCAAAATTAAATACTGCAAGCTTTGCAGTTTCTCCAGTCCTTTTGGGAATTGTCCATGCAGTTTGTTGTTGCTCAAAGCCATGAAATTCAATAAACTGAGCTTCTCAATTCCATCAGGGATGACCCCACTGAGCAAATTTGAGCTGAAGTCTAATTTCTGAAGCAAACCCAGTTCTCCAATTGTGTTTGGGATTGGCCCAGTAAGCACATTATAGCTCAAATCAAGGCCTTGAAGGTTTCTGAGACTGCCCAATTGGACTGGGATAGTACCTGTGAGCATATTGTAGCTCAAATCAAGGTGTACTAAGCTATTCAAGCTGAAAATTTCCAAGGGGATTTTCCCAGTGAGGCGGTTTTGAGACAATGTGAGGATTTGAAGGGACTTCAGTGATGAAATCTGAGGTGAGATTGGGCCAACTAGTGCCGGATTTGATCGGAGACTGAGCTGTTGAAGTGAAGAATCATTGGAGACTCTGGAGACAGAGAGAGTGGTCTTAGTGTGAGTGAAACAGTTGAAGAAGAACACAGATTGAAGATGTGGAAGGGCAGAGATTGCTGAAGGAAATGTAGCTGTTTTCTTGCAACTTGGATTTGGATGGTTGCCAAAGTCAAGCCTTGAGACATGTAAGTGGTTGTCTGTTCCTAGTTTGCACTCAATTCCAGGCCAGGTTGAGCCTGGTTGACATGGGTTGGGAAAGGAGACTCTCCAGGTTTTATCAGTGGACATGGACTCCATGACGGCGAAGAGAGTTTCTACTTCAGATGGAACCATGTTGATGGTGTTGGTGGGATGGTGTGCCTCTGTGGTTGAGACGGAAGGAATAGAAGAAGGGAGTGAGAGGAGGAGAAGCAGAATTAGAGGGAGGGAGTTTGACAAGGAACAGCACATTGTGTCAAGGTATGGAGGCTTGGTCTGTTGCAGCATTCTTTATGTGCTGGTTTCAGTTCAAGTGTGGGAGATGATTGAGTGCCTCTGTGTTTGTGTGTGTGAAGGGAGAGAGAGAGAGAGAGAGCTGTGAAGAAGTGATTGAAGTGATTGGTGGAGTGGTGATATAATCAGGGGTGGGGGTCATGACTTTTGAGTGAGAATTTTGATTATTTGAAAGCTAAGGTAGGGTCAGGAGATTGAGAACTTATTAGGCAAAAAGTAGACTGTTGGGGACAACAAGGTGCATGTTTCACTTTTCCAAGCATTTTTTTTTTCCCTTGGATTTGGAGGGCCATTTAATTTTCAAATTGTTTCTTTTGCAAGCTAAACCATTGCAGATTATCAATGGTAGACTATGCAATACCCAGGTGGGTTATCAAGTACTTAATTGTACAATATGATTTTAAATCATCCTAGAACTTAGTTTTAGTAGAAAATTTACAGACAAGTAAATTTCCTTAAGTACACTCTTCATTCTGATAGGAGTCTTTCCCATTCCTAAGATCAGTACCTACCCATCTTGGAAAAGAGTCAAAAACCATAGCAGTTGTGAAATAATAGAACCAAATCATTATTGATTTGTATTTCAATACTTTCTAAATGTCCTCTCCATTATTGATAATTTTAATTCATTAAAAGAATATATAAAATAATCACTTCCCCTACATGCCCTTTATTACTTCTTCCTCATCATTCTCATACTCACCCTTTGATCATTGGGTGTCATCTGTTGAGTGGGTTAATGACACTTAGCATTAGAGTTACAATAACAGTTACATTGGAATTGTATCCCCATAAAAAGTAATGCGACTCTTGTCTGCACCCAACCTCAAATTCAGGTGCTAAATGTTGAGCTCAGTAAACAAAAGCCTTCAACTTTGCCCATGACGCTCACAGAAAATCATGACAGAGAAAAAAACACAGACAGAGCCTTAAACTAAACGGTTAATACAATGAATGGTATCCAAGTTTTGGCCACAGAAATGGTACCTAAATTATTGAACGCCTCAATTTAGTACACATCCAAACTTCCATCTGTTTTTTCTATCTACTTAAGGGTAAGACCCGTTTTGAAAGAATATGCTTCCCAAGTAAAATTAGTTCATCCAGTTGAATCCAAATTGCAAAGTTTGTCCTCGTATAAATAGGAAGGGTAAGACCCATGCTTTACTCTTATGTGGTCTGGGGTTCGGATATTTCACGTTACTGTATATACTAGAGAAAGCAGTCTCCTACAGATTATAAAGTTCAGCAAGAAGCCCCAATTCCGAACACAGTACAAAGTGTGTTCGGAAAATTTCTGGGTAAAGGAAAAATTTGAATTACAGTGAAAGGAATAGTCGTTGGAAACATGAATTACCGAAGGGACTAAATGAAAGAAACACTCCCCTAAATGAGAGTCTAACATCAATTGACGAAAATACACTATACTATGGAACATTACTTCCAGTATCTAACAAAAAATCATATGCAATAAAACCTCGAATGTAACAGCATAGGAAAGTACACTGCTCAACATGAAATCAAAGCATCTTATCGTCAACTAGCCAAAAATCGACAGCCATATATACAGTGATGAGTATGTGATTGCTGTTGCAATAAAAAATAATAAGAATATATTATGCAAGGCCAGAAAAATCAAAATAAGATCGAACATATAATTGTAAGAATATAGTCGACATCTTCTAAATCATGTAGAATAATTACCTCAGCAAAATGTACTTTATACTACAACACTATAGTTACTCTGATTTGCAATATCCTGAGGAATTTCAAGAGAAGACTCTGGAACCTCTGCTTCCAATTTAGCCGTTTGTCGATCACTGTCACTGGTAATTTCAGGAAGCTTTGAGTCATCAACCTTTTCAGATGCTGTAGGAAGACAAGAGTCATTAGCCTCCTGTGTTGCGTCACAAACATGTGAGCCGTCAACCTCCTCATCTACATGACAAAGCTGTGAGTTGATAACCTCCTCAGGTGCCTCACGGAGCTGTGGGTCAATGACATTTGTTGCATTACAAATCTGAGAATCAACCACCTTAGTTGAATCAGAAATTTGGAAGTCCTTGACCTCGTTCCTTGCATTACAAAGTTGTGAATCGTTTATCTTTTCGGTTGCTTCAAATAGCTGGCTTTCATCAACCTTCACAACTGCATGGCTTAGTTCAGTATTACTTTCCTCACCAGTCACCTGGATGAGCTCTGACTGATCGAAACCAATGTCATCATCCCCATCGATCATATGTAAAGCAGTGACCTCATTGTCAACAGGATATAGCGGCAAATGATCCTCCTCTCTATGTGCGTGATATGATTGTAACCGATCAACTGCAATGGTGGCACCAGAAAACTGAGATTGATCATCCTCACTAGCAGTGTTATATTGTACTGGATGATCCTTCCGCAAACGTTTTCCTGCACCTTTTCTTCTTACCCTCTCCTTCCCTCTTATCCTTTTGCCAAGTTCATTTTGTGGGGTGGGTGACACCGTGGCTGGACCACCAATCTGGTCCCTCAAACATTCATGGGCAATATACCTGATCCTAGATATTAACTCAACTTGTTCAGGATCCAAACCTTTTGTTGAGAAGGTATCTGCTATGTGAGCAATGTCTCTCAAACCAGCATTCTGCAAAAGTTAATAATGTTACCATATAAGACTACAGGATTGATATACCTTGGCACTTGACAACAACTAAAAAGAATTATAAATAATTAATTAACAGTCTTACCGTTCTTTGAAACTCAGATGAGAGAGATATAGGCCTCCCTACAAATTTACGTGTAATTCTCAGGTACCACTGCATGTACTCACTTTCATCAGCATCATCATCCTCTTGCACAAGATGAAACCGACGCTCTAACCATTCATTGAGCTCTGACTCCATTTTTGCTGACAAGTCAACCCCTCCATCAACTCCACGACTTTTTCTCTCCCATCGCTCTACATCCTCTGGGATGGACTGAATTATGCCAAATTGCCTTAAACAACGATTTGGGAGATGCCTTTCTGCCTTGTCAAAGCAAATTAACATTGTTTTCGACCTTCCCAAAATCAGATTCCTCTGTATTTCTTTTGGAATAACACTACTGTCCAAATGTCTATAAGGACGCCACTCCACCTATAGATCAACATCATACCAAATGTATTATGCTTCTACACTATACATTGGAGTATAAAATTGATCAGTTATCAATAGAGAGAAGTGAAAGGAGAAAACTTACATCGCATTCTTTCAGGGAATCCAGAACTTTACGGTAAAAAACTACATCTCGGTTTGTTGTTGGCCCACTTTGTTTTCCCTTCCAGCTAAGCACAAAAGGAAAACGATCATGCATTGAATCGTTATTGAGCTTTGGTCGTCCAATATTCAGGTGAAAGTAACTCCAGCACTGTAAAAAAAAAAAAATTATACTCAATCAAAATAGCATATATACAAGAAACAATCACCAATAAAAACCGAAGGAGTACTAAAGATAGAAAATAAGAAATAAACAAAGACAGAAGGCATGTAGATAACCTGTAGAAGTGTCAAACAACCACTAATTGTACTTTGAGATTTCAGAGAGGCATTGCCAAGTGCCCTGTACAAGAATGCCAATGATGCTGCCCCCCAGGCATATTTCCCACATTGGTCAAAATCTTCAAACAATGGAAGGTACATGACAGGGACTTTATTCCCAGTTGTAGTGGAAAATATTGTACTCCCAACAAGATATAAGAGGTAGGCACGTGTGTGGCACTCAATCACTTCAAGTGGAGCATCTTCAGGACAGCGCGAAAAGAACTCTTTCAACCAGCTTAGCTTCACCATTCCACCACTAGTATAACTAGACTCTGGTATTTTTCCAAGAAATTTGTCACAAACTGAGTTACAGGTGGTATATGTTACACCCATTACAGGGTCTCCATCAATTGATAGTCCAAGCAATAGTGCAACATCCTTGAGGGTTACTGTCATTTCTCCGACATTCAGGTGAAAAGTGTTTGTTTCCCTCCTCCATCTTTCAACTAGTGCAGAAATGAGTGGATTGTCTAGACTAATAGCAGGAATCAATCTTAAATAACCAAATCCGGCCTTCTCTACCAACTCCATCTGTTTTTCCGTGAGTGTCCATTGATCTAGTTTTGAAGTGTGTTCATGGCATCTAAGTGCACCACGCTCCTGAAGGTTTTATCCCCATCCATATTGGAAAAATATTTCATTAAATAGAAAAGGAACAATAAATAAATAGCCTTATTTCTACAGTACCTGTCCATCCCAAACAGCTGAGGAGACATGCTTCTCCTGGTCATAAAGCACTGAACCATCAATTGGTCCGGGATTTGTCCCATAAGGGTCCGCCATTGATAGTTCCTCCATTAATAACGCTGACATAAAACTATCCACCACGTAGAGTGAATATTACTATTTCCATACTAAAGGGCAAAATCTAAGTTCATACTAACATATCTAATCTATTCAATTCAGTAATGAAAAATTCAGAAGGAACTAAGTATGCTCAACATTTGGCTCTAACTTATATCAAGTCCACAATGCATGTGCTTTAGCTCCAGTCAGCTCGACTAGCATCTGGTGCTTTCCAATATATACGATACTATAATTTAAAGATGATTAGAGGAGGAAAAGTCTGCTACTTCAGTTTGTTCTGACTCGAGCAATGCTAAGATTATAACATGTCTCTTTTTCAGACTATAATTTTTTTTCCCATTATTTTGTCAACATGATACAAATATTGTTGATCAGGCAAATTTTGCTTTAAAATGAATACAAAAGAATACTTGTATCGAGAAAAAATAACTCATTACATACATGAAAGAACAAGGATATCATTGATATTAGCTTCCCTAGTGTATATTTAAGAATCAGTTTTAAGCACTTTCCTTTCTTTCTCCTCATGTTTTACTGAAACCAAATTGTGAGAGACTCAAGGAACAACATCATGCATCATAATTTCCTCAAGAGGAACATAAATGAATGGAATTCATCATAGAAACAAATAGAGCCTGGGGCATAACTTTTCCCTGCAGAAACCTTCCCACAACATAGAAGATGGCCTTAATACTGAAAGTTCCATGAGAAAAAGAAAGAGAACACTGTACTTTCACATTTTAAAAACGAATACCTGAATCTCTTTCAAACATTACACTTTTTTTTTGTCGAAATTATCCTTTCACTTCATTTGTGTTTTCCACAATCCAAATAGAATGTAATCGTGCATCTTCTTTTAAGATGAATTACTTGCAGAAACAAAACCACTTAAAGAAGCTTCCTTTATTAAATTTCATCAAAAGAGCTAGGCAGTTCAATTTCTCATGTAATTTTCCAGAAACCAATTGGATAGTGCTAAAATTTGAAGTTCCACTTGATCATCTTCATGTACCTTCACCACAAAAATACTCTGAAAGAAACTCTTTATCCTATTATTTATCTTTAAAAGCAAGGTTCTACGTCTCCAAGCTCAGTCTCCCAGTGCAAACTTCTCCATCAAAACAAATGGGACCTTAGGAAAACCATTCAAAAAAGCTGGAAGCTTTAATGCACTTGCAATTCAACTAAGATACAATACCCAAAACCCTAATCATAAATCCACAATCATAACTATTCAGGGCTCAACCCATTACCCAATACCCAATTTTCATTCGCAATCCATAAACACACAAGTAAACCTGAATCATAATCAGCACCCAAAATCAAAAGCCCCCGTTCCGTTTCCGAGAAAAAATTGAGTCGGAAATTCTTTCAGCTCGTTTTCGTTTTCACTCTGAAATTCAAGTGAGCCTAAAACAATGGTGGTATGCGCGCTCAGTTGAGAAGTGAAAGCTCATAAAAAGAAGCTTCGCTTTAGTGGTCAATCTTTCTCGGAAACCGAACGGAGGGCTCAGAAGAGAAATGTGTCGAAGCAAAAGAAGAAGACTTTATGAGGGAGAGAAAGGTCTAAGGAGTAAGGATGAGGCGGGTGAGGAATAAACAAACCTGAAATGTGAATCGAGCAAAACGACGCCGGAGAGCAGCTCGACGAGCGCAAGCAATTGAAGCCTCGAAACGACGATGGAGGAAGCGTAAGGCAAAACAAAGCTGAAATTCTAATCTTACTATTAGGGCTCGATTTTGGGTGGGTCTTTTTCTGCCCTGACCCGAGCCCATCTCTAACATCAATTGAGAAACAAAACATTTGGCCCCAACATTATTTTCTTTTCCATAGAATAATAATAATAATTAATTGTATTATATGATATACATTAACGAAAGAAAATGCGTCGACTAAGTTCTTATTTTTTGTAATATTGGAAGATATCGAACCTCTGACCTAGTGTAACACTTTATTCCAAATCTTCTCACTGTGAGAATATGGAGTGTTGTCTCACATTGGAGAAATTGAGAAACAAAACATTTGGCCCCAACATTATTTTCTTTTCCATAGAATAATAATAAAAAATAATAATAATTAATCGTATTATATGATATACATTTACGAAAGAAAATGCGTCGACCAAGTTCTTATTTTTTGTATTAGTTACATTGGAAGATATCGAACTCTGACCTAGTGTAACACTTTATTCCCCATCTTCTCACCATTGAGGTAACCCAAGGGCTTAACCAAGTCTTCATTTTCAAGGAAACCCATTTGATCCTATGAAATTATGAATTGATAATAAGACGTGTTAAAAAAAAATGCTACAGTCAAATCCCGCCAACTTCATGTCAAGTTGCGGTATCATGTCTAGTTCTTTGTTCATGAGTCTTGGATAATTGGCTCCTTTGAACCCCATATCAAATAATGACAATTGCCAATAATATGATGATATTAGGAGGGGAAGGATGATCGTAAAACCAGGCATTTTAATGCAAGTCTCAAAAGCAAACTATTTTCAATCTTGAACAAAATCTATTCGAAATCTGCACAATCTTTGAACAAAATAGACAAGCCTACATTTCACGTCAGAAATTCGAGTAGAGTCGCATGATTTGTACCGACCTAATTGCATTGCAGATTTGCAGGTCACCGTTATGCATAATGATACAAGTCATTATCGAAACAGAAAACTAAAAAAGTTATATTTGATGAATATGTACGGAAATATTTGGATCTCCAACAAATCAATTAAAAGAACATCAGAACATAAATACAGAAAAAAGCCATGCATTTGAGCCGGCAGTCATTCATGTGCCTATGAATTTCATCAAAACTTGACTCGGAGCAAGCACAAGAACCAAAAAATATCAAAGAAAATGGCTGAAATAACCTTCCTAGTAGTGAGAGGTTAAGAAAGACGGGTACGTCAAGAAATGGACCAACTCTTCTCTGGTTGCCTACCATCGCAGATTTATATTCAGCTTACGTAGCGGAAAAACAATACAGCCTTGGCCCTTTAATTCACCCATGTCAACTACTGAAAGAGTCGGAGGAAGTTATTCGCATATGCCATCGGCTTCACATCAGGATGCGGCTGCAATTTGACACACAAAAAGAGTAAATATTATGCATACAAAACCAAGGAAATCTTTGGGGACTAGACAGAGTGATTGAACAGTGGAGCAGTTTAATAGAGCCACTAACCACTGCTGAGAATGTAACAATATTTGGCTTCAAGTCTGGTGCTTCGAAACGGATAAAGGCACCTTTGTTACCCATCTGCAACATGCAAATTATACACCATTGTGAAATATTGATTCTAGCACAACTTGAAATAAACATTCCAATGATCATAATCAAAAAACAAAATACAGCACCAACATCATTGTTGACGGGGATTCTCAATTCTCGAGAACTTTCCAATCTTTTAGTGTGCAAAAAAATAACCTTCAACAGATCTAAATGCTACTGGTAATAGTGGAAGATCAGCCAAGTAGCCATCATTCAGTTACCTGATCACAGTAATTTGGAGCAGAAAAAACAGTGATGAGTTTACCATCATGCTCAATCTCATATCCCTCATCCTTTACTTCATGAGAGCGCACAATTAAATCTGTCAATTGGTCAAACCATGTAGAGCCTCTCATACACTATTTGGTGAAGTAGCAATCTTTAAAATAATTTATCAAAAATAGTATACATACCTAAATTGTTGTCTTGCAAAAATCTTTTTGTCACATCACCACCAAAAGAAAGACCTACACCTCGCTTGCTAGGGCCTCTCCCAGGTGTAGGTTGTGGATCGCTCCATAGCAATTCACACATCAACCCTGATGAAACCAAGAGGAAAAAAAAATAATGTAAACATTATTTGTACATATCAACTTACAGAAGGTTTGTGATGTTAAAAATTTTAGCTTTAGATTGACCTGGTTAAGACCCATAACAGATGCTATCCAAATGCACAAGGCGGACAATGTAATAAATTACCTTCCTCAGGAGGTTCACAAAATCGATTAATTGCTTTAATGTCGCTGAGTTTCACCCCATCAACACTAAAAAGACCCCCATGGACTACAAAAACCTTGCTGTTTATTACATGAGCCAACGGTAAACAACAAAACACTTCAGCAAATAGTTCCACAAATTTTTCGCTTAACTTGGACTGGACCTCTCCCTCAAAACCATATATCCTGTTCATGCTCTTGCTTTCATGGTTCCCTCTTGCAAGATATATTGCTGAAAATTATACATACAGGTCAACAAGTATGAACATGATAGGTGAAAGAACAGTGTATTATAAATATTGGAGGATGAAAAGGGGGCAATGGAGCCATAATTGACCGTACATTCTATGGGGAAAAAATAATCAGGACAGAAAAAACTAATAAGTATGAATAATTGCGAGTCTGACACAGCTTGAACGTGACTAAATGGAATGAGATATGGTAGGCCCAAAAACGCCAAACAAATATAGCAAAAGAATTTACAGCCAAACAAGAGAACACGAGGATTCACCTGATGGAGACATGCACTTAAATGCAAACAGTGTTAGGATGATCTCCAGCGAAAATGATCCTCTGTCCACAAAGTCACCATTGAATAGATAGGGATTCTCCTCTGAAGGAAGCCCATTAAGCTCAAAAATATTTAGGAGATCGTAGAACTGCAGGCATTATAAGCAAATAAAATAGTTTAACACAAGTACACAACCACTAGAAACAAGAATTTCAAAAGGTAGGATAGATATTTAGGAATTTTGGAAACATATAATGTAATTACCTGACCATGTACGTCACCGCAAACAGTAAAATGGTTGCCATTCGGAACATTTATATCAACAAGAGAAGGCAGCGTTTGCAACAGTTCTTTCGTTTGTAACACAATTTGGAATGCATATCTACAACATTTACAACATGTGAAGTAAGAAGACTGTCCAACAAAATTTTCATGACCGAACAGAAAAAGTATTGTGCTTCCCACACATACCTTTGGTGTAAAGTCTTCTGATTCTTAAAATCCTCCATCATTTTCTTCACAAAATCCAAAGTAACAACATCTCCTTCTATCCTTGCACCTGAATATTGTGGCTCCACATCTGAAATTCAAACAGACACCCATTCATTAGCTACCGGGTGCTAAAACAAGTAAATAAGCTCCAACATATATACAGAAGAGAAGACAATTATATACATAAATTGGAATGAGATTTGGGAAACTAAGAGTCTTGAAATGCACAAGGTACATGCCTTAACTTATATAAAAACAGAGATTAAATGTGTCTACACTGGAGTTGTGTCACAACTCATAAGTTTTATCATCCACAAAAGACATTAGCACTCAATTGCATTTCAATAAATAAAACGGCCAAAATCGAACAGTGTTCAGGTAATCAGAGCTGCTTTCAGATAGGACATACTAAATGCAAGCAAACACATTCGCACAAGCACAAGCACAAGGAAAGTTAAATCTACCTCATTAAAATTTCAGGTTCACTTTATTTTATAATATTTGGACATTCTAATTTCTTGAAGATGAATATTTAGATATTGCTCGTTCGATTATCTTATCTTGGAACAAAAAAGAACTCGGTATTTGTTCTAATTTCGAGCGACTACCTATACATCCAGAGCAACATCGAATTAAGAACAAGAGAACTAACCTTAACTCTGACCTTAAAAAGATATAAATAACAAAGAGATCTTATCAAAAAATAAAAATAAACAAAGAGATGGAAAGCCTTAATACCCACTTGGGTCAGCTAAAGTAGATATATCCCATATCCAGGGCCAGCTCTTGTTCAACTGCCTATTCATTTGATGGAATATCCATTCTCGAGAAAGTATGCATTAGCCGTTGATGAACATATCAGTTTCTAATATATTTCCTAATACCAAAGAAAAGAAATTTCCAACTATTGGAAGATCTTTTTCTTTTAATAACTAATTTTCTAACACTTGGAAGTGATGAGAGTGGCTTGTGACTATTCTCTAATACTACTTGGATTATGAACTCAAACCTAGGACATTTACTCGACTCGTGGTATAAACACCACCATGGAAGCCACGCCACCAACGTGCCCCCAGGACCACCATGACCACCACCACTATTATGGCCACAACTGCAGCCACTGTTGTTCCCATCATAACCATTGCTACCCCGACTGCTATTGCCAGAACTGCTACGGCAACTTCGGTGGGCACTGATGATGAACTGGGACCCGTTCCTATAATGATACAATATATAAGAATACTACAATTAATCTGTTAATAGACACTATATAATATAGTGAACATTAAAGGAAATGAAATCGACTTAATGTTGATCAAGCTTTTTGTACTCAGTCTACTGACTACACTGAGAGTCAGAAGATAGAAGTTTCAGAGATTGATTCCTGACCTAACGAACAAACAAGTCCAGAAACATAGCACTACCCTGGATGACAACAGGCATAGATGGACCTACATATATGTCAGAGACGAGAGGGAAATCACACCGGGGGGGGGGTGATTCCCATATCAGACTCAGACCCGGTTCAAACTCGTTCATCCACAGGTCCCAGAAACATAGCAGTATCCTGGACGACAACAGGCATAGATGAACCTAAATATATGTCAGAGACGGGAGGGAAATCACACGGGGGGTTCCCATATCAGACTCAGACCCAGTTCAAACTCGTTCATCCACAGGTTCCCCTACTAATTGCACCATTTAACAAATGCGGAGACGAGGTAACTGAGAATTTTGGTTTTAACACTCATATCACCTTATAGAAATAGAGCCTGGACTATAATCTAGACGTGATCTACTGTCAAATACAAAAAAGTTACTAGAGAATGAAGAGTCCTCAGCACCATATCATCTCTTAAAAATTAAAATCACCATTACTACCCTACGACATCAGTCCCATGACTACAGCCACCATATTTAGCAGCCTTATAGCTTCCACTACATGCAACCAACACTAATGAATCTTGGGAATCCACTCAAAATTCCATGACACCCTTACTTACGAGTTATGGCAGCTGCTATAGAAAATCTATGCATACATGATTCAGCATCTATGTAGATATATTTAACAACTTTTGTTTGCTTAGTTACAATGATGCTGAAGATTAATATCCACAGGAGTTGGGGACATAAGAATCTGAATATTTTGGAGTAATGCTCTAAATGTCGGAGAAAATATTGATATAAAGAAGGATTGGTAAAACACCAGAACTTCAGAAAGAAACAAAATATTGAATGAAAATAGATTATAAAATAACAATACAAATAAGAGGGAAAAAAATAGTGGTATCATACATTTCCAAGAAAGGAAAAGACACTGAAGTTGATGAGAGCCAACCTTACAGTTAACGAAATTTCCAACCATAACCGAAATGATGTTTTAAGAAATCAAACTGGGCTACAGAATGGATGCATTTCACTAGATTTGCAATGAATGAGATTCAGAAAATCTAATGTTTATCAGAACTCAAAAGCATTTAGCAGTAACTCTAAGAAATTTTGCAACAATAATAAAGATCATGTTTTGAAGATAGAAACATGAACCCCTTCAAAAGTTTGAACCCAGAAGGGACAAAAAAAAACACACACACACACACAAACAAAGAATCTACGTATCATAAGCAGATAAAGTGGAAACGCTCATGGGAATATAACAAGAAATGAAACTTAAAAGAAACACAATAGTACCTATAGAACGATAATTAATAGATTCAGCAACAGGACGCCTTTGAGACTCTGGTACAGAAATTGCTTCGGCAAATTTAAGCTTCATCACTGCCTTCTCACATTCCTTCAGTTTCTTGGTAGCATCAGGATCATTTGGACAGATTCTTTTAACCTACTTTACATGAAGTAAAATAAGTTATGCAATGGCACATCTTAGAGATAATTGCTACAAAAGGAGCTGAATCCCTGTATAGATTTTTCCAAAAGTATCCTTTCGTTTTATTGTCTTAGCTCACTCAATCATATGATTAAACAGTTTAGGAAATTTGATTTGAATTCACCCACATCATTCATTTTCAAGTCATGAACCATAAACTATCCAAGTTTTAGTTATGATCCGGAAAATTATAATATACATGAGTAACAAATAATTAGGATGGAGATTGTGAACTAAAAATCTCCAAGACGTTTACAAAAGTGCAATTTGATAGTGGCTAAATGAATACCAAGTCCTTGAGAATATGCATACGTGACATTTGGTTGTTGAGATATTTTTCTTGAGTATCAGATGTATCATATTCATACCTTCATATGCTTAAATAACTAGCAGAGACTCAATTTCGCTTTGAATTTTCAGGAAAGTACCTGCTGGAAATCCTTTAGTGCCTCTTTGAATTTCCCCATAGCAAGAGAAGCTGCACCTCGTCTGTAGTATCCCTGCAACAATAGACAGCGATCAGCATATGATCATGCATGCCATGATGCACAACATTTAGGCGTACAAAACATGCCTTTGAATATCTAGGATCAACTTCAATAGCCTTTGAAGCATCTAGTATGGCACTTCCATATTCCTCCAGTTTAAGGTGGGCAATTGAACGATTGGCCCAGTACACGGCATTCTGGCTGTTTAGTTCAATTGCTTGTGTATACAGATCAATAGCTTGAGCATATTTATGGGCTGAAATCATAGTGAAAGTATGAGCACATGTTCAAAGTAATCTCTAAGAGAAATTGTTTTAGCCTCCATAAACCAGAAATAAACTGTTTCGCACGAATTCATTCAATTTGATCAACTTGTGTATAAAGGTTGCCATTTTTTAAAGTATAGGAACAGTAAAGTACATCGCAATAATATTGAATTAAGTGTGATGATTTAATCAGTGCTCAACAAATTCATTAAAGAATTCCAAAGAACAAAAAAGGAAAGAAAAAAAAACAATGGATGGTAGAAGCATGTAATATCACCTTTAAATGCTTCATTTGCAAGGAGCTTAAGTTCTTCAGCTCGCGAAACATTGGAATTATCAGTTTCCATAATGGGCATGAATTGTCCTCTACAAGAAGTAAGGCACCACATTAGCAAATTCAAGATTTAACGATTAGTTTTTCATCCTCATCTACAATTCTCTATAAACTTTACAAGGAGTGTTGAGATGATATATAATATGTTAGCTAACTCGAGAAAATATAACATACACATGAACATATCAATGACCAATCAATATAAAACAATGTACTGGCGATACTCGAGGACTATTGTCAATTCCTAATTCAACCTAGCAGTAAATCAGAAGTAAACATATAGATGTATGTACATCTAAATATCTAATTAATATGCAACTCTTCATTGACTCACTGCAACCCATATATAAGTTCACGTCCACATAGCTGGTCACTATCATGTGAAGATACACAATGGTGTACAATGTTCATCCTCCTCTAATTTTCGCCATGATAGTAGTTAACAATTACAGACAAAAAAAAACATATTTCTTCAGGCATTAACAGTTTTACAACTGTGGCATACAACATATGAAGTCTAAAACCCTCAGTATGCAGTGAAGCTAATAAACGCATACCCATTAAACTTTGTCCAATCCCTATTTCTATTTCAATCAATAAACCACAATCCAGCTGGACCAAAACTATCCCCAATTGTCAGCAATTTTAACTCCTCAAATTATATCTGCTCAAAAATGTCATCTTCAGCCGAAAAAGTATTAGATTTGTGCATGCTTTTAAATTTTCAATCAAAAATAGAACCTGAACAGCATAAAAATCTAACCTTTAACGCAACAACTTAGCTAAGGCAATGGTATTTCTCATTAAACAGAATCCACAAACATTCAAGATTGAAAATTGAATATCACTTTCAGCCTACACAATCACCATAACTAAATGGAGGGGATAAGGGTTATCCCCTGTTTGGTTGCCGAGATAAACAACGAAATACAGTGAGACGGTTAGAAAAAATAGTTGCTATGAAAAAAAAAAGAGTTATTTTTCTATTGCTCTTTCTCATAAACCAAATAGAGAGTTGACCCAGAAGGAGAAAGTACCTATTGCATTAGCTGACACTGTCGGATCTCTCGCCTGAGAGAGTTGGAGGGAAATAGGAACCCTAATCGTATGAGTTTGCAAGTTGTTAAGGAGCAAAAAGACTTGGTCTTTGAAGAAGGGTTTAGAAGCAAACTATAAATATTGGGGACAAGAGGGGGGAGAGAGAGAGAGAGAGAGAGAGAGAGAGAGAGAGAGAGAGAGAGAGAGAGACTCTCAAGTCTCAACTGACTTGTAAATTTTTATCTGTTTCTTTTTCTTTTTCTTTTTTTCTTTTTTTTTTGGGAATGTTCTTTTTCTTTAAAAATAAAAATCCAATTGACTAAATAAATTTCAGAATTTGGAAGGAAAACAAATTATTTCTTTATGAGCTATTATTTATTAATTAATTCTTATTTTGATTTTTGACATTTTCTTCCAAATGTGTTTCATTTGTTTCTTGCTGGGTTTCATGGATGTGATTCCAAACTAAATAGTAAATACAGGTTGGGTGTTACTATCAAGTCTCAAGTCTCAACCCAATCAATTAGCATACATGATGATCAAATAGTGTTACTATCAACTATTTAAGGATAGAGTAAAAATATAGAATTGCACTTGATCTTTATTGGATAATGAAGTTATTGATTCTTTCTATATGTATATATATGTGTGTGTAAACTCAAGTTTTTTTTTTTGGTCAACATGTGTAAACTCAAGTTAAAAACTTGCAAACTCTTTATGCGCAACATCTATTCGGAAAAAAAATAAAAGATGCAAGGAATGTTAGTGACACTCAATATTATATGGGATATCAGTGCATGT
This sequence comes from Rubus idaeus, assembly GCA_030142095.1. Taxonomy (NCBI): domain Eukaryota; kingdom Viridiplantae; phylum Streptophyta; class Magnoliopsida; order Rosales; family Rosaceae; genus Rubus; species Rubus idaeus. Next base: position 34,635,077 of record CM057970.1, read on the forward strand.
TAGTAATTAGTTAGGGCTTGGCATTCTCCCACAAAATGGTAACAAGCTCAACATGATTGTGCTCAACCAACCTTGTTGGGGTTCCTGAAGTTGCCGATAGAAGGTCATTCCTCATATAGGAAAAAATGAGTCCATCAAGACTTTTGTGATAATGTGATGTAAGCAACTAAGCATGAATAATATTTAAGACTAGCTAACCTCTAGTTTTCTTTCAAAAAAAAAAGGCTCAGTTTTGCTTTAGATGGTTATTTTTCTCTTTTTTTGTGAATTAAAAAAGAATGTTCATCATGTCTCTCACCGAGAAATCGTAACAAAGTGTCTCAACAGATACTAAACAACATATCCGCAAGTGCAGTCTTTTTATTCTTCAATACTACTCATCTATATGTTTGGTCCCCAAAAAGCTTCTTCACTAAAGTGGTGGAGCACAATAATGCTGGCATCTGAATCTATCTCATGAAAATAGAATGTGAAGGCTGAATATACCATGAAACTGATTATTACTTTTTGCTATCTAAGTCACACAGTGATACCTACTAAACCAACCACCAGTTATTAATTAAGATGATTAATTAACAGAAGGAAAAAGAAAAACTGAAAACAGCCCAGGAGTGACGTGTTATATTTCTAATTTTGTATAGAGGAACCTCTGCCACTGGCCCACTGCTTTGATATATCTGATACCTACCTAACTAGCTAGTTCCAAGTTATGAACAGCTTACATCCCTTCCTTGCTGGTCATGATATTCTACGACATCTTGATCCTTAGCTCAACCCTACAATCCATAAGACAGAAAAACACTCAGACGCAGTAGCTTCGGTAAACCTTTGATGGCATATTGTCCAAGCTAGCCCCCATAATTCTGATTAGGATTAGTTGGTCCAAGATATTCTTCCAAGTGCCACCCCGGAATAGTACCCGCAGAGGTGGTCGTACTTCGGTTTAATGGTACCTTCTCTGATACAAGAGTCCCAATGCCACCAGTTTGCGTAGGAAATGTGTCTTTAATCTCACCAGAAGTGCCAGAGGAGGAGATTAAAGACACATTTCCTACACATTTCAACATTTCCTTGGTAGAGGAGGAGATACATGGTTCAGTTGCTTCAATCCCCACTTTCACCCCGGTAAGCAAAAACCTTTGGTGACTAGACACGTACGAGTTCGCTGTGTGTATGGCGACATCGCATTTCCGACAGAGTAAAGCTCGGTCCTGTAGACAGAAGAAGTAACCAACAGTCTCCTGCAAAATAAATAAACATATGATTACAGCATATACATCTCAACAGTTACAGAGCGCGGAATAGCAAGCTTCTTGCTAAATCCTTTATTCCTTGAGACAAATCATTAGCTAAATATACATTATTGACCGCTTAAGTTTTTGGAGTCGAGTGATTGCCTAACACGGTACATCTCCCTCTTTATCACTTGTAATTTAAATATGTAGGGTGAGATCGACTAGAGCTAAACTATCTAGCACTAAATTACTTGCAACGAAGGTTGAGGTAGTAGATCTATATATCCATTCAGGACCACACTGAAGCAACAAAATTACATTCAGATACAGATTTCGCAATTTTCAGCTGACATCACTCAATTTCAGTTATGGAGGCTAGCTAGATTTACCACGTACACGCTATCAAACCTAATTTACCAATTACTCTTAGATATTTTTCAATGCTCGATCGCTAATTGACTCCTTGACTAAGAACAGAAAGTGAGGCCCTCTTAAATGTTCTTTGGAAGTTATGGATCGAGTACGTCATGATGGATGGTCCAACTTACTCAATTTAAATACTCTGCACCAAAATCTCCAATCTCCAGCTGTTCTGAAATCATCCCAATCATCCCATATTCCCATACCCTACTAGACTAGAAACTTCCAAACAGTATAGCAAAACAAAAACAGCCAACAAAGCAGACAGGTACAATTGGCCAGGGTAGCCAAGAAATAATGCAGCTAGCTAGCTCTCTCTTTTTTTCTTTTTCTTTTTTAACATAAAATTATCTTTCGAACTGTTTGAACTCAACCAATTAGCAGAAACCACATTGACACAAGATTCAATTTTTGATAGGTACGTTATAAGCAGAAAATGAATGAAGTGATCGAAGTGAAGTGACTTGATTGAGAGAGATGGACACATGCATATATAGTACATGCATATATGCATGGTGGTTTAATTTGTACCTGGCAGATATCGCACTTGGGCATTGACGATGAGGAAGAGAGAGGGACTCTGTGGTGCTTGCTGGCTAACTTGTTGGCGGCGTGGATCTGGTGGTCGCATCCCCAGCATAACGCTGCCTCGTCCGCGCAGCACAGCACTTTCGCCTCTGCCACCTCGCATACATTGCACTGTATCTTCATCTCTCTGCTTCTCCTTCTCTCGAATGAATTAACAGATAGCGGCCGGCCGGTTGAGACAGTTTGACTGAAGCATGCACAAGAATAAGGAGCGAGTCTGAGAAATCGACACGTGGGTGACCCGTGCCACGCATGTGTTTGCGAGAGAAAAGACGGTGAGTGATGATCAGACCAACTCACCAACACACAGTAGTGGCGATTTTAATTTTTTTTTTTTTTTTTTTGGTTAAAAAAAGTTTAGGTGAGAGCTTAGTTCTCTACACCACCATCGCCAGTGCAAGCCTCGCAACCTAGGCCGGAAGGACCGACGATGTGACACGTACCCGTCACACCGCCCCTGAGTATGGATTTCCGCAGGAGACTTATAGATCGCGAGCCAAACGAGGCTGTTGGTAGCGGGGATCGAACCCGTGTGGGTGATACACCTCGGCGCCCGCCCTTGCTAACCGAGCCAAACCTATTGGCGTGGCGATTTTAATTTGGAGTTATAATATGGAATATATTTTGGCGGTTCAATTCCATCGCTTTATATATGCCAGCTTCCAAGTTCCAATATAACACTAGTAAACCTTTTTTCTATGCCAAAAAATATAAATATACATATATATATATATATATATATATATATTCAAAAAAAAAAAATCTTTCAAAACTTTTATTCAGAGATACTATATTTAGAATTATATTTTTATCATAAATTATTTCTTATTAAAAATTGTCATAAATTATTATTTATTAATTTTTTTTGTATGAATTATTTCACTTCACAAGTTCACATTAGAAATCATTTTTATTAATTTATTAATAATATATATTTATTTTTTAGACATGAAATGACTATATTATATCTCTTAATGTGACACGCGACCAACATTTGAATGAAAAATATTTGAATTGTCTGAGGGTGTAAATTGAAATTGTTTACCAAGTTCAAGGGTCAATTTCCATAATTGCAAATACGGGATATAAACTGATAATTATATCCAAGGTTAAAAGGTATTTTGGTAATCAAGCCATGTTATCATGTTTTTGTGCAAATAAATAGTATTCAGTTCGAAAAATCGAAAATATAAAAGTTATTGTTGCACGGCCAATGTGCAAATAAAAAGTTCCCACTCTTTTCGAATAGTTTTAAGAGTCATTTTACTGTTGCTTTGATCATTTCGATTTTTTTTCTCAGTATGCTTATAAAGAATTTGTGGTCACATACCTTAATGGGTAAAAAAAGAAATGTAACACGATTCGTGACTAATGAAAAGTTACTTAGTAATTTCGGGGTACATGTTTCTGATTCAGAACGATTTAATTGATATGTGAATTTATGTTTTTTTTTTATCATCAGTGGGGTCTGGATTTTTCGTAACCGGACAAAATAGGGTCCGAACTTAAAAAACGATCAATTAAGTATATGGACTTAAAAAAACATATCATTTAGGTACTTCCGTTACATTTCCGTAAAAAACAAGGGCAAAATAAACATTTCACTATACTTTTCATAAGAAAAAAAACTCTATTAGTTTTGTACAAGATGAAATTCGAACTTCTAACCAAATAATTAAAATTTTATGCCTTAACAACCAAGGCACAAGTACCTCTTGTTAAATCATATGCAAAAATAATATTTAAGTACTATAAAGTAAGACACACTTCTTCGTTTGATTCTCTCTTTTTCATTTTTTTTTCTTCTTTCCTTCAGTTCTCTGTTCTTCATTCCTCTTCCTCCAGTTCTCTCTTTTTGGGTCGGTTAGTTTCTTTTTTTTTTTTTGGGTAAAAGGATGTATTGAGAATGGGTTAATCATTCACCACAATCCCATAAAATTCTTTGAATGCGTTTTGTTCCCAGCAACCTCTATTAATTGAAGGTTTGCCAAACAATTAATTGAAGGTGGAGATTGGTTTCCCAGCAACCTCAATTTTTGTTCCCTTTCTCTTCTTCAACCTCTTCCTGCTCAATTTTTTCTTCCTTTCTTCTTCCTCTTACTCCTCAGTTCCAACTACAACAATCAAGCAACCAACTAATCACAATTCCAAAACCGAAGATCACATGCCCACTCCAATCCGAATTGCCGGCGCCGCCCAATTCAAATCACCAAGTTCACCCACCACCAATTCAAATCAACAAGCCTTCAATTGCAGCTCCGATTCGGAGCACCACAAGACCAATGTGAAGAAACAAACATTCTTCATCCACACTATTACGTCCCTTCACCTTCAGAAAAATCTCAAAAGCAAAAATGGCATCAGCCATGGCTTCCCAGGCTCTCCTCTCCCCAACCTCAACTCTCATCATCAGAGTATCAGACCCACCCCCAAATTCAAATCCTTATACACTCCAACTCCCTCAGTTAAGCTCAATCCCACTCCCAAACCCATTCCCAAACAGCGTCTCTCCTTCCGACCTCTCCGACCCCTCTGCGTCTCCGTCACCACAACCCCCAAACCATAACCCCACCCAATCTCAGGTCCCATCACCACCGCTCTCCGACGCCCCGACTCGCACTCTCACCACCCTCTTCGCCTAATCCCTAGCTGCGGCCCGCACAAGCTCAATTTCACTTGTCAAATTCGGTTCCCAATTCGGACCAGAGTGAGGGACTGAGGGGTTAGTTGGAGAGAGAGAGAGAGAGATCGGGAAAATATACCAAAAATAAAAATAAAAAATATGAATGAGGGCATAAGAGTCATTTCATTTAAAAAATATATAGTGAAATGTCTGATTTACCCTTATTTTTTACGGAGATTAAACGAAAATGTAACGGAAGTACTTAAATGACAAGTTTTTTTAAGTTCAAACACCTAATTGATCGTTTTTAAGTTCAGATCCTATTTCTCTTGGTCATGAAAAATTCTGACCCTACCAGTGATAAAAATCTTTTTTTTTTTTTGCTAGAAAGGAAGCTTTTGGCCTAGAGGATGAAAAGGGAGCACGAACTTGAGTTTGAACTGGACAATAGAGAATTTAAAGGTGACGCTATTGTATCGGTCGAGAACCGGTCCGGCTAGCAGACAGTTGTGCACGAAGTCTAGATTTCTAGTGGGAGTGTGGTATAGACAAGTCAAAGTTACGAGCTTTCATCATCTTTCACGAGTCTAATCATCCTCAACAACTTGCAAAGAGGAATTGTACACAGGTACAAATTCGTTGACGAGCTATAGCAACCGCTTTGGCTACAGCTCGTCACAAATTCTCTTCAGCAACGAAATAGTCCCTCTCAAATTCTGGACGGCGACTTTATTCTTATCCTCCTCCTCCAACTTGAATTGCCATTCTACTCTGTTAGCTCGGAACCCGAATACATGGACCGCGTGGATTCCGTGACGGCCCGGTTCACTTTGGGCAGGCAGTCCTCGCTGGCACCGGAGCTCGAGGACTCGGCGACGGTCGAACCGGGCGACGGGGTTATTGACCCGAGGGTCCGGCTCATGTACTTGGCCAACGAGGGAGACTTGGAAGGCATTGAGGAGCTCTTGGACTCGGGAACCAATGTCAATTTCAGTGACATCGATGGACGCACCGCTCTCCACGTTGCCGCCTGTCAGGGCCGAACCGACGTCGTTCAGTTGCTGCTTCACAGAGGCGCCGAGCTCGACCTCCGGGACTGCTGGGGCAGTACGGTAATTACAGTTCCCCATCCGCCAATTTCGTCACTTTTTACCTTGCTGGGGTTGCAATTGCTTAACTATACAGTGTGGTTGATTCAACAGCCTCTTGCAGATGCAGTGTATTATAAGAACGATGATGTCATCAAGCTTTTAGAGCAGCATGGAGCTAAACCTCCGGTAATTACTGGCACATTGTACTTATTTTTCGGTATTTTTTCTTGCCAAATAATCTGGTTCTTGGAATTTTAGATGGCTCCTATGCATGTCGAAAATGCACGTGAAGTCCCCGAGTATGAGATTGATCCTAAGGAGCTTGATTTTTCAAACAGGGTTGACATAACAAAGGTGACGTTTTATTTTGCTTTTAATACGATGAGTTTGGATTGCAGTTGAAACTCATAGTATGTGGGGAAGGAAATGACAATTTGACTATTTAAACTTAATGCATGTATGTGGTTACGTGCTTAAGAAAAAGACTCGGTTGAGTACGGATTAGTATTGATTAAGGTATCAGGTCTGACGTTTGCTGGGGATGTTGATGTTGGTTGCATAATTCTGCTCCTCATTCTATGTGATATATCTATAATAGGGAACCTATTGCATTGCATCTTGGCGCGGAATTCAAGTTGCAGTTAAAACGCTTGAGGAGAAAGGATTTGCTGATGAAGATAAAGTGTAGGTTTGCCTTGCTGTATTCATAGGGGGCTTTTGTCTGTACTTTTGTTACTTTTTTAGATTAGAGTGAAATTTAAATATGACTTTAAAGTTTAAATTTTTATTTTGATCGGAAATTGATGGCTCAATGGAATCTCAGAAATGCATTCAGGGATGAGCTTGCTTTACTTCAGAAGATACGACATCCCAATGTTGTCCAATTTTTGGGTGCTGTAACACAAAGTAGTCCAATGATGATTGTCACAGAATATCTACCCAAGGTTTGGTGCAAAATATGTGAAGAGATTAGCTTTATGCCTTCCCTGAAATTTTTTTGATTCCCAAGTCGTTCACGGTTCATCATTTCATATCATACCTGAGTATTTTGATTTTTGGCTTGTTATGTTGTTGCTATTTGGATAATTGAAGCTTTTCTTTGGTAAAACATCAGAGGACATGTTCAAATTTTTAGAGATTTTAGATTGTAATATCAAGTGAAAGACCAAACGATAAGTTGCTACATCATAATCCTTCACTATTATGCACAAAATTGAGTGTTTTGGTAGCCGATATAGACCTGTAAATGTCTAAATTGTTGGTTTGTGTTGAGGTTAAGAAAGAAAGGCACATTCGGGCATTGACACACTATAGATTGTAGGAAGCACTAAATGAGATGTGTGCATGTATGTATCGCGTGTTTGCTCAGCATCATAAACAGTTTATTAGTTCAAGCTTTTGTAAGCTTTTATTTTTATTACTGCAGGGAGATTTTCATTTATATCTTAAAAGAAAAGGTGCCTTAAAGCCAACATCAGCAGTGAAGTATGCACTTGACATTGCCAGGTCAGTCAAGTGGTTTGCGTATTGAAATGTTTGCAACTTTTATTTTTGGTAATGTACATGATCACCATAAAATGCCTGTTGACATGAAATCTTATGTTTCACTGCTACATGCTACTTTGGATGTCATTCATCTCTAGTGGGGAATTTCTGGTGTTTTTTTTTTGGTTGAATGAGGTGTAATCCTTTAATTCTTATATAATATATAATAAATTTCATTTTATCTATTGGGCAGTCATTGATCTTTATGTTGATCAATGTGACCTTCTGGTGTTTCTCCCACAATATATTTCGATTGGTGTTTTTGGTTTCACAATTGATAGTAGTGGGAGGTAGCTGATACCTGCTATAGCTGAATAGTTATTCACTTGTTCTCTTAGCTTAATGAGCACTGTACTGGTATATCTTGCAGGGGGATGAATTATCTGCATGAGCATAAACCTGAAGCAATAATTCATCGAGATCTTGAGCCCTCGTATGCTCTCTCTCTCTCATCATTTATCATGGCTGTTATTTATTTGTAGTGGTGAATAGACGTGAACCAACATAGTTGTGTTCATATTCAATCTACCTAATTCACTTGAAATTTATTAAATGAGCCATTGGGTCTGAAGGACAACCAAAATGTTACCAATAATCTATAGGTTTTAAGCTTGCTTCTCTCTCTCTCTCTCATTGTTTTTTATTTTGTAATGTTTTAGACAAAAGTGAGTGGCCTCGATCTGGGCACAAATTGATAACTTCTGGTGTTTCTTTGACTCTTTTACTTTAGTTGCAGTATATTTGTTTTAACAGTGGATTTTATTCATACTAGAAATGGCAACACACCCTACGTGTGTGACAGTGGGTAGTTTTTTTCTAAAAAGTAGTGGGCATTTTTTTATTGTAAATTATGTTATTAATTATTTTGCTTTTTACCTTTTTATCCCTGACAGTTGACATTTTATACAAAGTTATTCAAGATTTTAGGATTATTAAAGTAATAAAATTCGGTTATAGTTGACAAAGGCTCTTCTCTTAAATATAGGATAGATTTGTTTAAAACATCCTATTATATGCTGACTAGAATTATGTGCTATCAATAACTAAATGGTTGAAACTGTTGATAGTTTCTTAATTGTTCGTGAGTAAGATAACAGAAACATATTGCGGGATGATTCTGGGCATCTGAAAGTTGCAGACTTTGGGGTGAGCAAGCTACTGATACTCGCAGAGACAGTTAAAGAAGACAGACCTGTGACTAGTCAAGACACTTCTTGTATGTTGTCTTAAAGTGTTTATCCCTTATTTCTTAGATCAGTGCTGTGTAAAGTTATGGACTGTTTCTTTGTCGTATATGTCAACAGAATAAGGGTTAGGCTTCGTGCAACTGTTGAGTTTGATTGTGTGCAGAAGGGTGTGTGCCTGTTGTTAAATAACGTAATCTCTATTGAACAGGTAGATATGTGGCTCCTGAAGTTTACAGAAATGAAGAATATGATACCAAAGTGGATGTTTTTTCATTTGCCTTGATCTTGCAAGAGGTACGCTCTCTCTCATCCATCCTCTTCTTCGTGATATTTCTTATGTGATGCAGCCATTTTGTAAACCTCTTTTATCATGAGACCATTTCTTGCCTGCCAATTACTTAACCCAAAGAATTTCCATTCTGTCATTTAAATAGTTACTTCTCTTCCGCTAGTACATAAAATGACTACTGGAAAAATACATAAAAGATCATTTCGCCATGCAAGCTCTCCATAATAATTATGACCCATCTCTTTAGCCTCGTCCTCTAACAAGCTTTGTTGTCATTTGCTCTATCTTCTATTCTTCTTATAAACTTGATAAAAAATATTCAATATATTGGTTGTCCTGTAATCTCTATGAACTGAGCACTCAAAAAATTGCTGTGCATTAATGTTTTGCATTTCCGAGGTGTTTATTCTCTTTATTATTATAAGCAAAATTTGCATTGTCAATGATTGCAAGTAATATTTACTTATTTAGTTATTTCCCTTTTTCCCCAGATGATTGAAGGTTGTCTACCATTTTCTACAAAACCCGAAATGGAAGTACCTAAAGCATATGTTGCAAATGAGCGCCCACCCTTTAGAGCTCCACCAAAGCTTTATGCACATGGATTAAAGGAGTAAGTTGTTCGAATGCATCTATTGTTTCTCAAAGAATCACTAGTGTACCAAAAGTATGAGTCTTTTTTTTTTTAATTTCCTATATGGATGGAACTATGCTGTAAATTATTATAGTGAGTAGGTACCTGGTAACTGGTAAGTACTTGGAGTACAAGTTAGTTAGTTTGAAATATCTACATTGTTACGTTTTTCAGAAGTGGTGTCAACTGTCAAGTTATTGTGTCGTATACCAATTGTTTTGAATTTTGAACTATAGGCATGGTGTTGACCTTTTCTGTCAAGAAAATTATAGTGCTATTATTCATGTGTTTGACAAGGCTGCTAAGTAGCTTTGGGTTTCACTATCTTACAAACTGTTTTGACACACCTCATGATTATAAACAAGTTTGGATCCCTAATGGCTGGAACCTAAAAGCAACCATTATAGGGGGGAATTGTGTATCTCTTATTTGCGAGGAAAATGTTTTGTTACGGATCTACAGTGCTCAGTATGTTTCATACACTATATATATATATTTTGGCAAATTCTTTTCTACAGGGGGATTTCCAAGTTAAGAAAGCTTACTTTCTGTTTGTTTACAGATTGATTGAGGAATGTTGGAGTGAGGACCCATTCAGGAGACCAACATTCAAGCAAATAATTAAGAGGTTGGATAACATCAATGGCCAGTATGCTCGAAAAAGAAGACACTGGAAGGTGCTCTCTCTCTCTCTCTCTCTCTCATTTTTCTAGGCCACTTATCCTATATCTCCTGGAATTTGTCTTTTGTGTATCTGCAAATCAGTCAATTTGGCTATGAGTGTAAATAGGCTTCTGCAATTTCTTGTATTTTATACAGGTGATGCCACTTCTGTGTCTCCAGAACCTGGAGAACATGTTGAAGAAGGGTCGCTCAAGTCCCAGCAGCCATTCATCCTGCTCTACAATGAGATGAGTAACTATTGCCTTCATGCAGGATTTCAGCTGTTTTTTCTCCTTGATCTGAGGATGCTTTTCTGGTAGTCTAATTGTGAGATAGTTACACATTTTTTGGATTTCAGTTGTTGAACTGGGCCATTCCAGTATATCAAGTTTATCTTTCTTAGATGGCCAAGAGACACTGTAACGCATATTCGTGCGTGAAGAATTCCTAAAGTTTCTCCGAAACTGGAATTCTTTATTATTAATGATAATGATACCCCATAGTTTTGCCATTCTTCAGAATGTTTCCCTATTTTGTTGTCAAGTGGGCATGTGCTTGCATTAGGTTGTGGCTTGGAGCCTTATGCTGCTACTGAAATCTGTGATGTCGCAACATTGCAAGCTATCTAAAATGTCTCTCTCAATTGTTTGATCGAGATTATGCGGTTGCAATGTATTCGTTCATTAGTCTACGGCCTAACTAGTATTCTTTTTCTCTTTATGCTTCTTCCTCCTGCCTCTCTGATACTCTCGGGTCTCCCCTTCATTTCCTCCTTTATTCTTAACTTCCACATGGTAGCTCACATGGCTTACATAGTTGCATGTATATTGCAATGTACATGGAATTGATCTCACTTTAAAGGCTCTAACGCTGTCCAGACCCAAAAAAATAAAAAAGGCTCCAACGCTTCCTCATCATGATACCTCAGTTTGGTTATGCCGTGTATGACATTGCAAAGACATTCACCATTCAGTTGCGTCTTGGCTTTCGAGTTGATCAGGTTCATTTCTGCCTTTGGGTAGCAGTTTTTACACGTCCACTCTTTACATTCAAGGACTAAGGAAGGGGAGAGTGACAAAAAAAAAACTGCCCATATCAAAAGAAAAACAAACCAATCAACACAAAAGGCAAATTAAGCAGCCGAACATCTGGACCAACTTGTTGAGTAATCAAATTACTTAATTTCCCTCTCAGATGTACTTAGCTCAACAACTGGTATGTTTGTCTCATATTGTTTATGTCACCATTGATGAGTATGTCATATGAGTATATGACCAATTCAACACCGTCCTATCATAGGGATCTTCTATTTTTCTGGGAAGATATGCTCCTACATTGTGTTTTTGGTATGTGTTTGTATTTGTCTCTTAATCCTCTAGTCTTTATTTTAATCATGCAACTACAACCATACTTCGTGTGAACATTGGCTTTTACGCAAACGTTGAAGCCATTATTTTGCGAAAATTATCAATCTTAGGAAATTTAGTCACTCATGTAAACCAATGTTAGGCACAGAAAAAATGAACCGAAAGGGTTCCGGTTAGTGTGGTTCGGGCAGTTTCGCCTGGTTTCGTAGTGCAGAAGTCCACCCCTACCATTCAAGGTGCGAAGAGGCCAAGGCAGTTGACAGTTGAACTAGAGAGACTACCCTAGTACGAAGTTGACATTGAAACCTTAATCGAATCCTTAAACTAGTGTAAACGAATCCTTAACGCAATCTATATTGTATAGACAGCGTGCCTCCAATCTCCCATCATTAGTGACCAAGACTTATAATTAGCTCCTTAATTCTTGCTTAGAATGTTTGTGATGTAAGGGCTGACATAGTATAACCAAGTAACAAGGAAGAGGTGTCCGGCCATTGCCAAGTGTCAAACACTCAAATCTTTGTTACATTGTAGTATACTGCCGCTTACATAAATTTGGGATTTGATTTTTGTTGTTGTTTTTATTTCTTTCGCATATTGATGCCAAGCTATTGCACATTCTAATTTTGGGTCTCCTTCCTCATCTCCTATATATACATCATCACCATTCACCCATCTGTTTACTTCCTCATCTGCACAAGAATTAAGTTATCCATTTTAGGGAATCTAGTCATTTATTGAACTATCCATTTACGAAACTTCATACCTTGCAAAACAACAAAAATAGAGATTTTGAAGAATAAGAAGAAGACACTAATAGTTTCAGATTCAGGTCACATTCAAGTGTCAACCTCAGAGAAAATGGAGAGCCAGAAATCCACGGAGTCTCTGAGTCCTGACTCGTCATCATCCACATCAGTTGAAGAGTTTCTGGAGCAAAAAGGAGTGGCATTCAAATGGTGGCCTAAGCTTGTGGTTTGGGAGTCAAGACTCCTATGGAGTTTATCAGCTTCATCAATCATTCTCTCTATAGTCACCTACATGCTCAGCTTTGTCACTCTCATGTTTTGTGGCCATTTGAGTTCATTGGAACTTGCTGGAGCCTCCATTGCTTGTGTGGGAATTCAAGGCCTTTCTTATGGCATCATGGTATGAACACAAAAATGTACCTAATAATTCATCTACTTACAAAAGTCCGTCACTTGATATGTACTATGTTGTTCGTCTGTGAATCTGTAACAATGGACTCTGTTTTTGAGAGTATGGTCCGGATTCAAAGTCTAACGCGTCAACGCGACAATAAAACATTTACCCATTATTCATTAGTCTAAGTACTTATGTTGAACTCTTGTATTTCTTGCTTTGAATTCGAAGTTGGGGATGGCAAGTGCTGTGCAAACAGTGTGTGGACAAGCCTATGGAGCCAAACACTTGGGAGCAATGGGGATCGTATGCCAAAGAGCAATCATCTTGCACTTGGGAGCAGCAGTCCTCCTTACACCTCTGTATTGGTGGTCAGGACCAATACTAATAGCCATGGGCCAATCACAAATCATAGCAGAGAAGGGCCAAATCTTTGCAAGGGGTTTAACCCCTCAACTCTATGCATTTGCCATAAACTGTCCCCAGCAGAGGTTCCTTCAAGCGCAGAACATAGTGAACCCTTTGGCACTCATGTCCGTCGGAGTTTTCCTCCTTCACACTCTTCTCACTTGGTTGGTGGTTGATGTTGTGAGATATGGGCTACTGGAAGCTGCTCTTACTCTCAGCTTTTCTTGGTGGTTGCTTGTGATTGCATTTGGGGTTTACATTGTTGTAAGCCCCAAGTGCAAGGAAACTTGGACTGGCTTCTCTTGCAAAGCCTTCAGGGGTATTTGGCCTTATTTCAAGTTCACTGTTGCCTCTGCTTTCATGCTGTGGTATGTCTAAAATCTTAACCCTTTACTTTTACTCCTCTTTGTTGCTTTAAAATAACTGTTGTGGCTGATCGGATCGTACGTTGATGTAGTTTGGAGATATGGTACAGCCAAGGGCTAGTGCTTATGTCAGGGCTCCTCGCCAACCCTACAATCTCCCTGGACTCCATTTCTATCTGGTATGTCTTTTGTTAGAATAATCTCTTTAACTTAATTCTCTATTGTCAGTCAATTTGACATTGTTATTATGTGATACAATTGCAGCATGAATTACTTGAACTGGGACATGCAATTTATGTTAGGCTTAAGTGCAGCTGCCAGGTTTGTGACTAATTTCAAGAGTTGTCTATTCTTCTGCAAATAAGTTTTGGAAATATTTCAGTGATGACTGAAACTTGGCTTATGCAGTGTTCGAGTCAGTAATGAACTTGGGGCCGGTCATCCAAAGGTGGCCAGATTTTCGGTGTATGTGGTGAACATGACCAGCGTCTTGATTAGTGTAATCTTCAGTGTAATTGTACTGATCTTCAGAGTTCAGTTAAGCCAGCTATTTGCAAGCGATGCAGCAGTTATCAAGGCGGTGTCTGATTTAACTCCGCTGCTCGCCATCTCTATTTTCTTGAACGGCATTCAACCTATACTCTCAGGTGTGGCAATTGGAAGTGGACGGCAAGCTGTTGTGGCTTATGTTAACTTGTTTTGTTACTATTTCATTGGTCTTCCAATTGGGTGTGTTCTTGGCTTTAAACTTAGAATGGGAGTAGCAGTAAGTTGAATTTCTCACCATTCTCCTCAGTAAAGTCAATGCCTTGTGATTGTGAATGACAGAACTGATGCCTTGTACCTTTTTTCAGGGAATTTGGTGGGGGATGATTATTGGAGTTTTCTTGCAAACACTAGCCCTAGTTATTCTCACTGCAAGAACAAATTGGAACGCTCAGGTAACTTAAAAGTTTTTTCAAAGTTTCTAGCTTAATTGAGCATACAGTGGACACACAATTTATATCATGCTTTTGTAGGTTGAAAAAGCAGTTGAGCGCTTGAAGAAATCTGCAAGTGAAGAAAACTTTAGCTTAAGCCTATAGAGGATTAGAGGTGTTCAAACTACATTTCACTTCAGTTTTGACTATATGTTTGTGTACTTCTCCTGTATAGAACCAATCAGATGTTGACACTTTAGGGACTGTAGGCAGGTGGTATAGAGAACGCACAATATACATTCTTAACTGAAGCAAAAAATTTCTCTTCATTATCAGATAACAAAGTCGTATCTGTTTTATAATAGTTGTGAAGAGCTTAAACCAATTGTCAATTGGAGACAAGGTAACAAATAATTGTGCAAAAGATCTAAAGATTTCCTAATCAGATGCTAGGTTAAAGGCTCTCAGCCCTATTTGAAGAAAATGATCAAATTTCACATTTGCACTGCAAATTATCTTTCAGACTTCAGTCTGTTTCTGGTGTGGAGTCGAGAAATCAGGAAGTGAAAAAAGGTATTCGTTCCTTGGTGTTCATTTTATGTGAACCAACATGTATTTGCTCCCATCATCTTTCTGGCTCACATAACCAGTGCTGCTAGTGCTGTCTTGTCTCTGGCTGTCATTATCATCCTCGCCCTCCTGAGCCAGGTCAGTACTAAATCTTTTATAGAACTGCAAAACCTTAGGGTGCACCATAATCTTCCAGCGATCGAAACCAGATAAATACAGGCCATCCAAACTTCTCACACGGGAAAGAGCTACATAAACCATTCCATTCTCAAAAGCTCTAGAGAGATCAGTGTGAAGGCGGTCAAGAGTCATGCCCTGGCACTTGTGAATGCTTGAAGCCCATGCCAATATGAGAGGCAGCTGCTTCCGTTCAGCAACAACCTTATCTCCCTCTGTCACAACCCATGTTTCTGGTTCAATCAACAGTTCTGGCCCTGAATCAAACTTGACTATCGGTAGCAGACCAGCATTGCATATGCCTGTTATATCCTTATTTTTTGGCGCATAAAATCCCTGAACAGTACCAGTCGCACCATTCACCAGGCCACACCAAGTATTCAAATTCTTGACCAGCATCACCCTCGCATCTTTACACAGCGCAACTTCCTTGGGGGCTATTCCTTGTTCAAGCTGTGGCTTCCTAGACTCCTCACCACTATCAACAGCTGAATAAACAACAAGTTCATTGCCTAAGCTTTCCAATCTATTTGCATTCACTCTGTTCACATCTTCAATCCTTGGATAGAGTTGTACAACAGAAGGATCTGGCTCAGCCTCGGAGCAAGATTGTTCTAGAAACTTTAAGTCTTCAGGATCACTCTCCCCTCTTCTTATTCCATTAAGTAACTTAATAAGCTGAGGGTCTGATTGGCGAAAAATCTTTGTCAGATTAACTTGCAAGTCAAAGCTAGAATTCCAACAGTCAGCTTCAAATGCATATTCTTTACCCCCTGAATTCTGCTGGGGTCTAATGGGAGGTAACTGAAAGAAATCCCCACCCACGACAAGCTGAATCCCACCCCAACTTTCATCGACTTGTCGTATTTGTCTGGCAATGTATTCAAGACTCGAAAAAAACTCTGCATCCACCATGCTAGTCTCATCTAAAACCAATGCCTTAACCTTCAACCACCTCTTGTAAGCCTTGTTATTTAGGAGAATCCTATGCATCAAAGTGTCTCTATCAGCCAAGGGATACCCAACACCCGCAAAAGAGTGAAGAGTCTGCCCTCGAATAGCACAAGCCGCAACACCCGTAGGCGCTGTGACAAAAACTTTTGAGGGTCTATGCTGCTTCTTCAACATTTTGATAATATGCTGAACCAAAATTGTTTTCCCAGTGCCCGCCGAACCCGTAATGAACACAGATTTTCCCTCAGAAATGGCAGATATGACTTGTTTTTGTTCATCAGTCCATTCAATTTTTATTTTTGTGTTTTCGGCTTCTCCCTGCTTGGCTTTATATCTGGTCTTGTATCTATTTTGAGCCCATTTCTTGCTTTTGTAACTGACTGTGGTGCTAAAATTTCTGTGTGCAGGCCCTACTAAAGCTAAAAGCTTCATACCCAGCATTGTATCCCCTAAACCTCTTACTGGGTTCTCAAGATTTTGCCTAAATAAGGCGCTATACTCGTAGTTAGTAATCGTAACAAGCAGCCACTACAATCAATGCTTCATCAATAGGAAACAGAAACCAGTATATAATGGCGAAATGATATCTACGTAAAGTGATGATAATCAGTACAAGCACCAAGAAAGCAAGCTAGAAAGAGTCGAATTTACCTTTCACGTTGCGTTTGGAATCTGGGTTGAGAGAAAGATAAGAACTTTCCCACCCAAATTGCTTTATCAGTCAGACCCAGATATCACTCTCTCTAATTTTAGATTTCTACGAAACAAACGAAAGAGGTCGAGATCGAGGTTGAGGCTGACCAGCCAAAAGGAGCAATCTTGGGCTTTGGTTTTCGTTTTGGGCTTTTTCCTTTTACTTCACAATCAACACTTCTCTTATGAGACACCACCATAACTTGCTATGTTCATCTGCAATACTAATGTAACGTGTATCATGTTCAAAAATCAAAATTTATTTTATTCTAGTTTAGTAAATTCCTCTTTGATTGGGAAAAACAAATTACTCTTATTTTTTTTAGACAAATCTCTTTTTTATTTTGCATCCCGCATTGTGACATTAAAATTGCAATGACGTACATGTTCAAAAAATTCTTGATTTCGAACTGCAAGCATCTTTTAAGTTTATCTTTTCGACATGCAAAAGATATACTTGATTGTATCAAAGTAAAAGAAAACAAAAACGAACATTCACTAGAATGAAAAGAAGTAGATTCATTTGACTTCATAATTGTTGTGATTATTTTAGGACTGTCGCACAATGGTACTATATATATAATACATCAGCGGTGTTCTCTTGGTTAGTAACTACATTAGAACCTTTTTAAATTAATTATCTTAGGATCACCTAAATTCTATTAAATTAGCGATATATTACTTTATTGAATATCAATTTAGTAAGAATTACTTAGTCGGAACCGAATAATTTTATTATTTAAAAAAATATATTAATTTATCAAATATTAATTTAAAGAGGTTATACTGTAATAAAAAAAACTTTGAGTTCTATAACTAATAAGAAAACCTTGAGTTCTATACACCAAAAATTAATATAACATTTGATTATACACGGAGGACATTTTTTTTTTGTTAAGGTGCTAAAAGCCTAAAATACATCTTTGCTAACTTACATGTAAACGCGTGTCTCAAACGTACGCTGTCGTGTGGATCTCCAAATATATGACTCCCACATGCATGCATTGGTTCTCGAGTGTACGTAGGAGTAAATGAGTAATCATATAAACCATTTGGGATCTAGCATTTGGAAGTACTATATTTCTCATTCTTCACTGCAAAAACAAGAAATGTAAATCTCATGCTATTGCTTTTGTAGTTAAAGATCGAAGAGGTTTTAATCCAGAAATGAACATGCACCTAAATGAACCCTAGCTATATCTAGCTAGCCAAGTGATCATGGTGCCGTTGGTAATTAATAACGAAACATCGAACGTTATTCAAGAATCATATATATATATAGATAAAACCTCAAAAAATCGAAGCCAATTCAATATAAAAAATATATATAATGGAGAGTTAGGGGAGGACTTAAACCAAAATCTCTAAAACTAAAACACCATCAATACAAGAAATTAGAAAAACTACCTGATCAACGAAAATGAAAGTTAACTTTATATATATTCTCAATTCATAAATATAAATAGCAAAGAGCTAGCTAGCTCCTTCTGTATGTATATATGCTCTCCATCTATTTCATCTAGTTCTTACTGATGAGTGCCTCCCTCGATCGTCAGTAAATATGAGAGTGAACTTAACTCACTTAACCTAGATATGTATATATATATATATATATATATATATGAAACTGACAATTAAAAAGGGAGAACAAGAAAAATGATCGGTTTTTGATATATGAATGAAGGTAGACAGAAAATTGACTGATCGAACTGCAGGTACTATATAAATTACACTACTTCAGTAATTACTTACTGCTAGCTGATGATCGAATTAATTAATACATATAAATGTCTGATATCGATCTGCTGCAGTACTACTACATACAATTAATTACTTGCATATATACGGAATCATACTTGGTTAGCTGACGATCGATCGAGCAAAAATAAATGTCTGATATCGAACTGCTGCGCTATATACAATTATACATACATATAGGAGTACGTACGTACGTACTGCGCGCTTTTAACTTCAAGTCTGCAGCTAGCTACAAATTCATATATTTATGCAGATCAAGATGCAGCAAATTAATATTAGTTTTTTACGTGAGTGGGGCAATCTATCTTTTTCTCTGATCTTTTTTTCTTTGGGGGTATGCAAAGGCAAATGCAAGATTGTTTGTTGGACTTTGGACTAAATTAGTCTGTCCTCTGAATTCAAAACATTAGGATCGAAATGGGGGAAAAGGACAAGAGAAGAGACAGACAAGGGTCTGGGTTTCTGTGCATGGCCTCAAATTTTTGGCTACGTAGCCCTTAGCTTGCCTTTTCCACTTACGTGCAAGTTGGGTTGGGGTCCTTCCTTTAACTAGTAGTATGAACTTAATTGTTTCCTTTGAATTATTTTCAACTACTGTGGAAGTCTCGATCTCATCCATTCAGTTCTCTTTCCAAGTGACTGTAATTAACTACCTAATTCTGGTATGTCGATGCTATTCTTATAGTTTGTTTTCGATGTACTTTCTCTTTCTTTCTTTTTTGTGTGAAAAACTTTAGGTAAAAATGAGGCTTCCTTACACTACCAGGGTCAGGGCAAACTTACGACCTAACCTGATAGGCCTTACGAAGCTAGACAGTGTTCCAGCCTAGCCCACCAAGGACATTTTCTAGATCGCCCAGCAACACTCCCAACGAGGGAGCTTTTACAAGATTGCTGGCAGCGGGGATCGAACTTGAGTTTGGGCTCAACCACAACTCCGCCCATGCCAACTCAACCAACCTGTTTTCTAATGAATGATAGAGGACGGAGTAGGGTTAATATAGGCCAAGAAGATTAAAAAGAAAGAAATGACATTAAAATGCTTAAACAAATCGAAAAATCACATATAAAATAGACAATATAATGTAACGTTCGAAAGGTTATTATTATGAATATTTTCGGTCACTTGAAACATGAATTCGAAGTGCGGATAATCAGGAAGAAAAGGGAAAAAATCACCTTTAGTCCCTGAAGTTTGACTCATTCAACACTTTCGTTCATGAACTTTGAAATATATCACTTTTGTTCCTAAACTTTGAAAAAAAACTATCACTTTCGTCCATGACCAAGGTTTTTACCGAATAAACCTTCGATTCCGGCCAATTCTAACGACAACACATACTGGGCTTTGAAGCCCTCCTTGAGGCGAGTTCAACGCCACCAATCTCGCCTCAAACCGCCGCCGGACGGAGGAGAATTTTACGATTAAAGTTTTGGCCACTACCGACTTTCGGGCTAAATTCGAGCAATTTTAGACTGAATTGAGCTTAGCTCCAATTATAAAAGTTACTCCTCTCATCCGTGCGAACATTTTGATATAGGTTTTGCACCATTTTTTCCGGTCAAAGACGAAAGTGATATATTTCAAAGTTCAGGAACGAAAGTGTTAAACGAATCAAAATTGAGGGATTAAAAGTGTATTTTTCCCGGAAGAAGAATTGCTTCGAAAAGACTCATAGCCAAAGCCAATTAACTTTTCTCGACTGGTCTCAACTCTAGTACCAACAACTTCTCAATCAATCGCTACCCGCTAGCATCAGAAAGTGTTTGAAAAGGTATGTCAATTTAAACTGCACATATATTGTCAAATCTCGTGTATCGTTACTTGCATATTCGATCAATCAATCTCTTTACCCATAAAAACAATTGGTCCTTTTGTGAAAACCTCGTGTCAAATTTTTGAAAATGTATATTTATTAAGAATTTATCTCTAAAAAAAATCATATAAACAAGAAGACAAGATAACGAATATAATATATATCGATCCGCATTGATATTTTTTTTCTTTCTTTTTGGACACAAGAAAGTATATTCCTAGCAAAAAAAAAAGTTATCGGAGATTTTTATTTTTTTAAATTAAGGAATTTTGATATCAGCTGTCAAATCAAAACAGCTTTGGAGATCTTTATTAGAGAAACCCTGTATATATATATTTCCATGGGGGAACTTATCCGTCAGTAGCAAGTAATTAATCATTTGTCCGTCCAGTGAATAGTCCGAAGCTTTGGAGTAGTACGTAGTCAAAAGTAAGTTAGATCTTCATAATTATTAAGTTAGATATTCAAAGTAATAATGATTCATGCCACACACGTACGTACTTTACCCTCGATCAACCGTACTGCTCCATCCTCGATCAACTTGATCAACGGCTGGGCATGCATATATATAGTTTTACTTTTACCAAAAACAAAGTGAATCATGCATGTGATTATTTGATCCATCACTTCTTCCATCTTATAGCTAGCTAGCCAAGTCACATGTATGCAATGAGTTTTCAACACATTACTCAATAGTTAATAGTTCCCAATTCATGAGGGATCGAGTACTAGTCAATTTCACCAAATTCATGGCCATAGCTATATATGTAGTGAAACATTCAAGAAAATAATTGAGGGAAAAAAAAGAAGAAGATAAGTATAAATATAACCAAAATTAACTTTCATCATAAAATTATTAAAAGACGGTACTATCTTTTCGATCCGGTTATATGAGACTTTAAAAAATAATTGTGATGGTATATTAAAAGTGTGCCAATTCAGATCCATGCATTTTTTTGAAAGAAAAAATAATTAATTAATGAATTTTTTTTATAAGAATTAATTAATGATTGAGATTGATAATCTTACAAGAAACATTCTAAATGATCTGGCTAGCTAGAGAAACTTTCTTTGATAATATTTGCTTTTTAACCTGACATTTTGCACTTGGCTGGGAAGATATATATATTTATATATAAATAAAGTAATTGTGCACCAACCCAGCCTACATGCCTAAGCTATTAATTTACTTAAAGAGTTCTAAAGGCTGAGCCTACTTAATCCATGAGAAATTAATTTGAGAAAGCAAAAGCCTATAGCAAGCTAGCTAGCTAGACGAACAAAACCTCTCTTTTTTTTTTTTTTTAATTACCAGAGATTGAAACGTTTGATTTATCCATAGAAGGATTACAAATATTAAAGACATTTCTAATATAATTCATTAGACATTTCCGGGTTCATATTCTATAAGGAGACTATGATCGAGCTACTGTGTTGCAATTAATCACGATCGAGTTGGAACAAAAATAGCTTGGTTGATACGAAACAAAAGCTAGAGATCGAATCTTGATGTCTTCCACACGTACTAGAGCTCTTGCACCCAGGATAGCTCTGTGCAAAAACTAGAAGTTTCGTAATGACATAAACACATTCCAATGCCGGAATTAACAATCTTATAATGTTGTGTGCCACGATCATATTATAAGTAAGTGGGGATGATTCATAATACTTCTGTACGTGTGTGCGCGCGCGTGAGCCAAACACATTAGTGATCGACTACCTAATCTCGGTATTAAAACCTGTCTGCATGTGTCTCAGGAACTACCTATATATGAAATTAACCCCTTGTTCCTCTAACCTAGGGTTAACCATAGTTAGCTACCTAAGCAATATTAATTTCTCAAAACCAAAGTCGCCCATAATGCGAACAAATGAGAAGACGAACGTACTCTTCCATATAGAAATACCTAATTCCCAACTACATGAGCTTTAATTTCCAAAAATTGACACGTATGCATGCATAGATCATGGTGGTGCGTAGGTTAATTAAACTTTGATCTAATAATTCACCTAATTAATTATCTTGGGTTGTTTAATTATTTTCGGTGAGAATTAATTTAGAAATGGGCAGTGACATGATCAAGGACTCAAAGCTTAAATATATAGTAGCATCATCAAACATGGGGGTGCATCTGTGCTTAATTAATAGTGGTGCACATACTTCAATGGCCGGACACCACCGCAGCACGTGCGTCAGAAAGGAGGAGGACATAAATAGAAAGTTAAAAAGTTGCTTACGAAAACTATTAAACAAATCAGAAGGCGGGAAAAACAAGCCCTAATTTCTAGGTTTTGTGAAAATTAATGAAAACAGTTAATACCCACTTCGCCGATGGATGCCCTGATCTGATGGAAATATAATAGGCTGTAATATATCTGATGGAAATTATGAACGATGTGCCTGTATACTTGCCGGCCAGTCAGTCGAACAAAATAACAAGGTAAGTATCCCTAATGTTCATACGAAAATTATAGTGGCCTTAAATTATACAGATGATGATCGATCAGTATTACTGTATCAACAAGCTTGGCTTATGAAAAATCCATCTGAGATTTTGGAATGAATAACATGCTTGGGTACATTGTGAAAATTTGTCTTTAACTTCCTCATTCTACTTGAGAAATGAAATATATATATATATATATATATATATGTAAACATGTTACCATAGCATTATATAGGAAATGGTATACGATGAACATTCATATTTAACCTTGAAAGGAGTTGTGGTTGCGGTTGGATCATCGTAGAAACCTCCAAGAAGCTAGCTAGGCTCCGTTGTGAGTGTTTTCATGGCAGATGTGTATGTCCGGCTGGTTGGTAATGAACTTACAGCAGAGGTGTGTGTTTGTCTGCCATATATATAGCTAGGTTTAGTAATTAGGTCGTCTGCGCTTTGGTGTAACGTACACTAGCTAGCTTGCTTATTCAGTAGAGAAGAAGAACCACGAGCAGTATGAGATGGTTTCTAATTCTATGATAGAGTCTAGGATTCCACGCCTCATTTAAGTCCAAGTGTGTTTGGTATAATAAGATGACGAAGTCTCTTTTATTAATTCTTTTGGAGAAGCATGGGGGAGTGTACGTAGTCCGTAATTAGCCCTTTTTTTTCTTATAGGATTGTCATAGTTATTCTGTAGTATGTTTCCGTTAACTTGTAATGGCCTGAAAGGTTGGTGCTACACTAGAGTACTGAACAATCAGTTAGAATGTATTGCATATATCTCTTTCGGTTCTCTATGCTGCCTCAATATTTTCCTAAACTAGATTCCTTTAAGAGCGTTTAGGTGTAGAATACTTTAAGGAGCCTAATAATTTGACGTATATCTTTTGATAAAAAATATATTATATACGTCAATTTAAATTCTAGCAAATTTTCTTTCTTTAATTGGTAGAAAATAACAGCCAGTTGCTCCGTCTTTATGTAATCGTTTAAGGTTTTAATAAAAGTTTCATTTTCTAAAAAAAAAAAAAAAAATTGGTAGAAAATAGCACAATCCCAAGTTCCGCAATCTCATGATGATATTATATCATATATACATAATTCATAAATACAAGTTTTTACTATGTGTTTGTATGATAATCGCTTTGGTCATGTTTGAGATTGCTTCTGAAATGTCTGAAATTAGTTTTCAAATTTAGTGAAAGCATTTTTGTATGTGAAATTGTTTCTTAAAACTACTTTTAAGTGTTTCTAAAACTTACCAAAAATAATTTGTTTTATATTATAAATAATTTAAAAGCATTTTTGGGTCTCCGAAAAACAATCACAAACAAATCTTAATTGGTAGAAAAATATGATATTTAATGTATTGGCATTTTTATTTTTTAATACAAAAAATACAAATACAAACTAAAAAAAAAACCCACTATAATATTGTTCTATTGTTGTTAGAAGAAATAGCACACTCCCAAGCTCTGTCATCCCACACGATATTATATCATATATACATAATTCATAAATATAAGTTTTTACTATGTATTTATATGATAATCGCTTTGAGTGACTATCTTAATTAGTAAAAAAAAAAATTTAGAATATTGTTATTTTTTTAATACAAAAAATATTAATACAAACCGTCTAGTGGCATCGTTGTATTGTTGTTAGATGTCGTGTACAACTTACACGCCAACAAAAATATTCTAGTAGAGTAATTGTAGCTTCTTCCTTTTTCCACCGGGCAAAGGCAACCAAACAGTTTCACCGACCAAAAAAAAAAAGAACAGTATTTATATTATTGATTTTTGCATTTTTCAATAAGTAGAAGCATGTCCTTATCCGCGGGACAGATGTTTGTGGTGGCTGGGCCCTCCTAGTGGAGCGCCTGTCGCCATCATCACATGAAACATGTATGGTTGAGATGTATGGTTGAGCATACATACATGACACACATGATACATGGTCGATCATGATGCTCCAGGGTTAGGGTGGGGTCTCGTGGAAGGAAGAAGATGCCCCTTTAAGAATAGGGTATAGAAAATCAACCGTCACCATCATGAGCTTGCAACCCCCCATTTAGTGTAATTTCACTGTTCATGTACTACTTTGGTCTTGGGGAGACCTCTTGAGGCTCATTCTCCAACAAGTCAAAACCATCTTAACGAATCGTTTGCATGTGATCACATACCCCATCTTCAAATAATCTCGATCATTTCGTAGTTTATCCCCTTAATTGATTTGTATTAGGGGTGGGCACGGGTCGGGCCGGATTGGTTTTAAGCCCAACCCGCATTCGGCCCGATTTGTTCGGTTGGCCCAACATAGAAACCGCAACCGGATTTTTTTGTAGTGGGCCGAATTTCATGTTCGGTCCAGTTCGGTTTCGGTTATTATTTTAGGCCCAACTAAATTTTTTCTTCAAGAATCTGATATATCCTAAGGCTCATATAATGGAAATAGTCAAACAGAAATTGAAACTTTTTGATTTTGTGGATAAATGGGGACCAAATGGCCCAAAAAACAGAAACAAACGAAAGAAAGTAAGAAACTCAAGTCATGCAAGCCATCCAAAAGAGCAAAGTTAATAGTTAATACAAATTACAGACCCACAATATAAATTAAAAGTTCAAAGTTCATAGCAAATTAATATTACAAACCCTTAAATCCTTAATAAGTTAATAAACATGGAAAATTCAAATTTTTCAAACTAATTAGCTGCCAGCAAAAACATCAGCATTTCGGCATTTCTCCAGCAAAAACATCAGCATTTCAGCATTTTTCCAGCAAAAACATCACTTCCAGCAATAGATTGAACCCTTCATCACTTCATCTCAATCCTCAACCTCAATAACATTACCAACACCAATTTCTAGTTCACAAAACAAAAACAAAGGCCCATACAAGTGTTAAAACATAAAACAGCTTGAGCAAAAGTAAAAAAGAAAATCATAAACAAAAGTAAATATACCTGATTCAAGTTTCTCCAATTCATTATACATCTCCAGCTCATTGGTAGTAGGCTCCTTGTATAAGGACAAACTGTTTGCCCTTAACCAATCATTAGAACAAACCAAACATTCAACCATTTTTGGAGTCAAGCTTGCCCTAAAAGGATCCACAACCCTTTTTCCAAGGCTGAAAGCACTTTCTGAAGCCACTGTTGATGCAGGAACAGCAAACACATCTCTTGCAATCTGTGACAAAATTGGATACCTAGGTGCATTCTCTTTCCACCAACCCAACAAATCAAACTTCAAATTTGCAGGGTCCTCAGCAGCCTCCAACAAATACTTGTCTACCTCATCTTTTATCTCCACAACATCCTTCTCTTGTCTAAGCTTCTTAAACCCTTGAATGTTTTGAGCATGACTATCCTCACACTCATCAGCAATTGCATTTGCTGATTTTGGAAGGGTGACATCCAAAGAAGCTTGGGCAGCCTCCGGATCAGATGCAACATACTCCTTAAACAGCTTGAGAAATATGCTTTTCACCTCACCAACCATCAAACCCACCACGTCGCCATTGGTTTTGTCTTGCTGCAACTTGGGGAAGAAGTACTCAAGATACAACATTTTGTATCTTGGATCAAGCACAACAGCAATAAGGAGAATCTTGTTCATGTCTTCAAGCTTGTTCCAATACTTGTCAAATTTCATCTTCATGGATGTCCCTATGCTGGCCATAAGAGGATCATCACTTTTGATGCATTTTTCTAACTCTGCAACAATGGTGCACATCCAAAGCAAAGGCTGGTTTGCTGTCACCACTTTGGTACCACTAAATTGAAGTGTTGCATCATAGAAAATCTTCAAAAATTTCACCAACCTAGCTGCCTTTTCCCAATCAACAAATTGTGGAGGTCCATCCCTTTTTTTTCCAGCAACCCTCTCTTGAAAGTAGTTCTCAAACTGTGTATCCTCATCCTCTAACCTCATGAAGGCCTTTTTGAACTTAATAGCAATTTCCAGCATAAAATAGGTAGAATTCCACCTTGTGCAGACATCCAAGGGCACAACTGTAAGGGCAAGATTTCTTGCATATTGGCTATTTCCTAATTAGACAAAACCTATTCCCTGTAATTGCATTTAATTGTATAGTTGATAGGGTTTTATAAGTCGTGGCATTAGGATTGATGATCGTTCGGCTTCCTTGAAGTTCATCTCTATGGTTCGTGGTGATTTCCTCTACTTCCTCAAGGTATGGATCATGCATTTGCATCTCATACATATTTGGTTCTCTTAGGAAGTCTTTTCAATCACCTTAGGGTTGCTAGAACTTAAAATTGGTTTTATGTGAAAATTGCAAAACTTGATTAAAAACCGATTTTTACTCTGGACGATCGATCGTCACCTATCGGGCGATCGATCGCCCAAGGTCAAAGGTCAGAATTATGACCGTTGTGTTTAAATCTAGTGCGCTTGAGTGCGGAATATTTCCGTTAGACTTTTGCCTTTGAACGATCGATCGCCCCTGGTATGCGATCGATCGCCTTTAAGGTTTGCAGCTACTGATACGTGCGATCGATCGCACCTCTATCGGGCGATCGATCGCCCTTCATGTTTTCTTCGCTGAAAACTTTTGTTTTTGTCGTGCGATCGATCGCACCCCTTGGGCGATCGATCGCTTAATGCATCAGGTCTATATAATCAGATTTCTGTTGCTTCATTTCGTAACTTTCTATTCTATAACTTTGAGAAACGATTCTGAGAAAGTTCCTTTGATATTGAGTGACCCTAGTTCCATGTTATAGGTTCCTCCTTTGGTGCTCCACACATAATCCATGCTAAACCTTTGTTTTGCTTGATACAAGCTTGTTTAGCTTTCCATAGGATTAAGGAGAGTTTTGTTCATCTCTAGCAAACATTAATTGTTGTTTTGCTGAGGTGAACGATTTCACACACAACCATTCATACATCATTGCATTGTAGCTGTTCTTGGGATTGGAGGTTCACACCGGTGGAGTCCATTCGAAGAAGCTTGAGGAAGGTGCACTTGAAGAAGCAATTGGAAGCTTGAAAGGTTAGAACTGCCACTAGTCAATAGGTTGATAGTGTTTGAGTTTGGAATTGGATTTCCCCTTGTATGTGCTTGCCGATTGGCTTTATTCATAGTGTGATTCAAGAGCGTGGGGTACGGCTCCCCTCCGGTTTTCCTCTAGAGGTAGAGGTTCCGGGTGACCATATTGTGTGTTGCTTGTATGTTTGTTTTGCCTATCTATATTATGCTTAATTGATTAACATGTTGCATGCTTAATCATCCATTGATAGATATAGTCCGTGGTGAGCTATTGATGATGCTCACTTTGGGATCCTAGGTTGTTCAATTGCTTGTTAGTATTGCATAATTGGTTTGTGTTCAATTGAACATTGCTTGAGGTGTGTAGTTTTTCGAAGTGTCGTGTATCCTTGTTTAGTGATTAAAAGCAACGAACGATTATTGGGACTATTCCGTGTAACCGGAATTTCAACAACCCAACCCTTGTACTCAATCTTTTCTTGAGCAGCACACTTCCTAAACTTCTCTAACCTAGCAGGTGAACCCCTTATGTATTTAACACAATTCCTAATAGCTTCAATGGAGGAATCCAACTCCTCCATGCCATCCCTAACAATTAAGTTAAGAATATGACAGCAACACCTCATATGCAAAAAACTACCATTTAACACTAGTTCATCCCAATTTCCTATCTTCTCTCGCATATAATCAAGTGCAACTTGATTAGAACTAGCATTGTCAACAACAATTGTAAAAACCCTCTCTATTCCCCATCCTATCAAACATGTCTCCACAAGTTTCCCAATGGTCTTGCCCTTATGATTTGGAATGACAACAAAATTCAGGATTCTCTTATGCAATACCCAATCCTCATCAATAAAGTGAGCAGTAAGGACCATATAATTTATATTTTGGATCGAAGTCCAAGTGTCGGTAGTGAGTGAAACTCTCTGATTATAAGCTGCCAAAATATTTTTAAGCCTAAATTTCTCACTTTGATAGAGATCCCAGATATCTCTAGCAATTGTTCTACGGGAAGGTGGCTTGAACTTAGGCTGAGTTACCCTCATAAAATCTATAAACCCTTGTCCCCCTACATGACTAAAAGGCCATTCATCCATAATAATCATTTTAGCACATGCAAATCTAGATGTATCCTTGTCAAACTCAATAGCAACTACATTACCACCATTCTCTATTGAATCAAAAGCCAAGTACCTCTGCTTTTTGGTTGGAATGAAGAGAGGACTCTTTCTGCACTGATAAAGCAAGTGTGTTCTCATGTTTGTGGTCCCATTTGACTTGGAGTCGACTGCATATGTCTGTGAACAGTGCTTGCATTTCGCTCGAGGCCTTGCCAACTTCGAACCATCAGGATTTGTCAACCTGGTGAAGTGCTCCCATGCTATACTCTGGTTCTTCCTTTTGACAGAATCAGACGGAGGAAGACTTGCAGATGCTGGAGGAGGAACACTTGCAACGTTCTCAACAGTTGGAACTTGAGAACCAGTCACGAGATTTGGTGTAGAAGCGGGGGTTTCACTTGGTTTACTGCAGCTAGTACCGATGCTTGATTGGGTGCCTTCAGTAATAGGGGTTGGTGTTGGAGTGGCCGAGCTGTTTTCCATGACCTTAACTTACTGCAAAGTAACCAATTGATATCAAATCACAGAAACAATCAAACAACAGCCATTCCATCTCATAAACCGTGTACTATCTAACATCCATTGATTCAATTCTAACAATCAAAAATCTGCAAACCCAAATTAATTAACATCAACGCAGCAACCGTGTACTATCTAACATTCACTTATTCAATTCTAACATCAATTCAACAAATGAATCCAGAACCATACTCATAAAGCCATTCCATCTCATAAACCGTGTACTATCTAACATCCATTGATTCAATTCTAACAATCAAAAATCTGCAAACCCAAATTAATTAACATCAACGCAGCAACCGTGTACCATCTAACATTCACATATTAAATTCTAACATCAATTCAACAAATGAATCCAGAACCATACTCATAAAGTCATAAGTATTAACAAACAAACATGCCAAACAAATAAGCTAATAATCGACACCCTCAAATTTAAAAGAAAACCCTAAACTCCTAAAGTCCTAAACCATACCTAATCGGCGAATCGAATCGATCTGAAAATCTGTGGCTTAACCCTTGCAAGAGAATGAGAGCGAGAGAAGAGTTTAGACAGAACGAGTGTGCGAGTGAGAGATTGAAAGATATGAAACCCAGAATTTCAAAGTGATGGAGACGGGTTTTTTTTTTCGAGTGCGGCTGAGGAAGAGGAACGAATGATCGATAGGTTTAGGCTTTTAGGGTTCGAATGCGGCTGAGGGCTGAGTGAGGATCGAATGATCGATAGGTTTAGGCCTTTAGGGTTTTCGACTGATTGTGTGTGGTAGGGTGTACATGTGCAAATTCTTAACGAATCAAAGAGTGACACCGCATAAAATGAAAGAAAAAAATTGTTCGGTCGGTTCGGTTTACAAAGTGTCGGTTCAGAGTGACAAACCGCCACCGAACCGGATAAGAACCGGGCCGGTTCGGTTACAATTCTTTTTTTCCTCTCTTTTTCCGGTTCGGTTTTCGACCCGAAAAACCGGGCCGATTCGGTTGTGAGGCTGAATCCGGTTTTCTGCCCACCCCTAATTTGTATGACTTGTTTATGCCTTTAGTACAAAGTATGGGTGGACTCGATATGATTGGCTCGATTTTTTGGCACGTACTAACTGAAAATTGTGCTAATGATATCCGTTTTTTAAAATTCGGAATCGGTTAGAATTTTCAAAACTAACATGGTCAGATATATAACCAACAACTCAATTTCAAGCGGTTTAGGTTATCTTCAATTGCGTTGAGTTTAATGAATTAATCTATTTTTAACGAAATTTTTCGTTAAAAAAAAAGGAGAAAGATTGACGCATCCCTTAGTGACATCGAATGATTTTTCCAATCTTTTACTTTTAATACAGACAATATACGATAAAAGAAACACGCGCGCACACGTATATATCAACACCGACCATGCTTATATATGTATATATATATATAAGAATAATTCTGCTACTACGTACGTACGTAAGTAAAGGATTGAATTAGGTGAATGGGGTAACTGATCGACCTGCTTAAAACAACCACGTACAGTTGCTCATTTTCAACAGAGTACGTACGTAGAAATTAAGCCTGCTAGCGAGCACTAGTTAAAAATCCTAAAACTTAATTAACATCGATCCATGTAAGCGAAACCCTAGCAATTAAGCTAAAACTCTATCGATCTTTACAATAAATACCTGCAAAAAAAAGATGTAATTCGATCTGCAGTTTGCTGATTTTTGCCAAGAAACTCATAGAAGAATTTTCGGAAGAATTTGGTTTTACTTGCATCATAATTGATTTTGATGATGAGAAATAATATGAAAAGATCGAGGCATGTTTTTGTTTTGTTTTAGGTGGTCAGAATATAAACTTTAGACTGTTAATTGATTAGTGCAACTTTCTAAATCACACTATTTCACCTATATATTAATCTTAATCATGCATTTATCTTAGCTTGCTAGCCAGTATTAAATTTTATGAAACTAGGCTTATCACTTGTGCAGCTAGAAATTGGTCTTCGATCGTACGTGCATGTATATAGTTTCTAAATGATTCGTGATTCTGTGCGCAAGAGGATATATATCAACAGATTTTTTTTTAATATGCCTATACGCATACACATTTATATATATATATATATGTAAATAGTGTCATGGAATCCATATTTAATATTTAATGTTGTATGGCCAAGCTAAGCTATATCTAGCTACAGTAGCTAGCTTTAGAGAAGATGAAAAATGTTGTAATGTTTGTCCATGCTATTTAAGTTTTGGTGTCTTTGGGACCAGCATGCCATTGATATAACTTCTTCCTATAGCTAGACTTCATAAACTTGTGTGCAATATCACAATATTTATGCTATTGTGGTCCACATAAACAACCTATATATATGGTGAGGTTAAATATTGATCGAGTAGGGTCTGAGTTTCACCAAAATGTCTGAACACTCTGAAGTTCCACAGCTAACAAAAGTAAATTTGGTCTATAGCTTATAACTCTGAGTTTAAAAACTCCAAATTCTATAGGTACAATAATTGTGGTCCATTTGTCATATATATAATTATATACACTTATATTTTGTCCTATGGGTACGTACGTATTGTAAGTGGTAGATATCAGCAAATAAAGTTGAAATGAATTTGTTTTCGTAGTTTTTGTTGTAAATGTACTAATTGTGTATTTTGATAACTATTCTTCAATGTCTTTCGCAGTTCATATTTAAAGAGTTTGTGTTGAGTTCTGCTATTTGTGCAGTTAAAAGCAGCAACGATCCTAGTTGCCTAATTAGGTAGGGATACAAGAATAATCGAATATGGGTACTGGTGGTGTACATGATCATTTCAATAGTAGTTAATTAGATGGAATGAAACCCTAACTCTCATATAGAGATTACCCCCAGCATAACTTAGATAATTGATCAATAGGTATGTGATATAGTTTAGTACGTACGTGTTGGCTGCCATGCATGTTGCATATCTGTACGTCTTCTATGCTGGTGGAAGTTTGTTTTTTTGGTTAATTATGCTGATGGAAGTTTGATAATTAAGCTGAACAAGGTACAGTTTGGGCTTTGTGTGGATTTTCTTCCTCCTAATTTTTCAAGTCCGACGTTTATTGTTTTTCCGTTTAATTTTACGGTTTTATTTATGCTATTTTGTTGGGGGCTGCACTCTTTGTGCGATGTGCCTGCTCTAGGCCGGCGGCGGGTCATAGTGAATTGGACGGTGCCGCCTAGTGGTAGGATGAGACATAGGGTCGCCGGTGTTAAACCCGGTCGACCACATACTGGAATTGCTGTTGGTTTATCTGTAATTACGCGTCTTACAGACGTTATCTTTCCAGTTGGTCACCGTTACTGTCAAGCATTTGATGTAACCGTTGTCGTTACTCATGCTATTAGGCGCTTATTTGAGTACATTGATGTATTGAAGATTCCTGTTTTTCAGGTTTTCTCTCTAAGCTTATTGTTATGGGGTTCAGGTTTTATGTTCCCCCCTTGTATTCGATGTTTCATTAATCGATGAGGTTTGCACCCCTCCTTAAAAAAAAAAAAAAAAAAACACAAATTTCCATAAAAGAAAGATAAGAACTATTCATTATTAATTGTCTAGGGCATTCAGTATTTGAGCTCTCGGAATAATCAAGTCCAACGCTTTTATGTACACTGGTAAGTCAATGTGCTTAAATATCATCAATCTTGGGTACGTTTCGTTTTCAAATTATTTCCTGTTTGTGTTTGAGGGGTTAGGATGTTTCAGACCATGGACGGAGCACCTCTTTTATTTACAACTCCGAATAAAAGTTGTAATCAACTAATGTCGAAAAAAGCACCTGGTAAATCAGGAATGCATTGTTACCATTAAGCATTTGATGTTAGTTAGTTAGCTCAAGCGATATTAGGGTAAACCAAGAGTCTTAACATTCCAACCTAAAAGGATAGTAATAGTATCTTAGTTTATTTTACTCAAACTAGCTAGATACAATATGGTTGCTAGAATTGGAAGGAAACAAAAAAAGGTGTTTGAAATTAACAAAAAAAAAGCTATATATATATATATATATCTAGACAAGAGACTGATTAAAATGATAAGAAAGACAAGCATAGCAAAAATTAGAGATCATAAGAAGGGCAAGCATAGCAAAAATTGCAACACAAATTAGCTATATATCTAGACAAGAGACGGATTAAAATGACCATCAATAAATAGATAAGGAAAATTTTACAAAAAAAACAATTTACATCGATAATATTTTTTATTTGAGGGATCAAAATTATTTACCATTTTACGGTCGATACATGAAATGGTAAAAAAAATTACACAAAGAAAAAAATGCTCAAAAATATTTCCCACTTAGAATTTTAGAAATGGTAATAAAGATAAAAGAAATTTAAAATTATAAAAATAGGTAATGTGATGAGTTTGGGGATGGATGGGGATGGGGATGTGGATGGGGAATGAGACATTGTGATGGTGTAGTTGTGTCGGGTCGCTTTAGCACTTGGGTTGGGGTCTCATACGTCGCTTTCTCTCATAAATAAGGGGAAAGCAAGCAAAGTATGTAGAGAGAGAGAGAGGGAGAGAGAGAGGGGGGGATTAAAGAAGAACAAATATTAGAAAATAGCACCACCACCTCTTCACAGTTCAGTCTGTCAGTCTCAGACCCCTTTCCTTTTCTCTCTCGAGCGGGAAAAATAATAATTAATTAATGTAATATCAAGTTATCAACAACAAACAAACAAAGCAAAACCTCTCTTACTTTCTCCATCTCTCTTTCTCTCTCTAAAGTTTCTAGCTTTCTTTTCTTCCCTAGTCTCTGCTAGCTCAGATTCTCTCCAAAACCCTCATCGATCGCTACCTCCCATTTCTTCTTCCTCTCCCTCCTCAAACAACTCTCGAAACGACCATGCCTGTTGCGTTTGACGGCTTCTCCATCCGGTAAGCTTACTTGCTTTTGCTTTGTTTAAGTATATATAGTGGAGTTTCTTGGGTTCTGATTTGGTGGTTTGCAGGGAGTATGCGGCGAAGATGAGAACCTTGGACGTGTTCAAGTGCTGTCCTTTCCTCGACGACAATCATGGTGAAGAGGATATGAGCAAAGAGCGAGCCGAGGCCTTGTTACCTCCGATCACTGTCACCAAGTTCAAGCTGTGGTCCCATGAGCTCGACCGCATCAAATCCAACCTCCAACCTCGAGAGGAGACCATCCTCACGCTCACCAACAAAGAAAGCGCCGAAGAAATTCCAACAAACGGCAATCAATTCGCTGCCGTGCCTGAACCACAAGAGGCGGCGGGGTCGTTTCTTTGCCCGGTGTGTAAGGTTTTCGAAGCGGCGAGTGTCAATGCCGTCCACGCGCATGTCGATAGGTGTCTCGCTCACGCGTCCCGGGAGGAGCGGAGGCAGATGAAGAAAGGAGGCGGCGGCGTCGTCAAGGCGAAATCCAAGGCTCCCAAGAAGAGATCCATTGCCGAGATTTTCGCCGTGGCGCCGCCCATCCAAACGGTTGAGGATGAAGAAGAAGATGATCAACATCTTGTTGATTGTAACACTACAAGAATAAAGGCAAAGAAGGTCAAGAAAAGGAAGAAGGAGAAGAG
Source organism: Rubus idaeus (assembly GCA_030142095.1). Lineage (NCBI taxonomy): Eukaryota > Viridiplantae > Streptophyta > Magnoliopsida > Rosales > Rosaceae > Rubus > Rubus idaeus. The sequence continues at coordinate 34,670,187 of CM057970.1, forward strand.
AGTAGTACTCTTGGAAGAGAACAAGAAACTCAACAACAACAACAAGATGAAGAAGAAGAAGATTGATGGGTCATTTGGGAAGAAGGTATGTGATTTCTCCCATAAAATAATGCTATTATTTAGCTTTGAATTTGAGTGATTATTTGGCATGTGATTCATAGCATAGATTGTTTGATTAATTACTGTAGGGGTTGTTAATTGATTGCTACAATATTATTCTCCACTGGCTTCTTCTGCTCCTTTTGGTTTAACACTTTGTGCATAAAATTACTGGTCAAAAAGCTGCAGAAAAACACTGCAATACGTTTGAGGCAGTGAGTGGTGTTGGGGTTGTGATTGTACTAGGCGATGAAAAAGTAAAAAAACAGTATCAATTAAGAGATTTTGTTTGTGGGGATGGTGCTACAGCTGGTGTTCAGTACGGATTGGGCAGAAAGATGGAGCTTTTATATAGGTTCATCGAGAGTTTTTTTGTCCTTGCTGGTTTAGCATTCCAAGCGTATCATGTATGTCCTAGCTAGGCTAATAATGCTGTTTCTTCCTCACCAATTCAACAATCTTTTGGAGCTAGAAGATATAAACATAATCATTTGGGTTTTGGGCTGCTCTAATTTTGATATCAGATGGCTAGCTAGCTATTTGATGGTATTGATACATGGGATATGAATTGCATGTATGGAAGTTAAAGATCGAGAACTAGGCTTTTCTAATATGATTGAGATCGAGATGGGTTAATTTATGATCATATGGAGATGCAACATCGAATTCAAGGCCAACATATCATCATCTTCTTCTTGTAGTTGCGAGAGGTGACTCAGGAGAGTACTTTGGTGTTTGCTGTCCTTTCATTTTGGAGCTTCTCGTTGGCTTTGGGACTTATTGCGTATTGGCTAGACATGGTTTTGTTGGAGGAACTACACCAAACACTAATTGGTTAGCCAGCCCTTTACATCTTTGAGCATTCGAGAGTTAAATGGCAAGGATTAAGATGTTGGCATTGACAGTTTTGGTATCTTGCTGGTCCACCATTTCAACTTCTGCAACAAAAAGACATTCCTTGTTTATCATTTTATGTGTTTGAAGGGCTTGTAGGTAATGCTGGTGGAAATGGGTGTACTCATAATTTGGAGTTGTAATGCCAGATATATATATGGGGGTGATTTTGCATGTCGAATTTTGTCACCATATCATCAGAATTCTATGACTACAGTGACAAAAACATCTTTATCACATGGACGATATCTTGTTAACTGGAGCTCATTACCTCCATTAGCTTGCTATGTGGCTGGATAGTGCAATTTCTTGAAATCTTGGAATCATCTTGAAATCTTAATCTTTCTGGCATGGCCTGGTAGTTCGAAAGTATGATACCATAGAGTGATATTCTAATCCAGAAGATGAATCGGATTGATTATTGTAGTTAAGATAAAGATGACCATGTATACATATATTTATAATATAGGAACGTAGTCTAAATTTGAAGTAACGATGGCCACTAAGACCGGGTGATCTGGAACCATGGATCTCATCTGAAGTTTTACCTAGTGTGTGCGTGATGTGATGCATGGCTAATATATGATGGACATTATTCAAGCCTTGGTTGATCTTGCATGCTTGAATAGATACGATTATTTAAGGATCAGTGCGACTGTTTTGATTGAGACAAATGGTATGGACAAGAACGGTGTCTACGAAGCTGCTGTAATTTTGATATGAAACTGATTGTTTTGGCAACTCCTCATGTCATCTTATTAACAACGGGCTAACTGAATTTCAAGACTGCTTAGAATGACTTCAAGTGTGTGACTCAGTATGTTGACACGATCTCTTTAATTGAAATTATCAGGCTGCTGTTGAAAATCAAAACATTAATCTATTGTTTTAAGAATAAATTAACTTTGGCATCTGGGTCGATGTTTGGTTTGTGGATGCTTTAAGTTGGACAGTACTCTAGAGTTATATATGTGGAATCTTCATGTGCAGCTTGATGCTACGTGCCTTGACAAGCTGCAGCATGCATGAAGTTAGGAATCTTCAAATGTTTTTGAAAAAGAAATTGTACGTTGATGTTTTGCTGTTTGTTCATTGGAACTTATTAGAACAAATGCAAGTCAAAACTTAAACTTGGATTGTGCTATACTAATGCAATTGATTTTGCAGCTTGTATCTTTTTTTCCTTCTACCAAGAATATATGAATCTTGTTACATCTGATAGTATGCAAGAATATGTAGGAGAAACTTACATGAAATGCCTTTGAGTACGTGGGTTATATACAAAATGATTTGGCAGTCTAAGGTACTTGTTGAATTAGCCTTGTGAAGTCCCTTGGCACACAAGAGACACAAGTTGATTTAGTACGTCGATCAAATAATAAATTGATTTTGTAACTAGAGTAATGCTTATATTTTCTAGGGTATATTTGAATGCTTACGATCAAAAGAAAGTTATGCATACAATTTTACAAGAAATATTATTTTTAATACATGCAGATTTAGTCTAATGCTATAGTAGCACCATTTGAAGATAAAATGAGAAAGGACTGTGGTTTGGACATGTCCAAGAGAGTTCAATAGATGCACCTATATGAAAAGATAGGTGAAGGTATTGTATGTAATTCACTTAAATACAAAAATAGATGGCACTGTTAGGGGAATAAGAAGACCAAATGTGGATTGATGAGTTTAATTTTCTCCTTTTCTGTTGTTGGCTTTCTCATTGAGAATCGACAAGAGGCTGTTCATAAGTCTTTGGTTTCCAGTATTTTAGCAAGAGAATCACCAGGTTTCAACGAAAGTTGGAGATTGTTTATCTTTTTATACTATTTATAATTATACACTTTGCTGCATGGTAAGTAGCTTCTTCAGAAGTTAATTTTCTGTCCATGACCAGTAGATGTTATGAATAGCGTGTTTCGCCTAAGCCATATGAATATTCAACTATATGCTTCTTATATTATAGTGACTTAGTTTAGTAGGATAGCAACTTTGATGTACTTGAGTGCTTTTTGGACTTGGTCTAGATGTAAATTTCTTGTTTTTGACCTTTGAACTATGATGATAATGTGTTTTAATAAAGTCTTTATATGCCATGGTGTATGACTTCCTTGTCTGATTCAGGAGAATTCTTGCAAACTCAAACGGCAAACTCCAGTCACTTTTGCCAATAAGCTGCATAAGAAAATTGCTATAGATAATTTTGCTTCTGCAACCGTCCGTGCAAGGACACCAAATCTGAAATTTTTATCTACACAGAAGAGAAAAGTAGCTCAAACATCCAAATTCATTCCTAAGCAGAAAAAACCAATGTTTCCCGCTCGTAGCATTCTCAAGAATCATGTTCTTTGTGGGAAGACCTCTACATTTTACAGCAAGCAAGGAGATAGTCAAGGAAATACTTGTGGTATTCAACATTCAAGAAGGCATGTCAGGTTTTCTGGCAAGGATGACATTCTGGGTCCCAGGAAGAATGAGTTATCGTCATTTGAGCGTAATACCTCTGGTAACTTATTTTCTGATAACTTTGCTAGTTCATCAGAGAAGGATCAATCTGCTGACAGTGACAAAGAAGCAGCCCCAGAGGAGGTAGACAGAAGAGAACATGATGTGACAATCGGCACAGATAATGGAACTCAGGATTGCAGTGAAACTGGAAGGAATGAATATCCTACACTTCTTGATCACGTTGGGGTACCAAGTTTTCTGAGGCCACATATTACTGGTCAAGAAAAAGCAAAGTATTTGCCTGAGAAATCTGTACCTACAAGTAAAGTTTCCGTAATTCAAGAAAATAATTTGCATATGTTCAATCAAGGCTACCAGACCCCTGCTCGTGAAGCTGCATATTGTGGCATTCCTAGGCTTATATCTGCTTTAGAAGAACCCTGTGTAAATACTCAAGAAGTTACGATTTCCAGAGCTTTTGATTCCTGTGGCAAGATGATCGATCATGTTGTGCATCCTATCCAAGGAGTTTCTGCAATGATTTCAAAGGAAAACACTGGAGCTTTTTTAGAACCTTCTATGCATAATTTCATTTTGAATGAGAATGCACAAGGGAGGGTTCAGTTTCTGTCACAATGTGATAGAGATAGAATTAGTGATCGTGGTCTGCACTACCAGTCCGTACGTCCTCCTATGGACTTAATAGGTGGCTCATATCCCTTTCCGCAGTGGACACAAAGAGCAGTTACCTTTACGGAAAGGCTTTTGGATGATAAGTTTCTTGGTTTGCCTCTCAATTCACATGGTGAGCTAATACAGTTCAGTTCAAGTGGTGGTCATGGATTTGACCAGCTGGGGAAGTTAAATACCATAGCCGGGTCCTCCAGTAGCTTACCTGCATACAACCAGCATTTTATGGAGAGAGAACTTCCCAGTGATCAGTTAAATTTGTTTCCCATGCAGAACTATGTTCAAGAGAATCGGAGTTTACATTTGCCAGATAGATTAGGTGTTACTTACTTGGGAAGTAATCAAAGACCAGATATACACCAGCTTGATTTTGAGAGCAGAAGCAGCCACTCTTTTCATCCACTTCATTCAGACCTGAACGTATTCAATATCTCTAGCAGTAGATGCAGACAGTTTGACCACGTGCAGAACCGCAACATAGGCGGAATGGTTCCTAAGGAAACTTCAGGTCCCATGCCGCTGAATATGAATCAACCAACAATGCGGTTAATGGGAAAAGATGTTGCAATTGGTAAAAGTAGCAGAGCGATTCATGGATTTGAGGACGGAAAGGTTTGGATGGATAAGGAAATTATAGCGGAGCATTGCCCTTCAAGTAATGCCTTGCTGAATTCTTCATTGAACAAGAATTTCCATCTGAATTGCTTTCCACCCACAGCATCAGCAAAGTTGAAAGAAACTGTATCACAGTCCTTAGGAATTTTCAGTGAACAGGCTCCACAATCAAATTTACAGATGAAATCTCCACAGTTTAGGTTTCCTCACCCTTACCAGAACTGGCAAAGTAGCTCTGGGTTTGAACATGGCAGCCTTACCGCCTCCAGAAGTCCAAGTTCTAATTTACTTCATTTTTCTCAGTCACCAACTTCACCTGCAATGTTCAATGGGGGGCACAGTTTCCGCGAGCCATTCATATCTAGAACTGAATCTCTACAATCTCAACTGTTTGGCACTCAATTACCTGCATTATCTACTCCGCAGAGTACCTATGAGTATGGGATTCCAAGACCGGCTGAACTCAGTTACAAGCAGAATCCAACTCATTTCAGAAAATCAACATTTGACTTCCCTTTCCTAAATCCAGAATGTAGAGAAAATGTCCGACCCTCATGGTTTCAGAACTCCTCTAAGGCCGGCCTGCCACCTTGGTTGTTGCACGCAACATTACAGCGGAACCCACCAATTACAGCTCCTCAGGCTTTTCCAAATACTGCTAGCAGACACCTTCAGCAGATCATGCCCAGAACAAACATTTTTAATGCCCCTTCCATGCATCATTCATCTGAATTTTCTCATTCACAAGTGAAGAGTTCACCAATTCCTGCAACTACGATTCTGCCTCCACGCGTTCCGGTCATTCCAGAAGAAAATCCCAGTTCTGCCATGATCAACATGAGCTACAGGAACAGAATGAATGTCAAAGGCAGAATGAAACCAAAATCTTTAGGTGTCAAGGAACCTTATCCCTGCAAGAGAACCAAGAGACTAGCAGTTGATTCAACAAACCCTCCTAACATAATTGACTTGGAAGTGCAAGAAAAGTCGAGTGTTGTGGCAGGATTTTCGTCAAGCAGGAACTTCATCGATGAAATGCAGTCAAATTTCAGAGCACTTGACCTTCAATCGAGTCGGAAGCAAGCAAGTGGTTTGGGATGCAGCCTAAGTGAAACTCAAAAGGATGGATTTGAAACTTTCAGCATTGAGTCCTCCAAAGTGGAAGACGTAGGAAGATCAGGTCCCATTAAACTGTCTGCAGGAGCAAAACATATCATAAAACCCACTCAGAATGTGGATCAAGATAACTCCAGGCAGATTCATTCGACTATCCCTTTTATTGCAGTAGCAAATGATCGTACAGAACCAGAATCTCAGAAGAAATCAACAAAGATTTACAAGTTTTAGAAGTAAGTCCTATCGACCAAAACTATTTTGCTTACTCCTCTTCGTTTTTACCTGTATTCTGTGAATGTAACAGGTTGTTGCGCTTGAAGTACCAACTCCAACACTTTCCAATTGACTATTGAAAAACTTTGGATTTTAACATCTGTTTTTTCAGTAGTCAGGTATTCCCCATGTGAACATCTGTAAATTATGCATGGCATTGTAATTTTGGAATAGTGGCTTTAGTTATTATATGCTTATCTTACTATATAAGCAAGCTCTAAATTACTGATGTTGAAACAAAATGTCTTGAAGCACTTTTATTAGGATTGGTTATAACCAGACAAAAAAGATGCGTAGTTTGATACCTAGCTTATATGTAGAGGAAGAAAGTTGCATACCTTCCATGTAGATTTTGGTTGTCCGGAAGCAAATTTAGCACACAATACAATGGCAATTGCTCATGCATGGATGCAGTGGCGCGGATTTTAAAACTTTTTTCTTCCGAGCAGGAAGAAGAAGCCTGAATTGTTTGCCGGTTACCTTTGGGCTAGTCTCTTTCAAACAATTCATCAAACACTTTGAAATATAATTTTTATTTTCAATTTTTTCGTGTTGCACTCCTCTTTTTTAGCTGCTTTAACCAAAAAAAAAAACACTCTTTCTGTTCAATTTCTTTACACTTCCAGGGCTAAATATATATTCCGGCTAAATAAGGATAATTGTGTCGTGTTGTAAGTTGCAGAGCAACAATGGGGAAAATCATGTCTATTAATTGACTCCAACTTTAAGAAAATTGCGGTATATTTATTTACTATAGAAGAAGGGACAATGTGTTCGATGAAATGCTTGATAATCATGTCAACATATGAGGAAGAAAGTTGAGAAAAAGTCGAATCACGTCGTCCCGAATTCATTTCCATGAGTATTGTCTTCCCACCACCACCCAATTTGTGCTCGTATATTTGTCTCTGTGATTAGAAAACGTAATTAATTGAAACTTAGTGACATATTTGCCAAAGTTAATAAAAACTGGGAGACATCTATCTGTTGTATATTAATTAAGGTGTCCATGATATGTTGCAATTTAATCAGATATAAATTGTAAAATACAGCGCTAGAGATTAAAGAACAACTGCTCTTTCATTTAGCAGGAATTTTGTACATTGATGTTAGTTTCTGCTACATATATATAAGCTACATAGAGAAGAGAATGTCATTAGTTCAATCTTCACACAAACAAAGACCATGCATATACGTACACACAGACCATATATAGCTAGTTCATATTTATTCTGCGGTAGATCTCCTCAGTGCTTCCTAGCTTCTCTTTCAGCCTGCAAAATAAATAAATTAACCCCAGATCTATGTTTAATTAATTATAAACTCATGAACTGGCCAGACATGCATGAGACATATATGTATGCATGGATCGTATAGCTAGTCTATATATGGCTGATTAATTTGTATGTATGTACCGCTTTGACGACTCTTTCGAAAGCCTCTGGTCCATGGTGATCGATAAAACGTTCTACCGACTTCCTTCCGTCGAGGCTCATCATTTGGATGACCTTCTTCTGTCCATCTGGGTGCTTTGATGATGATGAGCTCCAACTGATATAGTCCCCGGGCTTCACATATTTTCTCACAATATTCTCATAAACATAGGCTGCCCCATTGAATTTTGGCAACACCAACCACATGCAAAACAATATCTTCAAATACGGCCATATTGGAATCCTGTTCCCAATTCCCCAGTTAGTATATCATGCAACGTACGTAGTTTCGTTCAATCAATACATACAAAGTTGGAATTCATATTCAGTTTAATTTGTTTATGAAATATACGAATAAGAAGCTAGAAATAAACATACCAAGCGAGGACTTTCCAACAGAAGAGCTCGAATAATGTGATGAAAGAATATAAAACCCAATATGTAAGCCACTGCTGATCGTCAAGTGTAGAAGCGCTCTCTATTGCTCTCATTGTTGCATATCTGCATATTTATATGTTCATCGATCCATAATGGTTTTCTAACCAATGTATATTAAGATCTAGATAATCAAATGCTCTATTTTTTTTGTTACTTACAAAGGATAAAGAAGCGTCACTCCGGGCCTGCAGAATCAAAAAATGAAAAATATGTCAGAATAATATTAACTCATATATATATATATATCATATATACATACTTGGTCACGCATGTTAGTTGGGATTTTTTTTCCAGAGGTTCAACATCAAAATCCAACAAACTTATAATATGTAGTTTAGACTATATAAGATCGATGGTGAGATATATATATATATATATATATATATATATATATATATATAACGTACCCGATTATTGTATCCAAATTCTTAGCAATCGCTGCAAGAACACCCATGTTGATGAAAGTGCTATAGTTGCCTCTGATCTCACAAATTAATTAAGCCCTGCAATATTGTCCTGATTATATATGAGACAAGATTGGTGGGAAAGTAATAGTATGCCTTAATATTTAATTATATATGCAGGTTGAGTCTGTTGGCAAAGCCAAGTAAAGAATTTATGCTTTATGAACAAAATCGATCTTATCCCAATCATACGTATACCTTTCTCTAGCAAACTTTCTACTTTTAAAACATCCTTTTACGTAGTTCTTGTTTATATGTATACTTCTTGTTAACCTCTTGGAGACTTGGAAGATGATGAGATACAAACCTGAACCATATGCATGTCTCTAAAAGAGCAACATTGAGGAAACCTGAAAACTAGAGCTATTTATTGGATAATCCCATGGAATTACTATTGGATATAATTACTGGCACGACATTGAGTTTTTTTTTTATATTGTATGTAATAATTGGTATTTACATATGGCATAAACAAAAAAGGTGTATTTTTGTAACTGCCAAATATATCTTTCAAACAGTTTGTTTAAACCAAAAAAAAAAGTTCTCCTTCAACATGAGATGAAATAAGAACAACAACAAAAACCGCATAAACAAACCCAAACCTTGTAAACCCCAAACTCGAAACAAAAAACTACATCCAATACTTATATAAATGGCCAATTTGATCTTTAGTTTCATACCAACGTAGAACAAGGTACAACAACTATTTGAGCCAAAGAAAAATAACATGGGAGTTTCAAACATGAAGTCATTGATCATTTGTATGTTCTTCATTAGCCTGATGATGCTCAACCACGGCGTCGCAGCTAAAAAACACTTTCTTCACCCTAGAGATCGTTGCAGAAAAGCTGGAAGACCACTTCTTGGTTGTCATTTTATCAAAAACAATGGTCTTCCGGTGCCTACTAACCCTTTTAAACGCGGTTGCTCAAGTATTCTTCACCGATGTGGGGGCCGTGGATATCCTCTCGCTTAAACATTAATAGAGAAACAGAGTTATGTGAATCACCATTGTCATGATAATGAATCGTTGATATTGGTAACATTTGACATATAGCAGCTCTGTGGCAAAAAAAAACAATGTAGCAGCTTGATATATATACTTGGTTTATATATATATATACTGTAACAGGGAAAATATTTGGAGGGACTACTTCTCTGGGCTTGGTTTGGTGGGACTCGACTCCTCCTTTCATCCTTGAGCATTGTGACAATAATCTCTTGTGTCTTTCTAAATTTCATTTTCGTTAATTTCATGTTCTTTTGGAAAATTTGGTTTGTTCCCTCTAGCTCCTTTGTACTTTCATTTTCTTCTTTAATATATATATATTAGGATAGGAGGATCTTTTCCTTACCTATCCAAATCTTTCATAAAAAGAAAAAGAAAAGAAACAAGAAGAAGAGCGCTTCAAGGTGATTTTTTTTTTCTTTTTCGCTTTTGACTCTACACCGGCACCCCTTTATCGACAAATCTTTGTTCGTTGTATTAAAGGTCCATTATGATCGATATGTTGAAAACTTGAAATTACAGCACATAAAGAAGAACCGCTATTTCATATATTGAGCAGCAACAATTAATAATGCTATGGTGATACATCTGCTACATGGATCATGCATTTACACCAACACTGGTTCATATTATGCGCTTCGCAACATCCCTGTATTTCTTGATAAATCCAGATCTCCTCAGTGCTTCCTAGCTTCTCTTTCAGCCTGCAAGATAAATTAATCCCAGAATTGAAGTCTATTAAACACTCTTCGACTGTCGTATACTCTACGATTTATCAATCAATTTGTACATACCGCTTTGACGACTCTTTCGAAAGCTTCGGGTCCATATTGATCGATAAAATGCTCTACCGATTTCCTTGCATCCAGGCTCATCATTTGCAGGACCTTATTATGTCTTTCTGGGCGCTTTGATGATGATGCGCTGATGAAATTGATATAGTTCCCGGGCTTCACATATTTTCTCACAATATTCTCATACATATAGGCTGCCCCATTGAATATTGGCAACACCAACCAAATGCAAAACAACAGCTTCAAATATGGCCATATTGGAATCCTGCACACCCAATAATCCCAGATCAATATATGGACGTACGTACTGTAATATATTCCATGAATGCATGCAAATATTTGTATAATCTCATCTGAATAAGCTAGAAATAATTATAAACATACCAAGCGAGGACTTTCCAACAGAATAGCTCGAATAATGTGATGAAAGAATATAAAACCCAATAGGTTAGCCACTGCTGATCGTCTAGTGCAGAAGGGGTCTCTATTGCTCTCATTGTTGCATATCTGTATGCATGTGTTCATCGATTGGAACAGAAGTTATGTTAGTAATACTAGCTCAATTAATTGTACGTTGCCTTTAATTTATAGTGGTTTTTCAATATACATTAAGAGATAATAAGATGTATTTGTTACTTACAGAGGATAAAGAAGCGTAACTCCTGGCCTGCAGGATTAAAAAGTTAAAAAAATAATAATCAGAATAACTACAGTAATTCATAAATATAACGAGTTTAACATAAGTATGACAAGTTTAATTTCACTAATGCATCCATAAAGTTTTCAATTATGACATGCATATTCAGCACTATTTCACCCACAAAAGTACTATTGGCTGCTGTTACACGTACAATTTGTTCATGCATGTTATTTTGGTTCTTCGGGATACAAATAATTTTCAAAAGTTCAACATGAAAATCAAGCAATCTTGCAATATATAGTTAAAAAATTAATAATTGATTAATATTGTATAGATCGGTGGTTTTCGGCTTAATACGTACCCGATTAGTGTATCCAAATTCTTAGCAATCGTTGCAAGAACACCCATGTTGATGGAACTGCTATAGCTTCTGCCTTTGATCTCACAAATTGATTATTATTGTCCTGATCGATTATGAGATCGACAATAATATTGTTGGGAAAGTAATAGTATGAGTCTCTGAGACATATGCCTAGTAGTTGTATAGATTTGCAGGTTGAGTCAGTTGACGAAGCCAAGTAAAGAATTTTTACTTTTTGACCAAAATCTAATCTCGATCATACATATACCTTACCTTTAATTTCTTCCAAACTTTCCACTTTTCAAACGTCACTTTTTACGTAAGTTATCAGTAATTTATATATTTCATTTTTTAATTTCTTTCCCAAACCCCTTCAATAAGTTTAAACGTCCGCCGACCTACTTTCTTTTAATTTATAAGGTTAAATCAAGCTCCGATCCCCCTCCCTTGAAGAAAGCCCCAATCAAGGGAATTCAATAAGACTCTTTGTCTTTGGGGCCGGGGAACGTACACATCCTCATTCTCATTCTACTTAGCATGAGGGGCGATGGAGAAGGAAAGTTAATTAGAACTTAGAAGAGGCTCTTTAGGCCATATAGAGATAGAGAACATTACGTTGTAACCGTAAACTACATGCGTTGAATTAATATATATTGTTTAGATTCTTAATACCAAAAACTTAAGCAATTCATGCAGTAAGCTTCGCTATTAATTGTTTCTTTTGTGCATACTTTAACATTGGGGATTTTTTTTATTTTTTATTTTGTAAGAAAATGCAGTGAATAAAGACAAAAAAAAAGGATATGTGGGAATAGAAAAGAAGAAGATGGCACAACGGAACGAGCTAACGCAAACCCTAACTACTAATAGAAGTGAACAGAAAAAAATGTGGGAGGTTATAAATATGCATGATCCATCACTAAAGGCCAGGTACGTGAGATAGGTAGGGTTAATTAATTAGTAGAATAGTACGTAGAACAACTAGCTATTCCGAAATCTAGCTATCAAGTTGATGCAACAACATCCGCATACTATTTTTGGTGGAAAATTAAAGAGAGAAGGATAAACTAGGTACAAATAATTAACTAGCAGAAACGGAAATTGGAAAGACGCAAATATAGTCTAGATTAACCAATCAATTTTCACTTGAACTCGATCTGTTTTTAAGTAATACTTCATTTTATTGAAATGTCAATAGCAAATACATATGAAACAAGATAAAGTTGAACCAAAATAGCAGAATATATATGTAATAATTAACCACTTGTTCTTCTTGATCAGCTTCAATTATTTCGAACGGTCTCTTTTTATTGTGCAGGAATTTAACTAGCTAGGTATTACAGATGATAGCTAGGTACTGTTGAAGCTTAACAAGCTAGCTGCCTTGGTGCTGAAAATTAAAATGATATTCTGATCGATCAAGAGGAAGGAAGTGGCATTCCTTGAAGGAAAGAGGAGAACAACGTGAGTGCTCGCTCTGGTTGGTAGCTTGGAACCTCATGGCCTGCTCCCCTCACTGTGGCAAATGTCAACCCATCGTACTGGACCACATATCCTCCGACCTCGTCGGGGCTAGAGTACCATGGCCGAAATGGAGTCTGAGTCTCTAAGTTCAGCGTGTTTATGGCGTATCTTGTAGTTGTCACTGCTACTACTGAATCAACGTCTCCACTGCACACAAACACAATTCATACGCCATACATCAGTACTAGAGTATATATGTAAAAGTAAAACCTATATACTGAATTAATTCAGATTTCAATATGTATTTGTGATATGTATTTTAATTTACGCCTTGATAATGAGAAAAATCCAAAGTCCACAACCATTTGGTCAAGTAACATAAGTCTCTTTCTGCATGTAAGTGAAAAGTCTTGATTTCGACTCTTGTAATCATCTAGCTACAAGTTATTGTATAATTAGAAAAATTGAGTTTACCTGTATATCCATAATCTGATCCCACTTGCTATGAGCTCTTGTATTGTGGGGAGGATGGTCATTGGGCTGTCCGTCCATCCAACGTCACTAGACACCGAAAAAGGTTAATTAGTTAAATCAACAAAGTCAATTATGACAATCTCTTTTTCTTTTCCTTCTTTAATCTTAAATCACGTTTTCTATAAGTTTTGTAGATGCATACCCGCAAGCTGACCATTGTGTAGGTTTAACATGAAGAGCTGCTTGAACCTCCTCAAGATTTAGATAGGTGTTCACATAGTTGTCAGAGCATGGATCAAATTCATATACCTGATCATATATATATATATATATATATACATATATACACACACACAAATGCATCAATATCTTAAAGTTTCATCTTAAATTCTTAATTAGCTAGCTAGAGACTTACTGAACCGGTTGAGGCTGCAGGTTTGGATTCTGTATTGCAAAATGGAGCGTAGATGTCGTAAGGATCAATATCTCCAACCTCATCATCTGATTGACTCAAATATTGGTCACATGTGCTCGAGATATTAAACGAAACAAAATCGCAATATTTGTTTATTCCTGCATTTGTTTCATCAGAGTTCAAAGCATGTGTCCACAAATAATCATAACCACCCTGTGTACCAGTACTAGCATCAATCCAGGCATTCCCAATCTGCATATAAATTAAGAAGCCGTAAGTACTAAACATAGGCTTGTAGTATATATATCAATATCCATGCATGTACTTGGATAAATTACAGTAACAGATATAAGAGATTAACTTACTGCAATTCCTTTGAGGTTGATTTTTGTTTGATTTGTGATTTTGTTCTGGGAGACAATGGTGTAAGCAAGTTGAGGTACGTAATGACCAGCGTAACTCTCTCCGGTGATGAAGAAGTCTCTAGTTTTGTATTCGGGGAATTTTTCTAGCCAGTTTACAAGAAACTTGTAAGAGTCTGAGGCCGTTTTATTATCACCCACGTTTTGATAGTCAGATGTTGTGTTTGAATATGAGAACCCAACTCCTGCCGGAGACTCCAAGAAGAGCACGTTTGCCTCTGCAATGAGTGCATTCAAATATAGCTTATTAGTTAACTTTGTCTATATATATATATAAACTGAATTATAAGTATAATAGCATAGTTAATTTTAAATTATATGCTGAAATCAATAATTTTGTTCCAAAACAAACGTGATTATACATATAGGTCATAGATACCATTGTTCCATGCATAATCATTCTTGTATAGTGTATTTCCATCACTGTTGACTCTGAAAGGTCCCAATTCCTCCATGGCTCCATATCCAAGAGATGAGCATCCTGGTCCTGCATGTAACACACATGAACAACAACATTAATTAGATCAATTTCTTTTCATCATCGCATGCATAAGTACATTAATATATAATAGTGTACGTTCTCCTGGCCAATAACTCATAATTAGAGAAACTTGCTCAATTACCCTTGATTTTAGATCCGGTGAAAAACAAATAAACTCTAACTTCAAAATTTATATTTCTTTTCACCATTATATTATATATATTGGATCTAAATTCAAAATTAAGTGCATGGTTAACCAAAGTTAGGACGGAGGAAGGAGAATACTACTGTATTAATATAATAATATGTCACTAAAAATGTATCTGCACTTTTACTGACGTATATCTTCATAGTATGGTGCTCTGATTAATACTAAACAACTAATCTAGCTAACACATGGGGTTTAATGCAAAAATGTTTGGCAATCTAAGTAGTTCAAGCTTTCATCCAATATTTACCTCCATTTAACCATAGCACCAAAGGTTTGGTCGAAGAATTTTGGGGAGACTCTACAAAATAGTAGAACAATGCTCTCCCAGCAGTAGGGTCAACCGTAACATAGCCTGCATACTGATCAAAATCCACTCCTTCAGTTGGTTGTCCTGGCAAAGCGTCAATCTTATCGTCTTCCTTTGACCCATCTTTGAATCCGACATACACCGGAGAGTAAGTGTTATCTCCGGCATGATCTAAGCCATCTTGAGTCGACTGAAGAGGATTTTGATATCTCTGAGACTTGATCAACCTGTTGAGGTTGCCGACTTGGCTGGCGTTGCTGCATGATATAGAGATCAGAAGCAGCAAACATATGAGCAGTGGAAGCTTCATGTTCATGTTGTTTAAACTTGCTAGTGTAGTAGTATATCTATCAATGGCGCTATTAGCAGTATTTATAGAGAACGTACGCACGCAAGTACTGAAACAAAATTCATTGGGACGAGAATACTAATGCTTGAGGTTGTGTTTAACGCGCGGCCATTGCTTGTAGCATACGTAGGGACAATTATTGGGGTTACAACATTTGATGTTTGTCATCTCATCGTTGTCTATATAATTATTAAGACCTCGAGAATTTTTTATTCTTCGATTTGATTAGATTACAGCAAAACCAGCTAAGCCCAGAATTGAGAAATAGTTAAATAACAATCTCCAGCCTTTATTTTTGGAGGGGAGTTTGTTGATTTTCTCGCAGAAATAAGTCAATATATAACAAGGATATATCAGCCTAGATATATATATATATATATATATATATATATCTTCCTCACCCAAAATCTATTGTTGTCTCATCATTTTGTTTTGAGTGAGTCTCATACTGTACACATTAGACGTACATATTGTATACACGTGTATTTCTTTTATCTAACTTTTGAGTTTCGACACACATTAAAACTGTATGTCTGTATATATTTGATGAACAAGCTTAATGAGTACGTAGCAATTCCCTAGCTGATCAAAAATCCATAGACGTTGTTGTGATGGTGACCCCAGCTAGCTAGCTAGCTTATCAAATGATGGTTCACTTGGGTTTCTTATTCCAAAATTAATTAGAGGTGATCACTTATGAATAAAATTGATATCCCTATTTCAAAAGAGAAATACACTTGCCAACAAGAGTTGATTCAATTGATAAACATGTTGTTGGTTGAGCTCTGACCTTAGTTTGAACTCCGCTATCAGCGATCGCTTGTTTGGTGGGCGATCTATAAATTTTTATGTAAATTCAAGTACCAAGAAGTATGTGTATGTTTTGGTCCTAGGTGTAGGTAGTCTCTCCCTCCCCTAAAGTTTTTTGTACCAAAAATAAATAAATAATTCTTAAATTATTGTCTATGAGTAAAATGACCGAACGCAGTAAAAAATGCCTTCTCTGTTTTTAACAATTGATCCTATTGGTAAACTATTTTTTTTTTTGGACTGACCTATTGGTAAACTATGTTGTCAAAGTTATCCGAGACATTATCATCCTCTAGGCTGCAAGGGTAAATCAGTAATTGAGCGAATACCATTTGCCTCTTTCCCTCTGTTGCGCGCCTTGTTACCAAATTGGTTCCCCATCCATATTTACCCCGACTGCCACTCTCTCTTTCTCACTCACACAGAAAAAGGGCTCAAACCCTAACCGCTACCCCAATTATCTTCGTCACCCTTGCGAATTCGGCTTCGGTTCAGCTTCTCCGTCCACCGTACGGTTTCGAACCCTAGATCTTATTCTTATCGTCTGTTAATTTTAAAGAATTTCGTTAATTTAGTTCTAATGGATTATTTTATTGGGGATTTGAACCCTAGAATTAGCTCCGGCTCCGACTCCGACTCCGAATGTTATTTGGGCCTTTTTGTTCTCTGTGTTCCTTTTGAATTATATTGTTTTATTTAGGTATGTTCCGATTCCGATCCGAGAACCGTAACACAGTTGTAAGTGGGCCATTTGACCCGGCGGGTTGTGACCCGTTTTGAATCGGTTGGGTCAGGCGGGTCCTGGCCGCCCTGATCCGGTACAGATCCGGCGAGCTCCAGGTGCTCTTTTTAAAAACAATTTCGCCACTTTGGCTGTCCAGGACACTGACCCGGGTTCAATTCTCGGGTCAAATTTCCAGACCAAATACCGTTTCGTTTCTTTTTAATTCTTCAGTCCTCTCTTTGCTTCTGTATAGTACAGCTCCTGAGGCATTGAAGAGGATAAAGCTGCCTTTTTTAACTTCCCATTCTATTGTTTGGCTAAGAACTAATGTTGATTAGTGATCTTAATATACTTCTTATCAGTTAATATTATTCTCAGTTTCATAGGTTTTCTTCAGGGCTAGTTTTGGCTGTGGTTTTGTTGGGCTTGGCATGCTAAATTTTCTAATGCATGGTGCTGCAGTAATTGTAAAATGATCTACTCGAAAATCATGCTATCTTATTACAACCCCATGATTCATTCTTGTAGAGAGTTAGTGTATTGCAGCTTATGTTCTGCAAACTGTTTGTGGCTTTGTGCCTAAGATGATGTAAAGTATGCAGCTTTTAACCTTTATCTTCTCCAAGTACCCAACTGTTGGTTGTGTTTTATTATTTAAAGATTATATGCACATTATATCTACCTTCAACAATCAACATGTTTGGTGGATTGGTACTAGTCAATCTATATTGAAAAACTATATAGAGAAGTATTAAGGGCTTATTTTCACTGATTCCTGCTCATTTACTAAGAGGTGGGTTGTTTTGTGTTTCTGAGTTTGGGTCAAGTGTTCCTATATCACATGCTTCCTCCATTCTGTCAAAGTGCCTTTCTTTTGCATGTCTGGGTGCGGTTCTCGAACTGAGTGCTGTTAGTTTTGAAAATTGTTACTTGAAACTTTGCATCACTTAATCCTCCTATAGTGTCTTTTTGCACTGCAACTGTTGGATATGTTGTGTCCTGTAAATTATCATCTATTAACTCTCATTGGTCTTATTCCTCCCACATTTTTTGTGAATTCTGACCTTTTTTGCTTAAAGTTTAAAGTTTGAAGCTGAGACCTAATGTGACTGAAATTTTTGTTTTGCATCAAACCTTGATACACGAGGATTAGTAACTCGGTAGGCTTGACGTAACCAATCTTGCTGGATCTGGGAGAGAAATGAACATGAGAAACTCACGAAATTCAAGATATATAGATATATACATATATATATATATATATTCCTTTAGCTGTCTGCATGAGTGTAGGCATTTTGGATGGTTAGTATTCAGATCTGGGTTGGATTTTACTTTTGGCATCAAAATTGGCTATATTTTGGATTAGCTGTTAGCAGGGTTTGGTAGAAAAAATTGTTTTAGCTGTATAACTGAAAGGATAACAAGAAAGGTTGGCAGTCATGTCTGTGAGCTCCTAGTTATTTTCATTTCTCTTGATTGTTTTGAACCATACGGGGCAGTCTTATCCTTGTGTCCTCTTTGTTCATGCCTAAGAAGTTTGTTTTGGTTCTCAGCTCCATCCTTTTTTCCTTTTTGGGTTAGTGATCATACTAATAATTAGATGTGCATTTTTTTTATGTGCAGATACTGTTGAAATACTAGGTCAATGCAATGGATATGTCAGATGCTGTAATTGTCAAATCAACCAGATTAAAATCTGTTGTGTGGAATGACTTTGATAGGATTAAAAAAGGTGACTCCTGCATTGCTGTTTGCAGACATTGTAAAAAGAAACTCAGTGGATCAAGTACTAGTGGGACATCACATTTGAGGAATCATTTGATTAGGTGTCAGAGAAGAGCTAACCTTGGGATACCTCAAATCTATACAGCAAGAGAAAAGAAAAAGGAAGGAGCGCTTACTATTGCAAATTTCGACCAAGAACAGAAAAAGGATGAAGTTATTAACCTTGTGAATATTAGGTTTGAGCAAGAGCAAACAAAAGATGACATCAATAACTATGGGAGTAGTAACTTTAATCAAACGAGAAGTAGATTTGATCTTGCTCGAATGATTATTTTACATGGCTATCCATTGGCTATGGTTGAGCAGGTTGGATTCAGAGTATTTGTTAAAAATCTACAGCCATTCTTTGAGCTTGTGACATCTGAAGGGGTTGAGGCTGACTGTATGGAGATCTACGCCAAAGAGAAGCAGAAGGTGAGTGAAGTCTTGGATAAATTGCCTGGTAAAATCAGCCTTAGTGCTGATATGTGGGCCTCCTTGGATGGTTCTGAGTTCATGTGTTTGACTGCACACTACATTGATGAATCTTGGCAGTTAAATAAGAAGATCTTAAGTTTCATCATGGTTGACTCTTCTCATACGGAAGACATGCATTCAGAAATTATCATAAAATCTCTAATGGATTGGGATATTGATCGCAAGTTGTTTTCCATGACATTTGATAGTTTTTCCACCAATGACAACATAGCCTTAAAAATCAGAGACAGGCAGTCCCAAAACAAGTTCCTTTATTGCGATGGGCAATTATTTGATGTACGCTGTGCAGCAAATGTAATCCATATGATGGCTCAGGATGCTCTAGAAGCTCTAGGTGAGATGACTGCCAAGATTCGAGGAAGTATTCGGTATGTCAAAAGTTCGCAAGTAATACAATCAAAATTCGACGAAATAGCTCGCGAAGTTGGAATCCAGGGTCAGAGGTGCATATGTCTAGATAATCCATTGCAATGGAGCTCCACATATACTATGCTTGAAATTGCGTTGGAGTACAGAGCTGTATTTGCTTTGTTGCAAGAGAATGACCCTGTCTACACAGTGTGCCCATCTGATATTGAATGGGATAGAGCCACGGTCATTACTAGCTACTTGAAGCACTATGTTGAGGTCACTAATGTTTTTACAAGATTCAAGTCTCCAACTGCAAATCTATATTTTCACGAGCTCTGTGGTGTATACTTGCAGCTAAATGAGTGGTGCAAGAATCCAGACGATTATATTAGTCCTTTGGCTTTTAAGATGAGGAGCAAATTTGAGGAATATTGGCAGAGATGTAGCTTGGGTTTAGCCGTTGCGGCTGTGTTAGATCCTCAGTTTAAGATGAAACTGGTGGAGTATTGCTATGCACAAATTTTTGGAAGTGGTGCCCCAGGCCGGATTTCTGATGTTTCTGAGTGCGTCAAACAGCTGTATGACGAACATTCCATCAGCTTAGCTTCCCTGGATCAAGGTCTGACTTGGCAAGTAGGTGGTAGTTCTCGCTTGCCTAGTTCTGGTAGGGACTCTCGGGATAGGCTGACTGGTTTTGATACATATCTGCAGGAAACTACCCAGAATGAAGGCTCAAAATCAGATTTGGACAAGTATTTGGAGGAACCTCTCTTTCCTCGTAACGCCCCCGGATTTAACGTATTAAATTGGTGGAGAGTTCACACTCCTAGGTATCCTATTCTGTCTATGATGGCACGCAACGTGTTGGGAATGCCCATGTCAAAAGCTTCATTGGACTCGGCATCCAACACCGGAGGAAGAGTGCTTGATCGTGATTGGAGTTCATTGAAACCAGCTACTATCCAAGCATTGATGTGCGCACAAGACTGGATACGCAGTGAACTAGAAAGCTAGTTTAGCTGAGATTTGGTTCTTTGTTTATGTTGATTGTATTATCAAGTTTTTAATTACCAGAATTTACATTGTTCCCGTATGCGGGTGAAAATTGTGAAGTCAAGGATATTGGTCTTCATTCCATTTTTGATTGTATTGTGAAATTTCAGTAGGTTTTTAGCCCCTTGAACGTGGCGCCGCCGCATTAAAAGACTTGCACGGTCTCGGCAAAGCCACGGCAATTGTAAGTATCTGCTAAATGCTTTCTCAGATTACTGTTTCGAACTTGTAAACTTATTCCACAATTGAACTTCTTGCTATAGAAAGAGTGTTTTATCACCAACAATGTCTAAATTTTGATGCATCGGCTATTCAACTTTCAAAAAGTGATTAATAAAGTATATGAACTTTTCACAACACATCATCGGGAATTCGGGATATCTCTGTCCATTTTTCGTTACTTCTCCGTTAATTATGAAAACATAGTAGTCATTCGTCTTATCTCAACTTTCAAAAGTAATCAATAAGGTATATGAACTTTTAAAAATAGATACATCCGTTCATTTTTCATCATATCTCAGTTAAATGAAATATGTTGAAGCACATGTCTCTTCCCTCATTTCACATTATCTTTTCCCTCCAAAATTAACAATGTAATCAATTATTCTCATTCCAGATTTTTCTTTCAAAACTTCATCCTTATCCTCTTACTATAATCAATAATTAAGTAGAATTTGATTTTCTTTTTTGGAGGGTATGTGCTATTTTTTTGGAGGGTATTACTTTGATTTTTTTAATTAATATGAATTTAAGAGTAGCGCTCTAGAACTAATCTGTTATGAACTTTAATTTCTTTGATTTCTTTTTTGGAGGGTATGTGCTATATTATGAAGCTAACCACAATTTTAACCTTTAGATTCATTTAATCACTTCGATTACACTATAATTAATATCAAATTAATATACCACATCCAACTCAAAACAATAAAATGTTGAAAAAATAATAGTGACATAATATCAAAACGCTAAATCCTAAAACCCTATGTCCTATAGCCCAAACTCTAGACCCTAACCCCTACACCCGAAATTTCAAACCCTAAACTCTTAAACTCTAAACCCGAAATCCTAAACTAGGTGTTGTGGTTTTGGGGTTTAGGGTTTAGTGTTAGGGGTTGAGATTTGGGATTTAGGGGTTAGGAGTTTGGGATTTAGGGGTTAGGGGTTAGAGTTTTGGTATAATGTTTGTACTTTTCTTTTTTAACAATTTAACGGATTTTGAATTAGATATAATTAATATTTTAAAGTAAATATTAATTAATTCATTAGATAAATTTAATGGTTAAGAGTGTGGTTAACTTTATATTATGAAGCTAATATGTTAGTTTTAAGAACTGACTAATTCAAAAGTTAAATCATCCATACATTATATTTCAAACACATTTTATGTGCATCATCCATACATGAGAAAATACATCGGTGCCAAAACTTTACCATTGGTAAAACATAATTTTTAAAAGGTGTTCCAACTGACTTTGCTTAAAAATTTCTAATCGTTTTTTTTTAAATGAATTTTCTAGTTTTTTTTTTATGTTAGAAAATCGTAAAAAAACAAACAAGTCGATATTTTAGCGTTCTGTCAACTCTAGAAGTCCTTAAAAATCATGACTTGAGTGTAGAACGATTTTGGTGCAAAAGTAAGAACATGCAATTTTTGGCCTAAAAATCGGGAGTTATAACCCACGGTTTTTTGTGAAAAACCAAGGTTTCGGCAAAAAAAAAAATTCTAAAAAATTCACCATTAGTAAAACATATTTTTTAAAAGGTGTTCCAATTGACAGAACTCGAAAATCTCGAATCATTTAATTTTTTTATGGATTTTCTAGTTTTTTCAACTTTGAAAAATCTTATGGGCATTGTGGACATCCTTAGCATGGGCATAACATCATTAGCCTTGCTAGCATGTGCATCGTTAGTTTTCCTCTAGCATGAGCAACGTTGGAAGTGTCGGAAGCACCTTGAGATGTCTCCTTTTCAACTGCACTTTTTCCTTATACTTTACTGATGTCAAAACTCCATCATTGTTAAAACTTGATTTTTAAAAGGGGTGTCAACTGACTTTGCTCGAAAAGCCCGACTCATTTGTGAATTATAATTTAGTTAGCTAACTTTGAAAAACTATAACTCACAAACGACTCTAAAAATCATTTTTTAAAAACATTGGTGAAGTTTTGTCACAGACAAAGTTGAAGGAAAAAAGGAGTTGACACGATTTGACACGTTTGGGGGTGCCACGGCATGCTTTAGCATGCCAAATCTTGCCACCCCCATTTTTACTTTAACTTTGTCCATGTTATAACCCACAGTTTTGGGTGAAAAACCAAGGTTTCGGCAAAAAAATTAAAATTTGTCAAAACGTCACCTTCGGTAAAACTTATTTTTTAAAAGGTGCTCCAATCAGCAGAACTCGAAAATGTTGGATCGTTTAATTTTTTATGAATTTTTTAGTTTTCCGACTTTGAAAATTCGTAAAAAATAAACAAGTAAATATATTTGCATTCTGTCAACTCGACAAGTTCTTAAAAATTATGATTTGAGTGTGAGGTGTTTTTGTTATGAAGATGAAGACATGCAATTTTGGCCCAAAACCATTGTACGTGTTATAACACACAGTTTTGGTGAAAAACCAAGGTTTCAGCAAAAAAAAAACATAATAATTTCTCAAAACTTCACCTCAGGTAAAACATATTTTTTAAAAGGTGTTCAAATTAACAGAATTCGAAAATCTAGAACGTTTATTTTTTTATGAATTTTCTAGATTTCTAATTTTGGCTTAAAAATCATGATTTGAGTATGAAAATTTTTTGGGGTGAAAATAAGAACATGCAATTTTGGCTAAAAAACCATGTGTTATAACCACGGTTTTGGGTGTAAAGACAAGGTTTCGGCAAAAGAATAAAAATTTCTGAAAACTTCACTTTTGGTAAAACAAGTTTTTTAAAAGGTGTTCCAATTGACAGAACTCGGAAATCTCGGATCGTTTATTTGTTTACGAATTTTCTAGTTTTCTGACTTTGAAAATTAGTAAAAAATAAACGATTCTATATTTTTGCGTTTTGTCAACTCGAAAATTCCTTAAAATCATGATTTGAGTGTTGAAAGATTTTGGTGCAAAATAAAAACATGCAATTTTGGCCTAAAAACAGTGTGTTATAACCCACGATTTTGGATGAAAAAATATTTTTTCGGCAAAAAAAAAAATTTCTGAAAATTTCATATTTGATAAAAATGTGTTCCAATTGATAGAACTCGGAAATCTCAATTTTTTTAAAGGAATTTTCTAGTTTTCCAACTTGAAAAAATTAAATAAAAATAAACGAATGGATATTTTTGCTAGAGTGAACTTGAAAAGTCATTAAAAATCATGATTTGAGTTTGGAAAGTTTTGGTACGAAAATAAGAACATAAACTTTAGGCCCAAAAGGCGTGTGTTATAACCTAATATTTTTGGTGAAAAATCAATGTTTCAGCCAAAAACAATTTTCTCAAAATTTCACCTCATGTAAAACATTTTTTAAAAGGTGTTCCAATTGACAGAACTCGAAAATTTCGAATCGTTTATTTTTTATGACCTTTCTAGTTTTTCAATTTTGAAAAAGTATAAAAAATAAACAAATCGATATTTTTGCGTTCTGTCAACTTGAAAAGTTCTTAAAAATCAAGATTTGAGTGTGTGAAGATTTTGGTGCAAAAATTAGAACAAGCAATTTTGGCCAAAAATCGTGTATTAATCCCACAGTTTTGAGTGAAAAACCAAGGTTTCGTAAAAAAAAAATTTCTCAAAACTTCACCTCTAGTTAAAACATGTTTTTTTAAAAGGTGTTCTAATCGAAAGAACTCGAAAATCTTGTATGGTTCATTTGTTATGAATTTTCTAATTTTCCGACTTTGAAAAATCGCATGGAAATTATAGGCATCCTTAGCATGGGCATAGACATCGTTAGCCTCTTTAGCATGAGCATACATTGCTAGTTACCCTCGTTAGTGTGGGTATTGTTAGTTAGCATCGCTAGCATGTTCCTTGTTCAAAGTGTCGGGGGCAACTCCGGATGTCTCCTTGTGAACTGTACTTTTTTTTTCAACTTTTTTAGTGTCAAAACTTCACCATCGGGAAAACATGATTTTTAAAAGTTGTCCCAACGCACTTTGTTCAAAAAACCAGACTCAGTTTTTTGTTATGAGTTTTTTAATTTTTCGATTTTGAAAAATCATAAGTCACAAATGACTAAAGCTTTTCAAGCAAAGTCAATTGGAAAAACTTTAAAAATTATTTTTTAACATTGATAAAGTTTTTTCACGGATAAAGTTGAATGAAAAGGGGGATTGATATGGTTTTACACGTTTGGAGGTGTCATGACATGCGAAACCTTGCCGACCCCATTTTCCTATTAACTTTGCCCATGCCAAAACTTCACCATTGGTAAGACATGATATGATTTTTAAAAAGTTTTCCAACTAACTTTGCTTGAAAATCTTGAATAATTTATTTTTATGAATTTTCTAGTTTTTTTACTTTGAAAAATAGTAAAAAATAAATGAGTCGATATTTTTGTGTTCTGTCAACTCGAGAAGTCCTTAAAAATGATGATTTAAGTGTGGAAGATTTTGGTGCAAAAATAAGAACATGCGATTTTTTCCCAAAAATATTGTGTTATAACCCACGATTTATGGTGAATAATCATGGTTTTGGCAAAAAAGAAGAAGAATGGTTTTTATCATCAACAAAGTCTAAACTTTGATGCACAAGATAAAAAGGTACCCCAAATTTCGAAAGTAATTAATAAGGTAACTGAACTTTCAAAAATACATCAACGGGATACCTCCGTCCATGATCCGTTACTTGACAGTTAATGAAAAATTGATGGAGGTATCCCGATGATGTGTTTTTGAAAGTTCAGGTTCCTTATTGATCATTTTTGAAAGTTTGGTATCTTTTTGTGCGGTACACCAAAGTTTAGACCCTGCTGGTGATAAAAACTCATATAGAAATTGGCTCTTTTGAAAGCATTATGATTCCGCCTACTTTGCTCACTAGCTTGCTCTGTGCCTTTGTATGCTAAAGGAGAGAAAACTGAGCAAAATGGTATGTTTGCCTTGCCTAGTTTATGGATAAGAATTTATTGAATCAAAGAAACACCCACTTTTTCCTTTTTCTTTTTCGGTGAATGCCAAAAAAACACTCTTCAAAGCAGTACAAAGTACAAACCAACCTGCAGAACGCAAATGGGGGAAAAAAAAAAATATAGGGCCTTGCAATCTAGTATAAGAAAAAGGAGCTGGAAACTACTAAATTTCCTGATTGAAAAGGGTTGAATTATAGCCAAAAGAGAAAACAAAACCCAACTCAACCAGGACTACAAAACAGATTAAGCATAGTTCATAGAACAGATTAAGAGAGATTCCAATGATTACAAATACGACTTGAAGCTGAAGTTTTCCGATCCGGTTCTTCTTTCTTATACTGTTGCTCATTTCCCTTTCAATTGTTGTTTTGAGACAGAAAAGCTGCATCTGATAAACAAGTGGGTCTATGTTCTGAATTGAACTTTAACAGAAGGCACCCAGCAAACACTTCCATAAAAACGCAAAGTTCACTAGAATTGTGATAAGGGTCTGCTTAAACATACCCCAATCACTAATTTGCTAGCTAGGTTTCTACATTTTACCGGTTACTTAAAGCAACATGCTCAACTTTGTTCTACAGAAAATCACTAGAGTCCTTTCAAGTTTGTTGTGACGTACATATTGGATTATACTACAAGCTAGCATTCCAATCCCTCCTAATTATTATGCTCTAGGATTGTGACAGGGTAATGTGTGGCATTTATGGTATTAGGTATAGCATTGAAAACAGGCTTCTTTCACCATCATTTCTAAGTTCAAATGGTAGCATCATTGTTGTGGTCCCTCAAACCAGTTCACAGTGACTAATACCATTGATCCTTTGCAATGTGCATTATGGCTTTGTACTTCAGATTGGGTCTCCTTCTCTCTTTTTCTTATAATCCCAAAAGAAAGCAAAATATCATCCTATTTAGAAATGCATCCTATTCAGCTTTGTGTCAACTTTTGCTTTTGCCCACAACTTGCACCTAAATTGACATGAGGGATGTTCTGTAAATATCTCCATGGAGATGATGCTTGTCTGTTTGTGATATTCCACACCTTTTTGTCAACTTTTGTTACACTAATGTTGAAGGGAATTAAGAATATTGTTGACGACTCTTGTTATGCATTCAAGTAGTTGGTCAAAACTTCTGCAATTTTGGTAATTTGGCTGTGTACGTCATGGACTCGTGGTTCTTGACATTGTCATTTAACATGCTAATTAAGGTCATCCCGGCTTTATGGATATATAGTTGACCAATTACACATCATGATCCTGTATCTGGTTTCTCAATGGAAAGGTCTATGTTTAAAACTTGATGTAATCAGTTGCTTTAGTTCTTCTATTAGTTTTATACACGTTTTAGGTAAAAGAAATCATGCTTAGTTGTGTAACCCATAGTTTACGCACTAGTCAAAACAATTAGGTCTTGTTTGGTTCGTGGAATGAAACTCTTGAGAAACCTATTTCTTTATAATTTACAAGCCTTTAAAAGTTAATTACAAGTATTATCTCATGTAAACATATTAGTGTCGATATGACAGTACGTAATCAGAGTAACCAAATAAGACAACCGCTTCAATTCCTACATTTATATAATTATTTCTAAGTTTATGCCTCTAAATTTGTACACATTAGTTCACATGAATGTTTCATTGCATACATGGTTCTAAGTGAGGGCAACCACCTTGATCTCCAAATTCGTAGAGTTATCTCCAAGTTTATAAATATCACTTAATTTATACGGTACACATTATTTGTCGCAATTCTCACTTTTATGATTTGCCTTAGACCCTTAAAATCTCAATAACGCCCTTCTTAGATTGAATGGATGAGGTTAAGTTGGAGATTTGCCTATAATTTTGATGAAATGTGCTCTTGTTGTTATATGTCAATTTCAGAATGGAATATTTAACAAAATTAGCATAAAATGGTTGATCCATGAAAATGTAGAGTTTTTCAAGAAACCAGATATTTGCTCACAAATAGAAGTCAAATAATTGTACAGGAAATCGATTCCCTTAACGTATCCATAATCGTAGTTCCTCTTTTGGATAATCCAAGTCACCTTTAGGGTTCACTAGCTATTGATCGAGAAAAGTTAGGGGTTGCCTAACCAAATTACTTGTTTATAAAAAACCTTTCTCTTCTCAAAAAAAAAAAAACTTTCTTCTTTTGTATTTATACATACCAAACCTTAAATAGGCTCAAAAATATTGGTAATGGCAAATCCTCCTCACGAAGTTTACTTTGTAAATGTTAAAATGATTCATCAAATTTGAATCGTACGTACAACTGAAATATTCTAACAATAAAAGAAATTTTAGCTAGTAGTGAACTATCATGATCGATGTCTACAAAACTAATTATATATGTCGGTTATATATATAATTTTTTTTCTTCTAACACACGCATGTATGTGCTCTTATATATATATATATATATAATTTTTACGAATATTATGAAATGTAGATAATATATAACCGGCACATACAATAATTTTTGTCTTTATCGATGCCATCGACTTCTCTCTTCCGGCCAATATTTCCGCCGGTCACATCCCTAGCTATGAAGATAAACTCAACATCAAGGCCTTAACGACACTAGCTAGTATATCACATGATCGATCATCACAACAAATGGTAAGATCGAAATTCATCAAATCTCATGAGGGCAATAGTAGTATAACAAATTTCTTAATTATCCTATTGGAATCTGTATATGTATAATTAATGTGTCTTTTCTTTTCTTGTTTTTGTTGTATTCCTTGTACTAACATCTTGCAAAGGGTGCAAATAGAGGACTTCTTATGTATTGGTCTATCAAATCATATGAGATCGATCTAACTAACTAAATTGACATATCACTAGCTTAATTCTTGGTGCCTATTAATGCCACGAAGGGAACAAATGCATGTCTGGTTATCATATGGAATGCCTACTCAGTATCGATTAATCTGGTACGTCCATGGTCAAATCAAAAAAGTATAGCTGATTAAAGGCTATGAGGTCCATCTATGGATACAAGACATGATATCCTATAAAAATTCGGCATCCTAGAGAAGGATAGTCTTGCCGGCCGGCTATATATTTACCTAAGTTTAAGTTTAAATTGTTAGGTATATCAGTATATTTACATACACACACGCGTATTAAGCAATTTGCCAACCAAATGACCAATGTGGAGATCGAGAGCTTGTACTTTTAGTGGTTAAGAACGATTACTTTTGTGTCTAAAATTTCGAGTTTGAATATCTCATACATCCCTCATTATCTCTCTTAGAGGGAAACAAATAACCATTAATTGTTAGGAAGCGATCCAACTTTTCAACACTCTCCTCTACAAATATATGTGATCGGACAAGTGATCCACTTTTCTTTTGCAGGAAAGTTTGTATGTATAGTCTCTCTTACCCTAATCTACATTCGGTAACTTGGATATTAATCTTAAGCTTTTAGATGGTCAAAGACGGATCTAGTAGATAATGTCACTGATTTTTTTCTCATCAATTCTAACTCATTTTTCCACCTTCTATATTTCTCAACAAGAGAATGTATTTTTGCGGGCACAAAACGTGAACTAGTAATCTATCACGCTAAAGTTAGTAATTTCTTTTGGTCAATCCCAATTAATTGATAGATAGGGTTAGGGAACAAAAAATAAATAGCAAATTTAATAATTCTAGTAATGTTCTTCATCAAATATATGAATGGTAAATGGAGGTTTATTAATTCTTACCCAAAATGAACTCAAAACAAGGGATTGTGGAAACACTTAACAATAGTGCATCACATGGCCGGGAGTACTTCTCCTTGTAACTGTCTGCTGTGATAATGCAAGAGAGAGGGAAGAGAGAAAGAGAGAAGAGGTAGCAGTGATGAAAACTTAATTTCAACCTGCAGTTGTGGTGAGGTCATAAACAAATCTAGAATAAAAACCAACCCAAAATCCAACAAGCAAATAACATGCGAGAGGTCCTCTCAATTTGTTCTTTTCTCTTCCATTGTCACCATGATTTCTCTCTTTTGATCCTTTGGCGATCTCCCTAATATGTTTTTTCATTTTGTATTGAAGCTCTAGACTTGAAATGAATTGTGTTGCAACACTAAGCTAATCGACTTGGGTCCCATTTCAAACTGTCATTCGTATATTCATCATCATAATAAGTCACTCTCCAAAAGGCCCTTTTAATTATATTATATCACCTTCCCTTTTCCCCATACATGAAGAAATGGACGGTGAATGGAGCATGAAAGTAATGAACCTTCAAGCTATAGCTTCATATCATATCATATGGTATCCCTCTTTCTATATAGTTTCTACTCGTCTCCATTACTAACCTAGCTAGAGAGACATATATAGTATTCTAGACCCAAACAAAAGAAAAATAATAGAGTGTGTGTTGGATCATGGTTGAGAGGTCTATTTTCTATCCATAAATACCCATCTGCTGAACCAAACTATTTCCACTTCTGCAAACTCTAGTTCTTGTTGCTCAACCAAAACAAAGAACCAACAGAGAGACTCAACTCTACAAGTAATTTCTTCTTTCACCGGCCCTTCTATATTTAATTTCTACTCCTACTTTTGTTTAGTGGGTTTAAAAAAGCTCACACGCAAAGGATCAACTTAATCTTTGTGTTCCTTTATTGTTATATTGTTGTGATCACATTGAGCCTTTTCCTTTGCCAACAGATAAGAACTAAGATATTCAATTTGGGGTAGTTTTTACCATTTTGATCATCTTTGCAAAGTACCATGGAGTTCCCAAAACAAATTACACCAGTTGATGAGCCTGAGAGATCTTCCCAAAAGAAATTGGGAAGAGGGAAAATTGAGATCAAGAGGATCGAAAACACTACAAATCGACAAGTCACCTTCTGCAAGCGCCGCAACGGTTTGCTTAAGAAAGCTTACGAACTATCTGTTCTTTGTGATGCTGAAGTTGCTCTTATTGTCTTCTCTACCCGGGGACGCCTCTATGAATATGCTAACAACAGGTTTAAGTCTTTTCTTTTGATCAATTCAATTACTAACTAAATTGTGTTTGTTTCCATCCCTCTTCTTTTCTTCTTTTGCTCCAATTCAAACTACTCTCCAAAGATTTTTTTTTTTTTAAAGAAATTTATTATAAAGATCATCAACCTATGAGTATACAGAACTTAAATTAATTGCTTTGCTCATTTTGGGTCTAGGGTCATAAAGCTTGTGGCCCTTAAGAAAGATTCTCACATTATGTCATTATTTTCTTCTTTTTGTTTGCTTTGCTTTATGAGCTTGGAGGTATACTTCACCTATCGACATATCAAGATTAGATCTTTGGGGTATTTGTTGTTGTTTATGTTTTCTTTATTCTGCTTCTCTTCTAGTTCTTGTTTGACTGGGGTTGCAGATCTGATGGTAAGAAATAGAAACACAAGTGGTTGTTGTGTAATAGGAGTAGATGTTGTCTGAGAGCAAACTTGGCTTAGGTTTCCAAAGATTTGCAGGTCTGCTAGATTAGCTTGCTTGTATCTCCATTGCTGCAAAACTTGTCATCTCTCTCTCTCTCTCTCTCTCTCTCTCTCTCTCTCTCTCTCTCTCTCTCTCTCTCTCTCTCTCTCTCTCTCTCTCTCATGTCATGTATCAGTCAATGAAAAGTCTGACTCTGCACAAAGCTGTCCAGCTCCCTTATCATCTCTTGACGCTTCTAAGTAACATGTCAGCTCAGCTAAACAGTACAAACAAAAAAATAATAAAAATACCCATTACTACTAATTAAGTTCATAACCAGAACTAATTAAATTCATAACCTTTATGGTTATGGGGTCTACATATTATATGCCCTCTTTGCGCTTTTTCTGGTGCATAAGGATGTTGTTAGCTAGGGTTTCAAAAGTCAAAACAGCTAGGTACTTCAATGAGTCTGCAGATCTGAAAACATAGGTTCATAGCCTAATTGATGCCTAAAAGTTTTGTCTGTCTTTACTCGGATCTTCAACAGATCATAAGGAAAGAACTATTATCCTAGTGATTAGGACTTCAAAACTCAAATGGGTATTCTTTAAAACTTGTCACAAATCTGTCTTTAGCCTCCAAGCACCAGAGTATTGAAAAAAATAACCAAAGTCTAGATCTTTGTCTAATTAGGGTTTGAAAACCTACCCAATAGTCCAGTAGTGTGTTACTTGACCAATCTACCCCTATTGATAACGCTATAGGGCAGTGAGAAGCATGTGCTTACGGCTTCTTGTGTGAGCTAGCTAGCTGTGTTTCTTTCTTTCTTTCCTTTTGAGCTACAACATACGAATCTTTGGTCACGTCACTCAGATATGATGTTTCTGTTCTTCAATCTGGACAAAGAAGCTGGCTGGTGTCATGATTCCTTTTTACTTCACCATCTCTGTTTTAATCTTATGATTTCACATGGATTAACTTACAGATAAATTTACATGGATCAACTTTCAATAATAATAATTACCTTGCCTGCATATACTGCAAGAAAAGTTTGATTAAAGTTGAAATGACTGGGTAATTTAGTACGAGCCAATAGGAGCTAAGGGTTTGTTTCACAATTCTAGCTCTTTTTGGTGAATGGAGAAGGTAAGTCTGAGAAGAAACATCTAAAAATGGCTACCAGTGTCTCAGAGATTTCTGAGATACGAATGGAAATAAATTCTTTTCAGATCCTTTTGAATAAAAAATGGGACTTTGGAAATGTTTAAAGGGCTTTTCGTGGGTTTGAGGCCATCGAGGTGGGTATGAGGGTGTATCTTTAGGGTATTACACCTTGTGTAATGAGTCCTTGACACGTGGCGAAGCTGTAGAGATTGGAAGTGGGGAGCCAATCATATGTTGGGATCTTCTGCCAGCATGGCAGAGACAACCAATCACTGGCTCGACAAAATTAAGGTAGTAATAGTCCCTGGAGTATATTAAAAGCTTTGTTTGGTTCTGTTCTATGTCATGTAACCTGAAACTAGACTATATATATTAACTCTGGTGGAGCCAAGTCTAGGGCCAGGGGCATGAATACCCCTCAAAACTTTTTGAATTTCTAATGCTTATTCAAGATTTATGTAATCATGAAATAAAATATGTAGGGGCCTTAAAACCTAGCTAATTAACTCTATATATTTAGAAATACAATATTGTAATTAATGATTTCAGTGCTGTTTAAGGTTAATATATATCTCACTCTTATCTGTTTCTTTGAAATGTTGCTTATTACATGGCCAAAAAAAAAATGTTGCTTATTAAAATATATTTCACTCGTATCTGTTTCTTTGAAATGTTACTTATTTCAAAGTTAATAGGTAATTAATAAGTTCAGCTTAGCTCATATATACTGCTTGTCTTATGCAATAGTCACCTATATATCTAAATTATGCAAAAAAATTCACTGGAAGGGTCTACACATTGTCTGAGCTTTCAATGGGCTTTGTCAAGAACATAGCTGCTGTTTTTTGGTGGTTTAGATAAATTGTCCTTATATATCAAAATAAAGTTTTAACATTTTTCGATATATGAGGTTAATGTATGTTTATTTTCTTTAGTTATAATTACTGTCACATTCTTTACTGCAAATAGTACTAATACTTGAGATATAAGATTCATCTTTTTAGGGTTTAGAATTCACTATACTCCTGGAGAGGGGAGGAGGAATAGGTTTAGTCGCAAAATGCTTCCTACTGCTTTGTTTGGTGAGTTCATTTTGTCAAAACACTAATGATTTCTACAGGAATAGGTCTATATGGTGCATTGGTCTTGTCCAAACACTGAGATATATCACTAATGCTTTGTTTGACTAGTATCGCACTAAATCCATTAACTAATACAACCTCACTACTACAATTATAGTCATAGGACACCATTTACTATTGGTGTGCATTGACAACAATAGCCACCATTCATCACAATAGCCACCATGCAGCCACCCTTATGTATCAGTGTCCTAAATTGCAGTTTCTAATAGAGCATAGAGCACCAATTGGGTAACGGTGTCTCTATTTCCACTATGACCTGCAACTTTAGTGTCAGCTGTCCAATCAACATTAGCACCATTCTAATGGTGGCAAATACTGAATACGCCAATTTAAGTGATCCCAAATAATTGGTACCCATTAATTTTCGCTTTTCTTTATTATCTATATATATAATTATCTACCAAACATGCTAGTATTACCATCAATATAGATCTCAAAGGAAAACACTAGTTAATTTTTAAATAACTGATCGAACAGTATACAAATATAATGAAAATATTATTGAATAGGACATCTATACATTCATAAAGCTGGGTTACATAGTTTGTCGATATCATTGTTACAACATAATGTAGAGATAACAACAAGAAAATTTAAGTGTATGTATCAACCCTCCACCACAGATTAAATAACACAAGCTTGCTGTTATGATTTCCAATACCTGCAAATAAAACAATAGGAGATATCAATATATAATAATAAAAAAAGCGTGGCTTTGATGTTCACCAAGACTGCAATTGTTGCTACATCTAAGCAAGCCTATAACACCATAATGGAACACTATGAATTGGAAGCCCTGATAGTAGATCAAAGCCAGCACCCTAATACTTCATTTACTACAAAAATTAAAATAACAAAATAACCTGTATCCTTTTCCATAAAGTAATTAAGTACAGGATATCTAATTCCAGACTAAAACTTATCATACACTTCATGAAAATGTCAATCTAAACCAAATAACTAGTAAATCAATCACAACAACATGACTCTTCATCTCCAAATTATACACAACAAAACTTAAGGAAGGGAGTTCATACCTTCATCTGCTCTCGTGGACGTTGCAACAAGCTTAGAATGAGAAACTAGCGAAACCTGAGTCATGATATTCATTGTAATAGGCCTATTATCTCCTGGGAATTTTGTTTTTGGCAATTTGTACAAAGCATTAGTGTTGGCTCAAAAGGGATATACAATTGCACAAATATGTTGTGTAATTGTTTGAATAGGTTTATTTGTTATAACAATTTTGCCAAAAATTCTGTATAATTAACTAACTTTACAAGCCTTACATAACAGTTATTCTGAGTTTACGAAGCTGTCATATATGTTAGTTGGTACAATATCATAGGAAAAGCTCATCATGTTAGTTCATAAAATATCATATATAGTACTGTGTATGAATCATTTGCAATAATGCATTTAGTATAGTCATAAGAAAACAAATAGTCTATTCATCATCATTTGGTTATGGCACTATTGAATTGAAATATCTTCATGATATATCGAGATCCAAGCTAGGATCAGTCATTGTGCAGTTGTGCCCTAGCTGTGATGGTACTTTTCTTCTTGATTTCTTTCCACTGGAATCTAGCTCTTTAATTCCTACTGGAAGTACATTTATATATAATGCTTTTTAAAACTTCTATATATGGATCTTAATTAACATCTAAAAAATATGTGTGTAAAATTAGGGTCCTTACCTCACGCCAAAGCAAGAAACTTGATCTTCAAGAATCGAGAAATCCACGATTGCTTGCATTTGTGCAGTTTTCTGTATCACCGGCCAAGAATTGCTCAAAGAGAGAAATTGAGAACAAAGTAGAATAGAGGGTTTGATCTCTAGGGCACTCTTTGGTTATAGCTAGGGGACAAAACTATTGACGGCTATCTCTTATGATTGTTATCCCCTTAGACTGTTAGCAATAATTACGTGTCAAATAATAACAGTTAGACCACTCCTCGTATACTAATCTGTTCTATTCACAGAATTATGCAATACGATCTGTGCAATTTGTACACTTCCGTAATTTCAGGGAAGTGCTAAGATTTGCTATTAAGATTACCTAAAGAAATTAACTGGGAATTGGGATTTGGGAACAGCTCTAGCTTGAACTTCTTCATTGGGATTTTGTATCATTCTCCTATAGTTCTATATATATATCTAAATTTAAACTGTCTTTCTGGAGGAGAGATGTTTCAGTATTGCAAAGTTTTCAACTTTTTGTTTTTGTTGTTGCAGCGTTAGAGCAACAATTGAAAGGTACAAGAAAGCATGTGATTCTTCAAACACTGGATCTGTTGCTGAAGCTAATGTTCAGGTAAACCTTTCTTAGATAATCATTAAATGGAAAAAGGCTCTGATAGATTTGGTTTGCATGCTTTCAAATGCAAACCCTAAGTATCTAAGTGATCCAACTTCTTTTTCTAACTGTACAGATCCTTAGTATTTTGGCAGAAACTTCCTATAAGATTGAACTAGTCTAAACTTGAACTCAATTTAGACTGATGAACCAAAAATAATTAAGTTAAAAGTTGCATATATACGCTGTCCAATGTAATGTGTCCAAATATACTCCCTGGTGAGTACTATACAGTATGGACAATAGTTTTGGTTCGTGGAAATGCTACATATATATAGAAATTAAAGAAATGGAAAATGCTTAATATATAGTCCGATAATTGCCACATACATGTTCAAAATGCTAAGATCGAGTTTCCGTTATGTTGTTGATAATTAAGGACTATGATATGCACAATCCTAGACCTCCCTAGGATGTATGTGTATAGAGTATCACACACACACACACACACACACAATGATAGACCTCCTGAAAATGGTAGTCTGGCTACTAATTAATTCACTCCTTTCTAATTGGAAGCCTCTGTATTTTCATTTTTGTTTTGCAAGACATCAAAAGTTTTAGCTAAAATGGTTCAAAACCAGACAAGGCAAGAACTGTAACTTGATTCGGAACACGTCAATTATTATGAGTCGGTTTCTTATTTTTCCTGAAGTATAAAAATGGAGGCATAGTAGAGCAGTATTTTCAATATTCAGAGAATGCAACCTGGTCCGGTGGAAATGTCTATTTTTGTTATACAAAAACGACCCTATAACTGAATCTTGCACTTGAACTCCCTTCAACTTTAGGCAAGGGGTTGGGAATCAAAACTTACCATTTACATGTTGCATTTTTTTTTTCACAAAATGTGGTAGTTGTGATGATGTTTGAATGAAACTAATCCTATAATTTCTGTACATACCATTGTATTATTCAATAACATTTGTCATCTGCCCAAAGTTCGATGATACAAAATCTTTCGAGACATTGCAGTCTGCTAGCTCTCTCATTTAGTATAATTTGATAGATAGAGTATCACCCCTTTCCGAAGCCAAAACATTTTAGAAATGACTTGAAATGTATGATCAGTATCCACGTACCTTCTAAAACTTAATACTTTTTATGAGTTTGACTAATGCTATAACTACATTCATGGTCTCAGTTTTATCAGCAAGAGGCATCCAAATTAAGAAGACAGATCCGAGAAATTCAGAATTCAAACAGGTAAAGTACTTGGTGTACACAGATATTTATCCATCTACTATCTGCACATATAATATAATTGCGAATTTGCGATACGTATATATGTTGTATGCAGGCATATACTAGGTGAAGCTCTTAGCACTTTGACCGTCAAGGATCTCAAGAACCTAGAAGGAAGATTGGAGAAAGGAATCAGCAGAATAAGATCCAAAAAGGTATGAATTTATAGAGCACTTTCCTACTGTAACATTTATTTGAAGTATTTTGCATTTTATCTCTACTCAGAATCTCAACTTACATTTTCCAATATACATGCTACCAGAATGAAATGCTGTTTGCTGAAATCGAATATATGCAAAAGAGGGTAACTATCATCTCCTTTCTCTATTATTTCATTTTTACTCCTTTCTCAATTACCTGGCGGATTTTACCGTCTCGTGTCGACGTACATTACATGTCAAATATCTAATACCGGAACACTACTCTAGGTTATATATTTTTTTCTGTATATTCTGTATCTGGATAACATGTCAATGTATCAATAGAATCCTCAAGTGGCTGCATAGCTAGCTAGTTCTGAATTGTTTTGGCTTGATCGAGCATGCATGTGATGACTGCAAACTGTTTGAAGCTAGTTTCTAGGTTGTCGTTTTTTACCTTTATGTTGATCACACACAAGTAGTAGGTTGTCGTTTTTAACCCTTCACAGCATATGATTGATCATTCAAACAAGTTGCTCTAGGCATGGACAGCTACCCAATACCCATCAAAGTTGGCTAGCTTGTTAAATTTTACTCGCCGTTACAAGTTAGTTTCTACGGCATGAAATTGTATTGTTCGTTTTACTTTTTATCAGATTGACCTCTCTTTAATTTTTCAACTAATGATCCAACTTTATTGAAGACAATACGTGCACTTTGTGCAGGAGATCGAGCTGCAAAACCATAACAATTTTCTGAGAGCAAAGGTCTCTCTTTCTCTATTGATCACGCACAGAATTCAGCCATAAAATTTGACTTTGGTTAAGAGGCTTACTCATTACTAATACGAATGTTAATCTTGCATTGCACGGTACAGATAGCTGAAACTGACAGGGCACAACAGCAGCAAACGAATATGATGCCAGGAACTTCGTCGTCTGCGTATGATCAATCAATGCCTCCTTCTCAGTCATATGATAGGAGCTTCCTCCCTGTAATCCTCGAGTCCAATCACCATTACAATCGCCAAGGCCAGAACCAGACACCTCTCCAACTTGTGTAAGATTTCCTAACATTTCATACATTGAATGAAACTAAAATGACTAAACTCTAATTCCGGAACTAAATAAATTCATATCCCGCTAAGTTTTGATCTCCTGCTTGCTTTGATTTTTGTTGGATGCAGTTGAAATGCTAGAAGGCAGTCTGGTGATCTGTTCCACCTCTTCTGTTTGCTTAAATTTATCCGATTGACTCTGTAGTTTATAAGAATATGTAAGAACCAGTTAATTTGTCCATCTTCATGACCACAATGAAGTCCATAATTCTGTATTAACTAGCCAGGAGTACCTGTAACTGTGAACTGCAACTGCTCTTTTATAATGTGTACCCAAATTCTGTGATAACATAATAGTAATAGTGTACGTATTCGAATTCTTACCCAATTAGTTGAAGTTCCATCTCCCATATATGGTAGGTTTATTTTTATTTTTTAGGTGAAATTAATGACAAAATTTTCATTCATGAAAACCCGTTGCATCCACTAGGATTTCACTTCCTCACAAGGAAAGAGAATGCCAACTATGCTACCTAACAAAGCTAAGAGACTTGGACCCAGCAAACAACACCTCAATAGAAAACTGAAGCACTGTTATTCTTTTAATTATTTTTTTTAGAGCAAAATGGTTGATTCCTTTTTTCAATTTTTACACATACATACAAAAAGCAGAAACCCAAACAAATTATATAAAAAATTTCTACTTTGTGGCAAATGGGATTTGTAGGGTTTGCCCAATGCCTAGGGAACCAAAGGAGGTGGGATGTTGGATGGTAGAGCTTATAGGATTTGACATCATCAAAAATGACCCCAATATTGGCCTTTCAATCTTGAACACCACGTGCTTTGCTACCTTAAGAGCACAATAAGGTAGGAAAGTAATGATATAGATTTGTACAAAATGATTTGGGCAAGAATCAAAACCCTAATCTGTCAAATCTCGGCCTACAGTAGTTTCGTATTCTTAACTATTGGGGACCAAGGTTAAACATATTCTCAATCTTAGACAGAGCAGCCATGCCCGTGATTGTGCCACTTTCTTTGATGAATTTCAGAATTTGGTCACGAGATAATAAAATATAGTCGATTCCTTACCCTACCTAACCCCTTATCCACTGCCAGCCCCCAGTTTTTTTTTTTTTTTTTTTTTTTGGTTTTTTTAGAATACAGCAAATTGAGGGAAAAAACAATCAGATTACTCCAAACTTGAGCAATGCAGCACACACACACACACACACACACACACACACACACACACACACAATATATATATATATATATATATATATATATATATATTCCTTGCTGACATACCCATATATTTTCTGTTTTGGTGGAAGATATTACATTCATTAAGCAAGAACAACTACATAAACAGAAGAGTTACACCTATGACAAACAGAAATGAATAGCCTTATTAACTAGTTTCATCACTGAGCTAAGCAATTTGAATAACCTGAGTAAATTTACAGCATTAACTGTTAGATACATTTCCATGAAACTTATATCACTTATATGCATTAATGAAGGTTGAATATCCTGATTCTATGGTATTATATCGCTTGGGTACCTTCGTCTATTGTCTATTATGGACATGAAATAGCCATCTCAGGTGTCTAAAGCTTAGTAGGATGAGCAGAGGCTGAAGCCAAAACCTTCTTCCCTCTGGTTCCAAACTATGCCTGATCTGGCTTTTGTCCCAAAATGAATATGTGAGAGCAAAAAGAACTTTGTCCTCTTCACCCCATGATTTTACATCTCCTAATAAACTTGTTTGAACAATTTACATGTTTATTCCACAAGCCTCGTACCTCTGGAGACCCGATCTCAAGCCAAGGCTTTGCTGGGCCACTGAAATGTATAACCGCAGCAGCTTCCACTATCTCTAGAGGAACTTCTGGAAAGCGATGACCTAGCCCAGCCACATGCCACATTGGATCAATGGGATGCACATGACCCTCAAATGCAATTAAGGCGGGTGGTATTACTCCCGGTGGCCACAATGTCAACCCAGATCTCTGGCTCTGAAATACAAATAAGAGTTTAGTATCATGGCAGCAGACAAAGTTGAAATGCATTTTTACAAAATAGAGAAATACAATCTGTATTCAGCCTCCAGAAATATGAATTAAACATCCATTTCTAGTACTATCATACACAATCACCAGACACTAGAAACGTGAAATATTTGTCCACTAGTACACTTACTCTCTTGACTATATAATAAAATGAATCCAAATAGAGAACTTCAGCAATGTTGATTCTTTGAATAACATCAGTTCCTTACTATGTGTTATGATAAGAAAATCTCTTCTTTTAGTATATGTTTGATTGCCTCAGTTTTATGTATGAGAACCTAAAATCTAACAATTATCAAGATACAAGATGCCATCTAGCAAAATCTTAAAAGAAAAAAAACATAAGACGAACTTCCAAGCAGTTTCCAAAGTATCGGATTATATGAGCATATACTTACAAGTTTCAACCATTGATGGTATGTTTCTGTTATATTGGTCCTCCTCCAAGCGTCAAGGTCAAAGACATTCACGCCATACAGCCACACACAACGATTCTGAACAAAGTTGGATGAAATGATAGGGTGTGAAAAATTGAAGTAATCCTTGTATTTTCTTCCCGGGCAGCAGTTTTCACCACACCATGAATTAACAACTGCACCAACAACATTTCCATTGAGATCCAATTCCCACAAAGACGATATGTCATGTTGTACTACAGTATCATCCTCCAAGAACACTATCTTGTTGAGATCTGGAAACAGCTGTGTGGTCAACGAAAATTAGATTATATCATTACAAATTCACATTCAATGTCATCCATCCCATCAGGGAGTATCTGTGAAAGCAATAGAATGATTACCTCAGGTATATAAATTCGAAGAAGGTTCATGAGGGAAAGGCTGCTGGGACTCAAAGCTTCTAGGTATCTTTTATGTTCTTCATCATATTCAAAGCCATGCTCTTTCAAATTTTTGTAATAATGTCTCCAAATTGAGCGGTGGATCTCTAACATCTCTTTGACTGCGACATTTACTTCCTGAGACCAGTCGTATTGGTGTAACCCTTTAACTTCCACCACTGCTGATTTGATAGAATTAGTTGCAAACCATGCATGCATTGGAGTGTAAGTCTTCTTGTCAGTGACTATGTGAAAAATCAATTTTTCAGGGTTTGCTGAATTTTGGACTGTAGAAGAGACAACAACAGAAGCTGCGAGGACATTATCAGTTAGGAGAACGAGATGGTGAAAGGAGGGATCAGAAAGTTGAGAAACATATTCAGGTGGAGGTAAACGAGATCGAGCCATCGCATTTACTGCATATTCTTCAGCTAATTTGAGGCAAAGACAATGCACGCCCTTGGGTACACCATGTGAAGCTAAATGCCAATAAATCGACTCCCGTTGCCTGGCTGACTGAACCTTGTGTTCCATCTTTGATAGCTACAAATTAGGCAACGATATCATTTAGATGTACAAAAGGGTTGGCACTCACTACTGTATTGTGTACAAATAGATGGTTTGGAGAGTGTAACACTAAATCCCCGTCCTAATGGCTTAGTTCTATTACATTTGAAATTACTTCTGATACATTTTCTACTTTCTAGTTTGGGTCTAATGAAGTAGAGAATTGGCATGAATTCCAACTAGATAGCAAGCCAAAACAACAATCTACTTGGGCTTAAATACCATTATTTCATACTCATGATTTTACGACTCAAATATCAGACTTTTAACCCTAGATTTTGCTAGTTATCACACACTGTCTCCGATAATTTTCTGAAGAACAAGTTAGAAATTTTTTTTACCATAGAATGCAAGTTCTTAACTCTTCACTAGAATTTTACTTCGAGTCAAATTTCGATCATGAACATATTCTATTTACCTAACTAATTGCATCTAGAAACCAGTGGCCAAAATTTAGACAGCAATTAAGTCAAGTCACTTTGCCAGCTTTCAAAGTTCAGTGGTCCAAAAAGTTGCAGTCCAGAGTAAAGGTAACTTCATATCAGGAGCTAGGAAGTGAAGTTATTAATACAAAGGTTGCTCAAGCAATTTCCACATTCTGGAATAAAAACAATATCACACGGAAGAAAAATGGACATAGATAACGATGGCACAGCACTGCCATCAGAAAAAGGACCCCTTGGGGGGAAAATGCCTAGTATGAACTGTTTAGAGAAATATTGTATTTGTTTAACAAAGAGCCATAAGAAGTTAAAGAACAATTGTGGGTATGGATAATTTGGCCAGTTGGCAATGGTGGTTAGTGACATGGAGCATGCAATTAATAATTCTATAAGATAGCTACGGCCACAAAAATAAAGCCATATGGTTGTTTTGAAGCTTAGAATTTTAAATACTTGCTAACATGATTAGATGAGGATCATAATGGTCAGGAGAGTTGAGCAGAGCCTATAAGCCTAGATGGGTAGGTGGAATTAATTAAGGTTTTGGACCAACCTTGCCAAGTCCATCCATGTGTGGTCAGCCTACCAAGTAATAATGATGGAAAAATAAACGAAACAAAACAAACCGCTTGAAAGGAAAAATGAAGCTTATACAGAGCAAGTGACTAGTAAGAATGAGTAGAGTGAGTACCATGGCTTTTGTTCTGAATGCGAAAGCCTTGACGTCTTGCTGCTTTAATGTCATTTCCTGGACAAGCTGGTTGAATGATTCTATCCCACCTTCCTCATTATTATCATCATCCTTTGCTTCTAGTAGTGCTCTTGTCAATTCCTCTCTGAGCTTTTTTCCAGTACATACATCACCCACGTTACAAACAAAACACCATTAGATGGTTGATTACATCACAGCCATTCGATATCACTAAAACCGCGAGTGTTGACATGGGATATAAAGGTCGTGCCAGTTGGATTTTGAGTGCTTCTTCCACTCCATAAAGAAAGCTTTTGTAGACAAATACAGGATAGAGGTGGTGGGAATAGTCAAACAGTGGTCTGGAAATAGAGGTTTTGGGCCAATTATTATAAATATTATTTTTCTAGATCAAGTGGGCGAGAATAATATGATTGCAGAGCAACTGGGCACGTGTCCATGAGAGCAATTGGAGGTGAGGATAGTGTGACACTATACATACAAATACAAACCGACGGTCCCCAAAATGCGCTTATCCATTGACTCTACTATGTACTTTTCCTCCCAAGTATGAAAACGCCATCACAACTCTACTATCCGTTTTCTTCATCGAAAAAAAGTTAAAAAACTCTACTACCATTTATAATTTATAACGGGGAAAGATTTGTATATATATTTATATTTTTGGTATAAAAAAAATTATGATTTTCTTTAATAGTATAACAAAAACAATTTAATAATCACGGATCCTAATCATCCTATTTATGGTTTGAAATAAAGTCCAAAAATGGTTATTTTTTT
Source organism: Rubus idaeus (assembly GCA_030142095.1). Taxonomy (NCBI): domain Eukaryota; kingdom Viridiplantae; phylum Streptophyta; class Magnoliopsida; order Rosales; family Rosaceae; genus Rubus; species Rubus idaeus. The sequence goes on from CM057970.1 coordinate 34,713,853, forward strand.
CAGTGCAAAATGCTTTTTTGAGAAATAAATTAACTCAATCTGAAATGGTATTTTCGTTAATAGAGTAGGGAAGCACTTACAACAGATGCGTCACTCCCGCTGAAAAACCTCCATCCTATACAATCTGCAGTCCCAAAAACAAAAACTATTGAATAACGAAAAACAGAGAATAATGAATTTTCAAGAGAGCGAGAGAGAGAATTCAGAGGCAAGTCTGGTTCAGGAATCAGAATATATAGCTTTTTATGAACACCAATTCCGATTCCGATGGTTCCATGAATAACTGGAAGCAATTCAGGAATCAAGGTACAACAGCGAACAGCCGCATTTTCAGCTAATTGGATTACTAGAAACCGAAATGTACAACTCCCTCAATCACGGCAATCCAAAATCGCTTTTTATTTAATTTTTAAAAGTAGAATATCACAGAAATCCATTATACTTTCTTTTCACTTTTACCGAAGCAATAATTAGGAAATTGAGTAAAACAAGCCGAGTGCGATTGAATTTACCAGGCGAGGAAGAGCAGGCAGCCGCAGATTCAAGGACAATGAAAGCGATCCTCACAAAAAGAAACGGCAAAACAAGCGCGAGCACCAGCACCAGCGGCAACAACGTCCTGCCGGAAAACCTCCTCGTGGCCGCCGGCGACGGAGATCCCTTGCCGTTTCCGGCGCCGGCGCTGGATATGGTCAGCCTCTTTATCCCCGTCGTGGATATGTAGAACCTCATCTTCCACCGCAACAAAAACGCGACCAACTCCTCCGCAGCTTCATCAATGCGATTCCGACGGCGATCGGCTTTAGAGAGAGAGAGAGTCAGAGTAGTAGAGTAACAGCATCTGAGATCTGTCCGTACAGAGCGAGCGAGAAAGAGTAAAGATCGAAAATGCGAACGGTATTTAATGGAGGTTGTTTGGATTGGAGAGGTCACGGGCTCGATTTACTAGTTGAAGAAGAGAGGAGAGTTTATTTTCGAGACTAGTAGGCTCCCTCTCTCTCTCACACTCTTTTTATTGCGCTCACAATTTCTTTCTTTTTTTTATTAATTCATTTCGAAAATAAAATAATAGTTTTTTTAAAAAAAAATAAAATAATAGTTAGAGAGAGGAAACCGAAAAAAAAAATGCCGCGTTGAAAGACTGAAAGCCGCGGGAAATTGATTTATGGAGACACTGTGCGAGAGGGTGACGTAATAAAAGACAAGAAAAGGGTAGTGGCCCTTGGCTTAGGACTAAATAACGGATTTGGCCCTGGGTTTAAACTAATCTCACCGACAAATTGAGAGAGTCGCACGCATTTTTTTCTTTCTTTCCCTCGCTTTCTCTCTTTCTGGTGGGGCCCATGGAGTGTGTGATCTGTCCATAAATAACTTTCTATTTTGTGCCGACAGCTGTTTTCTTAGCGCGATTTTATACGTATATAGAAAAAACTACTTACTGCGGTAAATTTCTTCTAAAAAAAAAAAGGGTAAAAACTCAATATAGTACCCAAACTATGGAGAAAAACCCTTTTTGGTACCTACAAATTTTTTTTACCCAAAATGGTACCTAAACTATTATACATTTACCCAAAATGATACCTCCGTAACCCAAAATGGTACCTGAACTATTGATAATTACCCAAAATGGTACCTGAACTATTGAGTCATTACCCAAAATGGTACCTGAACTATTGACCATTACCCAAAATGGTACCTGACTTAACTACGGAGGTACCATTTTGGGTAATTGTACAATAGTTCAGGTACCATTTTGGGTAAAAAAAATTTGTAGGTACCAAAAAGGGTTTTTCTCCATAGTTTGGGTACTATATTGGGTTTTTACCCAAAAAAAAAACCATACCGCGGTAAATTTGTATTTCTCAATTTTTACTGTGAATACGACATAAAATTGCTACTGCAAGAAAGTACGGAAAACATACGATGAAAGGTCTCAAAGAGTCTAAGAGAATTAATAAGTAAATGAATTTAGCTTATGAGTTTCTTCCTCTCGCCTCAAGAAGAAAAAGTCTTTTGCTCACCAATGATGTGCAAAGCAGGGATTACGAGAGGGTATAAGTAGGGTTGGAGCACAATGCAAACTTTATCTAGTTCAAACTGTGCCATTTTTTTTTTCTTACCTATTTTTTCAACCCTAGCTCGGCCTCTATAAAAATAAGTGCTAGCTATCAGCCAAGAAGAACCCATCAAAGAAGAAGTCGTGGCAAACTCTACCCATAGCTAAAAGAGGAAATATAGCTCAATTCCCACTGTTTTTTACGCAAGTAATTGATGAATTGGAAGTGCTATATGCCTCGAGCCCACGACTACCACGCAATCCACCTAAATTTTACTCCTTTTATACACCGTACATTGGTAAAATAAAAACATCGACATTTAAAAACTTGTTTTACACAATTAATTAATGATGAGACTGGTGACATTAATTAAATTACTGTTGATGATGGTATTTAATACTGTAGGTGAAAGCAGTGAGGTTGCATCGCTTTCAGTACGTCTTTCACAGCTTTGAAATGGCAAGACAGCATTGTTGGAGAAGAGCGTAGACACTTTTGACTATATCAGTTAGTTAGGTCTCCCTGCTTTGCATGCTATATATCAAACTGTCCTTACTACTCAAACCTAGCTCTCTGGAAAGCCAAAATACGTACGTACTTATCATTCCAACTCTTCGATCATAAGAGATTATAATGTGAATGGGGTATTGATATGATAGAAAAGAAAAGCAATTAATCACAGTCGCACAAGTATGTATGCAGTACTGTGCCTGTAAAATTAACTGCAGGAAAAGTTACAGTGGTGTCGATCTGGTTAATTTAGTTTATCCAGCAGCAGTCTGTTTAATTTTCTTTTTTCAAGTTTCATGGCGATGATCGATGTATATATACGTACACTTAGCAAATGGATAATCGATCATTCAGCATATATTAATTGTTCGATCACCAGCAATTTAAGTGAAGCGACAAAATGCCATTGATTAATTATTCAGTTTCTACGTACAGATTTAGATTTTCTCATTCATTCATGATATAAATGCAGGCTCTCAGTCATACCTTTATATCTGACTTTGCCGTGAAAACTGGGATGTGCTAGCTCGTCATTCATCGTTAATAAATCAACGACATACATCAACGACAACATGAAACGAAAATTAAGACTAGATATCTTCACTCGCAAGAGGGGAAGCTGACTAGTCAAAAGATCCAAACGGGAACAGAAATGAGTAAATACACTGGGTCAATTTGACTAATAAGTAACATAACTGGTCAGGCCTACCTTTCGGATATCCCTTCTGATTTTACTCAATACATGCATTAATATATTTAAATAATATTGTATTTGATAAGGAAGTCATGAGCTATATATATTGTAGTTGGCAAAATATAGGACGGGGTATAAAACGGACAAAAATACGTACGTATGAGTACTATTCTAGCATATTTCGCAAATTTACTATGTATTAAGTATCAATTGCGCGCACATAGAATTGTGTATGATGCCACAGACATACTCAATAGAGAGCTAGGTGTGCTACAAGTCTACAACGTACGCATTAAGCTTATGAACTTTAATCTTTTCCTTTTTAGAAACCAGGGGAACCCTTGGGCCAGAGGAATGTCCTCCACATCCACCTTCACCTGTTTAATTCTGATGCCCACGGCAGTGGCCCCGGCCGGCCTTTGCATGTTTGGTTATTTGGGCGATGTGGTTGATAATTAAGGAGCTAGAGTTCTTAGTTTTTTTTTTCGTTTTATGTTTAAATTGAAGGTGTGCAACCCATATATATGTGGATTAGACGGTTTCTCTGTTTCGATCTAGCGTATGTATTATCTTAGTATTAAAGTACGTAGTACGATTTGATATCAATAATTTTTTCATTATCCTTAAAAAAAAAATCAACATCTAGCTACGAGAGGACGAGATTTGTTTTTTCAGGTATTATCATGTTGTTACATTAATTAGAGGTTGGAAGTGAACTTAGTGTTTGGTCTCCCCTATGATCATCTAAATGTCTCCATGCACATGCATTGTTTTTGGCAAAGTGTTATTAGTCGGTCCATTCAATTATTTAGTCCCCATGCACCAGGTGCAGCAGTAGTAATTAAAACGAAAATTAATCTTAATTTCCTTTATATACCAGTTCAGACCAGCAGCTCTCTCTATTTTTTTCGATCAACCAGACAAGGGCCGGCCACATGAAACACGATATAGAATCGAAATTAGAAAGGTAAATCCAACACACTTTAGACTAGATCGATTTTCGAATCCTCATGAATCACGATTAGGTCAAAAAGAAGCAACCTTCACTACTATAATTACATATTTTACTACGTTATTGCTGTAGTTTTGATTGTGACTTTGAACAATTGGTGGAAACGAAATATAATATTTACAACAACAAAACCTTTTTCTATGCCACTATTTGTTTGTAATGGAACCTGATAATTTTGGCTATAAATCCGCAATTATTATTATTGTTGGACTCTCAGCGTCTTCTTTTGATTAATAATAATACAAAAAAGATCACATAGTGAGAAAGAGACATCATTGCTGAAATCTAGAGGACATGTATTACAATCCAATGCTCAAATTAGTTGGGACTTTATTGATCGAAGATGAATAGATAAATCGCTCTACATAAAGTTAACAAGTCTACTTAATTGCTTAGTCAAAAAAAAAAAGGCTACTTAATTGTTACCACTCAGTTATCAAATTCCTAGTTGAGAGGAAAACCATCCAAACATGGACAACATTTCAACTAATGTGTCTCTTGAACCGGTATTTATATATATATATAGAATGATTCTCAGGTAAAGAGTTTTTTAAATTAAGAAATTTTGATCTCAGCCGTCAGATCAAAATAGATGTGAGATCCAACTGTCAAATATGTTTTAAATGATTTATTTTGACGGCTGAGATATATATATATATATATATATATATATGTATATGTATGGCTTTTCTTTTTGTCCAGTCAATTACTAGTAATCCAATATCATGCAAGATCTTTTCTTTTACTTTCTTGCTTAAAAATGTTTTGACATGAGTTTTTTTTTTCCCCTTCTTATTCGACACATCAAAACATCTTTGTTAAAATTATATATTTTCAAGAACCATAAAAGATAAAATTAGCAAATGAGATGGATGGGGACTAAGAATAATATAGGTATGCAAGGTTGAATTAATTTTATGTAGCTAGCTAGCTAGATGATCGATGTGATTGTAGTTTTGGCTTAGCTAGATTCTTTTGCTAAAATCTTGGAGCCAAATCATGAGATGCCACGAAACAAAGAAAAGATGGTACGTGAGCGCATCATGCATTGCTTAATCCACAAAGTCTCTGTACTTTCCATCTAAATTAATTTGTGGACCTAAATTTAAGCCTCATAACATGCATCTTGGGTCCCTTGCTATGTCTAAGTCACATCGGATAGAGATGGAAGATGAAGATGGAGATGGAGATTGGACTTCATGTTATCGTCTTCATCGGTAATTTAACATCATATATCACAAACTATAAAGAAAATTAAACAAACAGTATTAATTTAGTGATGTTTTTTTTTTTCACAATATCAAATGAAATTCCAAATTAAAGGTCGATTTTATTGGCAGCGTGTCTTATTATTCCTTTTAATTTCTCAAAGAATTAATAAGCACTTTAAGAAGTGAGATTATGGGTCTGTTTGAGACTACTTCTGAAAGGCATAAAAATGCTTTTTAAATTTGGTAAAAGCACTTTTATACAAGGAAGCACTTGTCAGCTTCTCAAAACCACTTCCAAGTGCTTCTAAAACTCACCTAAAACAAATTTTATTTTTTTTCAATTTTTTTTTATATTTAGAATTAATTTTTTCAATTATTTCAAAAGCGCTTTTGGGTCTCCAAAAAGCAATCTCAAACAGGCTCATATATGATTGCCTTTTATGACGAAACAAAATTTGAAAATTTAAAAATCCGAAAATCAAAAGACAATGAACTATTCTATTTGGAAAAATGATGCAAATATTATTTTGTTTCTAACCACACTCAGAGGTTATATTGACTCGTTACATTAATTACTATAACAATATAATGACTTGTTAATCAATAGCACAATGTTTTTAGGGGATTGAACATTAAATAAGCGATTTAACTAGCATTGGCTTTTCAACGATGCATGCCATGGAAACTGGGTTGTATTCCCTCGCTTTCTTCAGCTGGTTTAGGCCAGGGAGGTGGACCTTTGACACATTACTGACTTGTTACTGACTTGTATTCTCATGCAATAGCAATCAGAATTTTCTGGGACACCAACCGGACAAACGATCAAGTGGACGTCTAAAATCAAGTAGAACTCGGTCATGGCATGGCATGGCTGGTGTGATTTGGCAAGTCTTTGCTATAGCTGACATTTTTAATCAAAAGTTAGATCTCTCAAATTTAACATACTTTCAACACAGTAAAGACTAAGTTTATAAATTTTCGTGCATGCATTCATTTATTTTCCCAATCGGAAAAAGAAACTAATAAAAAAAAGGAGATAATTTTTGTTGACGAAATAGATGATTTAAAAAAAAAAAAAACTTCATCAAACTAATTCCTTTTCAAAAATTAGTTGACCATCTTGAGCACTTAAATTAGTTGGTGGAACCAAATTGGACTTCTAAAATAAATAGGAAGCCGGTTATGTCATGGCTCGCATGATTCGGCTAGACTTTGCTACATGTTCCTAACTTTTTATTTTATTTTAATTTGACAAAATAAAATAAAAAAACACTTTCGGTGGTTATTGGGTCTCGAGTTGTCTTTCACTGAGCCCCTAAAATACTTTTGAACATTCGTACAAACCAGTCTTTACAATTTTGATGGTTCCATATTTCAGGCGAAAACTCGATTTCGATAGCCATTGTATTGCCAAAATTGTTTTGTATTATTTAATTTATTGAGCACAAGAGCCCCAAAAATAACATCTAATTAAATTTTAAAAAAATATTTTGAACAACTTGTAGCAACGAGCGGTTCATCGTGTTCCTAACTTTATTTTAATTTTAGTTTGACAAAATAAAAAAGAAGCACTTCTGGTGCTTGCAAGGACTCGCATTGGGTGTTATTGAGCCCTAAAATACTTCTAGACACTCGTGTAAATCAGTCTTTAAAATTTCAAAGATTTTATTTTTCAAGGAAATCATGTTCTATAAATGATCTTTAAAGATTGTTTTATAAAATCAACGGTTTAAATTATAAAATTACACTGCGAATATATGCAAATAAGAAAGAGTTTGGACACACAGGTCCAAACTAGGTCGGACCCAAGTTTTTTTCGTGCTATAATAAGAAAGTTTTCTTCATTGTGGCACAATTTCCAGAATAAGGTGAAAACCCGATTTCGATTGACAATATGTTGTCAAATTTATTTTCTATTGTTTATTTCATTGAATCCAAGAGCCCCAAAAACAAAATGTTTTCACATTTATTCTAATTAAAAAATAATTATTATTTTGAACAACTAGTAGTGACAAATAGTTCGTTGCTAAAGGTGTTCACAACTATTTTTTTTAGTTTTACTTTGACGAAATAAAAAGAAACACTTCTGGTGCTCGAAAGGTCTCACATTGGGTTTCATTTAGACCTATCAAAGGACCGAATTTTGATCCAAATCCGCTCCAGATCCATTGCTATTTGACATATTTAGATTAAAAAATTTATTTGTTAATGGTCTGAATCCGTTAACCCGTTTACTACGGATCAGATAAGAATTTAGGTTGATATGGTCTGTTAATAACCCAGTTCGTATTTATAATAATAAAATATTATTGTATAAAATATAAAATAATAAAAATATACAAATTATAAAATATAAGTAATTCAACATTTAGCTTGATCATTTTGTTTTAATGTTTTATCAAAGTTTTATCGGGTATCATGATAAATATTTAATATTTTTTATTTTTTATTTAAAATTTAATAATACTTGATATAATTAATGGATCCGGATCGTGGATCGAAGATCCATTAATCCGCCGGATAAGGATTTGGATCGGCTTATCAGTGATCCGCTGGGCTAACTGATCGGATCGAGTTGAAAATTTGTTGTTGCTAAACGGATCCGTATTGAGCCCCTAATATACTTTTGGACACTAGTGCAAACCGTTCTTGAGAAATTAAAAAATTCAATTTTCCAGGGAAATCTTGTGCTATAATAAAAATGATTAAATTATGTTGACCCCTTGAACTTTGGACCAAAATCATATTAGTTCTTAATGTTTCAATTTGAACAGCAACACCCCTACACTCTCAGTCTTAATCAACCGTGTCCAATTTCATCAGCTCAATCCAAATAGGACATTAAGTGCTGACCTGGCCCAACACGGTTTTAATGACCTCGTTTTCTTTTATGAATTTTCTTGTATTCTGAATTTGAAAAATCGTAAAAGAAATCAAGTCAAGATTTTTGCATTCCCTCATTCTGAAAAGTACTTAATAATCATGATCTGAAGGTGGAAAAATTTTGGTGAGAAAATAAGAATATGCGACTTTGACAAGAGAAACTTTTGGTGAGAACAAGGGTTCAGAATTTTTTTTTCAAGATAAATTTTTGTACAATTGCAAGGGAAAGAATAATGTAATCTATACTCAGAAACAAAAAATATTAAGAATTTTTTAGGCACCAGAATTATTATTTTATTTTTCAAAGTAAAAAAACTGAAAAAATCATTAAAGAACGAATTGAGATTTTTGAGTTCCGTTACTTGAAAAAGATTTTAAATATTATTTTCTACAAATGATGAAATTATGGCACGGAAAAAATTGAATAAAAATAGGGCTTCGTATGGTTTGCTACGTTTGCACTTGCTTATGGACACTTTGGCATGCCTTTTCGTGAACTGCATTTTTTTAAAAAGTTTTCCCATGCTATAATCTCACAATTTCTACGATATGATTTTTAGAAGGTGTTCCAATTGATGGAACTCGAAACGCTCGAGCTTTTTTATTTTTTGAATTTTCTAGTTTTCTAATTTTAAAAAATCGTAAAAAAAAATTTATAGATTTTTGAGTTCCGTCAAATGGAATACTTTCTAAAAAATCTTACTTTACAAATACTTTTTTTTTTAAAAAATTTGACATGGTTTTGCACGTTTGGATTTTCCATGGTGAGATATGTGGCATGGTGAAACATGTCGAACCTTGTCAACACTACTTTTTCTTGAAATTTTCTTATGATGAAAAATCTCTTTTATTTTTATTTATAAAGTATAATTTTTAAAATTTGTTCTACTTGACAAAACTAGAAAATCTCGCTATTTTTTAATACAAATTTTCTTGTTTTCTGACTTTGGAAAATTGTTAAAAAAAATCTGGTCATGATTTTTATGTTCCGTTACTTCTAGAAGTTATTAAAAATTATGATTTTAGGGTGAAAAGATAGTGGTGAGAAAATATGAATATGAAATTTTTGTAAAAAATCATGTGATATATTCCTCAATTTTGGGTGAGAAACAAATGCTCGAAAGTTTTGTGCATGTGCAAGGGGAAGAATAATGTAATCTATGCCCAAAACAAAATTCAGATTTTTTGTTTGCACCGGAAGTATATTTTATTTTCCAACTATGATTGCACTGTACGTTGTTATCTTTTGCTGGATGGTTTATCTACAATTTTTATTACATTATGCCATGTTTGTTTGGAAAGTAGCCCTTTCGTTTCATTTCCATTGATAGGAAGTTGATCTAAGGACCATCTTCATTGATAATTTGCCACATTACTTTGTTGATGAAACTTTTCAAGAAATGTATGGCTTTGTGGAGAGGGTTAGAATCCCTCTCCAGCACAATAGAAACCAACTGGTCGCTCGAAGCCGTAGATTTGGCTATGTAACTTTTGTCCATCTAAATTCTCAAAATCAAGCACATCTAGAGGGTTCACTGCGAGTGAAAATTTTGAAATTACCCCGGTTTGAGAATACGATATGTCCATCTCCTTACCATTCTATTGGAGCTCCCCTACTATGAGATTGATAATATAGGACATTAGGAATCAATGACTATTAACATAGTAGTAAGGCGTCAATAAAAGTTGATTGAGCACAACCTACAGCCTAAAGATATTTAGAGAGATATGACATGATTTATGAGTATTGACATTATACATTCGAAGTCTAAATTACCTTAGACTGCCTCTTAATTTCAGACGTAGAATTGCAGAAGCACGGAAATAGCGCAGTAAACACCTTTTCGTAGGATCAAGGCATAGAGCAGCCCCAAAAAATTTCATTGCCCACAGATAATCCTGCAAAAAGATATAAAAACATAAATCACAGCAAACAAACAAAACCAAAAACCAACAAACGGATTTTTTGTTATGAATTTTCTAGTTATTTGACTTTGAAAAATTATTAAAAAAATTGAGATTTTAAAGTTCCGTCAATTGGACCATTTTCTAAATATCATGTTTTACCAATGTTGAGATTATGGTAGGGAAAATTTCAAAAGAAGGAAGACTTGATATGGTTTGGCACATTTGGAGATGTTATGGTGGCACTTTTTCTTGAAAATTTCATGTGCCATAATGCCGTTTCAATTGAAAGAACGAGAAAATCCAGACATTTTTTTCTCTTACAAATTTTCTTGTATTCTGATTTTGAAAAATCGTAATAAAAAAAATGGGTCGAGATATTTTCATTTCGTTAGTTTGAGAAGTATTTAAAAATCATGATTTGAGAGTGAAAAGATTTTGGTAAGAAAATAAGAATATGCGATTTTGACAAAAACAACGTGTGTATTGTGTAGTCCACAATTTTGGGTGAGAAACAAAAGCTCTATTTTTTGTTTTGTTTTTTCAAGTGCAAGTTTTGTGCAAGTTCAAGTGCAAGGGGAACAATAATGTAATTTATGCCAAAACAAAATTCAGAATCGTTTTGGCACCGGAAGTATATTTTTATTTTTCAAAGTCAAAAAATTAGAAAAAAAAATGATTATAAAAGTTAATCAAATTTTTTTAGTTCTATCACTTGGAACAGTTTCTAAAAATCATGTTTTATAAACAGTGAGATTATGGCACATGAAAATTTGAATAGACATAGGTCTTGGCTTGAATGGACTTTCCGTGGTGGATACCTTGGAATGCCTTCTTATGAAATGCAATTTTTTTACGAAATTTTCTCATTTCATAATCTTACCATTTGTAGGGCATGATTTTAGAAAGTGTTCCAATTGACGGAACACAAAAAACTTGAGCGGATTTTTTTAATGAATTTTCTAGTTTTATAACTTTAGAAAATTATTAAAAAAATAGGTCGAAATTTTCGAGTTTCGTAAATTGAAACACATTATAAAAATCATGTTTTACCAATTTTGTGATTATGGTACAAAGAATTATTATTTTTTAAATAATGTTGACAAAGTTTAGCCTGTTTCAGCATGTCATTGCATGCTAGAAGATTCTCGATAATGTGTTTTTGAAAGTTGAGATATTTTATTGATTGTTTTTGAAATGACAAACAAAAAGATAATTAGACAAATAGTGTTGACTGATATGCCCTCATAATTACTGACAAATAACGAAAAATAGACAGAAGTATTCCGATGATGTGTTTTTGAAAGTTCAAGTACCTTATTGATCACTTTGGAAAATTGAGTACCTTTATGTCCAGTGCGTGAAATTTTAGACGCCTCTAGTGAAAAAAGAACCCTTAAAAATTTATTATTGGTTCCATAGAAATAACATGTTTACTTTCTTTTTTTTGCCGAGGAAATAAATGTTACTTGACTTGACTATAATTGCCAACAAGTTTTGGCATATTATGCATATATCGATGACTTAATAAATGTCATTCAAAGGGTTAAGTTCCAGATGACTGATCCATATAAGATTAAATATAGATGGGTGTGGCTTTCTCAAAAAAAAAAAATATATAGATGGGTGTGGCATACTGGCATGATTGACTTACAATAGTGTTCACATGCTCAGCCAAGTCCATGCTCAGCAACCGTTGGATTTAAATCCAATGGTGGAGAATGATAGCCTTTTTTTAAACATATTTCTTTTTCCATCATTCTTCACCATTAGATTTAAATCCAACGGTGACTGAGCACGACTTAGCATGGGCTTGACTGAGCATGTGAACACTACTGGATTGATATAAATGTGCTAGGTATAAATGTGGAATTGAGATAGATGAGGAAGAAGTAAGTCGCATCGGAAAGAGATGGAAGATGGAAGAAAAACAATTTCTTCAATGTTCTATCAGACTCACAATATGAACAAGTTATTGATCTACTGATACGTAATTCAAGGTTCACAATACTGGAGAGTAAGCACTCTGACTGAGCGACTGAAACTAATATTACATTTAAAGGAAGAGAGATGATGATACCCATCTAATGAAAAAACAAAATTTCATTAAGATCCAAACAGATACAATTTTACTAAAATCACAACAGTTACAGTGGCACCATTTCAATAGGGAAAATGATACACAGAATACTAATTTTTTTAACCACAGATGGCAGTTGATGTGGATTTGCACATGAATTATTAAAGTGACTATTTAAGTAATAGATCATCTATTAGCCAAAATAAAATAAAATAATAGATCATCTAATTACACACCCTGTGGTCAAAGTGATAAAAAAAATAAATCCTTGGGGCCTTTCTTTGAACATTGATGGGGCCTTTCTTTGAACATTGAAATGGAATTTAGCATTGGCCTTCCAATGATGCCAAGGGAAAATTGCTAGTGTCACATACCTTCCTCTTTACCATTTCCCTCGCTTTCTTCAGCTGGTTTAGGCTAGGTTGATGAACCTTTGACAAATCACCAACCTCTATTCTCATGGAATGGTAATCAGTATTTTCAAGCCAACCAGAGAAATGGAGAGGAAAACCACTCTCGCAGTCAATACAGTCACACTATCAGAGAAGGGGCTCATTATCTTCTGCAACAAACCAACGGATTCTTCAGTTTTAAATTCGAGAAATCAAGCATCTACTTGATAAAAAGATTTCAAATAAGGGTTCTGCATTATAATATTCTAGAAGTTGCATACTCAAAAGGTGCAGTGATCTCTAAGGACCATTCGAGCAAGATCCACAGCTCCACTCTTTTTGTAGATAAGATGTAAATTGAAAGCTGCTTCTCTGCGAAGGTCACAGTAACCCGGTAATAGATTCTCAGCAGATTCTGGGTTCTCATGAGGAAGTTTAGGAAGAGGGCAATCCTTCTGATGAATTGCTAGAACATGTTGATAATACACAGCTGCCAGAGTCACATGGCCAACGTGGTGGAAGGCCCTGGCTAGGTTGTACAAAGCCTCCTGGCTGTTTTCGCAAAGCTGCAAATTGTTGTACAGGAATGCTAAACCCTGTGCAACAGACTGGTGCTTGTTCTGAAGTCTGAGTCCAAGTGCCAAGTTGATTAAGGCAGTACCAACACATAGATTAATCAAGGCATTCTCCGGCAATAACTTATAAGCTTCAAGATATTCTCTGGCAGCATCTTGATGGCGGCTTTTTCTTGTCAAGTGATGCCCTGAAATGATCATGGGAGGTGCACAGTCTTTGAGTTTGTCCCGCCTACCACGTAGAAACTTAAAATGCCTTGCATACCAGTCATCGAATCTGGTAATTACTTTGTAATAGCAATTCCAGGCAGCATAGCTGTATGGATGCTGGTCTGCAATGTATTTTACACAGTCAAGCCCATGCTCAGGATCAGGAGTGTTGTATGCTATTTGCGCTCCAAGAGACCGGAGTTCCTCTGCAACAGAAGATATGTTGCGAGTCACTTTCAAAGCGAGATTTATAATCTCCAATGCTTCACAATATCTATGCAAGGAAGCCAGTGACTTGCACAAATCTATTATGAGGTCATGATTCACTTTATCCTTGAGAAGATCCGGGAGGGGAGATTCTTTATGTATTTCTTGTGGAGGATCTTCATCTGAATCATCACTTTGCCAGTCAACTCCAGCAGCCATTGCCTTTGCTCTTTTTTCTTCCTTTACTTTTGCCTTCTTCTCGAGCAACTTCTTCGCTCTGTTAGCTCTGCTCATATCTGATGCTGGAGTTACTGATATAGATCCACAAAATAGGTTATCTGTTTGGTGGTCATCCAGAACTTTAACTCTTTCTAACAGCACACTTTTTGTGAGCCTCTTTTTCACTCTCACCTTTTGCTGAAGTGATTCGACACACAATGCCTCACGTACCAAAGGATAGATTGTATCCACAAATTCCTTGGGCATCCCCTTAGCTCTGTAAATATGGCAAAGCTTCAGTTTCACTTTTCCGTTGTGCCACCATGGTTCTGATTTATCACTTTGGAGGTCAGAACAACCAAGATTTTGCGGAGGAGATAGCAGCAAAATGGCATCCTCTTCTCTGGCTTCTTCAAGAAGAAGAGAAGCCAATGTCAATCGGGCATCAATATTGTTTTCGAGTGTCTTTAAAGCTTTGTAGAAGCACAAAATTGCCTGTACTCTGTCATTCGAGGACAAATGACATCGAGCAATTTTTATATGCAAAAAGCCATTACTATACTCAGCAGTTCCTTTCAGCATCGAATAATACTTCAATGCAGAACTATATTGCTCAAGACTCATAAATGAATCTGCAACTTTAGTAATCAAGTCAGTATGATCTGCATTTTTCTGTTCAAGAGCACTAAAGAGCATTTCTGCCTTCTCCATATTTCCAAGGTAAGCATGGCAGATTCCTTCTTTAACTTTCGTTTCCAAAGGCAGCTCTTTTTCAGAACAAAATACCAACCGTGCACGCTCAATATGCTGAAGAGCTTCATTATGAGCATTATTTTGCATAAGCATGGAAGCTAAGAGATCAACGACACTCAAATCAGGTTCAGTTGGATGACCTTTGAGATATTCCTCCAGAATATGAACAGAACGCTCAAGCTGACCACATAGTTTGTACATATTTGCCCCTGTCTTGAGTGCTTCAACATCATCAGGACAAGTTTGTACTATTTGTTCATACGATGTGGCAGCTTTTCGATAATCTCCGACCTTAACATAGAGAGAGGCACGGCAATATTTCAGATTTATATTTTTAGGATCCGCTGTTATTGCTCTTGAAAGGCAATAAATAGCTCTAGGAGTGTTACCTCGTGTATTGAACCAATCAAAAAGCAGTTCCCATAGAGATGAATCTCTTGGTGCTAAATGTGCAGCAATTGTGTAGAAATTCAAGGCTTTCATTTCATTACCAAGAGCGTGATGGACAAGTCCAAGCGTGTGATATGGATCAGGCAAATGTGGTGCTTTCATAATAACTTCGGCCAAGATGGGTATGGCCTCTTCATAACTGCCAAGAGCATAATGATAAGTAGCATCACCGAGCATTCGAGTAATTTCAGGGGTAAGCTTGTTTTTTGATCCTCGCCGCCTCCCTTTTTTCTTCCGCTTCCTTGATCTCCTTTGCATACCATAATTCATGGCCTCCATTATTTCCTCCATGCTTGCTCCAGTAATATCCTCCTGCCTAACCTTCTTTACTGAACCTCCAGGCTGGTTATCCACCAGTGCTTTTCGCTTTTTCTCAGCTAGAGCCTCATAATCCATTCCCACAAATTTCTGATAAAGTTGGTCACTAAAAGCACCATCTTCCACAAGATCCAAAGGATTAACCCCATCTTTGAAAGTGAGAGTACTCTCTTCCTCATCCTCATTGTCGTCTTCTTCCACTTCCCCATCTTCTTCATCATCCTCATTGTCTTCTTCCCCTTCCGCATCTGCTTCTTCGTCATCGTCTTCCATCACGTCTTCCCCAAGGCCAACGGCAAGGGCATAATGTGAAGCCTCCTCATGATCACTAGGAGCACTTTTCTCTTTATCCATCCAGATGTACAGGCAAAGGAATCCTCCCAAAACGAAAAAGAAACAAATGCACTGCCTAAAACTTGGCCATACAAAAAACCTGTTTTGCCAATTATTGTCATCACCATTAGACTAGTCACAGTTACCGTCTCGAAACAGGACAGAAGTAAAGCATCATCCAAGAAACTGATTCATAAGCAGCTCTAGCATAGTACACAAAACTAAAACTAACACACAGAATTATCATTCAAGCATAATAGTCAATCCAAGGCATATAAAAATGATTCCACTTCCCATCATAATCCAAAACAGTACCACTCTTAATCCAATGTTGGTATCGGTGAGAAATGTTCCTCTATCAAATTGGAACCTAATGCGCAATTCTCTAAGCAAATAAGGGGCTATGTAACTCAAGAATTAAACTTTAAACTCGGAATACAAAATAAACTTTCAGAATTGGGGGAAAGAGAGAGAGAGAGAGGGTTTACCTTGCTGAGTTGCAGTAGAGCTGGGATTACAGAGGCGGAGGTCGGAGGTCCGGCACCGAGTGGGCTTTTTACTCCTTGGCGGGTTTGTTTCTAGGATGGGTTTTCTATGTGGGTTAAGTTTTTGGCATGGAGTCATATAACCCCAACTTTGGAAAAAAACAAATATTTTTGGTATGGGTTTTTTTTTGTGTGCCAATAACTGAACTATTTGATCCACCTTTCCTCTAAATTGAGTAATTGACAATACCAGACCATTTTTTATTTGAAATTTTGATCTTCAATTTCTTCAAGTAATACCTTTGCCAAAAAAAAATCTTCAAGTAATAAAGTTGAATTGAGAAAAGCCTTTTATATTTTCTTTCGAATTTTTCGCAAGCTCTCCTTGTTCTTCTTCTTTTGGGTTAGAATTTAGGTTTATTTTTTGTTTTTTGTTTTAATTCTTCTTCTTCTTTTTTCGATCCAAATTATATGTAAAAATTTCACTCTTTTTTTAGAGTAATGAATAAATTTATTGATGAAAATCATACGACCATACGAGGTCAATGTCAAAACAATACATACGTCAGAGCTTAAGCTCCCGAGTAAGTAGTGCTCATTGAAAAACTATATAAACCACATGCATACGGCTTCATCGGGAGAAATTCCTAATAAGTAGTGCTCATTGAAACTTGGTTGCACATACGTTTTCTAGTCTAATCTTAGACTAGGAAGGGGTATTGGCCACCTTGGGAGCACAAGGGGGAAAATGCCTCCACCTACCGGAACCATACTTGTATACGGAGTGGTTAATGTAGTCTCCTTTAGTTTTCTTTCACGAATGTTGCACGCGACAATGCGGTCAAACAATTATAAGTACAAAATGTCTTCATTATTTGGGTCAAAAGCTAGCGCCATAGGTTCACTGAAAGAAAATAAATATATTTTTTGAATATATATATTTGTATTTTTTTGACATAAAATATATATTTAGTTTAATTTTTTTTAATTAAAAAATGATCAAAATGACCATATTGCCCCTCACATGACCAATATTTGGATGGAAAAAGTTGGAATTGACGGAGATGATGTAAATTGACAATTTTTTTCCAAGTTTAAGGTGTCAATTTCATCAATTGCAAGTTCGGAGTGCAAACTGACAATTTCAGCCAAGTTCAGGAGGTGTTTTGACAATTATGCCATAATAAATATGATTTCTAAAATATAATTTTTGAAAAAAAAATCAAGTTAAAATATAAGTTTTCATATTACTCTTTCCTAATATTATCATTTTTTAGGGTGTTGTTATTAACACACCCTAAAGTGTTAATAACACATCCCAAAAACACTAAAGAAATAGAGAGATATAGAGAGAAGAAGGAGAGAGATAGAGAGAAGTGGTGTGTTATTAACACTTTAGGGTGTGTTAATAACAACACCTTTTTTTTATGAGGCCCTAATATCTAATATTATCATTGTATATTTGTATATACCAAAATCTCAACACATTTAAGTATTTAATAGTTGAAAAGTGTAATTCGAAAAAGAAAAAAAAGTTGATTTTTTTATTTCAAAAATAATTTATGGTAAATAAAAAATTAACTTTTTTATTCAATCCATATTTATTGATTAGATCGATACATTACACTATTACACTATGTATATCAACCAAGCCTGTAATTCTCATATTTCCGACTCACTTTTCTCAATCAATTTTACAAAGTTGCGAATAATTGTCCTGCCTTCGGAAGTTATGTTACTTTCAGGATGGAATTAAACCCCTTGAAGATGCCTATATTTTTTGTGACGAGCAGCCATTATAAGTCCATCCTCAGTCCATGCTGTAATTTCAAGTTCTTCACTGGGAAAACTATCCTTTTCTATTACAAGACTGTGATATCTACCAGCAGTGAAAGGGTTTGATAGTCCAGCAAACAAGCTGTCTTCCTCCTTCTCATTATAGTATACGGGAGAGCTATTCCCATGCATGATACTATAAGGAGAACGAACAATCTTTCCTCCAAAAGCATCCCCAATGCACTGCAAACCCATACATACACCAAATAAGGGGACAATGTGCCCCAACTCTAACACGGTTTGCAATGATATCCCAGAATCTTGGGGTGCGCCTGGCCCTGGGGAGATCAAGACTCCTCTGGGATTTTTCCTTTTTAGTTCATTCCGATAAACTTCAAAGAGACATCCCAGCTCTCCCATATACTGGCAGAGATTGTAAGTGAAGCTATCGTAATTATCAATAACAATGATGGGGTTATTGGCCCCCTTTTCGGATACCGGAGGCTTCGAATTTGTCTTGTCGATAGCCATTGAAGCTTTTGCGGCGAACCCATTCTCCAATTTGAGACCCTTGCAGTTGTGAGTTAGTATTAGAGGGCATGGAGATTGACGTAGGACGAGGGTTTTGCAGGGTTTTGGGAGAGAAAGAGAGCTGTTTTGGTTGTTTGAGAGATGCCTGAGATGTTACTGGCTTCAGAAACTGTGGGTCTGTAGTTACCGAAGATGGAACCTAGAGGAATGTCTACTATATCAAGTAGTATTGGAAACAAAATCAACCAATTAATTCGGAATCCATACAATCTTCCGTTCCTTCAAAACTTTGGAATCCTAATAGAACAATGAATACTAAATCAGGGGAGAGAATAGAAAACAAAATATGTAATAAAGCTCCCTTATCTCACAGTAGCCAGACTAAAACTCGTATAATAGATATCCAAAATTACTATGTTTTTTATTGCATATAAAAAATTACAATGCCTTACTTAATGTAGACCTTCTAGATATCATGAAGTAATTTCCAAGCTTCTAATCTCACAATAGCCAGACTAAAACCAATATTACCAACCCATGAAATTTTCCTAGCTATCATCTCATAGAAATGAATTGAACTAATATGATGACAGGGGACAATGACAACATGCAGTAATAACCAGGGAAAAGAATAAAAATATGCATAAATTATGAAATGGTAATGAGGTGTAGAAGTTCATCAAACACTTAATTTGCGGCTTCACCAGCAAATGTTTTCTTGTTGGGCTCAAAGACGTATTTAATCAGCGACTCCTTAATTGGCAATAGTTCAGGGAACTCTTTCTTCAACTTAGATGCATCCATCTCATTGTTACTTCTTGGTGCAACAATAACCTTGGCTTGTTCTTCCAGTGTAAAATTAACCCACTTGAAACTGGGGTCTATGTACTTCTTGTACATCTCCAGAATCTCATTGTGACTCACAACACCAGGGTTTGTGAAGTTCCATATGCCCTTCAAGTTCCTCTTGGCCATCTCAACCGAAATGGGTAGAAGCTCATCCAAGATAGTCATGCTGTTTGGAATGTCAACCACTTTGTTGTACTTTGAGATCTTCGTGATGAAGTTACGTGGATTGCTGAGATCAGAAGATATAGGCATTCGAACTCTAAGAGTGCAGACATTGTCATATTCTTTCAAAAGCTCTTCCACCTGCCACAAAAATGGAAAGAGATCAGATATCAGTTGGTAGCTTTTATGAAACTTTCTTAAAAGAGAAACATAGATAGATACTTACCATGGCTTTGGTTTTGGAATAAAATGAGCCAGTGAAATTGGGTGTGTCTTCCTCCTTGAACCCAATTCCTGATCTTGACGGATGGGCAGCATCATACTCGAAGATACAACCAGTAGCATAATTCATCATTAACAGGTTGTGCTCTCTGCAGACATCAGCCAAGGTTAATGTACCCACAACATTGGTCCGAATTGTTTCTGGTTTATGAGATTCACACCAATCCACATTGGGTCTGCCAGTCACTCCAGCAGCATTGAAAACATGGGTTGGCTTAACACTCTGAATATCAGCCAAGAGCTGTGAACGTTCCTGCAGACGCCCTCGTCCATACTCAAAGGGTATATCTTGCTTCTCACAAATTTTGCCAAGAAGGCCACCAATCCACCCTGTTTTCCCGTAAATAAGGAACTTCAGAGATGGCTTCTGAGTAGATGGATTGCTCCTAGGAGCTGGAACAACCACTCGGCTTTGACTAGAATCAGCTGCTGACAAAGGGGTTTCAGAATTGCTAGTATCCGGCCCATCAAAGTTTCTTTCAATTCCAGGAACCATGAGCATTCTTGGATGAGGGAGCAGTGCTCCAGAAACATCTCCCCACCAATGAGGATTCTTGACGTACCATTCCATTGTTTTCCTCAAACCCTCCTCCCATGAGGTACTTTCAGACCATCCCAAGATTTTCAGCTTTTGGTCATCTAAGAAATATCTCTGATCATTAAATGGTCTATTCTCTACAAAGTTTATATATGTGTCTGGGTTCAAAGAGAAGAGTTTGCAAATTTCCTTGGCCACATCAATCACCCTCCTCTCTTTCTTTGTCCCAATGTTGTAGACATGGCCTACCTCACCCCTATGGAGAATGACTTCAAATGCCTCTGCTACATCCTCACAATAGAGATAACTCCTGACATTTGATCCATCACCATGAATTGGAAGAGTCTTCCCTTTCATAGCCAAGAGAATGAACTTAGGAATCATCTTTTCAGGGAACTGATTGGGACCATAAACATTGTTTCCCCTGGTAGTTATCACAGGCAATCCATACGAACGCCCGTATGCCATAACAAGCATCTCAGCTCCAGCTTTAGTTGCAGAGTAGGGATTTGTTGGAAGAAGCTGAGAAGCCTCATGATTTCCCACCACAGCATCCTCATCTGTCTCCCCATAGACTTCATCTGTGCTTACATGGATGAACCTTTTGATTTGACCAGTGACTTTACATGCTTCTAGAAGAACATGCGTACCGTAAATATTGTTTTTAGTGAACTCAAAGCTGTTACCAAAAGAATTGTCGACATGGGTCTGGGCTGCAAAGTGCATTATTGTATCAATGGACTCGGTGAGAAGGATGAAGTTGACAAGGTCAGCGCTTCCAATGTCTCCCTTGATAAATTTGAAGTTCGGTGATGACCTTGAGGGATGAAGATTCTTCAAATTTGAGCAGTAATCAAGCTTGTCAAGGACTACAATCTTGTAATCAGGGTAGTTCCGGATAATCCGGTTGCAAACATGGGATGCAATGAAGCCAGCAGCTCCAGTAATGAGGATGTTCTTCGGTTTATACTCGGTAGCCATGTCCAAAAAAGTTCTACACAATCCAGCATATAAATTTGACAATGAGTCGAGAAATTTCAACTACAAGGAAGTATGCTAAATATGCAGGAGAAGGGTAATATGAACAGAAGGAACTGAAATTCAAAATAAAACCGGAAATTCATGCAAAAAATAAACCTGTTACTAAGAGTTTCATGCGTTATAACTAATAGATAAGATTTAGGAGTAACTGAAATGTAACTAACAGGTAATATGTAGCTCATTAAATGATCAAACGATACAAATAACAGAAGGAACTGAAATTCATGGGAAAAATAAACCAATCGCTAAGAGTTTTATGCGTTGTAACTATAGTTAAGATTTAGGAGGAACTGAAATGCAACTAATAGGTAATATATAGCTCATTAAATGATAAACATAAGGAACTGAAATTCAAAATAAAAAACGGAAATTCATGGGAAAAAATAAACCTATTAGGCTATTACTAAGATTTTCAAGCGTTGTAACTAATAGTTAAGATTTAGGAGTATAGCCTGTATTTCAAATTTACAACTGAAATAACAAGAAGAAAATATATCTGGGGTGCAAAGACCTTTCATTTTCTAATCAAAGCTAAAAAGACATATTCCACAAGAAACCTTAATCTGAAAAGTCTAGCTAAA
Source organism: Rubus idaeus (assembly GCA_030142095.1). Lineage (NCBI taxonomy): Eukaryota > Viridiplantae > Streptophyta > Magnoliopsida > Rosales > Rosaceae > Rubus > Rubus idaeus. The sequence goes on from CM057970.1 coordinate 34,735,907, forward strand.
TAGTAGTATCTCTGTCCAATCAGAATTTTCAAAATTTGAAGAAACAAATATCTTTTCTCCCTGATATTCATGTCATCATGTACAATGTGACACAGAAGAAGCTGTAAAGATATTTAGAAATGACAAAAAGTGAAAATTGACAAACCACCTAATTAATTAAAATAACGGCAGAGTATAGGCAATAGGTTTACGTTATGAAAATACAGCCAGACCAGTTGAACAATTTACAGCATAAACATTGCGTGTCCTGACTCCATTTTCACAGAGAAACCAAACAATACATTCACATTTTCTTAACTTCAATTTTTCAAAACCAACCAGAACCCAACAATGCAAAGCACCCAAATCTACTGGATCTATGAAAAATGCAGCACACAACTGACCCAGATCTTAGCCCCTCCACCAAAACAAGGAGGAAAGAAAAGTTCCTCACAAAACTAATAACCATTAAGCATACACAGAACAACCCACATTAACTATTAAAACTAAATATGCTTTAATGGGTGAGCAGGAGATCTGGGTCTACAATCTACATTGAAGGACCAATTCCTTGATCAACAACTGAGATTAAAGAAATTACACAACTTTAATTCCACAAAGCACAGAAAGGTAGAAACTTTATCACTTACAAGTTCTGGGTTGGAGTGGATCTTGGTGCCCAAATTGTTTGCAGCCTTTTTGGTTTTATGGTGGTAAAAATTTTAGGACAAGGAAGAAGAAGAAAGAGAAGAGAAAAGACTAGAAAGAAGGATTAGAGTGTGAGGAGGGAAGGTAGTTGGAGTTGGGTATTTATAAATATCACAGAGAATTGAAATTTGGTTTATAAAAATGTTATGGAATATTTGAATGTTCTTTCAGCTAGCAGTGAATGGACGGCTGTACCACTCCGATTCTGCCGCGTACAGATAGTGGGTTCTGGTTTAATGTGCGAGACTGACCCACGCCTGACTTGACCATTATTTAATAGCTGTTGTTAGTTGTTACCATAGACAGTCACAATCTACCATGGTGAATCCTCTTCATCTACCATAGGATTTACCTCCCTATAATGCTAACATGCAATCCAAATTGTTAGCTAAAATTTGGGATGAGTTTAACATACAGATCTGCATAGTATGCAATTCTTTTTTTTTTAAATGTAATTACATTTTTGAAATGCAATTGTCATTCAAAAAAGTAAAATTTATAATTTTGAAATGCAATTGCATTTTGGAATGACAATTACATTTTCGGAATGACAATTACATTTTTTGAAATGACAATTGCATTTTTGAAATGTCTAATTTTCACATTTTGAACGGCAATTGCATTTCGAAAATGCAATTGTATTTCGAAAATGCAATTGCATTTTCAAAAAAAAATCTGCATGGTATGCAGATCTGTAGGTTAGAATTTTCCAAAATCTAGGGGTTTAGTGTCTTGTGATTGATTCATTGATGATGGTATATGATAATTGATCATAATATTATACTATAAAATTAGATGATCGATGAAACATTTTATGTATGTAATAAATCGATGTAAATAGTGATATTTAGAGATAGCTAAATGAGAATAGCCTATGTGCAAAGGATTTATTTTTTTTTTTATTAAAGGAAGTTATGCGTGAGTTGTAAAGCTTAAAGGGATGAACTTGTAGCTAAAAAAAGCTTTATTTAGGATGAACTAAAATTGGAATGCATAAGGTGATAAGGATTAAGGTCAATATGATAATGATTTACATGTCGAGAATAACACACAAATCATGACTTCCACATGGTTAAGCTGACTTTAGAGATAAATAGTTTCCCCATTTTCTTGTTTGGGTGTGAATTTGTTCCTCCTCTAATTATTGCTAAACCTAGAGAATTGGGAATTTTTGGGAGGAGTTGTCTATAAACTTAGTATATACTGCACGTTCTATACATATCAAGCATTTAACACCTATCTATTTTTCTGTGCATTTCTTTTTGCTGATTAAATCAATCAAAGATCTTCCACCGTCAACTGGGTTGCATTTTTCTTGTGTGATTCATATAATGACAGTCAGAGTAGATCACATGCAAAGATGTCTATGTTGTGATCATGACATGAATATTAACATCTCGTGCTTTTCTTTTGGCTGGCGAGAAAGCGAAGTACATTTACTCCCCATCTCCATGGGAAGATCGATTTCGGGTCAGACGGTCCGACCATTAAATTGTTCCGGTCGTTCAATAAAATAATAATAATAATAACACGTAACAAAAGTAAATGCAAGTTAAGTTTTTTTTTGAAAATTAATTAGCCTCGGTGGCGTCTTTTTATTGGCTGGACGGATCAATGACCAATTCATTGTGACACAAGACATTCTTCATTGCCACATAACTTATTTATTTTTTAATGATTAATATGCATCTGATAAACAGCAAAAACACTGAGGTCCACTGGTCCCAAGTATATATAAATCTGTTGAAACAAAAGAGTTGGTGAAGAAGAAAAGAGAGGGCAATAGAATCTGAAAAGTTATGAATCAAGGGAAGCCCCCATACACATACACATGATCACTTTACATTCCCAAATAGAAGAAGATGGAGGACAAGTAACTTTTGGTATCACCAATAATGTATTGAAGCTATTCCCGATTAAAGATCGATCAGATCGAATCGAGAAAATAACACTTTTGGTGTCACTCTACTAATACATCATGCACTGATGCAAGCCTATAAAAATGGTCTTGGATGATCGATTCTGTTCAAGAAATTGCAAAAGAAAATTATAAAAGGTCCACTAATATACTTTAACAATTATTCAAAACTATTCAAGTGTAGTATAGGAGGTTATAGAATTTCAATATATGTTCAACAAAACTATGTATGCTCTCTATGATTTTCTTACAACTATGTACTTATTTTTTTTAGGAGCATGAATAAATTCATTGATATAGAAATCATAATGACCATACAAAGTCAATGCCAGAGTGATACATACGATATAACATTAGCTCCTACACTATATCTAAGCCACACACTGCCTAATTTAAATTATTCTTTTCATAGAAATTGTATTGTGCGCATTTATCCAATTTGGGAATGTTATACATTGTAAGATTTATGTCTTGTTATTTTAAAATTTACATAAAGATTTCTAGGACATCTAATCTATCTATAATTTGTTATTTTTAGATATTACTAGCAAACATCGCCCGCACGTTGTTGCGGGTTTTAAACATACGAAATATTAAACATACGAAATTTCAGAAAGCACCAAAATTATATATAAAATACAAATAGTATTTTTATGCTTTGTTTAGTAGGTTTAAGTTACAAAGAAAATACGCGTATAAAGTTCATAAAAGTTCACTAACAACACAACTAAATCGCTTTATTCTCTTTATATGTTGGGATGCCTCTTGATTTTGAGTGTCTTTTTCACACTTTCAACATCGAGCGAGCTTCTTAATAGCTAGTAAGCCAAGATGGAGCCTCCTAGATCTAGTTGGTTAATTATTTTACAATTACTTTCCTACTCGTATTATAGTAAGGATCGATAATTCTTACTTCAACGTTCAAATTGAATAGCTTTCAAAAAAAATATGCACTATCATATTTTTAAGTAATAGAATTCATATTTCAAAGGGTATACTTAACTAAACAAAAAATATATGAGCTCTAAGAGCAGAGGTCGAGCCGATGTTGACATCGATGCTGGGCTAGAAGAGCTAGAGGATCCAAAATGATGGAGGTGCGAGTTTAGGAAGCCGGCAGTGGATTGGAGACGCCCCAGGCCGGCCCTGAGTATTGGGGGTTCTAGGTGAACAACAAATTTGGGACTCGAGTCCAATGATATCGCTTATGTATATTTCATTTTTTTTTCTCAAAATTTAATGTTATAAATATCATATAATTGTTGGAAAAAATATATAAACAAATTGGAAAAACTAAACAAATACTAAAAGCCAAATGCAAATTGAAAACTGAACAAATTAACAATTATATATAGAATTTAAACTAATTTAAAAATCATAAAATTTATGTTGATTCAGTCACTTAATTAGTCAATATATATACAATTATGAATTATATGTCAAATTATAAATTAAATTTTGATTTTTTGATAATTCAATGGACCAATTGAATATACAGTAATAATTCAATTAACCAATTCATTTTTTGGACAACAATTAATTAAGCAATTCAATTAACCAATTCATTTTTTATCAAAAAATCAATTATATATATATATATATATATACAATTGCTGGGAAGAAAAGACGGGGGGGGGGGGAAGAAAAGAAGATAAAAAGATAAAGAGCAAAAAAGAAAAGACAGCAGGGGCAAAAAAGGAAAGAAGATAAGGCAGGGCAAGAAAGGAAATCAGTAAAAAGGCAGGGGTAAACTCGTCAGACCACTTGAAAGTTACTGTTCATAAGCCTCCCTATTCCTTTAGTATAGTTATAATTTGGTTTTATAAAAAAATTGTTTTTCTTGAAACAGAGAGGGACCAAAAATGGAATTTAGGTGAAAATAGAGGGGGCAAAAAAAAAAAACAACTGCAACGGTTACGGGCCGGGTTGAGCTCAAAGCGGACGGTTTTTCTTTCCCAAGAAAAATAAAAAACTTAACGGTGATCTTCTACAACCACAACTGTTAAAAACCACAGCAAATTCTTAGAGCTCAGAAATCTCAAAGCTCCGTTCGAGAACTGGATCTAAAGCTATTACGGGTAAGTTTCAGCTCTTCATATTCGAATATGAGAATTTATTCATAAATTGTTTGGTTTCTGGGCTTGAATCAAAACATTAGAAATAAGCTGTTTTGTATTTCTGGGCTCGAATCAAAGTAGTGTTCTCTGTTATCCCCTACATTTGGGTTAAAGGGTACATTTTTTTTATCAAAGTTTGAATCTTTATACATGCATGGTACATTAGCCGAGTGTTAAGGTAGATTATCCTGAAATGTAAAATTTGAGACCGGGATTCTAGAATCAGAAGCGTAAATTTTATAGTACATGAAATTTTAGTAACAGTTTGATTTACTGAAAAGTTTACTCTTTAATGACATTATATTAGTGGACTTTTATAGTTTTATCTGTGGTTAAATATATGTTTTCCATTTTTATTTAGAATTCTTTGGTGCTATGTCATTCACTATGGCTCAGATGATTGCCGTTAATGTATTATCTGGTATTGGACAGATAAGAGTAAGATTTAGTGAAGTAAAACTATAACTTTCGGACATAGTAATCTGAGCAACTGAATGGGATGTATGGAAAAGCTTCTTACACTATCAGTTAGTTTGATATATAACATATGTGTTCTCAGCCACTATCAGCTATCTGTACTTGAAAAGAATTTAACTGAAGGTGTTTTATAATTTTAATTTTTGATTTCAGTAATGTGGAAGCGCGGAAACAAATCGAAGCCATATAATGGGCCTCAAAACCTTTGTGTTGCATTTCTGGTCGTGTCTCTTACATTATTTCTTCTAGTTTTCATATTGATGTTTTACAACACTGATCAAAAGCCCGGTTCAGTACTTGAAATTCGAATGGAAAAGTGGAACAGCTTTGAGTCATTAGTGCAACTGACTCCGACTTTAGATTTCCGGAATGGAACAGATGTAATATGGCAAATACCAGATTCACCTAAAGCAGTCCTCTTTCTGGCTCATGGTTGCGATGGTAGAGCTGCTAACTTTTGGGACAAATCTTTTAACTGCCCAAACTGCGTTGGTTTGCCAGAAGAAAGACTAATTGCTCTTCATGCTCTTGCTCAAAAGTTTGCTGTTATAACCATCTCAAGTAAAGGGAGATGCTGGGCATTCGGGAAGGAGATAATCATCGTTAAAGATATTATAATATGGTGGGTTAAGAAAAACAAGCTTGAAAAGCTTCCTCTTGTGGCTTTGGGGGCCTCTTCTGGGGGATACTTTGTTTCTGTGCTTGCCACTGTGTTGAAGTTCACTAGTATTACACTTATGATTGCTGAAGGGATGTTTGATCAAATAGATATAAAGGAGAACTATCCACCTACCCTATTTGTGCACATGCCTAAAGATCTATTTAGGCAGCAAAAGATAGCTGAGTATATGGAAGTTTTGAAAAATAAAGGTGTTGATGTTGGAGAGATCGAGTGCATGGAGTTTCCCATGTCACCACATCTCTTAGCCGATAGAATCCCGGGTCTTGATCAGTCTGTTTCTACTAGGCTCTTTGAACTCTTCCGGCACAAGGGGTTTATTGATGAGAATGGATATATGAAGAATGATGGCCGCAGAACACATTGGAAAGAAGCTGTGAGAGAGAGCAACATTATTTTTCCAGACAAGCAGCTAGCCCATTACATTCAGGAGGAGTTAAATCTTGCATTTGCATTCCATGAAATGACAAGCTTGCACTCTGAGAGAATATTTAAATGGTTTGAATCTCATATGAGGTGACTGAATGTCAAATCTTCTCATCCTCTGCCTTGACTGGTTATGTGGATCAGCCAGAATCTGCAGTAAATGAAATGTGCAGCTCATTTGTAACTTTTTTTCAGTGCCTTTTTGCGGGAAGGGACTTGAAACCATATATGTTGAGTTTTCTGTTGGATCGATCAGCAACGAAGTGAATGGCTTGAAGAAAAGGGTGTATTGCAGTGGCTGATGCAGTTGACCAAGTTTGAAGGTTGCATACTGAAGACTATGCCATGGATATGCATCAGGTTTAAGTAAATTTGACTGTCCTTGAAAAGGAGAAACTATTTTGGTGCAAGTAAATTTTCCTATTCATGATGTAGAAGTAAGAAAGAAAGATATTAAAAAAGTAGTTTGTTTTTGATAAGATCTTGGCCTTTTTCTTTGTCTGAATAAGATCTTGGCATGGATTCCAGCATTGTATTTTTTAGCTTGTAGTAATCTGCATGCTTTGAAACATTATGAATCTGGCAGCTTCATCCCTGACTTCTTGTTTTCCTCTTATCTCAACAACACAACCAGTGGAAAATTAAAGACATCAAAACTATGTACGTATCCTATATTACTCTATCCTGGTTGATTTTGAACCTCATAGTTGTACACTTGTACATTTGCATGACTTGACAGAACATGTAATTGCATGCAGGACTGCAGGAGACAGAGAAACCACCTATTTTAGCCACTTAAAATCATGCCTTCTATTTTGTGTATATTTATCTGCAAGTGATGAAGTATACTTTCCTCTCCCAGATACTAGATTATTTGACCCTTCCCAATTCTCTTTTTACCATGTACGTGTACATGCGCAAGTAACTTTATTTTAATTTTATTATTTTTATGATATATTTCTAGAGTGTTCTTATTTCAAGAAATTGTTGCTTTACAACTTTTTAGGAGGCAACTATAGGTTACTGAAGCCAATACGGCCAACGTTGAATTCGTTGTGTCCATCTTTATATAATGAAACATAGAAAAGGCATCCGTAGATTGCGTTTAGTCGACACTCACTCTGTAGCTTCCTTAGGTCAGGCATTGATGTGCCATGGCTTCCTTAGGGGTCTCATGGGTTTATTGGTGAGTTGGATAAGGGATTTTATTTTCTAAATTTTGTGAATGGATATGTGAGCATGTGGAGGGTGAAATTAAAACCATGTCTCCTCTCTTGACCTATTTTCTTCTTTTCTTCTTGTTGGTTTGGTATGTATGCATTTACTAGTATTTAAACCTTCTTGTACTAGTGACTTAGAGAGGACATTTAATTCTTTGACCCTATCTCCAATTGAATTAGGCTAGCTGGGGCATATGCTTTAAATTAAATTTCATGTATGGACCAGATCTTGGTCATTAACTTATTTTAGTTGTTATAGTGTTAATGTGTGTTTATATGTACTATCTATGTTTCTTTTTTATTATGGGAAATGATCAATGTCATTTTGACATTAATTGACGTCCTAAATTTGGGATTACTATTGGTGTCTAGTATTGTTGCTTCTAATATGTTCAGGATATGCTGCATGAGATGGAATCAAAATAAAGTCCCAAATTAATTTGAAATTGAATAAGGCAACATAAACTTAGCATTCATTAAAATTCAAAATGAGTATCCATCTTAACATGCTCTTAAACAGCAAATATAATTAGACACCAAGAACACAAATTCTAGGATAAACCACACTCTGAAGTAGTCTGAGATATAAGTAGTAGTACTGATAAACTGTAAAATGAAACCAAATGTGATGGTGATTCAAGCTCTGGGCTTGAGTTTGCCCTCATTGGCCAGCCTGAAGAGATGAGCTTGATTTGTTGCTGCCTTGTTTGAACCCAGACCTCTGACGAAACCGTCCCTGACTTGCTGGGTAGTGAAATGGAACCTGTTATCCACCATAGAGTTGAGCAAGGCAGCAGTTCCTTGTCTGTAGAGTTCCCCTAGTCCATCAGCACGTGTGTTGGAGAGTGCTTGCTGCAAGTTCATGGTGCTTGATCCCAACCCTGGAAGACTAGTCAACCCAAAAGTATGGCCCAAAGTTGCCCACCAGCCCACCAGACCCCATATCACTGTTGGGTGGTTCCTCCAGTAGCTGCAAAAACATGGTAATTAATTTCTGAAACTTAGAGATATTATATACATGTGTAACTTTTGTACGTGAGTTATGTATTCGATTACTTACATGCAAGTGAAGGGTGGTGAGTTGGGGTTAGGAAGATAGGGAGGTGTAGGAACACCTGGAGTACCCGGGTCGATTGGTGGAGTTCCGATGACTGGGATTGGGGGGCTTACAATGACTGGTGTTGGAGGAGTTACAACAATTGGGGGGCTACCGCCTGAGCTTGGTGGAGAGTGGTAGGTTGGAGTTGATGGGGTTGAAGGAGTTGGGATGTGTGGTGGGGTACCACAGTTGGAAGGTGGTGATGGTGTGGGGTTGTAGCTTCCATGGGAGGGAGGGTTGTGAGATCCATGTGATGGTGTATGGGAAGGAGTACTCCCATGCGAACCTGCATTTCATGAAGTGAAAGATATGGAGATGAGTATACATATTTAGATGAAGAAAATGAAAAGATATAGCATTGTGAGAATGATTACTATATAACAGTTCTAACAAAAGAAAAAGAAACAGGTACAATGTGTATGAAGAAGAGAGAGAAAAAGAGACCTCCGTGGGGGCTTCCTCCATGGCCTGAAGGAGGAGTTCCGGCATGTGGGTCTGGAGGGTAGTAGTTCTTCTGGTCCTCAACGGTGGTGGACACGACAGGGATCACCAGGTTCTGGGATAGCATCCCAGCAACCAAAGCCCATATGAACAAAGAAGAAGATGCTTTGTTTTTCATCACTGCACCCATTTTTGTTCTGCTTCAAGAGATGATGGAACAGAAATGAAGGATGAAGGGTGTGTTGCCAGGAGGAAGAGGGTGAATATATAAAGGGTAGATAGAGGGGAGTAAATATTAGCAGGTGTAGTAGTTGATGTTTGCAGGTGCATTTATTTTTCCTATTTACTCCTTGTGCTCTTACAATAATGGCCAAGTTTTGAAGTAGCTTAGCTAGAAACACAGACACCATAAACTCAATTTAGAGCTCTCTCTCTCTCTCTCTCTCTCTCTCTCTCTCTCTCTCTCTCATGCACACTCACACACAGTCACTCACAAATATGCTATATCATATATGTTTTGAAATTTGATTACTTAAGAAGTTGATGAAGCATGTGTCATGCATGGGGATAATCATGGGGCTGTTGGCATATAATATTTGCTTGTCTTTGGTTGGGATCTGGACAAACTGTATTAGTGGGATTAGTGGCTAATTGATCATGTGAAATATAATATTGTTTGTTTTCCTTTTTCTTAATGAAGCCCCTGCTTCGAAAAAATACCGTTTTAAGATTTTCAGAAAGTATGTATATATGTATATATGTATAAGATGCAGCATCCAAAGACAAATCTTCCCTCCCTAGTTCTGTAACCAACGTATGATTTTCTTAGCAGGGTCTGTCAGAATTGATATAAATTGTATTTTCTCCAGGATGCTAAGATAAAACACATAATGTTGCTTTCATTTCACTAATTGAAGATGGGAAGGGGTTACTTAGCCACTTCAATCTTAGCTTCTTGTGTTTATGTTTCTCATTCATGTAACTTGTTGCTCATTCCATCACTACATTTGCTTTGACTTGTGGTGACATTATTTTGTTGGAGTATGAGTCTCCATCTTGTTTAGGGCTCACCTTCAATTTGATCTAGTTGTAATTCTAAAATTTTATGATGAATACAATGCTTCAGCTATCCAAAAAAGTAAGCATTGCTTTCCTTGGATCCTCAGGATCATGGATTTGGCCTAGCTAGTTCTTTAGGACATTGATCAGATTTTAGATGTTGATGATAAATCTAATGTTTGGTTGGCTCAAGTCATGTACACAAGTCGATCCCTCTATCACTACACATCTACATATACCTCTGTGTCTTCCTCTGCTATTTAAGCAGAGATGTCCAATAACTTCTTTTTTTGGTTCATAACATGTACAATAGCCTTAACCCCATTTTCAGGTTGTCCCAACAATTTCCCATGTCGTGTGTCTTTGGTATAAAGTTTGGACTTGGATTAGCTGGTCCCCATTCAATCTGAAGATCATATATATTAGATATGACTTTATTGGATTACTTGATTATGAATTAGTTATAGTAACCTAAAATTATTGGATGTATGATGTATCAATGTATTATGTAGTACATGAAATTGCTTTTTTCCCTTTTTTAAGACATGCATACGAGAAGTTGAGCTCAGAGCTAATGGAGCCCAAGTCTTAAAGTTGAGTAATTTGTGAAGGACCCATGCACAGATTTCTCTGGCTTAATTTTGTCAATTATCAAAATATGGTTCTCATCTTCTCTCATCCCCTAGATCCTTGATGTTCTTGTTTAGATAGGGTATAACATATTGCAGTACATGTCTCGCATTTTGCAATCTATATATCATGTCAATTCCCATTATGGTGTCCATATGAGTCTATGTACCATGGAAACCATATCCAACACACCCTTTCATTCCACTCATTCCCTAAAAACCATTAGATCTACCCCAAGCTAGGAAAATATGTCGTGGCAATGACTATAATAATGTATGTATTATCTCCCCAAAGAATACTAATGTATATGAAGTTATGAACATACACGTAAAGCTGTCACACATAAATAAGCGATGCCCCAACACCTGATAGAAAGAGAGAGAGAGAGAGAGAGAGAGAGAGTTGGCCGGACCAAAAGATTGCTGATACATGAATTGGGTTCTGTCTCAAACTTAAATGAGTTTGACAGAGAAGTAGGTGGAGATTTGCACAAAAATTGTTAGGAGAGGAGTAAAGAAGGGACAGCAAAGATGGGTATTGTTTTAGAAAGTTGTAATGGGATCCCTTCAATTCAAACCTGTCATTGACTATATGTAATTCCAACCAAAGTTTATGGCTCTGCAAGAGACAGCTTGGCCATTCCATTTCCACAGTGCCATTCTGAGTTGTCACAGTTAAGGAATTTGGCCTCAGCAGTGATGGTGGTGAAGCCTATCATATGCATATTAGCTAGCCTCCACTAGCAGCATTGCCAGTCCATGTGAGAACTTTCATTTCAATTCAAAACATATTTTAGTGGCAGTTGAAAGCATTAATCCATCAAATTCTTCAGGAAATCTGATGTCTATAATTTTACTAGTTGAAAAGCATTGGGCTAAGTTTCAGTATATAATATTGAAGATTGCTGAAAAACTTGGGAGATTAGAGTCACAAGACTAGTCATTGGCTAGAAAGAAGGAAATTTTTCTTAATTTGGTCTCAAGCTCTCTCTAGCTATAATTGCTAGAATTTTCCAACAGAGACACTGAGACAGTCTGGCTAGCTCTGCAGATCTTATAAATGCCAAAACACAGGTCCCTATAATGCCATCTTTTTTGTCATAGAGATGTGAAATTTTACTGTTGGTTTTGTACTTTTGTGTGCAAAAGTCCAAAAGGCTGAAGCCACTTAAATAATCGTAGGTAATAATAACCTGCAACATTAACTGCTACTACTGATGATACCCCTCGAACAAACTGCTTGGCTTTGCACCTCTTCTCCAGAAAACACATTACAGATGTATGTCTCTGCATTTTGCATACATTAGCATACATTGATACCACAACTCCATGCATGCTGTGTGTCCAACACTTGTTTTTTTTAAATTAAAACCGGAATCTCAAAGAAATTAGCAAAACACATGAAGATTTTATAATAACTAGAGAAATTTAAGTAGAAATAAGAGGGAGAAAATATTAAGACATGGTCTTTACACATTATCTTAACTTCACATAGATCCACAAATGTTACTCCGTAACATGTTTGTGGTAGAAATTCTCAGTCTTAACGATTGGTTGACCGTGAATTCTTATTAATTTCATCATATAGTAATAATAGAATGGAGTTTATGTATGTCATAGTTCCAAGATCTTTATCTTATCAATATTGTTGAAATCAGCAATGACGCTAAGTAAGATGGAAAAGATTCCATGATTTTCCCATCATGTGTTAATCTCCTCTATGAGATTATCAGCAGCCTTGCCAGATTTTCTGGGATACTTTTAGTGGATTAAAAATTCAAGAAGATTGATTGGTCGGCAGAGCCTAAGATTCTTTGGGGCAGTGAACATATGATCCTCAGCACCAGAGCACATGCAGGGTTTCTGTGGTCAATGTTTTGATACACTACTAAAAATATGGAACTTCACATTGAATCAAAGTAACCGTCTTAGCCGTTGATTTGTGAATAATAGAGTTCATTATTAATTGGTTGAACTTTCTGAAAATCACAGGGGGGTTGACTGTGGAGGTTTTCCTTCTATAAAAGCAACAATTGCTCACCTGATACCACAATATTACAACTTTACAAGTACATATTCTAAACACTTTTTCTGTCAACCTCTGTGACAACAACAGCAAAAAACATCAATGGCTACAGAAATGAGGTACATTCCACTTTGTTTGTTCTGTATATTAGCTGCAATATTAGTCCTCACCATCGTTTTCTTGAAGCACAAGAAATTCTGTAGCACAAGCAAGAAAAAACTACCACCTGGGGAAATGGGACTTCCCTGGATAGGCCAAACAATGGAGTTCTACAAAGCTCAACAAAGAAACAGTTTGTTCGATGATTTTGTTCAACCCCGGATCACAAAATATGGCAAAATCTTCACAACACATCTAATGGGATCACCAACTGTGATTGTGAATGGAGCCAATGCTAATAGATTCCTGTTGTCCAATGAGTTCAAGTTGGTGATAAGCTCGTGGCCTTCAGCTTCGGTTCAGCTCATGGGGAAGGACTCGATCATGGAAAAGCAAGGGGAGAGGCACAGGTGCCTTCGTGGGATTATAGGCTCAAGTCTTGGCCAGGCAGGGCTTGAGACTTTGGTGCCAAAAATATGCAACTCAATGAAGTTGCATTTGGACACAAAATGGAAAGGCCAGGACGAGATCAGCCTGTATCGTTCAACAAAAATCTTGACTTTTTCGATAGTGTTTGAGTGCTTGTTGGGGATCAATGTGAAGGAAGATATGTTGGGAATATTTGAGAGGGTTTTAGAAGGGGTTTTTGCTGCACCAATTAATTTTCCGGGGTCCAGGTTTTGGCGAGCAAGGAAAGCGAGGAAGGAGATTGAGAAAATGCTGGTTGAAGTAGTAAGAGAGAAGAAGATGCAAATGGAAGAAGGCAAGATAGAAGAAGAGCAGGGAGGGATGTTGCTGTCTCGATTAGTTTCTGGTATGATTCGAGGAAAAATTACCGAAGAGGAGGTTGTTGATAATGTGGTCTTGCTGGTTTTTGCAGCTCATGATACTACTTCTTTTGCCATTTCCATGACATTCAAAATGCTGGCTCAGCATCCACATTGCCATAGTGTCCTACTTAAAGGTATATATCCAATGTTTAATTCAGTCCAAGGTCATCGGTTTTTATTATTCACAAAAGAAGCTTAATTAACATCAGTGAGATGCATTTCATTTCCTATCAGAACATGCTGAGATAATGAGAAGCAAAGGACCCGGCGATCAAAATCTGACATTGGATGACACAAAGAAGATGAAATACACCTGGCAGGTTGCTCGCGAAAGCATGCGGCTATTCCCTCCCATCTTCGGCTCTTTTAGGAAAGCCATTGTTGATATTGAATATGAAGGATTCACTATTCCGAGAGGATGGAAGGTACACATTGTTTCTGCTTTAGACATTACATGATTACAATTTTACTTGCGTGTTTTACAGTTTTACTTACAGTATTCGGATTAAGTTTTGGTGTTTAATTTCTTGAAGGTGTTGTGGACAACATATGGAACACATTTCAATTCAGAATATTTTGAAGATCCTTCTATTTTCAATCCAAGCCGGTTTGAGGAGCCTGTTCCACCATATGCCTTTCTGGCATTCGGAGGAGGGCCAAGAGTGTGTGCCGGGTACCAACTTGCTAAGCTGAACATCCTCATTTTTGTGCATTTCATCGTGACTCGTTATGATTGGTCTTTGCTCTATCCTGATGAACCTATAACTATGGATCCTCTCCCATTTCCTTCCCATGGAATGCCTATCAAAATTACCCCAAAGTTATTTTGAAGTTCACAACCAAAATTTCTTGCAGCCCATCAGTTGAAACTCTATATATTGTGAAGAAAACTTTACAGCATCGAAGAGTTAACACAGATATACATTAAATGAAGCTATCACAGATTTCTAATCAAACACTGTCTATTTGTCTAACAAAATTGCATGTGTCCTTTAAAACAACAACTCCTGGGAAATTTGATGCATGGTTGGTCGAGATTGTGGACTCGTGCTCAAGCATGCAAATGCAAGGTTTGCAACCAAGATCAATTTCTCAGCAACTTGATTGCTAGGAGGTGAGAGTCGTTGGTCCAAGACATCCTTCAGTTGTATAGATTGTGCTGTTGATGTTGATGACAGTGACAAAAAATATGAGATGAGATCTCCAGGATGCTTTCCCATGATCACTTCCAATGCTACCACTCCAAAACTATAAACATCACATTTCTCATTTGGTTCCATTGTGTATGCCAACTCTGTAAAAACAAAGATTCAATTCATGATTATGAAAATTACTTTTATGTAATGGAACCTCTAGATGTAATGTTTCGACAGAAAAGAAGCAGGAAATAGTACCTGGTGCACTGTATCCAAATGTGCCTGCAAATGTAGTAAAATTGGAAGCATTAGGTTTCAAAAGCCTAGCTGTACCGAAATCAGACACATAAGCCACATACTGTAAATCCAGCAAGATATTCTTGCTCGATATGTCTCGATGAACTATTGGTGGTGAGCAATCACAGTGCAAATAAGATAATGCATTAGCCACATCTTTGATAACATTCACCCTCTCAATCCATCCAAATTCACTTGCATGGTTTTCATCAGTCAATATGTTTTCCAAGCTTCCCCCTTCTATGAACTCATAAAGCAAAAGAGGGTGTCGCGGATGTGCACAAAAACCATAAAGCTTCAATATGTTGCGGTGACGAATTTCTGAAAGAGTACGAATCTCACTCTCGAAAGCCTTCAGAATTGCTTCTCCACTATCCTGCATCATGTGAAGTTTCTTCACTGCAACAATCCGACCTGTTTGCAGTTGCGCTTTATAAACACTTGCATTTCCTCCCACTCCTACACAATGTCTGGAGTTGAATGCCTCTGTAGCTTCAACAATGTCTTCGTACACAAGTAATCCATCCAAGCTCCAAACTTCAAACTGGCTTTCATTTTGCGCTTCTCGGGTATGCCAAATCACAAACACAATGCCGCTGACTACAAGTATGAAAAACAGAATACCTAAAACAAGAACCACAATGAAAATGGTAGATTTGTTACTCTTATTCCTACCACTTGTTATAGATGGGCAAGCATTCAAACCTGTGGCATTACCACACAAGCCTTTGTTATTCTCCAAAGCTGTAGCTGGAGCCTCATGGAATGCTTTATTGTTGGGAAGAGGACCCTCCAATTGATTGTAGGATATGTCAACAACTGTCAAGCTCAACATGTTACCAAAAGAAGATGGGATAGAACCCGAGAGCTCATTGTGGGAGAGATTCAATATTTCCAGCTTTTGCAATCCTCCAAGCTGTGCTGGTATCCCATTCATCAGCAAATTTTGACCCAGATCAAGAACTTGAAGAGATTGTATGCTGCCCATCTCAAGAGGAATACTGTCACTAAATCTATTTTTGCTCAAATTCAAGTTCAGCAACTCTCTGCACCCATCTAATTGCTCCGGAATTGATCCAGTCAAATTGTTTGCTGCTAAGTTAAGATATTGCAGATTGGCCAACATTCCGATCTCTGACGGTACACTGCCCGAAAGCTTGTTGTCCGCAAGGTTAAGGTTGAACAAGGATGACAACTTTCCTAATTCCTTTGGGATTTCCCCAACGAGACTATTCGAAGAGAGGTCAAGTACATGTAGCTCAGATCCCTCCAGCTGAGGAATGCTCCCTGAAATTCTGTTGTTGCTGAGTTTCAAGCTTTGCAAGTTTTGGCACTTCCCCCAATTCTCAGAAAGCTCTCCATACAATCTGTTATAACTCAGATCGACATAATTCAATTGCGGATAAATGCCAAGCTCTTCACTTATGTTTCCTGATAGCTGGTTTCTTTCAAGTCTCAACCTTATTAAGCTGGTGCAGTTTCTCAAGCTTCTAGGGATGGGACCTGTCAACTGATTGTTATGCATGTGCTGTAAACATTTCAAGCAATCCACCACTGCATATTTCTCCGGGAATAAAACCGGACAAGCTGTTGTTGCTCAACCACAACTCCTTTAAATATGGAAGATTGTTAATCTCCAAAGGAATGGTGCCATTTAGTTTGTTATCCACCAATCCTAGATTGGTAAGAAATTTGAGCTTTCCTACTTCAGTTGGGATGGCTCCAGAAAATTGATTACCCATCAAGTACAACACTTTCAAACTAGTCAGGTTTCCAATACTGGAAGGAATTGCTCCTGACAAAGCGTTCCGGTGAAGGTCTAGAACAGTTAAGCTGGACAGGCTTCCTATAGAAGCTGGGATTGAACCAGTGAGGTGGTTGAATGATAGGTCAATCACACTAAGTGAACTAAGCATACTTATTTCTTGAGGAATTTGACTAGAGATTTGATTTTTCTGAAATGAAAGAATGGTTAAGTTTCCTAACATCAAAACTTCATGTGGAATAGACCCATTAATGTGATTTTGAGAAAGATCAAGGATTTCAAGTCTAGACAAGTTACCTAAGCTTGGGGGAATGGTTCCGAAAAATGAGTTATGGCTCAAGTTAAGGCTTATGAGATTTGGGAAAGATGAGAAACTCAAAGTACGAAGTGTACCTCTTAAACCAGAAGCAGTGAGGTTGATATGGTTGATGCTTCCAAAGTTGTTGCAGGAAATCCCAACCCAATTGCAGGTGCTGCTGTTGTTTCCAACCCATGAAGACAAGAGAGACAGGCTTGTATTGTCAAGGCTCGACTTCCAAATCAAAAGAGCTTCTGCTTCTGTTTGTGTTGCTGCTGAAGATGAAGTTGCCGAGGAAAAAGAAACCAACATGAAAACTACACGTAAAAATTGAAAATTAAGTGGTTTCTCTTCTTGGGTTGCCATGATTTTATGTTGAAAGTATGTCTTAATTTGTTACCAGAAACCCATCTGCAGAAAGCAACAGGTTTTGCCTTGAGACCACTTGGGGCAGTTTTGTATGCAAAATTATGAGTAGGAAAGCTATTGACATCATTGACTTCCATGACTTATGAACTATAAATTTCTGCCGTCTGAGAATTGCATTTGTCATTTGACTCTTGCCTTTATGTCAAATTAGGTAGCCAAATTGGACACAAATTGGACCCTTTTGTCTTTTTGAATCTTAAAGTTGGGATTGCTTTGCACCATCCAAGGTATTTCCAGAGTGTGAAAAGTCCATCTTCTTCACCGAAAGTTTCAAGTTTCAACATAAGCTGATTAATGGTTTTAATTTACTTGCTTGGAAATTTATCTCTTTCCAGATTCAATATGCACGAGTCATTGACGTCCCTTCCTTCGGGTCCCATATTTGCATTTAGATATTAGAAGCTTGCACGTCACTCCAAGTTCATTGCTGATGCAATTATAGGATTGTTGCCTTCAAATATTCAAAGTGGCCCCCATTGATGGTTTTTTTTTTCCCGGTCAAGCCACTTTTAGAAGTTGAGCCTTATCACTTTAGGAGTTTAGGATGTGTTTTTTTTATATTGGACAATACTTTAGGTGTGTTTTTTTTTTTGAGAAAATAGGGTGCGTTTATTAGATGAAGAGAAAAAAGATAGAATTTAAATGAAAATGAGGATTTCATAATTTTTAGACGTTAATTATCTCGTTTGACATTCTCAATTTAGAAATTATAAATTTCTATATGGAAAAAAACAAATTCCTAACTTCAATTTCTACAAAAATAAAAAAATAAAAAAACAGGTGTAATTTCTAATTCCCTTGCATATATTTGTATTTATTTTTATTTCTTTATTGATTTTTAAAACAGTTTTTTTATTTTAATCTTTTAATTTGTTTTAAACCTTTTTAATTTATTAGACATACCAAATTCTATATAGATACAACTAAACAATGAAAATTTCAATTAATAAAATTTTAATTAATAGGGTTGGAGATTCCATCATTTTAAAATTTCTAAAGAATGTATAATTGTCTCCAAATTCCATCATTTAAGGATTCCAAATTCTACCCCTGAAAATGTGAAAAATCTAATTTACATAATACATAAATCTATTTTTTTTCTTTCATTTATATGATTAAATTATTTGAGATCCGAAATTCTGAATCCACAAGACTGGAATAAATTCCGAAAACTTTTCAGTCATCATTGAAAGGATAGAATTATCGAAAGGATAGTTCGAATCAAGCCTTCTCCAAGAATTTGTTCTTAACGTGTAGATCATCGATTCATAAGTAGTACCATCTAGATCCTCAGCCAATGTAATCACCACCTTGTAGTCGATCATAACCAAATCCATATATACCTCAATACGTGTTTCTGTTGTACCGTGGAATGTAGTGGTAATGTTTTGCAGTCCATTGTACATGGATTCCACAAGAAGAGCGACTTGATTTCATCATTGTTATATCCACGGACTCGTACCCCGCATACCAAACCATCACAAGAACCTACAACGTCGAAACGGACTTTCCAAAAATATCTACGAGGCTAATCAGCCACCTCGATGAAGACATCGATTGAACTTTGATCGGATTTGGAACTTTGAAAAGAGTAGAACTTGACTACATCTCTACCACACCGGATCATTCTTTTAGGAGTAGTGAAACTGTTGCTGTCACAGTTCATGGTAGACAGAGCTAGATGTTTTTTGACGAATTGAGAACTGGAGATCAAGGAGCACCAGGACTTGCACACACATTTGAATTGCAACAAGGACTTGATTGGAAGTTTTGTAAGTATTTCAGTGATTAGATCAAGCGGAAGAAATTCCAGGGTTGCCATGGTGCAAGAGCTCGCTAATTAGCTCGTAGAAGACGAATATTTTGGCTCAATCTAAAGCCACGAGTGTTGTCAAACTGATTCAATCTAAAGTTGATAACGTAACCAGTTTAACCTAAGAGGTGTAGTACGTTTTACAGAGCACAAGTCCACAATTAAACTTCGAAACCTAAATCCATTTCCTTGTAGACTAAGACAAAGAAACCTAGCTTGTTCCATCTAGAAATCCTAATCTGAACTGTTTTTTTTAATTAAAAAAATCCTTATTCCTAAGGCTTCTAGGACTCCTATGATAGTTTACCAAATTGCAATTTTCGTACCATGAGTAGTCACAGTGGGTGGCAGAAAAAGGATGTCTGCCCCTGAAGTGGATAAGGATCAAATTTGCATCTTTAGGCTTGTCACAAAGCATGAACACTTGGGTGCTCATCCCCTTTTGAAAATCTATTAAATCATTACCCAACAACGGAGGAGAAGAACAAATTTGGCATATATGACCGTCTTCAATGTGCTCTACCTGTCCCTCTTGTGAAATTCCTTCTCCCTTTATATATGAGAAGATTCATGCTCTTCTTAGCATTTTAGACTTTAAAGTTTCCTTGTATGACTTGGATTTGAAACCGTTCTTTGACTTTATTTGTTAAAAGAAAACTATAAATAAGTCTGAAATTTCATGCCTCAACTACTACTACTCCAGAAACCCAATTCATCAGCTGCTCTTCATAATACAGGTGTTAAGGGAGATACTTAAGCTCGTTTTTCTTTAAGAGTGTTTAGAGGAACTGCCTTGTAGGGAGGCGATTTGAAAATGGCTCTAACAAATGGGTTGGAAATTCCGAAATAAGTGCTGGATGCAGAAATCAAATCCTTTTTTGAGTCAGCTCCTCCTTTAAAGAACAGTGATGATGTCAGTGAAAAACTTGAGGAATTTGTTAAAAAGAATTCGCTACTTTCTGGAAATGGAGGAGCTAGGAGGGTGGTTTGTGTGACCTCAGGTGGTACCACAGTTCCTCTGGAGCAACGATGTGTTCGCTACATTGACAACTTCAGCTCAGGTCATAGAGGAGCAACTTCCACAGAGTACTTTTTGAAGGCAGGCTATGCTGTTATCTTTCTTTATCGGAGGGGAACTTGCCAACCATATTGCAGATCTCTTCCCGATGATCCGTTACTTGAATGTCTGGAAATTGTGGATGAGTCAAACATTAAGTACACCGGTCCCATTCACAAGCAGTGAGGAATGCTATCACTAAGACTCATGCTGCAGTAGCAGAAGGCCTCTTGCTGAAACTTCCCTTTACAACAATATTTGAGTATCTCCAGATGTTGCAGATGGTCGCGTTTACAATGCGAAGTATTGGACCACATGCAATGCTTTATCTTGCAGCGGCAGTATCTGACTTTTACGTCCCTTGGAAGAGCATGGCAGAGCACAAAATTCAGTCAGGGTTTGGTCCGTTGGACATGCGACTTGTTCAGGTGCCAAAGATGCTCTTAGTGCTGAGGAAATACTGGGCGCCCATGGCCTTCTGCATATCATTCAAGCTAGAAACAGATTCGAAGATTCTGTTAGAGAAGGCTGATATGAGTCTTAGGAAGTACAAGATGCATATGGTTGTAGCCAATGAGCTTTTGAGCAGAAAAGAAGAGGTTGTAGTTGTCACAAGCAATGAAAAGATTTCAGTTCGCCGAAACAAGTCTCTGGGTGTTGATGATGTGGAGAGCGCCCTTATTGAGCTTCTTGAGGAGAGGCATTCAGCTTACTTATGTTGAGAATTCTGATCTATGACATCTGAAGGTGCAACAAAACGGTTCCCTTTCTGGCTAAGATTGCCCATTAATTTGTGGACTATGTAACCGAAGCTTTTCTTAATTGGCCTTGGTCATTTGATCCAAAAAAAAAGAGAGACACAAATTTGGCATCTACAGCTTGTAACTATGCAAACCTTGATGACCAAAAGAGTCATGTTCAAAGATGTGCTCATCATTCCAGCAATTGTAGAACTGCGTCTGCTTTCATTGAAAGTTCAACACTAATATCAGTTGTTTTGTGCCTTATCACTTCTTAAGAGGTCCAAGAACGCTTTTTCCAGTTTTCCATGTCATAATCAAGTTTAAAGGGTAATGTTTTGTTGCCACTCATTCGTAACAATCCACATGATCAAGGCTTAGTAGTATAATGCGATCTCTTCCAGTATGAACCAATTCCATGTTGAAATGAAATGATTCTCAGGCAATACTGGTTCTAGATGGAAACCCTCTACTTAACTAATTCCATGGAGTTAAGAAGTTATTCTTTTCTTGCCCTGGATTAACAGTCATGGCATAGTGCCATAGCTAATGTAAGTGGGTTTCGCCTTTAAATAAATAATTGTCATGAATCAAACTCTAACAAAATGGATAATCATCCAGTACAGGGCTGCATGCACTTTGTAACCTTCTGTTGTTTCATTTTCCCTCTATTTCTTTCTGTCTTTCTTTCTTTTTCCTTATACGAAGCCAGATTGTGCCAATTTACCAAGGAACAAAGACAAAAAATTTATCATTGCTTTAAAATATGAAATGGCAAAACCAACAAAACCTTGGCACAGCTACCTACAAGATTTTTTGTTTCTGAATAAATCAACATTCAACAATAATTCTTACAGGGGTGGTGGATGTTTCACACACTGCATGCCATCTGGCAACAACCTATGACTGATGGGTTTTAACCCTGTCCTAGACCAACTATTCACAAGGGCTGTCTCTAGTTTCCTCACCTGCAATTTACCACCAGTAAAGCGTCAGAGAGAAATTGCGGGATCTGGAACTTTAACTTGCAACATAAAATCATACAGTATACTAGAGGATAAGTCCAAAAATATTTTCATAAAAATACGTGTAACTAATGAAAATTCTTTTCAAGTTACCAATACCTGATCCAAAACTTGACAGAACAACTTTTGTACTAAGACGGTGACCATTGTTTGATTTAAGAGGGGTTTCACATGATTGGAAGTTTAAACTTGTAGGTTGCTTTTGAAGTTTGTAGTTGATTATAAGCTTGAAATAGAAGGGGTAGAAAACTCGGTTGGAATGTATAGGAAACATAGGTTCTAGATGAAATCCCTCTAATTAGATTCTTTGGGTCCGCTTATGCAGAGCCGAACACTCAACACTCGAACAGTCAAACTTTTGAGAGGGCAACACATTCTATGAGTTCAAAACATAAACTCTACTTCCTCTTTACTCTTTACTTGGGAGTTTTTATTTTGATTCTTAGTTTGATATTCCCTCCTTCTCTCCTTTAGTTTAGGTTTGCCAAAACTTTGGTTTTCCCACCGTTCTTCTACAAGACAGTATAAGAGGAATCTGAACTTTGCTAAACCACAAGGATAGAACCATGGAAAAGTGGAGAGCTACAATTACTGGCACCACAAACTAGGCATGTGACAAATAAAATTTTGGAGGATTGATTTTAGTATATTACCCAATATGGGCAAAGATCAGACCATTTGCACCAACATCCTAATCATAGTTTATGACATTAAGCATTTTGATTGGAAGAAAAAATGGCACAACAATCACTAGCAGTATGAAAGAGAATAAGTGTATACAAGATAACCAACCTGCCTAACAATGAATGGCTCCTCAGCAAGACTCAAAGGTCCGGTTAAGATAGTTAGGAAGCCATTTTGATTCCCATAGACAATATCAGTCAAGGGTCGATCACCCACCTATCCACAGACAAAAATACCACCATCAGTAATCACATCGAGACAAAGACTCAAGTTAAACAATTCACCAGCTCTATGGATTCTTGTCTTACCATAATAAGATGCGACGATTTACAACCAAAATGCTTCTCGATCTCTTCAGCTGTCCCAGCTGGTTTCTTCACTCCTATAACATGAGATAAAAATACCCACATCAATTGCTATATAAATTCTGCACCCGTAAGAAAATTTGCAACTAAGCAAAACCTTGTGTCTGTAATATGGTGTTTGACATATATAATGTGACAAGTTCAAAACTTTGCAGCAAAATTTATGCTTAAATTGGACAAACACGCACTTACTATGCCTTATGACTTTGATTCCAATAGCCCCTTCAAGCTCCCTAGCTTTTGAATCATCACGGTCATACTCAGACAGCCCTAACAATCAAACCAAGATCATATTAACATAAACAGACAAAACCAGCAGTAAAAACAAAAACTTTTTTTTAAACGGGTGCTGCCAAAACTTACCAGCGGAGTTACTGAAGATTGCAATATCGGGTCCGAACACTGATTTACATTGCTCCAATGAAGACCCGAGAGGACCCCAAAGTGTCAAAGAGTAAGGCACAGTGAGAGTATTGTCCTTATCAAACACAACACCCTTGAAACCCCTTCTATGCAACTCGACCCAATCAATGTGCCTTATATCCGGCACAGAAACGTGAGGCAGTGCCAAGTGCTGGTCTTTCGCGAGCACCTTGGCCGAAAAAGCTATGGCCCCAAAGTTGAATCTTTGTCCCAATGCCGCTTTCAAGTCTGCCCACCACATATTCGATGAAAGTCCCCTGTCACTATTGGCTTTGCTCTCTCTTTGATCTCGCCGTTGTGGAGCTTCTGGGCCTTCGTTATCGCTGGTACTGGTGTCACCGGAGGAGTTGAATTGTAGAAATAGAGTGTCGTAGTGATATGGGTCGGAATCGTTGCTGTTGTGGTGTTTCTTGTTCTGGTTTTTTGGTTGTTCTATGCTGCAACTGTTGGTGTGAGATATGGATAGGGCACAGTGGGTTGTGAAGTGGATTTGGGGCTTTTGGGGAAGGGAAAGGGTGTTGAGTTTTTTGATAGGGTGGGGATGAGGGTAGAAGTGGGAATGGTTTGGAAGAGCGTAAGGGCATTTGGGAAGCGGAGGGGATGAGGTCGACTGCATTTCCAAGCTCCTATTTAAAATCTTATTTTAGGGATGTGCATTCTTATGGATCTATCTAAGTGGGTAGTGGATTAGTGGACATTGTGATTTGGTTAGCAACAAAGCCCAAAAACTCTATGGGGAACTCAGAGCCACATCTTATTTTCTTTTTTTATTATTTTCTTTTCGTTTTTACTTGATATAAATAATTTATATTGCTATACAGTATCAATAGGGCATAAATCGGATAGTGAAGCTTCTTCAAATTCTGTTTTCGAGCACAAATAAATTGTTAGGTTTGTTAAAAAACAAGTTAAGTTTGAATTTTACTAGTATTTTTGTATATATGAGTCGATAACTTGGTTTGTTTTGAACTTGGCACGTCTGTTAGAAAGTTGACATATACTTGTTTCAAAATATTACATTTTTAGAAGATTTATACTTGTTAAATATTAAATATAAGGTCCCTAATATAAAGAGAGTTTTTGGATAATTTTTTTATTTCAATTTTTTCTTAGTAGCAATACACATAGGGATGTGACCGAGCCAAGTCAAGCCAATTATTAAAATTGCTAGACTCGGCTCGAGTAACATTCTTTTTAATCTCAAGTTCAATTTAAGCTCATATATAAACAACTACACTTGGCTCAATTTCTTTCTCTTAAACGTTAAGCTCAATTCAGCTTTGACTCGTTTATGCAATGGGCTGCATTGTAGACTTTACTCAGTTGAATCATGACCAAATACAAGAAATTCTAGACGTACTAGACATGATTGTTATGTGTTATATCCATCCAAACCCTTACAAAACTAAGGATAGCACAGTTAGCACCTAACTTTTCAGCAGTTGGATTTATGCTGCATTTAATCAAAAGACTTTACAGAAGATGGAAGAACATCAAAATTAAACCGCCACAAAACAATGTGGAGTGGACAAACTTTTAACATAATGTAAAGCTTCAAAATCATCATCAACATATAACAGTCAATCTTAAAAAGAAACGACCTCCTCTATGACATCCAACAATTCTTCAATCTCAAGTTCTTGAGCCTCGAATTCCTCCTTTTCTTCATCATTGTCTTCTCCATCTCTAAGCTTCAACCTCTCCAATTTGTCCTCTTCGTGAAGTCGTTTCCACCTAGACTCCCATTGCTCCCATTCTTCCTGCAACATCCTCCTCTTCTCGCGAGCCTGCTCTCTCAGTAATTTCGGCACCTCCTTATCCTTTTCTTTATACTTCTCACTATACTTTTTCAAGTTCTTTGCAATCTCTTCCTCTTTCTCGGGACTCAAGATTGATGGTGGCCTTGGCCGCCACGAGAACTATAACAAACCGCAACAAAACAAGGATTAGAGTATTGATCTCTTAAGTTTGTTTCTATTCTTTTCTTTTGTTACAAGCAATAGACATTACCTGAAATAAGTCATCCTTTAGTATCTGATAAAGTAGCTTCCCATTGAAAGACCATATGTTGAGACCACTATCCACGTGATGAATTGAGGTCACTGCAGTAGCAACATATCTAAAGAGCAAAGAGAGGTATAGCTAGTCACACAACCAAGACATAAGGCATTTCGATCAGTTCCAAAATATAGTCTCAGCTTTTAGTCTTTACCTTCCACTAGGATCCCATTCAATATCTGTTGCCATATAATGCTCGGTTGTAGCCATTGTTTCAAGCTCATCCACATCGAAAAATTCCAACTGCCCTTTAAAATCCTTCAATCCTGCGAGTACTATGAAGTGCCCCGAAGGTGACCAGAAAAGAGCATTTGCCTGCTTGCCTTTGAGAGTAGTGAGCTTTGAGATACGGCTTGTGTTGTGAGCACTCCTCATGGAATAGAAACTTATGTCGGGTCTTGTGTTGTCACCATGAATAACTGCAAACCTATGGCCTTTCGGTTCCCAAGAAAATGCAATGATCTTGTCATTCTTATTCTCAAGCTCCAAAACTTCAATAGGGATGTCTCGCTCTTTCATTCGGAAAAGCTCAAAGCTTGTGTAAGTACTTTTCTTTGTCTTTGTATAGCGCTCAACTTGAACAGCAAGATACTCTCCATTGCTTTGCCAGTACATCTTGCAATCACTAACACCAAAAAGGTTCTTTTGCCTCAACTCCTTTGTATCGGGAATTTGAACAAGAGTCACCTATTTTTATATCAATTTGAAGCATTAGTTCAACCAAGCTATATTGAGATAGCAAATGAAAAGAGCCAGTCAAATGAAACATATAAATACTCACCCTAGCAGGTTGGTTGTCACTACCCGATTCATGAGCAAAGAGAGCAAGAATTGTATCAGTTGGTGACCAACTGAAGTCAACAGCATTCTCAGCCTTTATACTCTTTTTGCCTACAAGCGAAAAAGTCTCTGTTTCATAAACGGAGAGGATATTTTTGCCCATTCTGGCAAAATACTTGTCATCTTTTCCTCCGGCCCATCTGCAATTGTTTTTTTTAGTAGTGTACTAGAACACTAAGTGATACCAACACTCTTCTCAAATCACACAAAAGATGACTGGCATAGAAAACTTACTTGAAAATGGGTCCTCCAAGTGCAAAATCATTAAGAGTTCCATTTCTCCTAACTTTTCCAGTTCTCACATCAAAAATGTTTACCTCAACTTGATGAATCGTATTTGCATCGCTAGAATTGCTTGGTTTATGTCTGCTATAGGTCACCAAATATTTTTCACCAGGGGAGAAATTAATCATGCTAACCTGCAGTTGACCACAGTTAGACCCAAAGGAATTTAAAAGAAGAAAATACCAAGAGATTGAATTCAAAACAAAATATAAAATACTACCTGAGGATGAGCATAACGCATCAGATTATTAAATGTAAAGGCACCTCCCCAAATGGCAGCACCCTCTCTGTGAACAGTTGCCAAATAAGTCCCTAGAGGGGACCATTTCACAAAACCTTCATTCCACAACTGTAAAAGGAAACGAATATATGCGATCATTAACCATTAGGTGACTGATTTAGAGGAAGAAAAGAGTAATGAGCTATTGAAATTCGATGTCCACTCACATTACGCTTGTGAACAAGCTCAGATTTCAAGTACTGCGCATCGTTCCATAAAACTTCAGTGTCCGAACCAGCACAAATCACAAACTGATCTCGGACCTTTTCATCAGTAAGCCAGTGCTGAAGATTCCCCTGCAATATTGTCCAAGTAGATAACATGGTAACAAGAGGTATACAACAATATCAGAGATTATTAGAGTACACTTACCCCCGCAGCAAAACCATCAACAGTATGCTCTGCGGTGATCTCCTTGGCAACCTCAGTTCCCTACAATTACAATAACACAGGGCCTTGAATTCTTAATTCACTTAACATAATTTCTAACCATGCATTCAACCTGATGGTTATCAATCATATAGCTAGAACACAATGGTGAAATTTCATCCCTAGGCCAAAACAACATAAAGATATCAAGTAAAAATAATAATGTCCAAGGAGACTAGAGCCTAAACATATATGTTCCATGGATGCGAAATTCCAAAAACATCACTTGTTTTCTCACTGACAATTGGGAAACATATGATATTAGCCGAAGCTACGAATCAGTGATTTACCGGAACGGCAAGATCATCAACCATGTTGACAACAAATTTATGTGTCCATCCTGGAAGCAATTCCTCTCCATTGGTCTTCTCCTTGGCAACCTCAGCTTCCTAGATTACAATAACATAAGGTACTCGATCAGATACGACTTAATAATTCAATCTACATGCACTTGATTCGAAAATACCTGAGGAGTATTATACTCAATGAAGCAGTAACCCAAGCTTTTGTTGGTGTTGGGATCATGAGGCATCCAATCTTCCTTGATTGTACCAAATCGACCATAAATTCCACGAATCAAACTAACAAGCTTCTCAAACTTTTCTCTAGAAACAACCGGCAGCTTATCAACTAGGATTATGTTTCCAAACCCCAAATCCTCCTCTTGGACATTTTCTTCATCGTCACTACTACCCAATCATATATCATACATTAATTGATCAGTAACATATTCAATTTATCCAAAGCATCAAAGAACATTGCCAATTTTGTTAGGGTTTCGATTCGGGCTAAGGGTTAGGGTTACCTTATTACGATTTCACCAGGGGGAATCTCTGTGGAGGCGTGTAACGCCATAACGTCCGTCATCTCTGCTCTTTAGGGTGTCTATTTGATTTCCCACTAATTTTGTATATAACGGTTGATGGGGATGGTACTTTCTCTGGGTGCTGTGTCTTGGCTCTCAAGTTACTTTATTAATTGAAAAAGAGTTGTTTCTTGATCCCCAAGTTTAACTACTAGAAATTTGATCCGCAACTTTCTCTGTTTTTTGTTTAAGAAGTTTCGGCAGAGTTGCGGTAAATATTGTAATAGTAAATTCTTGTGAAACTGAAACACAACACCTCTGAAAACCGCCATCTATCAATTAATGTGTCATGTCAATAATTCCTCAAAAATTCATTGAAATTGTCTCGCCCAAAACAAAAAAGGACTTTATGCACAAAATTAAGTTGAACCTTTGGCACAATTTTTGAGTTAGTTATGCTATAACTGTAAGCCATATATAGTTAATAATGATGAAGAAATTTCATTCATCTCCATATGCTAATTAATCATGCCTGCTAATGAAGCAAGAAAACATTAAGTATAATGTTGAAGAAAGTCTCCATTTATTAATCCAGTATCTGATTCTGAATCTCGAACCGGCTTACAATTAAAGAATACAAAAAATCGTGGGGAGAGATTAATATGATGTTACAAACTCTATATTAATTAATTTGCACAAAGAATGAAAGAATATCAATCATAAATGAAAGATTAGTAGTATGTCTTCTGTCATCTCTAGAACCTCGATCGCTTGCATTCGACTGGGAGGCCTTGGGGGAATCGTTTGAGGTCGGAGCAGTAGTTGTAAATCATGAACTTTTGTTGCACCCATCGAAGCCTATTACGGCCTGCAGCATCAAGCGTTTGAGTCTGCCATGCACTCTGCTCGCTTGAGGCAGTCGATGCAGTGGTTGAGACGCCACAGGAAGATGATGATCCAGCAACACAAGCATTGGCCTTGAAGTTTCGGTACGAAGCGGTGAAAGGAGCTTGAGTCCAGTCAGTCTTCACTCGCCCGCCTTGTGTAGCCCAGTCGTCGGCATTCCACAGACTCGAGTAAATCCTCATGGGTTGGTTTTTTGGGAATGGAACACCAAATGATTCTAAGTTGTTGAACACCCTGATCGGAATGTTGTCCACCAAGAATCTGCAGAAAAATCGGAAATGAATTTGTATCAGAATAAGTTTTTGACTAATTAATTGGACAATATATGGTGCAAGAAAACTGGTCATTGAGTGTTGAATAATCACTTACATAATGCGTTGGGAGTTCCAGACAATGGAGTAGGTGTGGAAGGCCTGTGTAGGGTCGAACCAAAGATGGAATTGTTGTTCTCTGTCACCTTTGCCCTGACTGAACACATTGGTGTGAAGAGTGTAGGGATCTCCAGACGAGTTGCCCAAAAACTCGAAGTCGATTTCATCGTGAGTTGGACCTTCAGAAGATAACTGCACATTTCCATGTGTTTTGAAATTAATTAGCAATGCAATTATGCAGCTGTATTAATTTATAAAGTGAATTGAAGCACACAATTATCAAAATGCATGGTAGGGTGGATATATAGTACTACTTACATAGTATGTAGTGACAGTGCCAGCTGAGTTTCCTGGCACGAGCTTGATTTGCATGTCGATCCTTCCAAACAAGTACTCGTTCTTGGATTTGAAACCAGACCCAGAATACTTGTCGAGGTTGAGTGTGAGGAATTGTCCTCCTTCGAGTATCTTAGCGCGTTGGTCGCCAAAGGTAATGTCAAAGTCTTGAAAGAAATTGCCAGCTGAGGCGGTTATGGCCATAAGAGAAGCTACGCACAAAGATAGAAGAAGCATCATGTAGATCTTAGAAGAAGACATTTTCGACTTGGAAGTTGAGCAAGAGCAAATATGATCGATATATATTTTTGAAGAGAAAGAACAGATGAGTAGTGAGGAGATGAGGCTGTTCTGTTTGATGGCATAGTTGAGCTCTGAAGCCCTTTATATACAGACTTAAAGTTCGTGGGACGCGTTGAATTAGTTTATTCTAGAGACGGAGGTGGTAGTTTTTGATTTAATAAAGTTGAAAACTGGCGACAGGTTTGCAAATTAGAATAAAGAATGAAAGTTAAGATGGCTTTATCTGAGTGAGGTGGTGGTGCATATATGCCCCAGGAATATATTGATTGCTTGGAAAGTCCAACTTGTTTTAGAGCTGGACACAGGTATATGCATATATAGGAAGCTGCATAGGAAACTGGACAATATTTGTGTGAAAGGCAAAAGAGTTTGGCTTATTGTACTGAACGTTGGAAGTTGGAACCACAAGACCATGTATATGCATGATCTGGACCAAAACAGATATGTATGATGTGAACCAGCTGGCTATCTTTGCACTCTTTCCCTACCTCCTTAGACATGGTTATATCAATTATCAAACATATATAGTAGTATATAGTAGCAGGGTCCCTTCGTAAGGTAGATCATATAGCATTTGATTTAGTGATATATATATATATATATATATATTCAGTCTCTTTCATATGCGGACGTCCGCACGTAAAGTAAAATGCAAACATATGCATCTCGACCAATTGACAACATAACTCAATCATCGGAACCGTTTATTGTTTAGATTTATTTTCAAGAATTGTCCTTGCAAAAAATCAGCCGAATTGGAGAATTGGAGATTGTTTGGTCATCTGTTCGTTGTATAGTTTACAGACAAATACAGTCCATCAGATAAAGTTGAAACGATGAATGTGGTAATCAAATGGTTAAATAATTTCCAATTTAAATTTTTTTATATCAAAATGATCCTTAAATGATGACCTAAAATATAGACGGTTTTGATCATTAGTTTGCACTCGTAATGAAAATGTTCGTATTTTATTTTACGTGCTGACGTCCGCATGTGAAGGGGATTGTATATATATTTCCCTACTCTTAGAAGAGATCCCAATTTTAAATCAGTACATTGTGTAACATGGTCTGATAAACATATCTACACATATGCACTCGTATCACCAGGTTTGCTTCGCAACATGCTCGCCAAATGATATGATTGTGTTTCATTTGCTCAACAATATATAGATGGATTATGAATTTTATTTGGTTTTAAATTAATGTATGGGCAAGTAAGTGTACTCGATCAAACGTTACTTACTAGACAAAAGGGAATCAAGCATTTTCCAATTTCTCAAGTTAAGTGGAATGATTGAGTTGCGTTCAATTATTACAGATTGTGCAAAGTTGTACACTACACGTACATGAGCTAGCAAGATAGCTTTCTTGTTGCTTAAAGTTAAAGACCTAAGGCTACATTGGAGCTGGATACACGCTCTTTCTCTCCATTAATCTCGCGTAATTAATTAGTTGATAGCCTACTTCCCAAATGTTTTTTGGTACCTCCTACAATAAAAATTACAAGTGATCGAATACACACTCGATGTGTATGGGACTCTAAATATAGAAATTTTGTCACTAGACGGTCAAACCTCGTCACTAATCGTAAGTGGTTTGATGCACCAATCTTCCTTGGACATGTGGTACAACCAACAACATCTATCTCTTCATAGCCTCCGTTAAATCATCACCCAAAAAATACACTCACTACTAGAAATTGGCCCTTTGGGGACACCTATCTGTCCCATTTTTTTGGCCTATAGTAACTGATATCTGTCCCCTTTGATCAAAGGGGACAGATTTCTCATCTGTGCCATTTGCTTGTGTTCCTAGCAAAATTTGGGACAGCTCAAATATCTGTCCCCAAATATATATATGGGCCCCCCAATGTATTTCCTACTGCAATATGTACTACACCATTGTTATATGTATGCTACTGTTCATGTATACAACAATCTCATACTCTGTGGGTCCCAATTTAAAAAAAAAACTAATTATAAGATCAAAAATAAAATTGGGACAGATATCAGTCACTCGACATTGTTATCATATATGCTACTGTTCATTCACCTGCTATTATATATGAATTCATAAAATAGCTTCCAATTCATTCCCATATTGTTCAATGCAAGATTAATGGAAAAAAACAATGAATCCCAATTCTGCAAGCTTCACAAATTTCATTCATTTCACACCGTCAATACAAAATAGAAGTACCTTAAGTCCCAGACTTTATACTAATTACATACAACTGGAATAGCATTGCTAGATCTAGCAAGGCAAAAGCCATTACCCAAAAATATACATAATTCATCTCTAAACAAAAGGCATAACCCAAAATCAAAATATAAAGGCTATGAGAGATGAATTATAGATACCAGCAATATGCATAAAAAATGGACTTACATTAGTTGCTGAGGAGGGATATGTAACCTTCACTAGGGGTTGCAACAACATGCATTCCATGTGAGATTGCTTGGACTTGTTTCTCCCTAGATATTTGAGTGAGTGCTGCTATAAACTTGTTGATGCTATCAACTCCACCATTCAGTATACTATCTAAAGGAGTGTGAAGCCGAGCATCAATGGCATTCAAATGGGATTTGACAGCCCGCATTTCATCATTCTTTTTGGTTGTTTCATCCTCCAACTTTGCTATCTCGGAGTGTGAGGCTTCAAGTTCACCCCGAAGTGCTTCTACTTCACTACAAACTCTTCGCCTATTAGTTTGTATCCCTGGAACATCCTTCCACTGTACTCCAACTTCAAAACCTCGAACCGCGTTACGTGTTTCTGGTCCAAATTGCTCTTCAAACAACTCCACAGTAATCTCCCTACTATTTAAGCGCTCCCTCTGCTCAAGTTTCTCCAGCTCCAACAACAGAAAAATAAAACATATAAAATAATATATGATTATCACATTTAATTGGCACTCGTAAATTTATATGTACACAGCCAAAATAATGACAAGTTACATTATGACACTTACAAAAACAGCCTCTGCTTCAGCATTAATAGGCTCAGTACCACTACCATCTCTCTTTGGTTTGCTACGAACAATTCGCCAAAATGTGCTGCAATCCATGACCTTACCAGGATTTGCAAGCTCCTGCCAATTCATAAGTTCATTTTCAATTAGCTAGCAACTTGAATAACATAGCTGCAACCCAAGGATGCATGAAAGCAATCAATACCACAATTGTTCAACTTCGCTAGAAGCAACATACAAAATAACTTACTTTTTCTTATTAACCTGTAACGTCCTATTGATGCATATAGCACAATTGGATAGTCATATCAGGTACTCCAGCTCATGGATCTTGAAAACTAAATATACTGCAGAACTGTATTCCATTTTATCTCCTCAATTCATTATTTTTAGACACTTGGACTTGCTGCATCTGAGCCTCTATGTTATTTCTAATATTGCATAAGACTTGATTATCTGAGAGAAGAAGAGATCGCACACAAACAAGACAAACAAAGTCTCTACTTAGCCAATGGGGGGTTGTGTAACATCTCTTATATAACCCATTAAGGTCTCTCATAAACCATTTGTACATCACATATTCATGTATTGAAAAAGCCCATTAAGGGATTTTTTCATTTTGGAGCTACAACTTATGATAATCTAATAGTCACATATGAGGAACGAAAACTATAAAGTATTGTAATAGACAACTCATAATCATCAGTCATCATAGTGAGTATATATTCAGACTAGAGAGTGAAAGCTACATGTACGCAAACTCTACCTCTAACAGACAAACATTTGAATAGATGTCTTTGAGAACGTTTGAATAGAGAAACAGTAATATCTCACCCATTAAAATCTTCCATGATGCTTTTTGTTCCCAAGATAGTAGTTCACATGAAGCATGTGCTTGTGTTTTCTCCATCGAGCACTGAGTTTGTTTCTCACTGTCTAAATAAAAGAATCCATGAAAAATAAAAGATCAGTTACCAGTAATAGCTCAACTTTTTCTTCCTTTTGGCAGAAATAATGATAAAGTTTTTTGACAAAATTTTGCAGAGATATCGTTACATCACTAAATTAGAACAATTCTGTAACTGTATTGTTACTTGACTACAATTAGTTAACTGTATTAGTTTAGTCACTTGCAAAAATTGGTGGCCATAAGGGCCAAACGCCTCCAAAAACAAACAATGATAAAGCGGCATAAATGAACCTTGGTATGTAAACCAGAAAACCAGCAATCAAAATCATCAAAAAATACAACTGATAAAACATCAATAACACCGAAAACAAGGGAAACCCATTGCATCATTACACAGGAAAGTGATAAACTGCAAATAGGAGGGAAGTCATACCAGATTAGGGCCGAGAAAACAAGCCCCAAATTTGCAATGGGAACCGCAACAAAATTACATCAGGGCAGAATATGAGAACACTGAAAAGCATTCCCAGAGGCACTGTACTCTATAAAATCAGAGGTTTAACAAATCATCAATTCCATCTCCATCTTCATTGATTTAAAAAAAAAACATTGAGTATTTGGTAAAGTACACCCACATGTCCACACTTTGTCTATTGACCTCTGAGCTAGTTAGTTTAGTGTTTGATTTCATCTTTGTTTGCATCTCCAGCTGATGATAACAAAATATGCAAACAACCAGTGAGAGGTAACAGGTAAGTCGCCCATCTCATGTCCAAAATAAAGGGAAAAATAAAGAAATCCAGCAAATTCAAAGCTACATATAGCATGCAAACACAAAATTGATAGTGTGGAAGGACATAATCAGAAATCCCCTTATTTAAAGAAGTTCAATCAAACAGCAGAACTAAATTAAACGCCAATACAAAATCTTGTAATCGAAAGAAAAACAAGAGATAATAGAATCAAGGATAGATGTACATACCATTACGATCGAACTAACTGGGGACTGGCATGGGTTTTGATTCGGTTCCAAATTCATGATAGGGTTGGTGGAACAGAAGTTTGGAGTCTCAAAAAACCAGGGAACTCGTCTGATATGCTATTAGAACTTACAGTCAAAACAAGGGGAAAGGGTGGTTGGAATGAGGAAGTGATCGAACTGAGGAAGAAAAGGGGCGAGGAGATTGTGTTAGCCCTAAAGCTTCTGAAACTCGTATTTTCACAAATAGAAAATAAAAATAAAAAAGGGAATCCCGTATTCTACGATTTCGTCTGCGCAATAAGGGTCACAAAGTTTACCAGGGACCCACTAACACTTATCAGGGACAGATAAGTGTGCTTATAATATGGTGGGCACAGATGATCTGTCACAAAGCCAACAATTTGGCTCAGAACCTCACATCTGTCCCTAATGAGCAAAATATGGCACAGATATTTATCTGTCCCCAAGAAATCTGTCCCCAAAGGGCCATTTTGTAGTAGTGACTTCAATCGATCTGTTAAGACTTTAGGGTTTAGATCGATTTTCTCAAACTTTTTAATTTCCCATAATTCCATCTTTTCCATGCTCCTAAATTCACTTGAAGAAGAAGAAGAAGAAGATGATGATGATGATGATGATGATGAAACTGCTTCTATACCAAAGAGGAAAAAGACGATGATAATTTTGGAGAATAATATGTAAATGGTGATATGATTGGTGCGTCAAGAAAATTACGTATTACTGTTTTTGACACCAATTCAAGCTCCACGTACATATATGTCTCAGCATGATTGGTGCGTTAAACCACCTAAGATAATTGACATGGTTTGACCATCTCTCTTCGCCTCATCTCCACCCTCGTATATATAAATAAACTCTCAATCGGCCGGATTCTGATTATGTTTGTCAAATTCTAGGGTTTCAAACCGAACCAAGATTCGTTGAGCGACAAACAATGGTAAACCCATGCAACTATTCTCTTTATATATAGGATAAATTTCACAAATGGTCACTAAACTATGACAATTATGACACATTGATCACTTAACTTCGATATTGTATTTCACTTTGGTCACTTAACTTCGATATTGTCTTTGACTTTGAACACTCAACTACTTCACTAACTTTAATATCACCGGCCAATTACTTAATTTGGTCACTCAACTTCAATACATTTTTCACGTTGAGTGACCAAATTAAGTGTCTAAATAGTCATAGTTGAGTGGTCATATATTTGTGAAATTATATATATGTATATATAGGTATAGATAACAATATGCTTTAAAGTGAAATTAATTTTTTGAATTCCTAGCATTGTCTTCCTATTGTCAATAATTGATGATTTAATACAAATACAATATTATTCACGCCAAGTGAGATCGAGCACTTTTTGCCACATTTAGGTCTTGTGTTTTTCTGCACATTGTTCGGTTTGGTTCGGGTTACAACTCAAACGTCAATGTGTACAATACAATGAGTTTTATGCTCCATCATAATATAGTACGTATTTGTGTTTTTTTTGGTAAATAACTTTGGATTAATGAGAAGTAAACAATTACAAAAAAAAAAGGAGTCAAAAAGAAAATTTTTACTTTAGGACAATGCGCACAGCACAAGCTAGTGCACTAGTGCAACTAAGTACGAGTACATTACTAATAGTTAAATAGTTATGCACCAAGACATTCATACATTAACTGCTAACATTAAGAAATGGAATAGTCGGGAATCATGAGTACTATATCAAAAATACTGAGTGAGGTATGGTATAACTGCATGCATATGTGCCCTAATGACGATGAACAAAATTGCATTCTCAAAATGCATGTTAATCATGCCTGCTAATTGTGAACCAAAAGAACATTAAACGTAATGTAAAAGAATGTTTGAACTATTATCCATTTATTTATTAAGTATTTGATTCTGAATTCTGAATCGATCAGTTTACAATGAAAGAATTTTAAAAAAAAATTGGAGATGTACAAACACTAAATATGTCATGCACAAAGAATGAAAGAATATCGATCATTAATGAAGAGAACAAAGAATATGTGATCAATTGGCTTCTGGTATCTCTAGAACCTTGATCGCTTGCATTCGACTGGGAGGCCTTGGGGGAATCGTTTGAGGTCGGAGCAGTAGTTGTAAATCATGAACTTTTGTTGCACCCATCGAAGCCTATTACGGCCTGCAGCATCAAGCGTTTGAGTCTGCCATGCACTCTGCTCGCTTGAGGCAGTCGATGCAGTGGTTGAGACGCCGCAGGAGGAGGATGATGATCCAGCAACACAAGCATTGGCCTTGAAGTTTCGGTACGAAGCGGTGAAAGGAGCTTGAGTCCAGTCAGTCTTCACTCGCCCGCCTTGGGTAGCCCAGTCGTCGGCATTCCACAGACTCGAGTAAATCCTCATGGGTTGGTTTTTTGGGAATGGAACACCAAATGATTCTAAGTTGTTGAACACCCTGATCGGAATGTTGTCCACCAAGAATCTGCAGAAAAATCGGAAATGAATTTGTATCAGAATAAGTTTTTGACTAATTAATTGGACAATATATGGTGCAAGAAAACTGGTCATTGAGTGTTGAATAATCACTTACATAATGCGTTGGGAGTTCCAGACAATGGAGTAGGTGTGGAAGGCCTGTGTAGGGTCGAACCAAAGATGAAATTGTTGTTCTCTGTCCCCTTTGCCCTGACTGAACACATTGGTGTGGAGAGTGTAGGGATCACCAGATGAGTTGCCCAAAAACTCGAAGTCGATTTCATCGTGAGTTGGACCTTCAGAAGATAACTGCATATATCCATGTGTTTATGAAGTTAATTAGCAATGGAATGATGAAGGACAAAATTAAGAGTGAGCACAATATGACAAAAAAATTAAGCTAGAGAGCTAGGTAGGGTCAGGGTGTGGATAGTACTACTTACATAGTATGTAGTGACAGTGCCAGCTGAGTTTCCAGGCACAAGCTTGATTTGCATGTCGATCCTTCCAAATAAGTACTCGTTCTTGGATTTAAAACCAGACCCAGAATACTGGTCGAGGTTGAGCGTGAGAAATTGTCCTCCTTCGAGTATCTTAGCGCGTTGGTCACCAAATGTAATGTCAAAGTCTTGTAAAAAATTGCCAGCTGAGGCAGTCATGGCTAGAAGAGAAGTGATGAACAAAGAAAGAAGAAGCACCATGGAGACCTTAGAAGAAGACATTATAATAGTTCTAAAGAGAGAGATCAGATGAGAGTAGTCTACGTAGAGATGAGGCTGTTGTGTTTGATGGTATAGTTTGAGCTCTGAAGGCCTTTATATAAAGGATGTACATAGAGTAAAGCGCGTTGAATATATATATAATGTATAATAGAGCTGGTAGTATTTGATTGAATATAATTAAAGTTGAAAACTGGCGACAGGTTTGCAATATTAGAGAAAACAATGATAGTTTAGGTAGCTTTTATTTGGGTGAGGTGGTGCATATATATATATATATATATTGACTGCTTTCAAATTCAGAGTATGTGCTGAGGAAGCTGCATAGGAAAGTAGAAAGCATGGGTGTGAAGAGTGAAGCCAAAGAGTTTAGCTTGTGAAGCATACGAGTTGGTGTTGGAACCACAAGAACATGTATATGATCTGGAACAAAGGAAAACGTGCACGCGTATGGACCAGCTGGCTATCTTTGCACTCTTTTCCTGACCTCCTCTAGCTAACATGGTTTATCGATCAAACGTAGTACTAGGGTGCATGCCTTGATGACATGGCTAGCTAGGTCATGTTATTTCAAAATAACCATTTCTTAAGCTAAGTTCTGCACATGATCACTTGAGATCGATGAATTAATATTCATTTCATCCATCGTTATCCATTACTTTCTATCACAATGAGTAATCTTACGGGGTATGGTTATATTCAGCAACTTTATTTATCGAATTTTGTATACCAAATTATGTGATTGTGTTACAACATTGTTTAATCATCAAACGAGTTTTGTGAACTCTAATTTATTTTTTTATTCTATAAAAGTTAAGTGGATTGATTCAATTGGGTTCGATCGATTATTATTGCAATTTGCAAACTTGTAAGTACATTACACAACTAGGGTTCTTGTTGCTTTAAGACCTCACGCCTGCATTTGAGCTAGCTAGATATATATACCTATATATGCTTGTGTTCTTTCTTGTTAATCTCTTGTCATTAGTTATAGCATACACAGCCACGAGAACATTTATGATGAGCAAAGTATTAGTATATATATATGAAGTATCCAGCCATATATATATATATATACATATATATATATATATATATATATCCCATGCATAATGAATTATTAACTTGACTGGTACGTAGCAACACTGCAACAGTATCCCTCTATTATAAGTTAATCAATATTGCTCAACTTAATTGGGAAAGTAATTAAAAGAAGCTGCATTCCAATTTTAATATCAACCTCAAACTAATCTCTATTATCCTACAGGACTTCTCCATGCATGCATGTATGTATTTAATATTGCGTATTGTTATTAAGTGTGAATATATTGAACCATTAGTTAGGTGCACCCAAGGTAGGTAAGATCCAATTAAATATAAACGTCACATATATACTTAATTTGCCACCAAATTAAAACGCGCATACGCTGTTTGTCCATATCATATACATAGTTCCAAACTAGCTTCCAACATCACACACTTAAATAATGTAACAACTTAGCTATAGCTAAGCAAGAGTCAAATTCATTTCAATTGGGCACCGCCGCACCCAAACAAAAGGTTGTTACCTTTCATCATAGTCTTTCCTGTCACCAGTAGTTTTCAATATCAAACAGTGACAGCTCTATTATTCTAGTTAACGCGGCATAGATACTTGATAACACAACTCGATCTCAAGCTTCAGCTAGGAAACATGTATAAAAAGGGCTTCAATTCTCAAACTATAGCATCGATCAAACACGTATCTCTCTCCCTCTAAAGCTACAATTTCTCACTTGCATGCCTTTGTCTTCGTTCACTAAAATGTCTTCTTCTAAGGTCTCAGTGATGCTTTTCCTTTCTGCTTTGCTCTTGAGTTCTTTCATGGCCATGGCAGCAGCTGGTAATTTCTATCAAGACTTTGACATCACATTCGGCGATCAACGTGCTAAGATACTCAACGGAGGACAACTTCTCACACTCGACCTCGACAAGTATTCCGGGTCTGGTTTCAAGTCCAAGAACGAGTACTTGTTTGGAAGGATCGACATGCAAATCAAGCTTGTTGCCGGCAACTCAGCTGGCACTGTCACTGCATATTATGTATGTCTAGCTAGCTACCTCTTACATTGTGCTACTAATATTTTCCCTTTAAACTTGTATATATTTGCATCAATACTAATCTTGGAAACACATACATATATGCAGTTGTCTTCTCAAGGTCCAACTCATGATGAAATCGATTTCGAGTTTTTGGGCAACTCTTCTGGGGATCCCTACACTCTACACACTAATGTGTTCAGCCAGGGAAAAGGCAACAGGGAACAACAATTCCATCTTTGGTTTGATCCTACAAAGGCCTTCCACACCTACTCGCTTGTCTGGAACACCCAACGCATTATGTAAGTAATCGATCATTAACACGTACTACTCATCTTTAACCAATTTCTTTACCGCATTAATTCTCGGTTTGAAAATTTCTAATACTCGTTCATTTCTGCAGATTCTTGGTTGATAACATTCCAATTAGGGTGTTCAACAACTTGGAGTCAGTTGGTGTTCCATTCCCCAAGAACCAACCGATGAGGATTTACTCGAGCCTGTGGAATGCTGATGACTGGGCTACACAAGGCGGGCGTGTGAAGACCGACTGGACTCATGCTCCTTTCACTGCCTCTTACAGAAACTTCAAGGCCAATGCTTGTGTTGTTGGCTTATCATCATCATCGTGTAGTGTCTCGACTACTGCATCAACTAATTCTTTAACCGATCAACAAAGTGCATGGCAGAACCAAGGTCTTGATGCTGCAGGCCGAAACAGGCTTCGATGGGTGCAGCAGAAATTCATGGTGTACAACTATTGTGCTGACCTAAAACGGTTTCCCCAAGGTCTACCAGCTGAATGCAGGCGCTCAAGGTTCTAGTCTTCTTGATAACCAGATGCAAGATGATCAGATCATGACATATTCCCTTGTTCTCATGTGCAGCTTCCTACCTCTCCTTTTGGTTTTTGGTTCAAAAGTTATACAGTTTGTAACGTACATCACAATAAGTTTTCCTTTGATTTTCCTATTCTTTTATTGTTTACTGAATTCAGATTGAATTCAGATTTCATAATCAAATAAAGTTGAGCTGAACCTCAGTCAACATATTTTATGTCATGTACTCACAATTCCCTTGATCCATTGAAAGATTAATAAGATGAAAAGAAATCTATCGTTTCATCAACGAGGGATAACACTAATATCAGTTATTCATCAAACACCAAGAACATTCAGATGTCAGAGTTCAAAACATGTTCATCAATTAGCTAGTAGGATTATCAACATTAAGGATACATTAATTACCAAAGAAGATGAGTAAAGATTTGTCAAGAGAACAAGAAGACACGGTTTTTTTGCTAAAATTAATTTTCTTGGTCCAAATCCCAATTACCAATTGAAATTAATTGAAAAGAAATAAAATTGTTTGTATATTGGGATGAACGACTGGAGTACTAGTAGTGACATGAGCGCGCGCGGCAACAAGGTAAATGGCTCGGGTCGATTCATAAGTTCTGGTCGATAGGATATGGCACGTCACAACTCACAATCACAACCTGGACCCCAAATTGAGTATGACCTAAGAACAATATTGTCTTTTTTGTACTAATTGGTGAGATGAATCATTTTGGCATGGAGAGCAAAAAATAAAATCTAGGATTAAATTCAGTTTGCCTCCTGAATTTTACATCAAACATCATGTTAGTCCCTGCACTTCTAATTTTATCAGCAACACCCATATACTCTTCAATTTAATCAGTTTAGTCCATCCATCAGTCAATCCGTCAACTTTGACCGTTAAGTGATGACGTGACACAAGTGGGGTACATGCTTGGCTGATTTGGCAATGACGTGAAATGCCCAGTTAGCTCTGATTGATGACGTGCCAATCGTGGACCCATTTCGCTGGTGTGCCATGTTTTCATTGGACAAGTGGGACCCATCCCAATTAGCCAACAAAAATATTTGAAATTCCCGACATCAGTTGATGCTCAACCACTTAGGCTAAGCAACAAACCATAAAATACGTTGTACAATGTTTATATTTATACATTATGAAGTTTAAAAATCAATCAAACCTTTAGCACGGTTGAGTCTTGGCGAAGGTTAAGCAATCTGGGTGTCCAGATTGAAGGATCACGGTGGTAGGTGATTGATGAGTTGAGAGTGTTCGGATTCATGTGTCGCGGGCGAGAGGAGAAGAAGAAAGAAAGAAAAAAAAAAAAAAAAAAGCAAACCTAACCTAACCCTTTTTTTAAGGAATATAGTGCTAAAGGTTTGGTTGATTTTCAAACTTCAAAATGTATAAATATAAACATTGTACAATGTATTTTATGGTTTGTTGCGTAGCCCAAGTGGTTGAGCATCAAGCCTCCAACCTGGTTGGAGGTTCGAACCCCAACTGATATAGGGAATTTCAAATATATTTGTTGGCTAATTGGGGTGGGTCCCACTTGTCCAATGAAAACATAGCACATCAGCGAAATGTGTCCACTCGTGCCACGTCATCAATCAGAGCTAACTAGGCATTTCACGTCATTGCCAAGTCAGCCAAGCATGGACGCCACTCGTGCCACATCATCATTTAAAGAAATAAAATTGAGATCAAGAAATGAATTTATAGCATTGACTAAATTGATGAAGCGAAAGCTGTTTGTTTTCTCATTTTTTTATCATGGATTAATTGATGAAGAAAGATAATTTTCAGACTTTGTTAAATTAAGACACTAGATTTCTTCATATACGTGTTGGATTTCTAAACTCAAATCTTCCTCTCTCTCTCACACACATACATGGGAATGAATTTGCTCACCACATTAGTTTGTTGGTGATCATATCACCATCTAATAAACATTTGCCACATGTTATTTTTTTTTACTCTCATAATAATTAAGTTGATCATTCCCCATATATATAGGATTAGTAAAGAGCCTGTTTAGAACTGCTTCTGAAATGTCTAAAAGCGTTTTTCAAATTTGATAAAAACACTTTTATACAAGGAAGCACACAAGTGTTTCTCAAAACCACTTCCAAGTGCTTCTAAAACTCACCCAAAACATATTTTATTTTTTTCAAATTTTTTTAAATTTATAACTAATTTTTTCAATTATTTCAAAAACGTTTTTGGGTTTCCGAAAAACATTCACAACCAGACCTAAAATATGAGGCGGGTTTTTAATTCTAATGAACCTGTATGCATATTTAAGTTTTAGTTAATTATAATAAATTAACGTGAAATAGCTACTTGGTAGCTGGGACGTGTGTTAGCCTAATTTAGGTAGATCAAGAAACCACAGTACTAGTACACACCTTACCGCTCAATGCGCATGGATATATATACTTAATTTTATATTAGTTTGTCACCTGTATGATTAATTTATCACCAACTTAAATGCTCCACAATAAGCTAATAATTAAGCATATATATTCATTTTTAAATTCAATTATGTAGTCTGAATTTGCAAACCTGTCTCCAGCTTTAAGCACAAGTTGTGCTTTGCAATTAAGCAGTCAAATCTCAGGGGCTTAATGAACCAGTACCGCACCCAAATAAAGCTAAGCTAGTTTAGCTTTCAAAAACAGTATAGCCTTATCTAGTTTTGCAAACCTGTCTCCAGCTAGCTACTCTAACCTCATATACACATATATAAACGGCCTCCCAACTCGATGATACTCAACTTAACTTTTCAGTCAAAATGTCTTCTAGTAAAGTCTCCATGATGCTTCTAATTCTTTCTGTGGTCTCAAGTAGTTATCTGTTAATGGCTGCCTCATCGGCCGGTGATTTCTACCGAGATATTGATGTTACGTTTGGCGATCAGCGCGCTAAGATACTCGACGGAGGGAAACTACTCACACTCAACCTTGACAAGACTTCTGGGTCTGGCTTCAAGTCCAAGAATGAGTACTTGTTTGGCAGGATCGACATGCAAATCAAGCTTGTGCCTGGTAACTCAGCTGGAACTGTTACCACATACTATGTAACTACTCTCAAATATCCCTAGCTCTAGCTTTTCCATTAATTTTGATTGTGACGCTCTTAATTTCTTTGCTAATTTATGAAACACATGTATATACATGCAGTTATCTTCTGAAGGTTCAGCTCATGATGAGATTGATTTTGAGTTTTTGGGCAACTCAACTGGGAATCCTTACACTCTCCATACCAATGTATTCAGTCAGGGCAAAGGGGAAAGAGAGCAACAGTTCCATCTTTGGTTTGATCCCACAAAAACCTTCCACACTTACTCCATCCTTTGGAACACCCAGCGCATTATGTAAGTAATTAACACTAATGCACCATCATCAATCTTGAATTAATTTACCATGATTCACAATGTTACTCCTATGGTCCATGATTTTGGCTTATTTCCATTTCCAATATATATATTTACTTAAAAAAAAAATCTTAATCATGACTCACAAATGCAATTTTTCAGATTTTTCGTGGACAACATTCCAATTC
Organism: Rubus idaeus; assembly: GCA_030142095.1. Lineage (NCBI taxonomy): Eukaryota > Viridiplantae > Streptophyta > Magnoliopsida > Rosales > Rosaceae > Rubus > Rubus idaeus. The sequence goes on from CM057970.1 coordinate 34,780,810, forward strand.
GGGTGTTCAACAACTTGGAAACAATTGGTGTTCCATTCCCTAAAAAGCAACCCATGAGGATTTACTCAAGCCTATGGAATGCTGATGATTGGGCAACGCAAGGAGGGCTAGTGAAGACAGACTGGGCACAAGCTCCTTTCACTGCCTCTTACAGAAACTTCAAGGTTAATGCTTGTCTTGCTGGCTCACCATCCTCGTCCTCATCATCTAGTTGTGTCTCCACAACTGTAGAGGATAAAGCATGGCAGAACCAAGCGCTTGATGTTGCAGGTCGAAAGAGGCTTCGATGGGTGCAACACAAGTTCATGGTCTACAACTACTGTTCTGATCGTAAACGATTCTCGCAAGGTTTTCCACCGGAATGCAAGCGATCAAGGACCTAATTAAACCCAATTTCAACCCAACTCGAGTTGGCCGGATTAATAGGAGTATAGGACCTTCAGCACATTATGCATATTTTCTTAAATGACAATTTATGTGTTCTCGAAACGATAATTAATAAAAACTTCTAGTTTAAGATAAATAAGGTCCTCACTTATTTATAAAGAAGAGAGTTATGGAAATTTAAAGTTTAAGCAACCATAATCCCAAATTCCCAAGCATACGTGCATAATATTTGTTTTTCATTTTTTGTAATTATGAGCATGATGCATGTATGCTTATATTGACTGGTTACAACAGCAAAATCGATCTACGTAGCTAGCTTTTAGTTTTGCTGGTCAAATCCTTAATTGAAATGTAGCTAGCTTGTCGCTTTGCCACAACTCCAACTTGCAAATAGCTGAGACCGGCCACATTGGAATTTCTTTAATAAACTTTCACTTATACAATAGTTTCCCAATTTGGATAGCAAATACTTTTTCTTCTGCAACTTTGAAATCTCAGATTCGTGTTTTTAGAAAGCTAATATCCTCGATCTCAAACACCAATTCTATATATATGCCAAAACTTATCCCTTATTTTCAGAACAAATTAAATACACCAATATTCTATTTTCAAAACATATCACTCATTTTCAGATCAAATGTCTTCTTGTAATAACGTTATGTTTTTTCTCTCTTGGTTCATAACACTACTAGAAAAATGATCTATTACGACGCAGATTTTACGGCGTGCAAAATATGTGCGCCGTAATTAATAGTCATTCACGACGTGTTTTTTTTAGAGCCGTAAAAGACCTCATTGTTGGTCATTTATGGCGTGTATTTTCATGTACGCCGTTAATGTTAATATACATTTACGGCGTATTGGAAGAGCATGCCGTAAATGACTAACAAATAGATTTTTTTACAGCGTGCTGGAAAAATACGCTGCAAATGATTAGGGTATTCTCGTCTTTCCGCGCTAATAGATATACAAGCTAAAAGGGTTTGGAAACCCTAGCAGCCTCTCACATTCTCTCTTCCTCTCCTTCTCGTCATCCCTCACCCCGATCTCTCTCTCTAACCTCCTCACCGTCACCGCCGTAAACCATGGCCTCCGTCCACCGGTGATCGACACCGCCCACACCAAAATGCCCAGAGCTTGATGACAAGCAAAACCCAGCCCACCGATACCCCATGCACCACCTCCAGCCGCCGCACGCATCGTCACAATCACAGTGCCACCGTTGAACTGGTCCGACCATTTCCGGCCACCATTTGACATCACCACCACCATTGATGGACTCAAAAGGTGAAGGAGAGCCAAACCTCGAAGCTTCATCGCGGTCCGAAGCTGGAGAAGCACCGCACGCGTCATCGCCGGAATTGTCGTTTCTGCCGGGTTCGAAGCAACATTTCCGATAACATATGAGCGACATCATCACCTTTGGTGAATTCAGGGCCTCATGATCTACCGACGCTCTGAGGACTCGATCTCCAATTATCCCAGACGCCGTCACACGCGCTACACTCGCCGCCGGCGTGTTCTTTTCGTGCTGGTAAGACAATTTTTGAGCTCCTTCAACGATTATTAAGCTCTATTAGCAATGAGTTGGATTTAATGTTGGATTGTGAAAATGGGCAATTAGGGTTTCTTGGATCAATGAAAATGGAGCAGCTTAGCTGGTGCGATAATGGTGGATTGACGCTAGATTGGAAAAGAAGAATGGTAAGGGGCTGGGCCTTATCAAATTTTGATTTGGGAATGTTATAATTGTCAGATGTTTTTACCCATTATGGAATGAAAGTGAAAGCAGATCAATGAATGAATGGGATTATTAATAGTATTGTGAATGCTTGGTTGTGATTACATTTGTTGAAAAATGGGAATTAGTCGAATTGATTTTGTTTATGAAACATTTAAATTGGTCGAGGTAATAAGGAGTTATTTTAGGATTTTGGTATTCTGCTAATGGGTTGTATTTTAGAATTTCATGTTCTGTATGACTATAGTTCAGTCTTTATGTGCTCTCATAGCTAGATTGACTTGATTTGTGTTTTGGCACAATATTGACTACGTGTGTGTTATTACGTTTCTACTAGTTATTACTTGATATTATGTTTGTATTTCGGCACTTCAGCTCTTGTCTCAATACCCTGAAAGTTATATCTAAGCTCAATTCTCATAATTTTGTTCAAAGTCACAAGCTTTGCTTGTTTTCTGTTTCTAAAGATGTATTCTGCTCTTCTGTAGTTGGAAAGGCATTCGCTGTTGCAACTGCAATAGTATTTGGTGGTGCCACCTTCGTATTTGGACTTGCTGTTTCAAAGCTACAGGTGCAGAATGTAAGTACAAGTATGCTATGTGTTGATTCCTCAATTTTCCTTTTCTAGCTAATTGCATCTTTTACCATAATATGCTGATGAAAGTATGTATGTACAATTCCTATTGCTTGTTCTGTGAGTATATGAACTTGTTCAAATGTGTTTATGACTAGAAAGAGAAAATCAAGGTGAATATATTAGGGTATATTAGTTCTATTTTTCTTAGTGTACACATATGTTTTGGATTTCTAAGTGTTCTGTACTTTATGAGTTATTTGGACTGTGGTATTCTTCACAGGTTAGTAGAGCTGCAAGGGACAGGTGGAACAAGTTTGATGCTGATTCTGGAGGGGTGAAATGCTCTCCAAGGAAACAAATAGACAGTTTAGAGATTAGCTTTCCTTTTTCAAAGTTCTGTGTTGTTTTGTGAGAGGTTTTTTTTTGTTATGAATTTTCCTTTGTAAGTAAATTTTATATGATGGTACAATAAATATATGAATGAAGTTTATTTACATACAAAAATATAGAAACATGAAATGGTACAATTTATACCATATTTCTATACAAAAATATAGAAATATGGTACAAATTGATTTTTTTTTTATTTTTTAAAAACATCATTTACGGCGCACATTTTTGGCTTTTACGGCGCGCTAGTAAGGTCATTTACGACGTACAATTAAACGCCGTTAATGACATTAGTCTTTTACGACAGGTTCATTTACGACGTGTTTTTTTATGCCGTAAATAGTCATTTACGGCGCACAAAGTGGGCTGTAAGTGACTAATTTTCTGGTAGTGTAACTTGTGTCATGGTCATGGGTGCCTCGGCTAGTAATTTCTATGAAGATTTTCACATTTTATTCGGGGATCAACGTGCTCAAATACTCGACGGAGGACAACTTCTCAACCTCTCCCAGGACCAGACTTCCGGGGCGGGCTTCATTTCTAAGAACCAGTACCTATATGGACGGTTTAACATGCAAATGAAGCTGGCGCCCGGGAACACTGCTGGTACTGTCACCACATTTTATGTAACTCTCAATCCCTATAGCTCTTCCCATCATTTATAACTGTGATTTAATACCCTAGTACTCTTTTTTTCTGTCACTTAACATTTATTAATTACTAATTTAATTATAAAACGTAAACATGCATATATGCATGGATGCAGTTATCTTCTTCAGGGAACCATCATGATGAGATTGACTTGGAGTTTCTGGGAAACTCATCCGGGAATCCCTACACTCTCAGTACTAATATCTACACGCAGGGAATAGGGGGCAGAGAACAACAATTCCATCTTTGGTTTGATCCCACCAAAGACTTCCACACCTACTCCATTGTTTGGAATGTCCATCGCATTATGTAAGCCTTTGGTTGGACATCCTCTTTTACTTGTAACATTTGTTTAATATTCAAGACTTCATTGATCAAACACATGGATATATACACATTATTTGTTCTGCAGAATCTATGTGGATAACAGTCCCATTAGGGTTTTCAACAACTTGGAACTACTTCATGTTCCGTTTCCTACAAACCAACCCATGACCATTTACGGCAGTTTCTGGAATGGCGATAGCTGGGCCACGCAAGGTGGGCGCGTGAAGACTGACTGGTCTCAAGCTCCTTTCACCACCTCTTACAGAACCTACAACATCGATGCTTGTCTAGGATCATCACCACCATCATCATCACCATCATACTCATACTCAAACTGTGTTCCCACATCTACTAATTCCTCAAATGTCGACAACTCATGGAGGAATCTAGGGCTTAATGCTGCAGGTAGAAACAGGCTTCGATGGGTTCAAAGCAAGTTCATGATCTACGACTACTGCGCTGACCGTAATAAGTTTCCCGGTGGCCTCCCACGCGAATGCAAGCATTCCAAGCTCTAAAATCCATGTTGATCATCGCCTCGCTTTTTTTTTTTTTTTTTTTTGGCCTCAAGTTGCTTATTTATGATGAGATATTCCTTTGTTTTGTGAACATTAACCTTTTTAATAAATTTGTCTTCTCTAGTTCTCTTCACACTTTTTTTTTTAAATTCAACCAAATTCTCCCCAACGGCTTAATTAATAGAAACCATAAAAGTACATTTTTCACCTTTACTCAATCCTTACTCCCTGTTATTACTAGCTCACCAATTCACGGACTCGGATCCTCTCCTCACCAAGAGGAGAGGAAATTTTCTCACCAAGAGATCTTAGCCCTCCATTTCGAAATGGAGGGCCAAGATTTTATACACTTTTGGGGTAGGGTATAAGGTTTAGGAAAAGTGCAAGAAATCTTGGCCTTCCATTTCGAAATGGAGGGCCAAGATCTCTTGGTGGGGAAATAAGAGATCATCTTGATGAGGAGAGGATCTCATTCCCCAATTCACCATATATCTTCGATATTGGAGTTGAATATGAACATTTTCAAGTTAAACTACTTTTGCACCCTTCTATCTTGAGGTGGAGAAATTATTGTATGGTCCCGGACCATACCTTTATGGTGCTCCGGACCAATGAAAATTTATTATTTAATATTTAATATGTTTGTCAGTGGGCCAGAGTTCTTATTTTATTCTCCTCAGCCAATCAGATGGCCAGGGAGCACCATAAAGGCATAAATGTATGCTCCCGGACCACCCAATAATTTCTCCTTGAGGTGGGGGTGATATAGCAATTAAACTAAAACTTATCATTTAACCATGTTGGCCTTTTTTGAAACCCAAGACACTAACTTTTTTACTTAGAAAATTTCTTGTGGAGAAGTTTTTAGTACGTCATCCCATGCATAAATACATGAAATATATATTGACTGGTAGGCTTGTCGAAAATTCTTGTGTCCACCAAAGTACATATGTACTTGAGTGTTTTTGGCCGTTGGATCGGCTAATTCTTCATCCAACCACACATATCCCCTGCATGCACACCGTTGGATCTCCCACCTTTACATATCAGCCGTTGGATCACTCAAGTACATATGTACTTTGGTGAATACAAGACACTCTCATAAATCGTAGGCTGGTAGCAACAACATAATCCATAAAAATAATAAATGATATAGCTGCTTTGTCGCTTCGCCACAACTCCAACTTGGGAAAAGAGACCATATATTCACAAATAGCAATTTCAAATTAAACCTCAAAATAACGATGTTAATTTTAGCCTAACTAATGTCCCAAAACGTACTAGGATACAGCTTATAACCTTTGGATTGCATTCTCAGTTTTCTGAAAAATGATGATCGAGAGGTTCTGCAATTTGAAATTTTAGATTACATATTGTTTCTAGAAACCATCCTCTTAAAAACCAGTTATACTTCGCAAAACATATCCCTTATTTTTCAAAACAGAATACAATTTAGTATTAAAAAAAATCAAAATGTTTTCTTGTAATGTCTCAATGGTGTTCTTTCTCTCTTTGTTCATGATGGCCGGCATAGCTGCCCCAGCTAGTAATTTCGGCCAAGACTTTGACATTACATTCGGCGACCACCGTGCTCAAATACTCGATGGAGGGCAACTTTTCACACTCTCCCAGGACAAGAGTTCCGGGGCGGGTTTCAAATCCAAGAATGAGTACATATATGGACGTTTCGACATGCAAATGAAGCTGGTGCCTGGGAACTCGGCTGGTACTGTCACCACGTTTTATGTAATTAACTCTGAAACCCTAGCTCCTTCCATTAAACATGATTGATTGAATGTGCTACTCATTTCCCTTGCCCTTTAGTTTTACTTTTATATATTAATTATCATGCATGATATATATATATATATATATATATATTTTGCTCTAATTTCTGATACATGCATGCAGTTACAATCTCAAGGGAGCACTCATGATGAGATCGACATAGAGTTTCTGGGAAACTCTTCTGGAAACCCCTACACCCTCCATACCAATGTGTTCAGTCAGGGAGTAGGAAATAAAGAACAACAATTCCATCTCTGGTTTGATCCTGCACAAGATTTCCACAACTATACCATTATCTGGAACACCCATCGCATTATGTAAGTAGCATCTAGCCATGTACTCACTTAGATGGACCATATTTTCTGATCACATTTCTTATAGAAATGGCTCCTACCTTCTTGATCCTTCTATCTAAATGGAATTTGAATCCTTTCATTGTTGTGGCAATCACTAGTTAGTTTCCAATTGTCTATTAGGAATTCAATGAAGCAAACTAAGTCACTTATTGTCACACTAATTAATGTTTAACGTACTAGAATTAACCTTCTGATTAACTAACAAAGCATAAACATGCATATGCAACTGTTTCAGGTTGTTGGTGGACAACAGTCCAATTAGGGTGTTCAACAACATGCAATCACTTGGTCTTCATTATCCTACGAACCAACCGATGAGGGTCTACTGCAGTTTCTGGAATGCTGATGACTGGGCAACGCAAGGTGGGAAGGTAAAGGCCGACTGGTCTCAAGGTCCTAAAACAGCCTCTTACAGACACCCCAGCATCAATGCTTGTCTTGCCTCACAGCAGGGTTCCTGTGCTTCCTCATCTACCAATTCCTCATGGCAGAATATGGGGCTTAATGATGCAGGTCGAGACAGGCTTCGATGGGTGCAAGGCAAGTTCATGATCTACAATTACTGCACTGACCACAAGAAATTTCCCCATGGTCTCCCACGTGAATGTTTGCATTCCGAGTTTCAGGACCCAAATTCCATCGTACCCAAATCCGCAAACTCTACCATACCCAACTCCGCTAACTCTACCGCCAGTGTTAAGTGAATGGTCTTTTAAAGACGGAATGCATCATTTTATTCTTTGTACAAATAACATGTACTAGTACTATTGACTATTGTTCAAGTGTTAACTATATCAAATTATCAATACACCTAATTTCTTCTTCTCCCGATGGTTTTTGCATTCTTTTATTGTGAATTGTAGGGACTAGGGAGCTGGTCAACAATTGTAAAGAGTTAATCTACTATTGATGTACCAATGTATTAATGTATTGTAAATTTTTTCTTGAATTCTAATCAATACTCAAAACACATTACTTAAACTCAGGGGTTTAACCAGTACTGATGGTGTTAGCTACCTAGGTTAATGTACATTAGAGAGATGGAGGACCACATACACCACTAGCAAATTAAGCTCTGAAACAAGTCTAAGTTATGGCAGCTTTAGATAATTCAGGCTTTACCTGCACAGTCAACGGCTAATTTTCCAAGGTCTTCGTCTTCTTAAACCTCAACTTTTCTATAGTTCTCTCTGCCAAACCTACACTCTGTCTTTCTAGCTCATTATTGCACCAAAAAGACAAGACATGTCACCCTCCTCTAATAAACCTTTCACTTATCCTTCTGCTTCTGCTTCTGCATTTGCAAGGACTGTTTCCTAGTTCCTACCAGACCTCCAAACAGTTAGTGAACAGAGGAGGAGGATCACTGTAACAAGGACCCTATACCTAATCTTGTGGTCTCTCACCTGTGTGATCTCGTTAATTTCTAGTTTCTACTATTCTCTCTTCACTAACACTCACACTACCTTTGGTCAAGTAGTTGTAGGCTCCCTGACATTTTAATTGCTTGAACAGGTTATTCTCCATGACTCCATGTAGACTTGATACTAATGCCTGACAAACCCACTGTATAATTCCCCTGCTCCCTTTCTGTTTTATCTTCATCTGCTACAGCGACTCCAGTATTTTTTTTGTTTTATCTTCAACATCAAATTTGACCAGCTACAATACCCCAGATTTTCGTTTTCAAAAAGTTCAAATAAAAACTGGATTTTCCAATTCTACTCCACAACTTACAGAACATCTTACAACGCGAAATCAAACTAGCATTTACTTTTTCTTTTGGTTTGAAGCAGGTACACACCAATTTATAGCAAAAAAAAAAACAAACCAAAATGGGTTTCAGATCCATTGCAGTAGAAACAATTACATAATCAGCCAAATAGAATGACTAGAGTTTTACACTAGGGTTTAGTACAAGAGTTACCATCCGACAAAATATTTCAAGATCTGTCAATCCTATTGCAAGAAATATCAGACTACAACAATGTTGAAATGCTCAACGGACCAATAGCTTCATTCCCTACCTCCACACACTACTACTTATCAGTTTATGCTCTCCAGCAGTGATGTAGAGCATATGGACTTCATTCTTGTATGAAAATTGAACCATCCCAAGTCCATGAAGCAAACGACACTGCTATCTCTGGCATTGAGCACAAAACAATAGACTAATTAAGGGGAAAGTTTATCACCATCAACAGAACAATTATCACTCAAATTTAACAAAGCACCACCTGCTCTGTACTTCATATAACACTCAAAAGCCATATGCTCTCAAACAAAACTTCTCAGCCAGAATTAAGACGATAATACTGAAATTCTAACCAAAAAAACACCAAGGATCATTCCTTTCACAAAGTATCATGCACCTCAAACATAACAACAACAAAATTTATGAGGTCTCCATATATCAGAATTGTGGCCATCTATTTTGTCGCGTTCACATGTAGATATTGGATAACACCGAAATTCTCACACAAAAAAACACTGTACCATTCCTTTCACAAAGCACCATGACTCAAACATAAGAACCAAAGTTTTTATAAAATAACAGTATAACACTAAGGTTTCATCCATCAGATTTGTAGCAATCTATTCCTCAAATTCACATGCAAATATTGGAGGAACATTGTTCTTAACAAAGTGCCATTGTCAGCTCTTACATTGTAAGTGGATGAAAGCATGACATGTCCCTAGGTCAAACTTTAAACATTTTGCAAACAGGTGCAGCATGTGGATTTAATCTCTTATACCTTTATCTTTACAGCCTATGAATGACTTGTTCAAAACTATCTCCCTAAGTACATGCATCGGGTAACAGTAATGACAGTCCTAGTCCACAACCCCCCATACAGATGCAATTACTAGAGCCTGACAAGTTTAATCAGATTGACTCATTGACCCCATTATAGAAACAAAACTCAGCCACCAGATTAGGAGCTTCAACATTTTGTTTTGCTTGAAACCTATCATAAGTCTTCAGCCTGCTGTTAAGTTCCTAATCCTAAACTATTATTCAGCACCAACTACCAAGAACCACCCGTAGAAAACAGTAGGCAATAAGCACTCCATATATTATGGACAAAGGTAATTGATTGTAGTCTTAACTATGATTCTCAATGTGTAATCATAACTTAACCAAATTAGCTTAGTTCATTTTACAGCGGACTTCTCTAATGTGATAAGGACACCTAGAAGGTAGCCTGCAGTTCCATTGCAGACATATCTTTTCCTTTCTCGTCTTCTTCGCAAATCAGTAGTTGATCAAATGATCAATCAATAGAGGCAAGGTTTGTAAAAGACCACAATAGATGCTTTAATGTGAGTAATGAAAAGGGGCCTCGGTGTTGTCAAGAAATTCAAATACCAAAGTTGCCTAAAGTTTCTGAACTGAATACCAAGGAGCACTTGCTTTATATACATTAGAATACAATATTCACACAAAGGTTCCATTTCCCATTATTTTGCATAGTTCAGCATATTATCAAATAATTTTAGTCTTGGAAGTCTATGCCTCTCTGTCAATAAAAGAACACTACTATAAGTCATCAAGCACCAAGAATTCAGAATTCAGATTTCACATTGTTCAGCATTATAATCAAAATTTCTTCTGCACCCATATGGTTCAAGAGAGAAACTTTGCTGAAAATGTAAATTTTAAGTAACCAGAAGAAAATGTGAATCTTTGATTCTCCCTTCTTCAAAATTGTGAAAATGACAAAAGAGAAAAAGGAAATCATCATTTGGGACTAGGGCTGGCTTTTTTTACCGAAATGTCCCGACCGTCGATCCCGACCGACCCGATGAAAAATCCCGAAAAATCGGTTCCGAAATTCCGGTACGGGATCCCGTCCCGAAATATCAAATTCGGGTCGGGATCGGTATACCCAAATAGCAAAGTCGGGATATCCCGACCCGACCGGATATATATATATTTAATATTTTATTACTTTTTCTCTCCGAGACATGGTCCTCCCACTCTTTTCCCTATTCTGTCCCCCACTCCTTCACTTTTCTTCTTCTTTTTATCATTTTCTTCTACTTTGCCGACACTCTCTCTATCTTTCATTGATTCTTCTATCACCCACGAGACCCACTCCTTCAATTAATCAATCTTCCTTTTTTTTTTTTTTCTCGCTTCTTCTCCCGAGTCCCGACCCACTCTTCGCTTGGCCTCCCTCTCTCTCACCCGACACACACACTCTCTCTCGTAACTTCCGATCCAATCTCATAGATACTTTGCCTTTTCTCTCTCTCTCTCTCGCTTGGATTCGATTTGCTATTGGTTGTTGTGGTTTTTGATGAAATTTCGATTAGTTGTGGAGAAAGAAGAGTTTGAGATCGAGGGCTTTCGGGCGGGGGAGGAACGGGAAGTCGACTTGGATTGATGCGGTGGTGATGGGCTTAGTGATTGTGGCGTTGTGGTCCGTGGTGTTTTGAAATGGATTTGCGAGGTGGTGGGATGATTGCTGCGCTGTAGAGAGAATAAAAGGAAGGTGCAGAGAGAAGAGAAGGGGAGAAAATAAAAGAAAAGAAAAAGTAGAAGGAGAGAGGAAGAAGATGAGAAATGGGGAGAGCGGAGAGGAATTGAGATGATTGATTTCGGGAGGCCCTTTTACCGACCGTCCCGACCGATTGATTTCGGGATACCGGTTTTCGGGATATCGGTATTCGGTTCGGGATCGGGAATGCAAAATGGCATCCGGATATTTTCGGTTCGGGATCGGGACAGAAAATAGGTCGGTTCCCGAGAAGCAGCCCTATTTGGGACCCTAAGAATGAAACCCATCTGGGCCCATAGATTCAAGCTCAGTAATTTTCATCTGGGATGGTACATCGCAACCCAAAACAGAAAACAGTAACAAAATCAAAACAAAGATATTTGCTTTAAGTGAAAAACAGAACCCAAAGGAGATTAGGGACTGTAAAAGCAAAAAAAAAAAAAAAAAGGGTTACCTGGAGGAGTGGGAACAATTTTCCAATAAGATGATGAGCCTGGAATTCGATCCATGAGAAGGAGTGAAGGAGCTTGGGTTGGAGTTGCAGGTACCATTAGCCCTAATTTCGTTTTCCTTCTCACTTTCACTGGCTTTTAAAGTTTAAACTCTTTCTCGCTCTCTGTGTTTGTATGCTGTATCATTGGGTTTAAGGAGGGGTTTTAGGATTTGCACGAATCACGAGAAAGCGTCAACTTTGACTGTTCCTCTTCGGCCCCTCCCGCCAAATTTCTTTCTTGTCGGTTTGCTTTCTTGTCCAGTTGTCCAGTCTGCAGTTATGAGCTCGCTACCAGCAGCCCCCCCCTCACGGCCTCACATTACTTTTTGTTCCCTTCTTTTTATGCTATTTTAAGTTTTTAAGGGTTTCGGTTCGGTTCGAAACCGAACCGATTAAAGTTGGTTTCCCAAAATTGGGCCCGGTTTGAATTTTATTTTTGGATTGTTTTCCAATGACTCATCATTTCATTTCCTCTCTTTTTTTTTTCCCACATTTCCGACCCAACTAGTCAACTACCCTAGTCAATGAACAGTTTGATCTGAATTCAGAGCCTATATTCAAAAAAGATACCATTTCCTATATCTTGCAAAGTCCAGCATAATATTGAAGTGTATAGTATTCTCCCAAATTATTACCACCCTTGTAATATGAAAACAAAATCAGCAATCAACACAAGAAACTACCTGTCTGATAAAGATTCAAAATATGGAAGGACACTCACTAAACTTAGAGCATACCGTATGGAAAAATCGAGAACCTTGCAAGAAATGTAAAATTTCTAACGAACCACAAGAAACTTGAATCTTGAAATCTCCCTCTTAGAAGTTCTTAGAACAGTAAAGGAAGTAAAGACGTAATCTTGGATGGAATTTCTTTTGAAACCAGAATGAAACCCATATACATGGAGGCGACAACGGAATGGAATACATTACAAATTTACAAGAACTTTTGTTCTCGCCTGCATAGAGTTGCAAAAATTAGGCACCCAACTACTTCAAAGTAATGAGGAGATGCAAGGAATTAGAGGAAGAACTATCAGAAGAAAAGTCAAAAGTGAATGCACAATTTCATGAATGTCAAACTTGAACTCAACTTGATCTCAAACTTCTGTTTGCTAGAATAAAGCACATCGCTAAAGGATGTAATGGTGCTCAGAGTAAGGCGAATATGACTAAAAAGCTCCCACGAATACATTCTGCAATTACTCAAATCTAGGTAGACAAGGATCAGATTGAATACCCAATTCAATCAAATTGAAAGACCGAAAGGGTTAGACAATATGAAGCTACATATTACTGCACTTGCAATCAAACAAAAAGATGAGACAGTAGATACAATGAAATGATTTGATGATCCGTTAGTTTGCAACTGTTCTATCACTCAAATAGTTGATATGTTTGGATTTCCCATATGCGCTCTAATAATAAGTTATATGTCCGTAACCGAGTGGCTACTAGTATGGATTTGCTTCGACATTCCAAACTAGATTCCATGTAGTTTTTTTACCCTTGTAACTGCTATTGATTTCAGATGAAAGAAACATCTACTCCCAACAATTCACAAAATGGTTTTCTGCACTTACTGTCATAGGTCAAACTTTCAAGTTCTAACCATCTTATTGTGGCTGCCCTCCTAATACTAATAATGATTAATTGTCCAAAGTTACGGGAAAGCAGATTACCATTTGTGCAACACCATGACCAATACTCTGATACAATTTTGGTGCAAAAGTATCCACAAATAATTGGAGATGAAATTCACCCAAGAAGTAAGTCAAAGTGACAGAATGTAAATTCAAATTCAAAGTTATGGAAATGCAGAAAACCACAATGGCACCCTAACCATTTCGTATGACCTCCATAATTCAGATATAAAGTAAATAAGCAATGTCAATTCAACTAACAACTTCAATACCATAATGAGAAACATAACAATCAAAATTTATGCCAGACAGACTCAAATGGACAACCATACTTGCTTGGATATATTGAATCTCACTGCAAAGAGTGTCCACTGCCTGTCGCCTGCTATGCTGAACTACTCGGCCGCTTTCTTACTTCTCTTAACTTTCTTCGGCTTTGCTTCTTCACTCTTCAACTTCACAGGTTCACTCTTCCTCTTCTCCTTCTTTCCAACAGACTCTCCGCCTTTGCCAGACAAATCATCTCCTTTCTTCTTTGTAACATCCTTTTTCTTCTCTTTCGCAGACAAATCATCATTCTTATGCTTGACAGAAGCACCAGCATCATCTTTCACCTTAGCCGATTTCTTCAACAGTTTCTCTCCATTCAACTCACCATCTTCATCTTTCCCCTTAGTAAACTTTTTCAACCGTTTCTCCCAATCATCACCTTTCACCTCCTTAACTGACTTCCTCAAAACAGACCTTCTCAAATGTTTATCAGTGATTTCCACATCGGAATCATCATCAAAATAAAGAAGTGGGTTCATCGGGCCGTTTGACCTCTTCCTCATAGAAGTCCTCAGGACATCATCCCCATTAGACTCAGCAACAACCTTTTCCTTCTTCCTCTTCGCCTTCCTCAACTCATCACTAACAAGTTGAACATTCTCACTAACCTTACCATTAGACTCAGCAACAACCTTTTCCTTCTTCTTCTTCGCCTTCCTCAACTCATCACTACCAAGTTGATCATTCTCACTAACCTTACCATTAGACTCAGCAACAACCTTTTCCTTCTTCCTCTTCGCCTTCTTCAACTCACCACTACCCGGTTGATCATTCTCATTAACCTTACCTTCCTCAACATTCCCATCATTACCTAACTTCTCATCAACCACCTCACCCACATTGTTATCCAAATACCTCACTTCATGAATCCTACCCTTCTTCTTCCCCACTTTTTCCTTCTTCGAATCCTTGCTATCAGACTTAACAACCTCTTTGACTCCCTCCACAACTTTCTCACCCTCCTTGGCTCCCTCAATCTTCAGCGTTGCATCGGGAAGAGTCTGATAAACAGGCAGAGCAATCGACTCCAACAACTTCAAATGCAAGGACCTCACACCACCCCAATTACCCGGCACAATCTCCACAATCCCATTCATGGCCGAAACCACATTCTCCACAATCTCCTCAGCGCTCATCGATGTCTTGGCCACCCTCACCACACTGCAAGTCCCGGTGCTCAAGAACAACAAGGCCGACCCACATATCCTATCAATCTGCTCCTTCCAATTCTTGTGCAGCAAGTCCACGGGCACCGGAATCTTCTTCTTCTTGAAAAACTGCTTCCCCAAAAGCCTCGGAAGCAGAGGCACAATCTGCTTATCGGCCAAAAACATATCATAGGAATTGAGTAGCTTCCTCTTGGACTCGAAGGCCTTGTAATCGGACTTGAGCTTGGAGAACTTCAAGATTTTGGCGACGGGCAAGTTTTCGGCCTTGATCTTCTTCTGGATTTGGTCCTTGGTGAGCTTGGACTTGGGCCTGTCGTCGTATATGAGACAGAACTCGGTGAGCTGAGAGTGGAGGGCAGTCGGCAGAGGGATTTTGTAGGCGTTTACGCGACCCTTTGGTGGGATTTTCTTCAGGGTGAGGACGAGATAGACCAATTCGTCCGAGTCTAGGAGATCGGGTTTCTGGGTCTCCGACTTGGAATTTCGCCATTTCAGAAGGGCATTCACGGCATTTCGGGCCGTACTGGGGATCACTTTGCTGGGTGTGGGGGTGGAAGACGAAGGAGCTGGGGTGATTGCGGCCATGGAGGCGGAGAAGGAGAGAAAGGGTTGCTCTGCTGAAGGTAGGGTTTAAGGACAGAGAGAGAAGACTAGAAGAGATGTTAGAAAAGACGGGATCTTGGGGTTTAGGGTTTTCTGGAGCGAGTGAAGACGAGAAAATGGAATGATAACGAATTGGGCTGATTTGGGCCTAGAGAGTAACATGTTAGTTTAGGCCTGTTTTCAACATAAAACATGATTTGCTAACCCACGTATTGTGGATGGGTCTCTAATCTCTGTTTAACAACGACTTTATCGAATTGAACAAATTAAAACCATTACACGCATCAAGTTTAGGCTTCACTACTATCTAATCAATCACTTTAATATTCTGTTTAATTATAAATTCACGCTACAAAATTTGGCAAACATGTGGTTACTCATAAAAATTGCTTGCATTAACAAAACAGATCGATCATGGACTCATGGTGATGTTTGTATCGAACCACCAACACATGGCATCAGAGTTAGATTATACTAAAACCGCCTTGACCAAAATGCATGCTAGCTTAATATAGTCTTGATGTGATCACTCGATGAGTGCAACACCGATATTGTTTTCAACTTAATCACTTAAATTCATCACAAACAAACTCAATTGTCTTTTTAGATATGAAATTTTATCTTGAGACACTTATCATTTATATTTCTTTTTGTCACTTTTTTATGTGAGATCGATTCTCCAATCTTCAACACATTAGGCTTACGAAACCTTATATATATTCCCAGTTGAGAAGAAGCTTATACAATTTTATTGCTAAAGTAGATGAACTAGTCTTACCAAGAGATTAGCTTTCACTATATATGTCTCTGCAAAGTTGCAAATTAAGAAGAGGCTTCAGCTTTCACATCACGAGTTAGTTGATGAGGTCCACAACTAATTCGAAAAACTTGAGATTGGGGAGAGACACGATATGACATCTTCTTGTCCTGATGATCTAGCTTGCTTCGCACTGTTAGCATTGCTAGACCGTTATAAACAACTGCCAAAAATTATTCTCATAGGCAGAAAATGGCCCATCTAGTTTTAATTGGCATCACCTTAATTTATGCATATAAAGGTTAGTGCAACATCGGAAAGCTCAACCCCATCACACCAACAAAAAACTCATATGAATGACCAGTTTACGTGCTCAAATATGATCATAAATGATCTAATTAGGTTTTAGTTACGGGCTTTCTTCTTGGAACAATCAATCACATTTTTAGTACAAAACTATCGTGACATTTTTATAATCTTATGCGATTGGTCATTCAATTAGTGACATTTTACTTGAAGGAACCAATCGCATAATCATTTAGTACAAAAGTATATAATGGTCCTTGCAAGTCAAAAACTACAAAAATTATTTCTTCGAAAATCTTTTCCGACATAATGTCCTGGGTAAAGAAAGTATTTCGAATGCATCAAAGCTTCATGAGGATTGAGAATGCTATTCCATAATCTTTTTTGCTTTACCAAAAGCACTCACTCACTCACTCTCAAACACAAAAATCTACAGTTATAAGATGATGAGATTCTTCGTTGTACCATTAAGCCGTTTACCAAACTCCCGCCCCTTTTAACTTCCAAATGGCCCCATTGCCCATCACTATTTTCTGCAATGTCACGCCTCTCATTTCCCTCCCTCACCGTTTCAATTTCAAAAACGTAAAGAAAGTGAATCCCACAAGTCACAAACTCTTGGTCTCAGTGTGACAGACAGACTTGAATTTCGAAACGGAAAACCACCTTCTTTACTCTATCCACCATTCTTCTTCTTCTTCTTCATTATAATTAAAACTCACAGCAACCAGTCAACATTAATAATGCCTTCACGTCCAAAGAAAAAAGCACCAAAGAAAAAACCGAAGCCCTCCACAGAAAAACCCATCATCCACCACTCTCCACCTACCATTCAACTCCAAGTCCAAGGTACGTACTTAATTGAGTTAATTCGTTTCTCTATTTTTCTTACATTCTAATTCGTTGTCATTCGCTTAGTTGGCAATTGTGTTGCACATTGTTTGACTTATTTGCTATCCATCTGTCTAAACTTTTCTTTTCCTTTTCTTAACCAGAAAGAGTTGTAGAAAATTCACAACTGAAGTTTTGTTATGAGAAAGAATTAAGTAGTTGTGAAACTGCTTCTGTGACTAGTCAAGGCCATTCTTGTCATCAATACTTAGTAGTTGAAGAGGCAGAAGAGACTAGAGTCACTAGACACAAGTTTTTTTCAGCAGATCATAGCAAAATGGAGGATTCATCATCAAATGGGAAACTAGAGGAGACCCAGAAAGTTCAAGAGGGTGAAGTTGAACCTGTGAGGGACATAGGTATTGATGACTATTCCCTTGAGCATGCGAAAAAGGCCCATCATGGCGATGAAGAGCCAGCCGAACCTGCTGATGAGAAGGTTCCTGAATCGGTTGAATCAGGAGAGGTAGTGGAAGAGAAAGATGAAGAGGTTCCTGTCTCGGTTGTCGAGACAGAAGCTTCTGTTGGTAATGATGTCGAACCAGAAGAGAAGGAAGAGGAGAAGCAATATGTGCCGTCTGTGGATGAGACTGATGGGTCTTCTCCAGCTGTAGAAGCTGTTGTGTCCAAGCCGATTGACGATGAGGAGCAAATTTTATCAGACTTGGTGGCTAATGGAGTAGAGGAATCAACATTGCCTTCTTTGAGTGAGGACATAACGAATGTTATTGAGTCGAAAGCAAGTGAAGAAACAGAAGTGCCTTGTTCAGAGGAGAAGGAAGAGGAGGTTGATCTAGCAGTTGCAGATGTAGTTTCACAGGGAGTTGAAGAAGTAAATTTGCCAATTGTGGAAGAGGTTAGTACTGGGGAGTCATCAGGTGCTGCTTACAAGGTACCTAGTGAAAGTGTTGAGGAAGACACGTTGAAGGCGTCGCCTGAGGTCCCCGCTCCTCCTCCGGTTGAATCAGCTGATGCCGGAGAAGGGTACGGCAAGCGTGAGATACCTGAAAGTGCAGGAAACCCGGTAATGCTGATTCAAAGATTGGTCTTTGTGTTTCTATCTGTCTTTCCTAATTTGATGACTTTCTAACGTTTCTAGCCGAAATTCTTGATCGAATAATTGACTTGGTTTTTCTGGTTGCAGTCTATTGTATCTGTCACTAGAAACCCCCTGCAACCAACTTCGTGGAGGAGTTGCTGTGGACTGTTTGAAGTTCTGCGCCGATCTGATAGATAATTCAAGGTAATCAAGCGAAAAATAATCCTACTCCTTAGATTTATGCTCATTCACAAATAGAATCTAGCCATTTCTGTTTGAATTTACTATCTAGGCATTTCATTTCCTTGACAGAATACAGATTAGTGATATGCGTTCCACCTGTTTGTTTGGTTTCTAGTTATCACTATTATCAACCCTTTTGGTTAGGGTATGATATTATATCAAGGGCCCTATACTAATCAAGTTCTATATGCCAAGGACATGTAGATAATGGTCCATTTTACTGATATTAATAGGAAGAAAGAGACACATTCAATGTGGTTATTAAAGCATAATCCTTAATAGTTAATACTCTTTTAGCGGTAGCTATGAATTTGCTTCAACATTAAAATCAATGGAAATGTTAGAAGGGAAGCATCGCCGTTCATCAATTCACCAAAGGCTCCTAACAGCACACTGCCTCATAAATTGTGATATACCTTCTGCTATGCATTACCAATCTACTGTATATGGATCAAGTTTAAGGAGTGAGAGGAGATCCTATTTGCTACTAATTTTTCCATTTTCATTAAATTTTTCTTAATAATTAAAGCTGGGAATGTGATGTAATGTGCTGGCATCCTTGCTTTTCACTCTTTCTGGTTCTATATTGGAAGAAATGAATAATGCTTCTTCAGTAACATGGCTTCACAGTTGGCTTAGCAGTCACTTCAATATCGTATGTAAGACTGGGTCCATATCACTGTCACACCATGGTGTTAAACAGCCTGTTTCTGCAAAACACTGAGCTGACTTTGCTTTTATTTTAATGGTGCAGAGATGAGTGGAACTGAACCATGGATGATGAAGCTCGCACAGCAAGTCGATATAGGGAGTTGGAGATTCAGAGCTTCACATATTTGGTTATGCGTATGGAGTGTATTTTACTACTTTACTTATACCGGTGGCCTTTTTTTTTAATATCTTGCGTATTGATTGAGAAACATTCTTTCTCTATTCCTTTGATCTTGTGTGTGCTTAAGAGGCTTCTCTTTTCTTTTTGCTATATTGTGCTGAAATAGTTTTTTCTCCCTTGTTTTTGGGTACATATTGTACCGAATAGTTTGTGGTCAAATGTATACGAATTGTTTATTTACGATGAAGATCATGCGCACACTGAAAGAGTTTCAAAATTTGATATAGGTGAACCACAATGAGTTCATATATATGTGACTAAAGACAACACGAAATTTCAACCTAAATTTGCAAAAGTTATACCATATTCCGGAGCATGGCTTGCGAAAAGTAGATCTTGACGCTTGAAATATTCGGAGCATGGTAGGAGTTCTCTTAAACTTGCACCAGAGATATCCACTATGTGATAAAAAGGAATGTATGCCCCATTATCAGTTATACTGCTAACTGAGACAAAAGCTAACTGAGCGATCTAGGCTGCTTAGCCAATTCTAGAATAACTTGACAAAAGTTAACATGTTTATGGCACACCCACGATGCTTTAATAGCCACAGCAAAAGTGATAAAAGCAGGATTAGAAAGGTGCCAAACACGTTGTGCTGGAACCTGAGTAGACTGTTTCATTATTAGTGGAGTAGAATCATACAAGATTTGGTGAAAGAAGTCGATCAAATTGGTGAAAGAAGTTTGCATGAAGTGTTCAAGAATAAACCATAGCAATATACTAATACATAATACATACATTATACACTTCTCATAATGAAGAAAGAACAGACAATGTCATAATAAAACGGATAGAAGTACACAACTGGTTAAGGGGTTTGATCTACATTCTCGATGGAAACATTGCTGAACAAGAGTTTGCATCTGAAACATGAAAGCAAATACCCAAGTGAGTTTGGCCAACTAATTGCACTATAACACAACTAAACCGGTTCACCAATGTTCAAAGTACAAAAAGGTTTCCCATGTTTGTTTTCCTATGTACAAATCCGTTGCATGTGCTAAGATGGTGTTGCTAATGCAAGAGAAAGATAGTGTTCTATAGTTTGCCCAGAATGAAATTTTCACCTTATGAGAGAAGAATCCCCAAAATAACATACAGAAACCCAAGCACGCCCTCAAATGGGAAAAAGAACAGGGCACTCCATTAAAAAGCAAAAGTAACCAAGCTTGTAATTGCTGATGGATTTCTGCTGCATTCTTTCGGATTACAGGACAGCTGTTACTAAAACACTACCAAAGGCCTTATCCATTTTGTATGATTCTCGCCAAAATATATATACATACAAACAAGGCAATCGAACCAACTTCAACAGAAGAGCTACGAGATATCAAATCCACAAATGTGATTCAACAAAGTTAAAGTATGTGTTAAGGTCAAGCATTCAAAATGGCTTGGAGCATACAGTCATAACAATACCATAGACATAAGTACATAACAGACAAAGTATAAATCCTTCAAAATATATATATGTAGATTGCCCAACCAAGCAAGTTAACCAAACAAGAAAGCATCCCAGATTAGAGCTAACAAGACATCCATAGGCTAGTGAAAAAACCAAAGCCAACAAAAAACCATCCAGTATTTCTGACAAAATTGTAACATGCTCTCAAGCAATAAGCCCTAACCTCTAGTTTTCTTCCCGCTCGCATTTTTTCTCAAATGCTGCATAGTAATCCAATCACCTCCTCCTTCCATACAACACAAAGACAACAGCTGCCACAGCAACAATGGCACCAGCAGACCCTGCAACCACAGGCAAGCTCAATCCTTTCGATTCCGTCTCATTTCTACCATCCAAAATCTCCTTCATTTCATTCACAGTCCCATTAATGACCCCAACAGTCTTCTCCTTCAATTCATTAATAACCCTTCCAGCATCCACCATCTCTTTCTGCAGTTGTCCCATCTTCAACTCCATAGCTCTGGACTTCTCCTCGGATTCCCTCAACACTGACTCAACATTGCTCTTCTCCTTCATCCACTTCTGCAATTCAACACCATTCCTCCCAATCACCGCTTCCAATTCCACAATTTTCTTTTTGAATAGACTAACTTCACCATCTTTCTCTTCAAGTCTCTCTCTCATTTCCTCCTCCACCCTAACTCTCTTGCTCTTCTCCTCTGTTTCCTTCACTTCCAGAACCCCAAGCTTCCTCTCCAATTCCCTAACTCTCTTCTCGCTGTCAGCTTTGGCTTTCTTCAGGCTCTCAAGCTCCTTCTCCAAGCTATCAATTTTCTCCCCCTTCGCTTCCAACGCACGCTTCAGCTCCACCACCTCGGTATTGGCTTCCGCGCCTTCCGCCATAGCAGAGATCAAATCCTGTTGAAGCCTGGTGACCTCAGTCTCAAGATCCATGGCTCTGTTCGCAACCGTCTCCAGAACATCTTTGCCCTCATCGTTCCGCTCGACCTCCAACTCCATCTCCCTGAGCTTCTCCTTCATCTCCCTCTCACCGCTCTTCCAATTCTCAATCTCATTGGTCAGTTGGTTGATTTTCTCTTTGGTTTCTCTGTTCTCGCGCTCCAGTTCGCCTTTCTCCCACTCTAAGGTCGAGACCTTCCGGCTCAGCGACGCCGTCTGATCAGCATCGTAGAAATCATCAGCCCCATCATCGGCATCAGCCCCATCATCGATGTCGACGATCTGAACCGTCTTCGGCTCCGTCATTCCTAACCCTACAATCATACGCACGCAAAGAGAATCTAATCAAAAGTCTAAATCGGAAAAACAAAAACGAAATCGTTGCTCAATTGCCGAGAAAACCTCAACAAACTCTCCTCTATCATTTCGCTAACTCTAGCCTCTAGGCAAACGAAAATCAGAATACGACTTCAAAGAAAGCAGAGAAGAGTAAGAGAGAACAAACCTGAAAACAATTGGCAACCGGCGATCGGCGATCGGGAATCGGCAATGGAGCACTCCCTGAAATATTGATATGCGGGATGAGAATGTTGACGCTCCGAGTAAAAACTGCTAGGGTTTCTGCTTCTGACACATTCCCATTATCCTTTTCGACACTCTCTTTTTCTAGGATTAGAGAAGGGATCGAATCACAGGAACGGACGGATAAGACGTGAGGGTTTTGGGTGTGCGAAGCACGTGCAAAAGGTACGGGACCCAACTGCCTTTGTGATTTTTTCTCATGTGCTAAAGTTACGTAAATTCCACTAGTGTACTAATACTACTTAGCTTGCATAATTTATTTTAACCGTTGATCATATGATCGACGGCTACCCAGCGACGGAAATATGTTGTACTTGTACATGAATAAACGAGTAGAAGCTCTAGAAAGTAGAAACTGTCAAACTGATTCGTTTTTCGATCTGAATTCATACGAATTTGATGTAATTAATATTTAAGATATGTAATTTAAATCAAATTATGATCCGTCTTTGATGAATATTATTTTTTTTTATCAAAAGAACGTCATTGATAATTTTAGGGTGGTGTTATTAATATACCCAAAGTGTTAATAACACACCCCTTCTCTCTATCTCTCTCTATTTCTTTAACACTTTAGGTAGAAAGAGATAGAGAGAAGGGGTGTGCTATTAACACTTTGGGGTGTCCTATTAACACTTTGGGATGTGTTAATAACATCTTAATTTTAATATAATAAATTTTTCATACCAATATATATAAAAACTAAAAGTAGTCATTTAACTACTATTTGAAGAACCTTAGCCGCCATCATGGTGGGGGCTTGCAGCGACGCCATCGAGGGCGTTCAATCCAGCGTCGACGTATGTCGACGATCAATCCAGTTGCTTTCGCCGTCTCTTTCGAGGTCTATGCGATGGGTTCTGGCATCAAGGGCGACTCTGTTCATCGTCATTCTATGGTCCTTTTAGGCCATAGATCTAGTAGGTTTGTTTCTTCGATCCCAATTCTCATGGTTACTATGCTTGTATCATCACGATATGATGTTTCTTGCTGGTAGCTTTACTAGAAGAGGAGTCCATCACCGAGGACTTCGACTATACAGATTTGTTGCGTTCTTGGATGGTTCGTTGGTGAGGACTAAGGTGGGGATTTCAATTTGGGATCCCGGTGGATTTCAATTTGCCGAATTTATGCTTTTCTGTAAAGCAGTTTATAGCGATTTATTTCACATGTCTCAAGATCATGACAATAGTTCAGTTTCTATTGTTGGTAATTATCTTTGGGACGCTACGAAATGGTTTTTGGGTTATGCTAACCGTTATTTAGTTGTTGAACATCAGTTTCGACTGTGGTTTTACTTTCTTTTTTCATGGGTTATCCTTGAGCTAGATTAGTTTTATTGGTCTCAATGGCAATACTTGCCGAAATTTTTTTGTTGGCTGACAACAGTAATGCACGGTGTATGTATTGTTCTAGGTTTCGAATCATCGATTGGAGTTCTAGATTTAGACTCATCGATTAGGTCACTTGTGTGGTCTGTATTGCCCCTTCATATGATGCCCATATTAAGGATTATAATCCTCATTTGATTAATAAAGTTTTATGCTATTCTAAAAAATAAAAATTCCAAAAAAATAAATTAACAGAACAAATTTGAATTTTTTTGAAAATAAAATGTTTATTGTAAAATACCTAATTGAGTGATTGTCCAGTAAACTAACGTCCGTACTAGATACAACATTTGGACTACATATATTGCACATGACATCAATTTCTAAAGACTTTTGGTGTACGTTCTTCTATTTATTGTAAAACACCTAGATTGAGACATCACTATTTCACATATCAATCGAATCGATCATTCTATAATTTCTCTTTTATTTTTCTATCTTCCATAGTTGAGTTTTTTTTTTTTAGAGAAAGCGTCAGACTGTATTAAGAATTCAGCAAGCAGTACAATAATGACCCACCCCTGAGGGGCCGACAGAAAAAGCCATTACATAGAGTACACCACTAGAGTACACCCCGAGTACACCTACCTTTTAAGCAATTTAACCAATGTAACAAAGGAAATCCAAAACCCCAGCAGGAATAAAGATGATCCGAAATTTCAGATTTCCTTTGCGTCCTCCTCTCTCAAACAGAAGAAGCCGTAACTCCCTCAACCAACACCCTAGGGGGTTTCTTCCCCTTGACTGTTGGACGAGACAAAAGAGCCTTTGGGGTAAAAGACCCCTCTAGCCTAAAAGGTATTTTTCCATCACAATAAATCACCATGACATAGAAATAAAAAAGCCCAAAAACAAAAATAAAAAATACAAACAAAGCCAAAAAAGAAAACCCTAGATGCAATCCCAATAGGATAGAAAACCTAGCAACTTTGGCCATCTCCAACCTGCCGCCACCGCCGCCTCTGCCAACGTGAATCAAAGGAAAAGCCAGCCAAAACCAGCCCACACCGCCACCTTGAGAAGGCCATAGCAAAGCACCATCAGACGCACCACCCCGATCTAGTAAAAACCAAACAACAACGAGCAGAGGCCAAAAAAGATCGGAGAGTGCCACCCATAGAGCACCACCAGCAAACCAGAGCCCCGTCCACAGACGGGGAGTGCCATTGAGAAAACCAGCAAGGAGAACAAGGGGGAAGACAACCCCAACAGAGAAGGAGGCAGGACGGGAGATAACGCCACCGTCAATACCCAAGGTCGAAATAGAGAAGAGGAGAGACTCCCCCTCTCCGTTCGTAGGTGCGTCACCGTCGCTAAGCCAAGCTAGCCGCCGATGAAAATTCTCTCTTGCGAGAGTCAGAGAGGGAGAGGACATAGTTTTTTTCCATAGTTGAGTTAATATGTGACTTACAACAATGTTAATTTATTCAAAAATAAGTTATCACGCTAAATGATCCCAATAAAAATAGTCTTTAGAGGAATTTCTTTAAGAAAACAAGATTACTCAATAAAAATAGCCTTTAGAGGAAATATAATTTTTATGAACGAGCTTCTTGCTCCTCTTTCCCAAGTCACACTTGTAGCTCATTCTCTAGCTAGTCGATCACCATATCATTTGTTCAACAAGTGGTTTGGCTGCCTACCCATCGTGGGCATATGCAATATGTTGTTCAGTTACTATCATGTATTTGTATTCAAAGTAATTTGTTACCTATCCATAGTAAATAGGGTGCCCTAACCCTAACCTTTGATGTAATTTCTTTTAAATATTTATATAATTATCTATGTTTTCAATATGGAATATTAGGTGTCATTTAACTTTTAAGAGCGTTACTTCGAAGACATCCGATAAAATTGGAACTTTTAAGAGCCAACTTTAATTACCAAATCAGTTAGCTTTGTGTAATGCCTTTTCTTTTTCTTTGTTTTTTTCCGGCCAGCCATCTAGAGCACTGTTCATTAAAAAGAAAAGGCAGGACTGCAGGAGAATCAATTCTGCTTTGTTTTCTTTAACTTGAGCTTTTTGTCTCTTGTTTTATTAACAAACTCTCGGTTAAGTGCCTTTAATTCTTATATGTATTCCATCGCGGGGAATTGTGATCTTCGAATTTCAAAGCACAAACTGCTAAGTGATGGAGTACCATGTAAGTTTATAATTACCATATTTTCATGTTATAATTACCATGTAAGTTTATTTGACAAAAAAGCATACTAGCTAGCTTGTCATTGATAGCACAAATTAAAGAGAGGGTCTGAGGGGTGAACATTGAAGACGAGCAAAGTCTCCAAAAGCCATAACTAATAAGCATCTTCATATAAGAAATTACCATCATCGATCAATGAAATCGTGATTTCTTAGAAGAAGAAAAAAACTATATACTCATCGTGGGTAGGGTGCTCTTTCAACCTTCGGAGCTTAGGCTCTTGCATGCATCATCATTCTTGGTATAATTAAGGACATATTTCCAATATGGGACCAAAAACCAATCTAGCTTGGACATGTTCATTTGGTAATTTTTTTTTCTTTTCAAAATTGGAAATAAGTTTGAATTTTACAGCCTCTCTGCCAGAGTTTACAGGTTGTCCAAGGCCAACATTTGTCTGGGCTTCTTATCAGTTTTCAGGACATAGCCTTAATACCATGAATGTTCCATGAGGACCACCTGCCATGGCAGTGCTGCTTTCTGTTAGACAACAACACTTTTCCTTTGTTTCTTCTACAACATCCATCTCTCTCACTACCTACTTGGCTACTTGAGCCTCTCTCTCTCTCTCTCTCTCTCTCTCTCTCTCTCTCTTAGTGCCCAAGCCTTGCACAGCTTTACAATTTACAGTACATGCACTCAACCCACTCCTCAGTGCTACCCAACCACCCCATAAAGTAAGTTTCCACATTTTAAGTGGTGCTAAAAAAATGTTTCTAAAGCTTTTCTCATTTGGATCTTGTATTGGACCTACTCAAAATTGTGTTTTGAAATGGATGGGGATTTGAATTGAACTAGATTGCTCAAAGTGTTGTCTTGTGTGTTTGGTACAATATGTATTAGACTATTCTTCAATCTAATTGTAATAGCCAAATATATTAGGAACATATTGAATTATATAGTTTGGATTTATCAAATCTTGCCAATACCCAAATCACAAATTCCACATACTTGCCTTGACTAAACTGAAGAATCACGGAAGGGTGTTTGGGAGCTAATTTGGAATCCTTTAGTCCTTTTGGTATTTACAAATTCACCCAAGAATTTGATATATCATATATGTGTTACTCAACAAGACACATGTAACCACACCAATGGATCTTGGCCAAAAAAAAACACACCAATGGAGACCAAAAATGCATGCAACCTAAGCCCGCCAATTATCATTGTCTAATCAAACCTTGAGATAATCAATCAGAGCATTTCTGAGGCAGGGTCCTTTTCTTGACCTGAGAAATAAAAAAATAAAAAAAAGGCACATAATTATGTGATGGGTGCAGCTCCTTCATCCAAATCTCAAGAGTCTTAATTCCCCTAGCTACTAATGAGAAATAAAATTGCTACACATACATCAAAAAGAATCTTGATTACATTAATTTCTTTAGTACTAGCTAGAGAACCTTGATCTTTAATTTCCTATTCATTAGCTCATTACAAATATCAAAAAAAAAAATTAACATTATGAGGAGAGAAAAGGAGAAGGAAGCTAGCTAGGTACCCATTAACCCACTAGTACCCAGCAAAGAAAAATTAAAAATTGAAGAAGAAGAAGCTTGATGGAACCAGTTACTAGTCTAAGCTCCAAACTTCTTCTTCTCCTTCTCCAAACCTTCAAAAAAGTTTGCAAGAGCTTTCATGGCTTTGAGCTGACCCTGCAAGGCCATAATGTAGCCAGCAGTCTCTTCAAATAGCTTGTCCACACCAAGTGACTCACCTCCGGGCACAATCCTCTGCAATGCCTCTATCTTCCTCTCCACCTCTTCCTTGTCATCTTCAGCTTCCTCTTCACCACCCTTCACTACATCTTTTGGGATTTGCTGAGAAGTAGTACTAGTACTAGTACTTGTCTGCTTCATGCAGTACTGATTGCTTCTTCTTCTCTTGATGATTCTTTTGCTGCTGCTTGATCTGCTTACTGTGTGGGATTCATGCACTGCATTGAGGCCCATGTGGGTTTTGCTTTGCTTTCTCTTCAATGTGGGTTTGGGTATCTGGGTCGTCTGAGATTTTTTCTCAATCTCCATGAATGTGTATTACTGGAGAGGGAATTAAAGCAAGGGATGAAGGAGGAGGAGGAGGAGCTAGAAGAGGTTATGACTTTGTGAATGAGGAGTGTGAGTATGAGGTTGGCGTTAAATTATTGTTGAGCTCTAGAAATGTCAATGCCAACGAAGCATGGCCCACTTAGTTTTGGCTTCCCAAACCCTGGTTTGGGATTTGGACTCTCGTGCTGTGCTTCACGAGTCTAGTTAGGCGCGTGGTATTTGGTACAAAAAGAAAATCAAATATAGAATCTTAAAAATAATCACGCAAGAAAGAAAAAAAAAACTATTGAGCCTACTAATAATGATAGCTATATGAGGTATTTGGTGTAATTGTTTGACGCTAAATTTGTCTCAAAAGAGATCTCTTGAATACCAAGTTAAGATTAGAGGGGATAAGGGTGTCAGATGTGTGTAAAAAAAATTAAAAAAAAAATACTTACAATGATAGCCAAAATGTAGCTTTAGTATTGATTACAACATGTATGATTGCATGATGAGAATTTGACGCAATGGGACGGAGAAGAAATTTCATTACTTGCACATATTTGAAATGTCTCTTAATATATTGCTCATATATAACTCACTCACGTAAAAAGTTTTCTCTATAAGAACGTAAAGTTTAAGAATTTAGGAAATGTACAGTTAAGTAAACGATCGTTAGCGATATTATCTACACTGGTGGAGTTACGACAGATAAAAAACACAGCTTGAGCAGTTATAACTAATTAAGCAAATGTAAATGCATTTATTATTAGTCGATGAAACGAACGATAAGTTTACAATATCTTGACAAAGAAAACTTCATGAAAAAGAAAACGGTTGTAAACATCATTATTGCCTTTATCGAAATTAGTATGAAAGGAAGACCGAAGACCAACTATCACTCGTAGATAAAGTCACTCATCGTTGGAATGAGATCCTCTCCTCACCAAGCCTTTCTCTTATTTCCCCACCAAGAGATCTTGGCCGTCCATTTCGAAATGAACGGCCCAGATCTCTTACACCTTTCCTAAATTTCATACCTCATCCCAAAAGTGTATACAATCTTGACCCTCCATTTCGAAATGGACGGCCAAGATCTTTTGGTGAGTCAATATTCTCTCCTCTTGGTGAGGAGAGGATCCGAGTCCCTCATCGTTGCTAGTGTTTCCACAAACGAAGGAAGAAGCAATTATTTTAGCACATTTCTACATACTCCATCATATATAGTTGGTTAATTAAAAAAATAAGAAGAAAATTTGCCAAAAAAAGAAGGAAGAAAAATAAAGTAGGAGGAGTAGTGAAACGCGCAGTAATGGGAGTGTAAGAGGGTGAGGAAAGTTTCATAGAATCAGGTGTGGATAGGTTTACAATTTTAAATAGAGAAATGGGGGGGTGCGGGCCCACGGTACAAAACAAAGGCAAGAGAGAGCACATGTGATCACATGATTTTCTTGAACCTAACACCCCCCATGTGCTCATCCTTCTTCCTGTGATCTACATCACTCCCCTTGGCATGGTCGCCACGTGTCACCCCATGGGGACCCACCTAGAGCCCCACAAAAAAAACATTTTAAAAAAATAATATTCTTTTCCGGTTAATTTAGTTTAATGAGGTGGTTAAGTGAGTGGCGGGTGAGGTGTGTAAATGGAGAAGTGGTGGCGGTGTTTCCAAGGAGGAAACCAGCGGAGGTTGATTGTGATCTGATTTCATCATCATCATCGGGATTGATATGGTTGTGTTGGGCATATGGGGCTCCATGTGATCAGAGCCCTCCTTACTCACTTGTTTCTTCCTGCTGTCACATTCACACCTTCTTCTTCTTTTTTTATTCTTTTTTTTTTGTTTAAAATTATTCTATTTTATTTTATAAAATCCTCCGGCCAAAGCATTTCTTGGATCACAATCTGTCGCAATCGGATCCTCTCACTTTGAGTTTTTTTTTTATAATAATTTACACATTTCTTGTTTCTTTTCTTTTTTAAAAAAATAAAAAATAAATTAAGCTAGGGATCCGTACTCGATTCAGGTACAATGTTTGCAGGTCAGGTTGTGACCTAATCTCAGATCCAAAAAGGTTGGGTGACCTAGTTTGGAATTTGTTTAGCATTATTAATGGCAAACAAAGACACCTTTGACACCATTTACTCATTTAGTATATAACACATGGGTGATCATGTGTGTATTAATTACAAAATAGGAGTGACATTAACGGATAGTAATGAGTACTGACCACCGAATAAAATGTCTTGACGAATTGACCACTAATATCATTTTTGGCCGCTAATGTCTTGTCTACAACGTCAAATTGGCAAAACATTTGTTAAAACATTTTGCCAAACGCATTACACGACTCTATGAACATGCTAAGCTTCCCCTAAGAAAAATCAAAAGGGACAAGCACTTGATGTTATACCACGTACACCATGGAAAGGAAATCATCAAGAGATATGGGAATCAAGAGTGAATGAGTGTGTTAAGGATATGGAGAAGAGAGGAAATGCATGTGGTGTAAAGAAGGGGGACCCTTGTGATGGGAGGTTATTGGGACACAGCATACGTGCAGAGAGGGTCCATATGTAGAGCACAGTAGGGAGCTTGAATAATGATGGCATGGAACTATGTGAACCCATCACCCCCATTCCCATTCCCTCCCTTAATAATTATAATCACAAGAGAGAACTGAACGATCCAAGTCATGTGTTAATTCTTGTGTGTGCGAGTCAGAGAAAACTGTAGCTGGATGCCCATGGCTGCCAACGCATTTACTTCCCAATGTTCCCATCACCAACTCTGTCCATCCCTAGCTGCTCTTCTAGCTTTCAACTTGCCTTGGTACTCAGAGAATCTCTACACACGTCAAATGATCAAATGCTTTACATACTCTATTCATTTGATGCCCTAAAAATCCCCTCAAATCCGATTTGCAGACTCGGATTTGATACCCTAAACCCTAAACTATGGACGTAACGTTTCTTACTAACCACTTTTTAATATGATTTAGATACTAACTGTATCAAACCACTGCAAGTGGCCTAGTGGATCAGTTTCCAGGTTGGGAACCCTCATACCCGAGTTCGATTCATGAAGCCATCAAAGTGGCCAGGCACTATGCTGCAATGTATAGTTGGAGCATTTCACATGCACCGCAGGGATTAGTCTTTGGGCCTATGAAGCCTTTGGGATACCTTGACTTTGATCACAAAAAAAAGATACCAACCGTATCAATACAATTTGTTTACCATCCAACCATGGATAAAAAATTTGGCGGTTTTTTTAATCCGGTTAAAATAACTAAAATTCCACTTGAGCCAAAAAGCATGGGTCTCTAAGATGAGATCCATCTGTGCCCTTGGCATTCATTTCGTTTCCATGAATGTATCATCCAGCAAACAACCTAAGAGTTGAGCTTCCTGTGAGGGAACAAAGAAGAACACCAAAACAAGATACTGAGAATTATCTTTCTATACTTTATTCACAGCCATAATGCCTTGCCTGCACTCTACTCGTTCTGCACTGTGGTTCTTAGGACTTCTGTTATGTGTCTTGAGACACTTCTGTTTTCATCATGTTTAAATCCAGTTATATGTCAAATGACTCAAATCCCAAGTACGTACCTTAGGGTTCCAATATATTTGCAGACGAAGATTAGATTGCTTATGCAACTCACTAGATTGAAGGAAGAAATGGAGGCTAACTTCTGACGTTGATCGAAGAAAAGGATAAATTATTTCATATCGTTTCCGATCCCAACAAAATGGTGGGATAAAAAGTTGGAATATAGACACCGAGTGGGGGCTAGAGGATGTAATAAGTGATACATGAAAGCCCAAGTAGTCAAGTACTGATTATCCTATTATTTTAGAGTACAGAGTATGTTTCCATAGTTCTTCTGCATAAGTGCAATTCCAACCAAAAATCCTATTTTAGGGGTGTCAAATCTATTATACGGTTTATCCCACCCCCTCTCTATTACTATTCATATGGTATCCCTATCATTTCCAACCCAAAGTCTCATTTTGAGGGTTCCAAACAATATTTTTGTAATTTTAGACAATAATTTGAATATAAAGAATACCCATTGAAAAATCATTATTTTATTTTCATAATTGAACACACAATTTTAACTAAGCAAATTCTGAAATTAACAACAACAACAAAAATTCTGCAATTTATATATATATATTTTCGTGGATATTTTTTTGTAAAAGTGTTGTGTGATTAATTATGGCCGTTAAATTAATTTATACACGTTTTTCAGCCGTTAGATCGGCCTACATAATTAATTGATTTATTTTTTTTTAATAAATATATATTCATTAATAAGGGCCGTTCATTTCATTTCAAATGAATTAGGACCTTTGGATCTTGTGACACTTGTGCTAGTGGGCATGTGCTGGGCCAGGGCATGTGCTAGTGGGCATGTGCTGGGCCAGGGCATGTGCTGCCCAATCAATGAGGAATTGCGCGTCCAACGCGTGAAGGAGCAGAGAAGGCTGGATTTTGTCTTCTATCGAGAGTGAGGTTGTCAGGCGCGCTTAAGGAGAGTGGAGTGTACAGCAGACTTTTGCAAGTGGACTGGGCTTGGCATGCGTAGGTCCCGCGTCTCAAAATGAGACCGAATTTGGGAAAGTCCCAAATTTGAGACGAAATATAGGACTAGGACTTGGGGCTTTTTATTTTTGGGGTTGGAGTTGCCCATTTTGGCAATTGAGTCTCAAAATGAGATTTAAGGACCCAAGAACCCTTGGGTTGGAGTTGCTCTAATGAGAAGCCTCACTTTTATGATACTGTTGCAAACAGAAGTTCTGCACGAAGTTATATTTAGGGTCTCATCTTGGGATGGGGGGAGAGAGTTTCACTTTTGAATTTGAATGTATGATTTCACTGACATATAGGTTTCTTGTGGCAACATAAATGTACTTGTAGCTAACATAACAAATGAAAGCTGGCTCTTTAAAAGTAAAGCACTCCATCACCTGCTTTCAACCTCCCTTGGAGTGCTTATCCATCCCGTTGGAGGAGCCTTTTTTGTGCTCCATCTTCCTCCCGGGTTTCATTAGGGCAACATTTCTATGACTGATCATCCAACTCTTTCTAAATGCTTCCCTAGTACATCCTTGTCATGCCAAACTGAACGGTTCCAACCTTACGATGGGCAGCCGCAGTGGCAGCAGCAGCACCAATCCCACCATATGGAGCCTTTGACTGCAAGAAGTTTGTGTCAATAGCAATTCGGTCATCATGTTCCACCTTGGTGACTCCCACTCGTGTCATAAAAAATGGGTTTGTGTCAATGTTGATTGCTACATCCGGTGCCGGTGCTACTTTCTGTGCCATGCCACACTGTGCAGCTTGCTTGGTTTGCGAGGAAAAGTCTCTATTAACTTCCACTGCAGACCTTTCTTGACTTCCGCCACTAGGTTTGCGATAACAATAAGCAGGAGGGACAGCCTGAGGGGGCAGTACTGAACTTCTAATAAGCGTCCTTCGGTCATAGGCTTCTTTGACAATGTTTCCATTCTCGTATGGTACAACAGGCCCAACAACTCTACCGGGTTTAGCTGGATAAGTAAACCAAATCCAGTTAAAAATAAATCGATACACATGCAAAAATGGAATAGCTACAAATTGTTGAAAGGTTATTGAGAGTACCCAAAGGAATTCTTTGTGGTGCTTGCATGGTTCTTGATAGATTCACATGTATTCCTTCTGTATCCCTTGAATTCTTGTATGCCTCCTCAGCGTGTTTCTGATCTTTCAAGTATGCATAATTTTGTTGTTCTTTAGGGGGAACTGTATTTGAATGTACAATGGTAGACCTGTGAACATATAATGCATTTTGAACGTGTCATCATAGCCCTTGACAGTCTAATATAAATCAAACATGCAGCTTTCTCAAAGCTGAAACATCCTAGCATTGCAAAAGGGGCTAGATGGACGGGCTTATTAGGCTAATTAGTAAACCCTGGCCCTACCTAATAAGGAGATGTCCCTGAAATTGGGGGACTGGTTGATCGAAATTGGAGGACATTCCATAATGGAGCCCTTAGACAATAACTTAACTTAGTTAATTCTAGGCCAGCCTTGTACTATCACCATGGTTACTGTGTATCAGTACTTCACATCCCTTAATTTGATAGAAGCTTGTCAACACGTGAAGAAATAAATACAAGGGATGATATTTTACCTAGGAAGAGATGCATGCTTTCGTTCAAGTGGAATAACTGGGGCACTTTTACCACTATTCTCCTCCAGATGTGCAAACTGCTTTCTAAATTGATCAACAGCACTGCATACAAATACAAACAAAATCAGGAAAACGATAGCAAAAACGGACCTTAAACAATCTATGCAGCAATATGATTTATTATTGAAGGCAACTAGCTGCTTGAACCTTGGATAGAGAAAATTAGTCCTTTCGGTTCCATTTATGTAGTCTTTTAGCAATTGAGGATGGTACTCCAATATCTCCCGAAAAATTAGCTCCCGTATATCCTCCTTTGTGACCCTTCGCCTCTCAAATTCAAACTCCATCTTTGTAATTGGCTGGCACGAAGGTTCCCTCTCAATTTTTGACAGTCCCTTGAAATAAGGATCAGCCAGTGCCTGGTAAAAACATCAAATCCCAAATTCAACACATTTATATCAAATGTCCATTCACATGATTTGCCAAAAAAATAGCACTGACATGCAGAGAGCCGAAAACACAAGGAAGATGGATACTTTCATATAATATGACCAACCTCTTCGGCGGTTGGCCGGTCCTTTGGATCGAAGGCAAGTAATCTTTGCAAAAGTCGTAGTGCTAAAGGATCAGCATTTGGAAATTTTTGTGCAAACAACACAGGTTGCTTTTTCCTCATACTTGTTAGGTATCTCCTTGCTTTTTCATTTCGAACCTGCACATCGAAGTAGATGGCTGTTACTATGAGCATATCTGGAGGATAAACTTGTAAAGAAAAAAAAAGCAATAGAAAGCAAAGCATCAGAAAAGTGAGGTTTTCTATACCCGAGATATGGTATCTAATGATGGTGTTCCAAGCAGATCAGTCATCAAATCCAGCTGGTGAACAACATTTTTTCCAGGAAAAAGTGGCTTCCCAGTTAACACTTCAGCAAAGATGCAGCCTATACTCCATATATCAATTGCAGGTGTATACTGCATTCACATGTTTTCACAAATTAAGTAGGAAAGAAACAATACTTCACAAATGATTTAGCTCATATTAGAAAGTATATTTACAAGAACAGACTGCCACAGTTCTTCTACACCTGGCATTCTAACACTCAACAGTGCAATAAAAATGCATTGATTTCTTTTTTCACTCTTCCATCTCGATATGAGAGGAAATAAAACATTCGGCCATCTCTTTTTAACAGGAGGATATTATGCCTCGGCATCACCATAACAAACTGTCACTAGGAAATACAAGCTGAAATTCAGCAGTAATGGTTGTGAGAGTGAAGCTAAAATGGTTAAGGGGAAAGGAATATGAATATCTGTCGCACTTAAATGCAGTAATCTTAGCCGAATACTAACAAAGATGTACTTAGTTACTCAATTTAAATCAACCTACTCATAAACCCATGCCTTGCTTATGCTGTCCTGAAATTTTAAAAGGTATGCAACTCTATGTGAAGTTCTACCTTAGAGAAAAATGATCCGCAAAGCTCTGGAGCTCTGTACCATCTAGTTGCAACATAGTCCTGTAGATGTCCCATTAAAGGTGAAAAAGTATTAGTCATATATATAATAGATGAATATATTTCTATGATAAATAAGCTAAATAACATCATGAATTGAATACCGTCCAAAATATAGTCGTAGGTGTGTCATTGAATGCAACTCTCGCTAACCCAAAATCACAGATTTTTAGCTTGCAATTTGCATTTGCCAATATGTTCTTCGGTTTTAAGTCACGATGGTAGACATTTGCTGCAGCATTTGCAAAGTATCAGGTATGTTCCACATTCAATGATATTCCAAAAATAAAAAATAAAATGCAAGAATGAGAGGAGAAAAGGAAGACATCAAGACAAGTGAGAAGCATAGGGAAAATAAAAGAGAGATATTTCCAAACACAAGGTACACCATACAATCAAAAGGAACAGCTACAGCAGAGAGCCAATCAACCACAAGAAACACGAGAAAGCACAAAACCTATGTGTACAATACATATGCATATGGGTCATCTGATGGTAATCAGTAAAGCCTAGTGGTTTTGGTTTATCACTATATTTTTTCTATTATGTCAAAATTGAAAATCCTATCCAGATAAAGCAGCAAAAGAAATTACGTACCAGTGTGAATATACTTCAATGCACGAAGCAGTTGGTAAAGAAAGAACTGATAGTGCTCTCGTGTCAGGTCATCATTAGCTTTGATAACTTGATGAAGATCTGATTCCATGAGCTCAAAAACAACATATATATCTTTAAAGTCTCTTCTAGAAGGTGGCAGCATAATGTGTTTAATTTCAACAATGTCAGGATGTCGTAGAAGCCGGAGAAGCTTTATTTCACGAAGAATACGAGCAGCATCAGATATATGTTCAAAAATATCATGTATTTTTTTTATAGCCACTTTTTCACCAGTATGAGTGTCTATTGCTGAGCAAACAACACCATAGCTTCCTTTTCCAATAACTTCCTGAATTTTGTATCGATTGGCATCACCATAATCGGAGAAGAACTCCATCTCTGTTGAATTCTGTAGCATTGGATCCCAGTTAGATCAGAATACAGTATTAACTCATGCACAAAGACACAATACAGTTTAAATATCCTAAGATACCATGCAATCAATACAATCCATATATATACTAAATTCTTAAATTGCAAGTTTGACCGTGCAACACTATCCCTTCCAAAAAGCCAGAATTCAGGTTATTAATCAGAGACTTTTAAGGACAATTATCTAAAGTTCTCAAGGTCAACTCTAAACATATAAAAATATAACGAAAAAAAGGTAAAAGAAGAACAAAAACGTCAAATTCCTAGAACTAATCCCAGCAGTTTTGGAAGTGAAGATGCTAATTCATTCATTCTTTATTGAAGAAACTAAATTCAGCAAAAGGAAAACTGAAACGAATGACAGATAAAATGATGGAGAAAAACAAGACCCCAGAGAATATCACAATAGTATATAGGAATCTAGTCATACAAGGGAGGGAGCAGTGTAATTGGCATATAATGAGCTGAAAAGAAAAGCATAAGCATTAAATTCCAGGAATAACAACATTCCAGAATAAGAATGGAAACACATCTTTCAGCCAAATTCGCATTAACAAATGCCATTATCCATTATGAGTTTATGACTGTTACATATATATATATATATATATATATATATATATATATATATATATGCAAGATACAATAGCACTTAATACATATATACACTAATACACAATAGCACTGTTACATATATATATATAATACTATCAATATAGTTTTTTGAAAAAAATCACAAAGCTATGAAGCTAACAGATATGTACCTCGATCAGCACAGCAAAGGGTTCAGTTTTTACAAATGATAGTATTTAAACCTAAGATCTACCGTTTCAAAGCTCAATGATCAGAAAAATCAAAACTTTCCCAGGAAAACACCAGCTACAAATCCAATTATGCAAAATTCACAAATACAATGAATTCTACCACGTTTCAATGATTAGAACATAATTAGAAGCAAGAAAAGGAAACTGAAAACTAACGCCAATAATTACAACTCAATCACCTACGGTAGATCACACATTAAAGAAAGAGAAAACTGAAAGCCATCAATAAACACTCTCACCTTCTTGCTGTGATCTTGCTGCATTATTGTGCCAAACCCAGAACTCAAAATCTCGAAAAACTGAGCCAAAAACCTCTCACCCAGTTGAGATCAAGTACAAGTAAAACAAACCCAGGTCTCAATTCCCACAAGGACTTAGCCACATTTGCCCCACCTACCCCTGCTCCTGATCACAAGCCCACAATCCCACCTTATTCTCAATCCCAAATCCCTCACCCAGCATAGAACCCAGAAAACCAAATCCCTCATACACTTCAAGGCCTCCAATTCCAACCCCAAAATCCCAATCACTGAACAATAATTAGACCCCCCACCAACTACCACCATAAATTAGCCAGCGCATAAAGTTTCAGCATTTCGCAACACACCACAATTGAAACAACACCCTCTTGCTAATTTGACTTCGGTTTTCAAGAATACCAAGAAAGAAGAAGAAGAAGCAACAGAGTTTGTATGTATGCTGCAAAGATCTGATTTTTACACCGACATAAATGGGTAGAGAGTCTGAGGACTGAGAGAGAGAGAGAGAGAGAGAGAGAGAGAGAGAGAGAGAGAGAGAGGAATAAATCTAGGGAAAGCAAAGCAAAATCAAAATGGATGGTGTGGTATGCTTTCGTAATCGTATATGCAGCAGAGGCGTATAGATACGGATAAGGACAAACGGGTTAAGAGTTAAGACTGGAAGTAAAATCAATTACGAGTAAATGTAGGGGTTGGTTTCATGAGTTTGGTTACTTTGGTGCCAGATTGGCAGATTCTTCTTTTGCGATTCCATTATTCTAATCTTAGGATTTGTCTTTCTGGTGCTCCTTCACAACTCACAGGGTTAGGTGATGTGCAAACAACTTTTTGTTTTATGCAAATACCTCGAGGTAAATAACTACGTATCGTTTCACTCAAATATTAACGTGTAACCAGGTTGATTTTATTTTAATTCAAAACTCAAGTCTTATAATGACAGAATTCGAGGGATGAATATGTTGTTGGCAAAGTGTATCGAGTACATGTAATATTTTCCGGCTGGACGCGTGACGAGATTTTTTGAGAGGTAGAAATGAAGGTTGGTGGTTCAAGGTAGTCGGTATACATGGTGCCACATAGAGCAATTGACTTGGTTATGTTTGATTAAATTGACCATCATGATGACTTTTCATGAATAATTAGGAGAATGGATTGGATCTCAAAATTGATTTTGTTCTTCCTTTATAAAATAATAAGAACATTATTTTGCAATTATAATCCCAAACGATATCTAATATAATTACTCCATTGCGAAATTCAGCCATGCATCACACAATTAATACAAGAGAGTGACAAAAAGATTAGAGTTGTCATCTCAAGACGTCTAGGTCCACAAAAAAATTATCAAGATAGTGCATTTAGCGTGTAGGGAAGATTTCATTTATGAGTTATGACATAACTAATTTGATTAATTAATAATAGTTCATATCAATTAGGGACTTGACATAAAATCTAATTCCATGTGCCAAATGTTGAATGGTCATTTTTACCTCTATATTTAATATGGTTATCGGACCCCCCCTAAATTATTAGCTTACAAAGATGTCAAGATGAACATATATAATACATAATAAGATGTCAAACCATGCAGTTGTACAAATTTATGGACAATTTTCTACACCACCAACAAATCTCATATTCTATATTATAGTTGCTTGAGTAGCATGGAGAAGCAATACAAAGGAAATTAAGTGTTTGTCAAGTGACTGCAATATATATATATATATTAAAGGATTGCAATAATATATATATATATGTAAAAATCTCAAATAAGGATGTCTATAATGTGGATATCGTAACTTCGACAATCACATAATAATTTTTAATAGTCAAAAACGTTTAATTGTTAAATTTCTCGTTGATAATTTACTCTACCAGATTTTAGCTATATTGGAAATCGGTTTGGTCATCTAAAACGGTGAAGCATTATAGTTATGTAGACAGTCAGATCAAACTAAAAGGATTAAAATTACAAATTATAGTTCAATGGCTAAATGATTATTATTTGGCTAAAATTTTATATGAATCATATTTTAAGATCGAGAATTTCATATTTTACATTTATTTGTTACTTAATTCAACATACATATGTAATTAATTTAAGTCTCACCTATATATATATATATCTACATTTGGTTATTTTGTTGGCAAAAGTGTATCTAGGTGGCCGGGTATATATAAACAACCACATGCAATATACATGCAACTAATTATAAACAACCTTATATTGGAAAACTTGTGTTGTATGTAATTATGTATATAGTTTTGTTTGTACTTGAAACTTGAAAGCAAGCACCACACCTTCCAACACAGACGTTTTATCCAACCTAGCTAGAAAGAACCCCAACAAAATAGAGCCAAACATATTAACTTTGTTCGATATTGAATAAGAGGGATCATGTACATATATGCCCTATATTTAAGTCCTTAAGTTGAAATTGATTTGCAAAGTATAATAAAACAAAGTTGGAGTTATAAAGCATGCTAATAAAACAAAGATTAGAACTATTATAGAACAAACGCCAAAAGTCTTGTAATTGACTCAAAGCTTGCCACAGAATAACTTCGTTCAATTCTTGAATCTTGATCACACTTCAAAGTTCAAATAATAAAAAATTGAAGTGGGCGCGGAGGCCGACCACGAAAGTTGGGAGGGACAATATATAGCATCAATATTTCTTTATCAAAATGTGGGACATGTAAGCATCCATTAAATCATATTAACCAATCAAATCAAACACATTTTTTATAAACCTCCTAAAGCTAGCAAAAGAAAAGTAGTTTGTCTCTGCTTAGTTTTTTTTTTTTTTTTTTTTAATATTTCCTGCCCTTACTTTAGTTTTCTCTCTAGTTTAATTTTCTATTTTGTTCATGGGAGTTCGGTGGTCTCTATCATATGTGGAATTGTATATTTGCTAACGACGCATTAGAATACAAGGTAATAGAAGATTATAAAAGTCTAAATTGCTTTTCTCCAATAACTTGCCGTGAAATTTCCACATGACACTAATTCAATAAAAAATAATTTGCGCGCTACAAAAGTTAAAGGATTCACGAATTAACAACTACTACTTAATTTACTTTTATAATCACGCATGAATATATATATATATATATATATATGTATATATATATGTATATGTATATGGCTAAGGTTGAAGAGAGGCTCGAATCTTCTTCCCCACCTAAATTAATTAAGTGGTCGTTTTCATTCAATCATTTTGTTAATTTACTCGTTGTGATAATTGAAAGCTTATAGAGTTATAGTTGGTACTTAATTAAACGTGTAATTACCTGAAAATTAAGCTCATTATTAATTCCTATACTTACGTACAAAGAATATAGGTCATATATATGTGCATTATCTAGTGTACACGCATGTAGGGAATTAGGAACATTCATAGCTAGCATATCGATCATGATCGTGATGTGAGGAAGATAGAGTTTGTTTATGGGGTCTCAAACTTCATAGATAATGCATGCGTTTTAATAAATAATGGTTTTTAGTCACCACACTTGCATTCCCATTAAATTTGGGACAAGTTGAAAAGCTTAACTACTTTGGTTGTGAAGAAGTTCTTGCCCTTATAATAATACATTTTAATGGAGGGCTTAATTAACATTTTTGATAGCAGATATAAATACTTTCAAAGCACTCAATTCACATGGCGTGACTTGAACTATTTGCAGGTATACGTCAGGAAAAGTAATCCTATCCCTAACTCAAGTTTTTGTTTGGCAATTACAATGCTCTATATTCCTGAGTATCTTGCTCTTGTTTTTATAAGCCAAAGTGAGGGACTCAAGTTTGAGAGACAAATGTAGAGGAGTAAGGTAATATTTTTTAAGAGAATTATCCCAATTAATTAATGGCCACCGCCATTGTAGTATTTTTTGGTGATAATTAATCATGTGAAAATGACTTGATCTCGTATATATATGCTGAACCAGTTATCCACAAACTCCCGAGCTAGGATGTGGCAGCATACAAACACGCACCCACCGGCCAAATAGAACGTATCAACCTAAAGCAAAACCAATATCACACATCCACAACCACTAGGATATATAAAAACTAAAAAGCACCTAAAGGTAATGGTTCCATCTCCAGTACTTCTCCCTTTGATGATCAACTTTTATCATGCACCCATAGAAAGAAGAAGAAATAACAATTGATAATTGCTTCGAAAACCTACCATCGATCAAGCTTTCCCTAAAGATAGAAACAAGTATAGAACTATAGATATAACGGCCATTTGCAATATATATATATATATATATATATATATACAAGCTTTTTATGCTAAAAAGATTCATATTTTATATATATATACAAGCTTTTTATGCTAAAAAGATTCTTATTTTTTAGAGTACAAAACTTTGATCTAAATCGTCAGATCATATCATTTAAAACAGATATAACGGTTGAAATAAAAAATTTACAACTTAAAAAAGTAAATATCTCTTTATCCAAAATTAATTATATATATACACACACAATTAAGATGTTACCATGCATGACATGACTGGTATACACAATTAAGATGTTAGCATGCATGACATGACTGGTATCTACCACATAACTTATAACCCTAGCTTGATTTTAATGCGGGGGACGAAGACGACGACCTGCCAACCCATGCAAACGTTGCACGCAGACAAAGCAAACCCACAAACCCTAAATGCCCGCACCTGCGACACGTGTCCTCCAAAGTCCAAACGGGCACCCCGCCTTAATTACCAGTACATACTAGGTGTATTTACTCCCCAGTCCTCCTCGTCAATACGCGTACGGAGGATACAGCGTACGCATACGCTTCTGTATACGTGTGGTGGGAAAAAGTATATCCGTAACCTCCATCACAAGTATATCCCCGTCCGGATCAGTCCCCACGTGGCCACGTGAAACTTTCCCTTGACCGTCCGAAAAAAGGTGCGTGGGTCCCAGCCAGCGGATCTGATGATCTGTGCGGGTCCCGCGGCTGTCGGTCGCATGATTGCAGGTCTTGATCATCTGATCAGTGGACTGATTGATCTGGTACAAGTACCGGTAGCAGTACACAACAGAAACTCAGAATGCGAATGACTCAAATTTCAGTGCCAACTGCAGCCCCGAAATGGGCACACGCCCACACCCGCTCTTATGTGGCTTCGCCTTCCTACTTCCACTTCTCCATATTTTCTTCCACCCCTCAAGTGTTTGTTTTTGGGCAAACCAGGCCAAACCTCTCAACCTCACCTCCTTTTTCTTTGTTTTTTTTTGGCATTTGCATACTATAATGTTTTTAGTTCATTTTAACTTGGGTCGTGAAAATTTTACCGAGCAAAAACAGTATGAGTTCAGGGTTGAAATAGATAAAATTCTTAATTTTATCCGGTGTCGGTAAATGATTGATGAAAAGCTTCATGCGCTCAATATCTTAACAGATTAGATTTTTTTTTATTAGTCGGATTCGTGCTTTGTGAAGCTAATTTAGGTGACAAATCTAATGTGAACAAGTGAACAACACTAATTGAGGGCCCCAACTAAGAGCAGCATTGTTTGTCAACTTAATAGCTAATTAAGGACAAGGGAGCTAATCAGCTTTTTCTTTACCTCGTTTTGCATGTGCTGGATTTGATTTAGAAAACTAATGCAAATGATGTTATTGTATTTGTAACACGTTTATTAAATGGGCTTCAATTGATATATATATATATTTTTTTATGAGCTAACTGGGCTTGATTTTAAATCATTTGTAAGACCAATTGATGGATTCTGTTAATGATTGCATTTGGTCAAGCCCAACCCAATACAGAGAAACCAACTTCATGATGTCCAAGATTACTACTAAGCAGCTCTACCCCCACGATGATCATCCAATCCATAACTATTGGACCAGAAAGAATTTTGAAGAATTGAGTTCTCCACTCTACTGTGCTAAAACATTGATATTTTAGTGCAATACATTGTATTAAACTATTATAGATTGTTTGTTTCATACCACGAAGAAGCGGGTTTGTCCAAAATTCTGAAATAAAGTGGGGTTGGTTTGTGTTTGGCATCGCATAAACTATGTTTAAATAATAAGGTCTACTGGTCCTTACACATCTTGTTATTTTCTTTTGACATAATTCTCATTTTCAATGGGGTAAAAACCCAATATAGTACCCAAATTATTGCGAAAAACATTTGTTGGTACCTACAATTTTTTTTTTACCCAAAATGGTATATCCGTAACCCAAAATGGTACCTGAATTATTGATAATTATCCAAAATGGTACATGAACTATTGAGTCATTACCAAAAATGGTACATGAACTATTGGTCATTACGCAAAATGGTACCTGAATTATTGATAATTATCCAAAATGGTACATGAACTATTGAGTCATTACCAAAAATGGTACCTGAACTATTGGTCATTACGCAAAATGGTACCTGACTTAACTACGGAGGTACCATTTTGGGTAAAAAAAATTTGTAGGTACCAAAAAATACATTTCTTCATAATTTGGGTACTATATTGGGTTTTTACCCTTTTCAATGACTCCTTGCACAAAGGGAAGAAGAAAAACCATTATATTCCTACTATCTCCAAGATAAGAGAAAAAAATTAAAGGACTAGAAGATTTACACATTCTAAAGTGATGTGAGCCTTCCGATGAAAAGAACAAAAAAGAAAAAGAAAAAAGGAAGCCTACTCCAAGTCCAGTCCGAGTGGGTTGGGCCACAAACCCTATCCTGCGGGTCCGGTTAAATTCGACCCATGATTACAGCTACGTGGCGATACACTGTTGGCTCCAGTT
Organism: Rubus idaeus; assembly: GCA_030142095.1. NCBI lineage: Eukaryota > Viridiplantae > Streptophyta > Magnoliopsida > Rosales > Rosaceae > Rubus > Rubus idaeus. Next base: position 34,825,594 of record CM057970.1, read on the forward strand.
ATTCCTACGGGGTTTTATATATCGAACAGTAAAGCAGTGGAACCCGACTCTTTGGCCGACGCGCCAACACGTCAGCAAACCCCACCACCATAAAGTATCGTAGTAATCCCCTGGAACAACCACCAGACAAACTCCCCCATCCCATTGGTCCCACCACACCCTATCCACCACTTCCCGAACGACGCGTGGCACAGAACACATGGCAGTTGCGTAATTCCACCAAGTACAAGGCCGCGAAATTATGTGAATTTCAATAATAAGAGACTTGTTTGGATTGTGCGTGCGTCATCTCTCGTTTTGCTTTGTGTCAACGGACGCCAAATGAGATTCAAATGCAGCCGAATTTCTAGTTGAGAGAGAGAGAGAGAATGGAGAGAGAGAGAGCTGTGTGTTATGGTGTGAGTGTCTGAGAAATAATAATAATAATTATAATTATTGTTTTCGTATATTGCTGCTACTGGTCCTTGCCTCCAATCATTTGCCCCTGCGTTTTTTTATATTTTTAATAATTATTTTTTTGGGGCTTCCCTTCCCTTCCCTATCATTTTTTTTTCCTTTCAATTTCTTATAGAAATTTTCTTACATTTTGCGTCTGGTTTCTCGGCGAGAGAGGAGGAAGTAGAGGAGTAGAAGAAACAAATATCTCTGCTTCTACGAAACTCTCACCCAAGTCCTCAATTTCTCTGATCATCACAAACACCACACAACTCTGTAGTCAGTCTCTTGCTAAATACATAGCCCATCTCCAATGGACTCTCTCTGACTACCATCTTTGTCTCTACTCGCGCTGCTCTCTCTCTCTCTCTCTCTCTCTCTCTCTCTCTCTCTCTCTCTCTCTCTCTCTCTCTCTCTCTCTCTCTCTCTCTCTCTCTCTCTCCCCAACTCTTTTGCTTCATCTCCATGCTTGTTCAGGTAATCAGAATTTTGGATTTCTGGGTTAAAGTTACGATTTTTGCTCCTCTCGTAATTTTGTTTATTTATGTTAAAGTTTTGTTTTTTGCATGTGATTGGATGATGTTGCATGTGGGTTTTTTCTATTTTGGTGAAATTGATTTTGCTTTTGAGGGAAAGTTGATTAATTTGAAGCTAATTTGGGGTCTTAAGTAGGTGGGTGGCATTGAGTTCCCCTTTGGTAAATTAGTGTTCAGAGCCTTGTTGACTTGGTACCTAGTTGGATTTTGTAAGCTAATGGGTTGGTTGGGCTATGGCAGTTTCTTTATCTCAGTTCCTAGTCGATTATGGTTGACATGTCATATGGTTTGTGCATAATCTGATTTCAGCCAAACTTTGTTTGGGGGGTAATCTGTCAAGCTGGTTTTAGTTTTACCTGATCTATTACCAAACTTGTGTTGTGTGGGTTATGGTAGACCCCTCTCAATTTGTATGTAAGTTCTGTTTAGACAAAAAAACGTAAACTTGTATCTAGTCTTGAGAGATCAAATGTGCCTGTCCAATTTTGTTACTTACAAAAACATTGTGTTGCGTGTTTTGATGCTATCTTAACAATTAGGGATGGTAATTTTTTTTGGTTATATGAAGAGAGTAATCATGTCCCAAGTCACATTAAGTTCATTCTTGATTCGCTGACTCGACAAATAGGGAAACAATATGGAGCTCAGCTAATAGTCTTTTACTTTTGGGGTTCTAAATCAATTATAAATGTACAGAGCACTCTATCATTGGGATTCTGGACGACCTTTTCCTTGCTACAGTCATTCAAACAGCGTTTTAAGAAAGCACTTGAACTCTGGATGAATTAATCGATTCCATTTTTCATTTTTCATTTCTTTGCACTATACTCGCATACTGACTGTGGTATGATATTTATTTGTTGGTTATATTTGTCGATGCATACGAAATATCTGTAGTTACATATGCATGTTTTCTTTGCTGGAAAACAATCATGCATTTGAGAGTTTTCTGATAGCTGAACTTTCTTTTTTACTGCCCTTGTGTTTGCAGAAAGTGATTCGATGGAGAAACATTTAGAAGATACTAGAATGGGTCGTTCTGAAGGTTCCTTCTCTTTTCCTTAGCTGACAAGGCACACAGCCACATACATGTATTGTATGCATATATTTCTTTGTGCATGCATTATCTTTCTCTTGATTGGTCATTTGTAACTGTTTTGTAGGGTCCTTTAAGATTCCTTCAGTTAATATACCTAGAAAATTAGAAAATACTGCGTGGGGAATCCTTCGTACAACTGAGGCATATCATGCATCGAGTGATGCTAGCTTGTTTTCGAGCTCATTGCCTGTCCTTCCACATGAAAAGTGTACGCTTGAGTTCGTTTTTAATCTAAGAGCTTATCCTTATCTGTAGAGTGCTTGTTGAGAGTTGAGACTATATTTCCTCAATATGCAGTGAATTTTGCTGATTCAGAGCATTTGGGTCAGTCTGTCGATGATAGCTTGCCCAATCTAATCAAAGTTGACCAAGACATTGAGATTAAGGATCCACTTGAAGATGCTGAATCAAATGCATTCAGAATCACGCTTCCTGACGATGAAGATGAGCTATTAGCAGGCTTAACAGATGATTTTGATCTAAGTCGATTGCCTAGTCAGCTGGAGGAGATGGAAGAGTATGATCTCTTTGGCAGTGGTGGCGGAATGGAATTGGATTTTGAATCCCAAGATAGCCTTGGTTTTGGTATGTCAAAACTAAGCATATCTGATGGGGTCAGTCCAAATGGTATTAGTCATTATGCTCTTCCAAATGGAGCGGGAACTGTGGCTGGGGAACATCCTTATGGAGAACATCCGTCAAGGACCTTGTTCGTTAGAAATATCAATAGTAACGTGGAGGACTCTGAATTGAGATCTCTATTTGAGGTATTGTACAATGGCTATTTCATTATGATTGTCAGTTTTACTTGGCTTCTTTGCATTACTTAGTTTCTTTTATCTCCTTGTTTGCTATGTATTCGGGTGGGTGGAGTTCTTGCTTGTCAGAAAACTGGAACTAAGAATACAGTAGATGATACTTTTCCATGAAATGGAATCAAATGAATACTATCTGCCTATTCAATGGCGTTGTCCCTCTCCCTTATAAGAAATTAAGACTCATCAAGGCTTCAAGTGCATAGGTCCATCAAAGTCCTTGTGGCAGAGAATAAGATGCTTATAACTTTTGATATCATACAGAGGACCTTCTCTCCCTTGTGATTTCACCGTTGCAAGTTAATTTTCTGCCATAACTTGTTACGTAACTCATTTCCCTTGGGATACTGTGGAGTTCTAACTTGGTTGATATTGGATTGGATTTCATCATGCTCCCTTTCTTGAGTTGATCTATATTCTACGAACTTATAAGTTCCTTCATCATTGCAACTCACTTTTGCTGACTCTTTGAATGACATTGTTAGGTTCCAGGTTTAGTAATTTTAAGAAATATAGTGTTAAAGTTAGAGACCCCAGTTTGTAACGAATTCGTAGTACTTTTAAGCCTGTTCCAGCATTCTTCTTAGCAAATTATGTAACTTATTTCAGCGGTTCACCTTGGAGTTCTAACTTGGTTGATATTGGATTGATTTTTTCATGCTTTTTATTTGGATCCCAGATTTCCTCACTCACTTGCTAGCGTCCACTGGGGGTTAGAGCCCCCGCTGATTTTTTTTTTATGCCTATATATTTACCAATTCTTGCCCAATTCTGACCCAAAATTGGGGAATATATATGTGTATGTAATCTGCCCCCACTAGAGTACAAGTCTGGGTCCGCCACTGTTGCTAGCAATCTAAATTCTCTCATGTTATTTTTCTCTCTTTGGAGAATTTGCTCATATGTGTGCAAGACAGTTTGTAGTTGGGTATTGTTATTGCTTTTTTGAGATATTTTTTTAAATCTTTCTTCTGTGTAAGTGTTGAATGTACGACTGTTCAATTTTTCATCTTTATTTTGACGCTCATGCTTATTGAGTTATGGTGCTCTCCCTTTTTTGTAAGCAATATGGGGATATCAGAACTTTATATACTGCGTGCAAGCATAGGGGATTTGTGATGATATCTTACTATGATATCCGTGCTGCTCGCACTGCAATGCGTGGATTACAGAACAAGCCCTTGAGACGAAGAAAACTTGACATTCATTTTTCAATTCCCAAGGTTTGAATAAATTGTCTGCTATTATAATTTGGTGTGGCACTAGTGAGCAAATTAAGATATTCATAATGCATCTTGTTCTCTGCTGAAATTCAGGATAACCCATCAGAAAAGGATATCAACCAAGGAACTCTTGTGGTTTTCAATTTGGATGCATCAGTGTCAAATGATGACCTTCGACAGATATTTGGGGCTTATGGAGAAGTGAAGGAGGTGTAAATTTTTAGAAATCTATAGTTAAATATGTTTTTTTTTTGGTGCCTTGTGCACCATCTCAGTATCTCACTATCCTAATTGATTTTGTAAATCTATTTTTGTTCAATTACGAAATATAGATCCGAGAAACACCACACAAGAGACACCATAAATTCATAGAGTTTTATGACGTTAGAGCTGCGGAGGCAGCTTTAAGAGCATTGAATAGGAGTGACATAGCTGGGAAACGCATAAAGCTCGAACCCAGCCGCCCTGGTGGAGCTCGAAGAAAGTAAGGACTGTCTTCCTTCTTGTGGATTTTGAACCTATATGACTTTTGAGCTTAGTCATTTGCATTATCCTTGATATTATCATCTATTAATTTCACAAGAATTTAGCAAACAGTGGTGCGAAGGCTTAATGGATCTTGTTAGTGTCATGTTGCCTGCTTGGTTAATGGTGCTATGTTAATTTTTCAATGGACATATATATATTGAGAAGTCAGGGTTGGTTGCTGGACTTCAGAAAATTTATATAAGCAGAAAATAAATGTGTTGTCAACTTGTCAAGATATAACTTCCATCCTGTGAGGAGGACTCTTTTAAGAATAAATGCATTGTTTCAAGTGTAATGGCAGTTACAACTTCAAACCTAAGTTGAGGACCTCTGGATGAAGAAAATAAAGAAAAATGTACAATTGTCACACCGAGCTCATTAGTTTACCCCCATCTATCTGAATGATTGGTCTCAACTCGAGCGGAATCGTTAACCTGGATGTTCTTTGGGAGCTTATTTCACTGACCTATGTTATACGTACATGCTGTGCTATGTATAGAATCTGTAGATGCTGGCTTCTATTCCATGGAGACTTTGAACTTAAAGTTTCTTCCATCCTCTGTTTCATAATTTTTCTTTTGGTCTCCATTTTGTGTGTCATATGGATTTGGCAACTTTCATGTAATATAACGTTTCTCAAATTCCAATTGAAAAAAATATATATATCTTTGTTGAATCCCTTAACTATAGATATCTTGTTGACTTTGTTATTAAATCTGGGCACAGAATTAATGTGTTTTACTTTTTATGTTTTAGCTTGATGCAACAACTAAGTCAAGAGCTTGACCAAGATGAAACTCGGAGTTTCCGACATCAAGTGGGTTCACCAATGACCAATTCTCCTCCAGGTAGATCTCTCTGTGTTCTGTATTGATCCGAGAACTTGGTTATCTCTGTGCTTGTCTTCTTGAATTTTACACTTATTGGGAATGCATGGTCTACTTTAAGCTAAAACAGTGGCTTTGACACTATGCAGGTGCCTGGGCACAAATTGGAAGCCCCATTGAACATAATCAGCTTGCTTTTAGTAAGTCCCCAGGTCTGGGAAGCCTGAGTCCTGTAGACAGCAACCATTTACCTGGTTTAGCTTCAATTCTCCCGACTCATGTTCCTAACTCCCCAAAGATTGCACCTATTGGTAAGGACCAAGGAAGGTTGAACCATACAAATCAGATATTCAGTAACTCCGCTTCAACGCCTGGAGCAGTCTATCAGCATTCACATTCCTTTCCTGAGCAGAAATTAAGCACTAGTCCAGGTCCCATCTCATATGGTGAGTCAAATTCAAATTCATCAGGTATTGGAACTTTGTCAGGTCCTCAGTTTCTCTGGGGAAGCCCAACTCCTTATGCTGAGCCCAAGTCTTCTGCCTGGCCAACGTCGTCTGTGGGACATCCGTTTTCATCCAGTGGACAGGGACAAGGTTTTCCGTTCTCTAACCGGCAGAGCTCTTTCCTCAGTTCACATAACCATCACGTGGGATCTGCTCCATCTGGTGTTCCTCTGGATAGGCATTTTGGCTACTTCCCAGAATCACCTGAAACATCCTTCATGAATCCACCATTTGGGGGCATGGGTTTAAGCCGCAGCAATGCTAATTACATGATGAACATGGGTGGTCGTGCAACTCTGAATGCTGGTATCAGTATTCCAGGAAACATGAGTGAAAATGGCTCGCCTAGTTTTAGAATGATGTCAATGCCAAAGCATAGTCCTGTGTACCTTGGGAATGGTTCTTACACTGGACCTGCAGCAACCATCAGTGAGCTATTTGCTGATCGTGGTAGAAGTCGGCGGGTTGAGAATAATGGGAATCAAGTAGATAGCAAAAAACAGTATCAACTTGATTTAGATAAAATTCTCCGTGGTGAAGACACTAGAACTACTTTAATGATCAAAAACATCCCAAATAAGTAAGAAACAATTTGTAGTCATCCCAGGATTTAGCTGCTTGCACTATTTTTTTGGTTGGGTTATGATTTTGGGCACATTTATAAATTTGCTTATATTCCTTTTCCTTTTAGGTACACTTCTAAAATGCTGCTGGCTGCTATTGATGAAAATCACCAGGGTACATACGATTTTCTGTACTTGCCAATTGACTTTAAGGTGATTCTTTCCACTGATATTTGATGTGACTGCTCTATGATTTCCTCTAGTAGATCTGCTACTGATAGATGCCCTTCCCTTTTTGCAGAATAAGTGCAATGTGGGTTATGCCTTCATCAATATGGTGTCTCCTTCCCACATTATAGCCTTTTATGAGGTTAATTTGGGCCTTTTGATCCTTTTGTTTGCTGCTGGCCTATCTGTTATTTGTGTGGTTATTCTCTAGGAAGAACTGAAGAACTTAAAACTGATATTTGATTGGCAATCTAAGAATGCTTGAATTTATCTCTGAGTGAAAATTAATGATAACACATTTAACTTTTACAAGTATTCATGGTGCAGGCATTTAATGGGAAGAAGTGGGAGAAATTTAATAGTGAAAAAGTTGCTTCACTGGCTTATGCACGTATCCAGGGCAAAGCTGCCCTTGTGACTCATTTTCAGAATTCAAGCCTTATGAATGAGGACAAGCGTTGCCGGCCTATCCTTTTCCACTCAGAGGGCCAAGAGACTGGTGATGAGGTAATATGTTTGAGTTATCTGTGTTGTTTTATGGATAATGATATTGGCCTTTTTTCTCCAATTGTCAAGTATTATCTTACTGTGGATTGTGCCAAGTCATTTAAGAATGCCCAAGTTAATGATATAACTTATAGTGGCCTTTTTTTTGTTGCCCCTTTTCTTTTTCCCCTTGTGTTTAAAATCCTTACTGGTATTGCAGCTATGTCTTGAAGTTTTCTTGTAGGTTCCCTGTTTTGTTTAACTGATATCCAGGTTTTTGTGGATCCTCAGGAAACTTTCCTCTCCAGAAACTTGAACATATGCATACGGCAGCCAGATGGCTCTTATTTGGGCGACTCATTAGACAGCCCAAAGGGGAATCTGGATGAGAATCCAGAGAGCAATTAACTAGGGATTGGTAATCTCACCTGCCTGAGCAGGGATTGGGCTGCTAACTTCTGCACAGTTAACTGTACAAAGTAGAGAGAGAGGTACGTGGCATGTAATAACTCATTCTGGCTAGTTTCCGCTTTTGAGTGCTGGATACTTCTGGTATTTCTTGAGAAGGTATCAAGGGAAAGCGGCAGAGAGCATTTTGTTAATTTGTAGAGTGCACATTTTTATTCAACCAAGGGAGTAGAATAAGGTGAAGCATACCGCTGAATTGTGAAGTCTCTGCAGCCGTATGCATTACTCAACCGTTTGTGCAGAATTTCCTCTTTGGTTATTCTCTTTAATTTTATGTTATGGGTCTTTTAAATCCCATTTGCAAATACGATTACATGTTTATATGGTTAAATACCCTGTTGGATATTAGGGTTCAGGGGCTGTTTCAAAAAGAAAAAAAAAGGGTTGTATAGAAGTGACAGTCATCTTGTTCATATTGTATCCGGTCTTGTCATGTACTGAAGAAAAACTGTGTCTGGTTAAATATATGGCTGTACAGTTGTTTACTTGCTCTTGCCTACTTCTGTGTAATCTAACTTTATATTACCATATCAGTTTGCATTAGATTTCTTGGTCTTTCCTCAACGTAGAGAATATGGTATAGAACATAGCTAATGCACTAGAAGAAACTAACTGCCATAAGGCAAGGCCGAAGCTATGGCTTTGCGTGCAGGTATGTCACAGGCTCTCTTAAATGGCTATGACAGTTTTGGTTGAAGGAGATTCCAAGTTTTGTGTTAATGGTGCTGCATAAAATTCCTTGGACAAAAGATATCTTAGAGGAGATAAAGTTGGCTCAACGGTGTATGATTTAATCATGCTTTGAAAGCAGCTAACTTGAAGTTCATTCGGGACATTGATTTTCTTGTAACCATTGTTTTTCTCCCAAACAATCACATATGAGTATGACATGAGTGAATCGGACAGGGCAAACTCAAATGGATTATTGTGTTCGCAAACATATCATACAGTGCAGAGCTACAATATGCCAATTTGACAAGTTCTCAAGTTACAGGGAATTTCAGACAGCAATCCATATTTCAGTCGGGTTATTTGGAACATAAATGTGAAATAGCCTTCTTACACTTCAGGCAAGTTAAATCTGAAATAGCCTTCTTATGTTGCTGGCCTTTCCCAATAACTTCATGCGGTCATAAAATGGACATCATCTAACTAATGTTTAGTCTATTGTAGAGCGTCAGCAATGGATCCTGCAAGACTTATGATCTCAAAGGGTGCTTTATTTGCTACGGCTTTGACAGTAAGAGGGCAGGAATCTGTGATCCAAAAGTAGGCAAATGCCTTCTCCAAGCCTCCTGAAAATCACAGCAAAAGGCAACATTGATCACAGAAATTTCAAATAAAAGATATATATGTACAATACCATGCAAGTACTTACCATCCTTGTGAAGGAACCGCTCCCATGAGCACTTAGGAAATACTCCATGAGTGACATAAGCACTAACCTTGGCTGCACCATGAGCTGCCAAAACTTTCTGCACAATGAAAACAACAAAGAAGGAATGATTTCAAGGCAAACTTAAACTTCCACAAGCATAAATTTAACGTCCACAAACATGGCATACATATTGAATTAGGTTTCTGATGTACACAAAACAAATATGGCTATGGGACCTGACCATAAAATTCCAACTGAAGGATGATGTCATTACCAAATGAAGCAAAGCCATATTCACTAAATATCTCTGTATTGTGTTGTGACTTTCCGTAACTCCATAACCAAGTTGTATTTGTGCAAGACTACTAGGAAAAAGAATTAGGTTGCAACTTCATGAAAAAATTGAATTAATCTTTCTAGACAAAGAAACAAAGACTTCACAATGAAAGTCCACAGTATTTTTTTTTCCTGATCATGGACAAGAGGTCCACAATCTAGGCCTTGCTATAGGACGCTGGCTCTATTACATCCAGAATACAAACTACAGCCATCTCTCTAATAACACCATATTATAAAAGATGAAGAATTGCAATCTTTTCTTTTTGATAGGAGAATAATTGCAATCTTGAAGGAACAAAACTATTCAGAATACTTAAGCAACTGGTTCAAGAGTATAAAAAGTCCAAAGGGGACAAAATGTTGATAAGAAATACCTGGCACTCAATCAAGGTGCCTCCAGATTGCACCAAGTCATCAACAATGACTACATGAAACCCTGCAGGATTTCCCTCCTTGATCCGAACTATCCTCTTATCGCCTTCACGAACCTTATTACACACCACCTGCCATTAAACAACACCCAATTCACAAAGGTGATATTTGGAATAGATAACAGACACAATTCTCTCTTTAAGCAAAATATCAGACTAACCATGGGAAAATGATCCAACTGCTTGTGGAATCGCTTCCATGCTCCATCATCGGGAAATGCAACAACTATCTGGAATGCGACTATTATTAGAATGGAAATCATAAATACCAAAATACAGAAGGTTAGCAAGCATTCATAGAGAGGCATGGACACCAAAAAAATGACTACAACATAAAATGAAGCACTTTGAGATGCATGGAAGATGAGTCACACTCACCTTATTAGAGTCAGGTAGCTGATGGAGGCGTTGCTTTAAGAGAGGGATTCCAGTCTCAAACAAAGGCAAAACATGGTCCCCAAAATAAAATCTTTCCTGCGCAAAAATGAAACTGAAGTGATTAAAACACCAGTATACACCCAACAAAAAGTAATGACAAACCACATTTTACAGTCCCAGTCCTATGCGCTACTTCAAGATAGAGAAAGAGAATAGCAAACAGAGTTCAAGTGAAAAAGAGCGAAGCAAGTTTAATGTAGAAATTGGGGAATGGTAACTAGCTCAAGTTAAATGCTGACCTACAAGTTATCGTACTACAGACATCTATTATTACAAGAACTTCTGTAAATTGAAAATTTCAGCCCTCAGTACTGGAATTTGTTTACAAATACTGGAATTTGTTTACAAATACTGAAATGTGTTTCATGAGCTCATTCATGACTTCATACGAAAGAAAAAATAAAATGGGATGATAGATGGGGCTATCTTCAAGTAAATACAATTTTTTTTTCTTTCAAGCTCAGATTGGAATTTAATAAACGAAATTTCAGAAAACTGGAATTAATTGAGCTTGGATCAATGGATTGTATGGATGATTGACTGCATTAGGTTATTCTACTACAATACACTTTAGCCTAGATAGAATGGGACATATAAATTATCTGGGTAACTACAAATGCAAACTTATCCAGCTTCATGCACAAATAACTTGATAATTTGCATCCCCAAAATTTTGAAAAACTGACCCACTTAATTATTATGAAGTCCATCCATTAGAACAAGAGAATACTAAAGAAGAAAGAAACAGCATACGTAAACAAACCTGTAAAGCATGTATGTCATAAATGACTAAACTGGTTGGGCCACCTTTTGATATGGGAATATTTGACAACATTCTTGCCATGGTAAATGCAGTTGCAACATCCCCTTCTTCCTCCATTCGTTCAAAGGAACCAGTCGGAAAGAACGGCAATACTAAAGAGAAGGATGCAACAAACAGCTTGGGGAGTGCATATATTACAGACAGCTGCTCAAAGATAACTCCTTGGGAGCTGAAGGATGCAAGAAAGGCAACATGTTGGCCTCGAAGGTCTTGAGCATTGTTGATGAAAATGTTTGGGAATCCATCATCAAATTTCCTGAACAAATATGATCCAATCAGCATCCCGCTTTTCTTACACAGAATAAATTCAAGTCTTCTGTAACTCAACTCAGATATTCATGTACTTCATTGCATGACATAGCTCTCATTACATCATTGTAATTATTATATTTGGCAATATAATCGAATGAAAAACTACAAGTGAAACTCAATGGGCTAGTCCAATTTCAGTTCTACTCTACTCCAGCCTCAATCACATTCAAGTTGCTCCCTTTGTTAATTTTCCAAACTCTCACCTTTACACAAGATTTAATCTTTTTTTATTCATTGTATCACATGAAAAGTAAAGTACCCATTTTTTCTTTTCAGAAAAGTGAGCTGAAATAAGCAGTAACCATCTCAAATTCACGACTATGAGAAACAAAGCTTGAGAATTGACAAGGGTAGCAAAGTAAACTAGCATACAGAAAAATTTGAGGAAGCATTTGAGAGAAAGAAAGAGGACCTCCATTTGATGGTCTGGAGAGTAATGAGGTCTGACTGAGCAGCGATCTGTCTGGCAAGTTCTTCGCATTCGGAGCAGTAGAATAAGTAGACTTGCTTCTTCTGTGACTTGTCCATTGCCATCCTCTAATCTAAGAGAGAAACAGAGCCCAAAAACAAACACAAAGTACGGAGACAACAAATAGACACAGAAGAGGGCTTTAGGGAGAGGAGGAGAGGGTTGTTATAGTAAAGAGACCCTGTTTGGCTACCCGGATTAGTTGACTCCACCCATGCGCAACCCTAACCCGACTATTTAGTAGATTTTACTTTTGGTCTTTTTCTTTTCAATTCCAAACGACCAAAAGCCAATTGTTGGCCCTGCTTGAAGAAAAAAAATGAATGGTTGGAATATGAAATTCATCTATGGTATATTAATGTATCGATTTATTAAATAGATTAGTTCGATATAAAAATAGTCTTGTTCGAGATCAATCTCTTTGTGGCAAAAGAAAAAAAAATTCCTCTCATAATGTCACTCAACTCAATCTCAATTATATAGATTTACAAGCCTAGAATGTCTTCACTTCTTTTCATATATATTTTTTTAAAACATTGTATGCATCTCATAGTAAAAGCCTATAACACAAAATGAGTGCTTAATTCACTTTATAATAGAATAGATTTGTGTAAAGGAAAAGCAAATTTAAGAATTTTTTTTTTTTTAATCTTGAAAGAGAGAATATTTAAACTTTAGACCTCATCCAACCATCCATCATTATGAAAAGAAATATCATATTAGACGACTAATTTGGTCTTGGTGCAACTCAAAAAGTTGATTGACTTTTTTTATTTTCAATATGTTTTTGTATTGTTCTTTGTTTTCCCCAATTTATATTCAATAAACATGAAAAACCGAAACTTACTCTTATTTTCAAGCCTCTAATTCGTTAACCAACCAAACAATATACGTTATAGATTGTGGAGTTCAAATTAGTGTTTATGATTTTCTTTCCTCCCTTAGCTCTCTCTCTCTCTCTCTATATATATATATATATATATATATATATCCACCAAGTTCAAGTTCAAGTTCAAAGCCAATGCAAAATACTTGGCAAGCATGGGATAGAACAGAACATGATGAAGTTTGTATTCAATATCTCATGCCCTTGGTAACATCTATGCTGGTGGTTGACCAAAATATTTGTGATGGATAGTCTCAAATTCTCAATAATAATGGCAAAGAGTAATGACATTATGACAAGAACAGTGTTGACTGTCTTGTGTGATGGCACGTGTAAGATGTTTTTCTTGTTCGTTGATCTACATGTTATAACATTAGCTACACGTACGTACACAATTCTCAAGTGCATGCTCGATCAGATAAAGAATCAATTCGCAGCCGACTCTCATCCTTACAATATTTATCACGAGGTAAGGAGAATATTAACTAAAGGTATTTGGAAATTGGAACACACTCCACTCCACACCTTTGATCTCCATCGATGCTTTAGAATATAATCACATTGGTACCGTTTCCTATTTTATTTAATCATTTGGTTGGGTGAGAAAATGCAATTATTTCTTTTAAGGATTAAATTCAGTTTATCACCATGACTTTGATAAACTGAATTTAATCTTTGTTTTAATTTGAATCATGCATACAGAATTAAGAAACGATGCCAAGTTAGGACTTTGGCTTGACCTATACCTATAACACGTCATTATTTTAAATTTGTAATGGTCGGGTTAGACTAAGTCCTTTGAGTTAGAACAAGTGGTGAAAAAAATAAAGTTTTTATCATAAACATGGTCTAAACTTTGGTGTACCGGACAAAAAGATACTCAACTTTCAAAAATAATAAAAAAGGCTAACTAACGATGTCTATGCTAGCGAGGTTAACTAATGATGCATGCTCATGCTAACGAGGCTAACGATACTCGTGCAAGCGAGGCTAACTAATGATGCATACTCATGCTAAAGATACCCACGATGCCCCATGCGATTTTTCAACTTCGGAAAACTAGAAAATTCATAAAAAAATAAACAATTCGAGATTTTCGAGTTCTATAATTGAAACACTTTAAAAAATATATGTTTTATCAATGGTGAAATTTTGAGAAATTTTTTTTTGCTGAAACTATGGTTTTTCACCTAAAACCGTGAGTTGTAACACACAATTTTTTGGGCCAAAATTGTTTTCGTACCAAAAAAATTTCATACTCAAATCATGATTTTTAAGGACTTTCCGAGTTGACATAACGCAAAAATATCAACTCAGTTATGTTTTATTATGTTCTAAATTTGGAAAACTAGATGATTCATAGAAAATAAACAATTCGAGATTTTTGAGCAAAACCAATTGGAACACCTTTTAAAAATCATGTTTTACCAATGGTCAAGTTTTGGCATGGGCAAAGTCAAAGAAAAATGGGTTGGTAAGCTTTGACATGCCGTGACACCTTCAAACGTGTCAAACCATGAAAACCCCCTTTTCTGTTCAACTTTGTCCATGAAAAACTTTAACAATATATGTTCAAAAAATGATTTTTAAAGTTTTTTTTTTCAACTGAGTTTGCTCGAAAAACTCTAGTCGTTTGTGACTTATGATTTTTCAAAATCTGAAAACATAAAAAATCATAACTAAAAAACGAGTCGGGTTTTTTGAGCAAAGTCAGTTGACACACACCTTTTAAAAATTATGTTTTACCAATAATGAAATTTTGACTTTGGTAAAATTGAAGGAAAAAGTGCAGTTCACAAGGAGGTATCCCGAGGTGCCCCCGACATTTCCAACAATGACCATGCTTGCAAGGCTAACTAACGATACTCATGCTAACAAGAGTAACTAACTATTCATGTCCATGGTAGAGAGGCTAACAATGCCTACATCTATGCTAAGGATGCCACGATGCCCATGCGATTTTTCAAAGTCGAAAAACTAGAAAATTCATAAAAAAAATAAACGATTGGAGATTTTCGAGTTCTGTAAATTGAAACACCTTTAAAAAAATATGTTTTACCAATGGTAAACTTTTGAGAATAATTTTTTTTTGCCGAAACCACGATTTTTAGGTCAAAATTGCATGTTCTTATTTTCGCACAAAAATCTTCCCACACTCAAATCATGTTTTTAAAGGACTTTTCGAGTTGACATAACTTAAAAATATCGACTCATTTATTTTTGACTATTTTCCAAAGTTGAAAAACTAGAAAATTCATAAAAAAAAAACGATTTGAGATTTTTGAGCAAAGTTAGTTGGAACTAAAAATCATGTCTTACCAATTGTGAAGTTTTGGCACGGACAAAGTTAAAGGAAACAAAGGGTAGGCCAGCTTTGGCATGCCAGGGCATGCCGTGACACCTCCAAACGTATCAAACCATGTCAACTTCCTTTTTTGTTCAACTTTATCCGTGACAAAAATTCAACAATGTTAAAAATAATTTTTAAAGATTTTTTCAATTGAATTTGCTTGAAAACCTCAAATCATTTGTGAGTTATTATTTTTCAAAATCGAAAAATTTTAAAAATCATAACAAGGCATGACCATGCTAAGGAGGCTAACGAGGCTAATGATGCTTATACCCATGTTAAAGATGCCCACGATGCACATTTTTCAAACTCGGAAAACTAGAAAATTCATAAAAAATAAACGATTCGAGATTTTCGAGTTTTGTAAATTAGAACACCTTTAAAAAAATATGTTTTACTAATGGTGAAGTTTTGAGAAATTTTTTTTTCCCAAACCATGATTTTTCACCCAAAACCATGAGTTATAGCACATGATTTTTGGGCCAAATCGTATGTTCTTATTTTCGTACCAACATCTTCACACACTCAAATCATAATTTTTAAGGACTTTAAGTTAACAAAAAGCAAAAATATAGCTCCGGTATCTTATTAATCACGTTTAAAAGTTTGTTACCTTTCTATTTGGTGTATCAAAATTTATACCCTTTTGATGACAAAAACCCAAAAAATTAAGGTGATGAAAAATTTCTTTTAAAATTAGCTTAGGGTTAGATGGATCTCTTTCAATGTACCAAAAAAAAAACATTCCTATCGATAGATGGTTTTAGTGAGGGGTTAATTAGACAAGGGTTGATTCGAATTTGAATTCTCATTATAGTCGCTCATTAAATTTGTTAGGACGAATAAAATCCATCAGAGTTAAACTAGGTGAGATGTTACATTCACATCCAACCATTTCTTATATATGAATTTCGCATAACGTACAATATTCGTCAGACTAAAGGTGTAGGGCATAGTCTACTTAGTATTACATCAACGAAAAAATAAGGTATAATATACGCATGCTTGTGAACACTCGAAATTAATGTAATGCATGTAATGGACTTTAATGATGAAAATGCCATCCTAACCTACATATATAGTACGTACACACTAATCAATCTACTGAAAAAAGGAGTAGCATGGTGATCGATAGAAATGGATAATAGTTTTAACACACACAAACATAAACGGTGTAGTAACTTTGGAGCCCGATCGATACCTTTATATATATTGTACGTACGCTGGGGCCAATTTCCATGTCCATATATCTGCCTGGTCTTAATGATAGAGATATATATAAGGAAAAGGTGAATGCATTCTAGCTAGGTTGGACAGTTGGAGATGTAGGTATAAGCCAGCTTAATTAATATATAGGAATATAAATTATATTGCTTGAAAACTAAATTGCTGCTTGTAGAACTGTGCTAGTTATAGCTAGCTGATACGTCTATGAAACATCCATATCGAATGACTTCGATCTATTTCATTCTTCCTGAAAACAGAAACAAGAAAAAAATTGAAAAAAACATAAGAAAAAGGAACACAGAAAATTAAGTCACGCTTATAGTAACTTGTAATATCTTCTTCTTCTTCTAGACTTCTGGTTTTCCATCCAAACAGTATGCATGATAATCAAACATCCATTTCAAATGATTAAGACCTCACCAACCTGCTAATCTAAATTGCATGATCTTAACTGCCTTACCCAAAACCAAAACAAGGAAAATAAAACCAATGAGTTTTCATAGATTTTGTGTCAATGTCATACATATTGCATCTCTGACTAGTACTTGACAGAAATGTCTTTCTTCTTTTTTCTTTTTTTTTTCAAAAAAAAAATGTACTGTTGAGATATTAACAACCCTAGGGCTACAGATGTCCATTTATATACTGTTATATGCAGATATGTTTAAATTGAACTAACCCTGTTTCATTTTTTATCTGCATTGAATTCTAATGGTAGTACGTGTTGGGAAAACCGAAAAATAGGAAAGGCCAATTTGTTTATTACTATGAGAAAGTCAAAGAATAAAGCTGTTTCAATTTCTTAATGGTATTTGACTTTTCCACAATCCTCCAAATGGTTAAAAAAAGTCAATAAATCAGATGGTATATGGGTTATCTAACTAAATCATGGATTGGTCCTCCTGGATTAATATAGGTGCGAAAATGAAAACCACTGGAGAAGCTCTTCCCAGTTTGTCACCATCGATATATCCTTTTGGATAACCAAGAATACCCTCATCAATATTCATCCTTAAAAATCTGCACACATTACATTAATGCATGCCATTGGAATTTGCAGAGAGAGAAAAAAATGCACATTAAGGCGGTCACCAACAATCCAACCTACTGTGTTTGTTTTGTAAGAAGAAAAAAAATCATGATATGTAGAAGAAGAAACTTGCATTGTCCAAAAAAAAGAAGAAGAAGAAACTTGCAGAGGGCATCAATATATAAGAACAAAAAGGGAAAGGAAATAGAAAATGTTGAGGTGGCAATTAATGCCAACTGTGTGCCTAACCAAATGCTCTAGTCAAAATCTTTTAATGACTCCTATAAAAACCCACTGAATCCTTCCCTCTTCTCCACAAAACCCTTCTCTCTTTTTCTCTCTTCTGTCATTCTCTTCTGTCATTCATTAATTTGACACCATGGTCCTCCCAATAGTACTTCTCAAGCTCACAGATTGGGTTTGGTACCAGCTGTTAGCAAATTCATGTCACAGAGCAGCAAGGAAAGTCAGAAACTATGGCTCTCCCAAACCAAACCAACCTCAACCTCCTTCTTTCCCTAACATTACTAAGTGTGATTTGAAGGGTAGAGGTTCCCAGACAATTGTTTGTGATATTTTTGGATCCCTTTTGAGATCAAATTCTTCATTTCCATACTTCATGTTGGTTGCTTTTGAAGGTGGTAGCATTATTAGAGCATTTCTCTTGTTGCTATCATGCTCTTTTTTGTGGGTTTTGGACTATGAACTCCAATTAAGGGTCATGATTTTCATAACATTTTGTGGGCTTAAGATTAAGGACATGGAGAGTGTTGGAAGGGCTGTTTTGCCCAAGTTTTATCTTGAAAATCTTAATCTTCATGCATATGAGGTTTTGGCTTCAACCGGGTCTAAGGTGGTTTTTACAAGTGTCCCTAGAGTCATAGTTGAAGGTTTCCTCAAGGAGTATTTGGATGTTGATAATGTCAAGGGGACTGAGTTGCTCACTTCTGGGCATTACTTCACTGGTTTGCTGTCTAAATCTGGTTTCCTTGTGAAGCACAAAGCTTTAAAGGATCATTTTGGTGACAGAAAACCAGATATTGGACTTGGAACTTCAGGCCCCGATGATAATCTCTTCATCTCTCTGTGCAAGGTATACACAACTTTTACTTTGAAACTCTCGATCCCCTTAATTTTTATTTAATTGTTTATGCAATATATCATATATCAAATTATTTTTTCATTAATTGTTTAGCAACTAGACCTAACCCCATAAGTACGTAGTTAGGTAATCTTATTTATCAACTTTTCTGGTTAATTTAGAGTTCTCCAATTTTTTTTTGGGTTATAATTAACGAAGTTATACTAATAGCATGACAAACCCATGTCTTTAATTTATAACTAAATAACTCAACAAGAATTCTTTAGCTAATTAAGGCCAGGTTTCTTTCACACGTTAATTAAATTTTTTCTGTTTCATGTCTATTTATTTCTGTGGGGTAATAGTTTAACGTAATACTTGATCAGAAATAATTTTTTTCTGTTTCATGTCTATTCATGTCTAGATAATGATACATATAATGTATCATAAATGTCCCCTCACCAAATATCTGCCATGCATGTTACAGACTTTTAATCTTGACCATGCTTATACCATGTCAATTAATTTTCTTTTTTTTCTTACCATTGAATAATTAGTTAATTGTATGTGTGATTAATTGTTACATACAGGAAGCTTATGTAGTGAACAAGGACAGCAAAAGCAATTCAAGCACTTCAGTGTTGCCAAGGCACAGATACCCAAAGCCCCTAATATTCCATGATGGAAGGCTAGCTTTCTTGCCTACTCCATTAGCAACTCTCTCCATGTTCATGTGGATCCCCATTGGAATAGTCATAGCCATATTCAGAATCTCAGTGGGTATTTTCCTCCCTTACAAAATTGCACTCTTCTTAGCCACCTACACTGGTCTGAAGCTATCTGTCAAAGGCTTAAGCACTTCAACAAAATCAGAGCATGAAAATAGAGGAGTCCTCTATGTCTGCACCCACAGAACACTTCTAGACCCAGTTTTCCTCAGCACATCTCTGGCCAAGCCCTTGACAGCTGTCACATACAGCCTGAGCAAAATGTCTGAGGTCATAGCCCCAATCAGGACGGTGAGATTAACACGGGACAGAAAACAAGATGGAGAAACCATGAACAAGTTACTTGGTGAAGGGGATTTGGTGGTTTGTCCTGAGGGTACAACATGTAGGGAGCCCTATCTGTTGAGGTTCAGCTCACTGTTTGCTGAATTGGCTGATGAGATTGTACCTGTGGCTATCAACACAAAGGTGAGTATGTTCTATGGGACTACAGCTAGTGGCCTCAAATGTTTGGACCCAATTTTCTTCTTGATGAACCCTAGACCTGTGTATTATGTTGAGATACTAGGGAAGTTACCTAGAGAGCTGACTTGTGCTGGTGGGAAATCTAGCTGTGAAGTTGCTAACTATATACAGAGGAAATTGGGTGATGCTTTGGGGTTTGAGTGTACCACTCTTACAAGGAAGGACAAGTACTTGATGCTGGCAGGGAATGAAGGAATAGTCAGTGATAGTAAGAGGAAGAACTAGGGACCCATTTTATATATGTTTATTTTTAACTACATTTTCCTCTTTTTTAAGGCTAGGAAACCATATATATATGGTCATTTTTTTGTTGGATCCCACTTATGGTTGTGATCAGATGTATCTCTTAATTATTTAGCTATATCTATGTTTTTCAGTTGCTTAATGATCGATATACATACACATTCTTTTCTTTCTTGTCTGATCTTTATTCTTAAGCATGAATTACCAAACAATTTTGCATTATTCAAAGAAACTATTCAACTAATTTGTGAAAGGAATTATTAATGGAGTTTGTAGTCTTTTTTTATATTATATATATATATGAAAAGACTAACACAAACTAATAAAATTAGATAAAAACTTCTACGACATTCTAAATTAAAATACGTGTACATGAAAAAGAAGACTGGCCGGCCTGTCTAGTGCGATTCTTGTGTGACTAATCTTAGTTATATGCCATCGTGATCTGAAGTTTGCTTCTTGGTGAATATATCTATAAAGTTTGTAGTCGGTTTAGAAATTATTGTTGCTAGCCAAGCAACCTGCCTTTCTTAATGAGATATTTTCTGTTGAAGTTTTTATAAGCTAGAGAGCTAGCTAAGACGACGACTAGCAATTCATTTATTAGAGCGTTCTCGTTGTCATACACGCGCATGATCAGTAGTGATCAGAATCAGGTGGTCAAATGTTGATCAATCTGTTCCTGAAATGAATGAAACTATAAATGCAAATTAAGTCATAAATATATTTATTTGGACTCTTCGCGATGAAGAATTAAAGTTAGTCTTAAAGAGGGCGTGATCGAACATGCATATAATATTGAATCCACAAAATACATGAGCTGCTGGAAAATGGATTTAGTGATCTACAACTCTACAAGGTTCTTGAATATATTGCAACCTGTCTAAATAGCAGTGATCGAGAAACCATTTTAATTAGATTTGAAGGTTGGTCCAGATACTGAATTCCTCTTTGGAGTCAACAGTAACCCGGCCATTAATTAGGTCTAGTTTGTTTCACGAATTAGAAATTTGGCCGATTAGAAATTGAATTTGATAATATAATTTCCCGATATTTGATGAATTAGTACAAAAGAATAAATATTTTTGTGTACCGATTGAAATGAAATCCTTAATTAAACTCATTTCAGATCAATCTCACCATTCTCGGTAATTTCACATCACTAATAACACAAATTCAATCTTTAATTTTTTTTATTAAAAACTTTCTAAAATAGTTTTGATTTCTTAATGCTTTCTCCGTACAACCAAACACTGTTATAAAAATCTTGATTTTCAACCCTTAACTAAAATGCAAAACACACAGACACACACACGAATATATATATATATATATTATATATATTACCTCCTTCATTTATTCATATGATGTATTAGCATACGATTGTATTCCTTAATTTTTTTTTATTAGAAATTTTCTCTCCAGGAAGGATCTCCCCCAACCCCCGGAGGATGAGCCGAGAGAGACTTAACCTTTATCTCAATAAAATTTGTCATCACTTTTTCAAAAAACAAAAAATATATATATATATGTGTTTTTTTTTTCTAATTGATCCCCTCCAAAAACTAAATGCGGCCTAAGACAACATCGAAATAATAAAAACAAAGCAACTCAAAATTCTCAATTAAAATAATTTTTCAAAAAAAAAAAATCGTACATTCACTCATTTTTATACTAGAATACTAGATGTATAGTAGAACTTGAAAAAACAAATTAAGAGAATTCAATTTTTTTTTAAACTCCACGTAGTGAAATTTGAATTAATTTATGATCTTCACGTTATTGATTTACAAATATGAAACTAATAACAATCTATTCTCAAATCAAATTGCTTGAAAAAGAGAATCATGGTTGAACATGGTGGGGGGGGGGGGGGGGGGGGGGGCGGGGGCTAAAGGGTAAAAAATAAAACAAAAAAAAATTTAAAGGGCTGGACTCAATTTAGCCCTTGTAGCACCCCATGAAAGTCCTTGAGTGAGGAACAAATATGTGAAATGAAGAAGAAGAGAAATAAAGGGCGGGGGCTAAAGGGTTAAAAATAAAACAAACAAAAATTTAAAGGGCTGGACTCAATTTAGCCCTTGTAGCACCCCATGAAAGTCCTTGAGCGAGGAACAAATATGTGAAATGAAGAAGAAGAGAAATAAAGGGCGGGGGCTAAAGGGTTAAAAATAAAACAAAAAAAAATTTAAAGGGCTGGACTCAATTTAGCCCTTGTAGCACCCCATGAAAGTCCTTGAGTGAGGAACAAATATGTGAAATGAAGAAGAAGAGAAATAAAATTATAGTTTTGATCAATTTTAACCCCGACCGGTTGAAGAAAGTTAAATTATAGCATACAATATTTGAATGAATAATGAATTTTAGGAGGCTAAAATTATAACCTGAGTTAATTTTAGCCCCTCCCAATTGGAGATGGCATTAATCACCTACTTTTTTTTTTGGGAAGCAAATTTCAATAAGGGACAAGCCCAAAGCAAAAGCTGCAGAGCCTGGAAAAACCAGTGCTCAGCATTAATCACCTACTTGAATTTTTTTTTCCGTAAAAATAAAGGATTAGGCGATATCAGTCCCACCTACTTGATTGGCTATAAAGAGTATTAACTATTAAAGACCACACCAATTTTGTATCATATCCATGCCATTCCACTAATTCTTGTCTGTGTGTATTGCCAAAAAAAAAAAAATCCTCGTCTGTGTGCAAGCACAATATATTCATGGTACAATTACAATAAAATCCCTGACGAATGAAACTAATGAAATGGCATGCCTAACGCATCATCCACCGTCCGACCATCCCACTTATCCTTCGTAGCTCTGTTCAACCGTTGGATGAACCCTTTGCTATACCCCTCATAATAGTGCAACAACTTTGCCATCACTACAGGGTCCTTTTCCTCCCACCAAACGTAGTCCTCACCCCTCGGCAACTTCCCGCCGGGCGAGGCCACCAAAGCCTTCCGCCGCCATTGTCACGTACTCTACCATGCCGTCTACAAGCTCCGGTGGAGCACCGGACCCTCTGCATTCCCAAAGTCACACACGTGCCATGCCACGCCGGATCGCCGACACCAATGCACGGTCGACATTGGCCTCTTCCATAACCGCAGGGCTTATGTTGACGACAAAGTTACGATCATTTTCTAGGACAGAAACTCCCATGGCGTTTGTTAAGTTCACGCTAACGAGCCTTACAATTACACGGTTTACTTGTTTCTTAGGGCTGTCCTCGCTAGGGTAAAGAAGGTGTTCGATGAAATTGCTGGCGTCGAGGACAATGCGGGTGGCTTTGTCGTTGGAGACGTAGAGGAGGTTGAAGCGCTGGCCGGCGGGAGAGTCCCGAGCGACGTCGTTTAGGACGGTGATGTCGAAGCCTTTGGATGCTTCGTGGTTTGCCCACAATGAGAGGATTCCGACCAAGACGACGGAAAGGAAGCGGATGAGGATTCCGGTGTTTGATGTGGAATCATAACTAGTTTCATGGTTTGTGACTGGTTGTCTGTGTAGGAGAGGTTGGAAGAGGGATTGTTGGTCCTCGATAACCACCATAGCTGGAGGACATGAAAGAAATATGGAAGTGATTGATGGATATAACACCAAGAAGCTAAGCATTATGAAAGCGAAACGAGTGGTTTCTAAATGGTTCGGTCCCATTCCATGTGCTTCGATTTCTTTTCCTTTATAATGATTGAACATCTATTACCTAGCTAAAAGGCACTAGCATTTGATCGGTTATGGCTTAATTAATTTTGTTTTGGCTTTTGTTTTCTCGATAGATTACAATTTTAGTACTTGTTTTCTAGCTAGTTTTGCTAATGTGATGAGTTTGTTTTTATATATAATTTCAAGTTTGGACTTTGTAATTTACGAAGACTTGCAATCAAATTTTACCTATGTAACTTGTGAGAAAATTAATGGAGAGCTGACTATATATGTGGACCCTAGTTGAAATTACTTGTGTGGGGATTAGTTAGTCTATAGTGCACCTCCTCTGCTCCTCATAGATTGGAACGGAACAATGAGAGAGTCTTTAGTCCACCAGGTGGACCAAAATGAACGGCCCAGATTTAATAACTAATATTTTTTTAATTTTTTTTGATGAAATGAACGGTCCAGATCTGCTATGGTGGAACTCCACCTGGTGGAGGACAGAATTTCCGCGGAAGAATGGCCGGTATATGACAAACATGAAATATCATACGTACAGACTTATTTGGTACGAGTGAAGCTTTCAATTTGAGTCAAAATTTTATTTTTGTTTGATTACTTTCGTAAAATGAGGTTCGAAAAAACTCATTTAGCACATTTATATAAGATACCTCAACTGCCAAAAATCTCTTCTAAAGTTCTAAGGGCATAAAATTTTTGTCGAAAATCTTTTTAGCAACTCAAGAACCTCACTTGAGTTTTTTTTTTTATTGGAATTTAGCCCGATTTGTGTCAACATCTCGTGCGTTACATGACTTTTGATGAAATTTATACTTTTATTTAATATTTTAAGAATTTTGATGTGCGTTCTAAGGAAGATCCTACAACTTTGTATAAACCAATTACACGATTTTTTTAACACAAAAAAAAATCTTAACTTTTGTTGGAGGGAGAATGATCATTTTGATCACTGAACTTTGTCAGATTTGACACTTTAGTCACTGAACTTTCGAAAATATCACTTTAATCACTGAACTATTACAGCGTTTATCACTTAAGTATCTCCGTTAGTTTTTTTCCGTTAAAACGATCTCTCTCCATTAAATTCAGGGGTATTTTAGGGATGTAAGACCAAAAAATCATTTCTCTGACTCACCTTCCATCAACCCAAATTTTCCTCCATTTTTGACTAAATTTCCCTTGGATTTCATCCATTTTTGTCTACGCAATCAAAAATCTCAAAGAGGATTTCACCCATTTTTATCTACCCACCCGTTTAGGGCATTTTGAGATCAACATTCACTATCTTGAATGCAAACAATTCTTAACAAATGTGAACAAAAACACTGCATATGAAGTTCTAAAAGATGTTTGCAATAACTGCAAGTTCAAAAATGATTTTTTTGGTCTTACATCCCTAAAATACCCCTGAATTTAACGGAGAGATATCGTTTTAACGGAAAAAATTAACGGAAGTACTAAAGTGATAGACGGTGTAATAGTTCAGTGACTAAAGTGATATTTTCGAAAGTTTAGTGACCAAAGTGTCAAATCTGGCAAAGTTTAGTGACCAAAGTGATCATTATCCATTTGTTGGACCTTTAAAAAGTCGTAAATGCAGTGAAATAGTGATATATATTAAACATTGAGCCTGAAAATAAAGTTAAGAAATATTCTTGCCTATACATAGCTGTATTTGTGCATCTTTTTATTTACTTTCATAAGGCCGAAAATAGAAAATAGAAAATAGAAAGTAAATGAAAATAAAAATAAAAATTGGGGCATATCTTCTTGCCACGATCAGCTTGTGGAAAAGGTGTCCAATTCAATTTTTGTACCTTTTCTTCTTGGTTTTGGTTTTAATTCTTCATACGCAACGAACTCCATTCCTGATTGTTGGTGCACCCTCGGCTCCCATATTAATTGCATCAACTTTCGTGCCCCGGAATTGCACCCCATTAATTTTATTTACTTTCATAAGCATAAATAAAAATAAATGGAAATAAAATTAAAATTGGGACTTGACGTCTCACCAACAAGTCATCAAGAAATGTGTCCCATTCTTTTTTTATTTTTTTTAAGGAAAAAAGACAATTTATCCCCCCTTCCACCCATCTCTAGTAGATGCAAGTAAATATTCAAATATGTGACCTCCATAGTATTGGTTTTATCAATAACCAACAAGCCAACTCACCGTCTTATTTTCTTTTTATCTTAAATCTTGATAATTTTATGAAATGAACTCTATTCCACATTGCTTGTTGGTGCACCTTCTTAGGCTCTTAAATAAACTGTTGGAATCAAATTAGTTATTGAAAATTGAGTAGAAGCGAATTTTGGCATGATTTTTTGAGAATCAATGAAAATTTTCCTTGTTGTAGCACACATCATTCATGAAATGCCATGTTGAGACTTGAATATTAAAATGACTAATTGCAACAATTTTCATGCCCAAAAGTACACTATTTTATTTATTTTCGTAAACAAAAATTAAAAAAAAATTGAGACATGAGTTATAGCGACAACTATTCGTCGAGAAATGTGTCACATTCAACTTAATTTTTGTTCTTTAATTTTGGTGTCACTGATCACTTCCATGCACAATCTTTCAAGTTCCTGCCAAAATTTTCTATTCCCATTAATTAATACAACACATCCTTATGGTTGCTAGTTGCTACGATGCTACACAAGAACCACAACATTGCTTTGTCTCCTTTTCTTTCTATAAGGTCTCTCGATCTCATCAATAAGAAAGAAACTCATTGATATATCCATTACAAGAGTCATCTCAAACCTCTTGGCCGCATATAATTAGCCACTAGTATGTAAATGTGCACCTCCCCATATATGTATATGCTACATTCTATCAATCTATCCCCCAATCTTAAACACCAATATGTAGTTGGGGAAGTCTACTTGAACCTTTTCAAGTGATTAGAATCACCATCAGACACATCATAGTGAACAAACTTCGCAGGCAATGCAAATTTGCCGTAGCAGCAGCTGCTGAGGTAGAAGGGCCAGAAGGTACTACTGCACCGAAAACTGTTGATCCACTCGAATTTGTTGTGTTTAAAACCGATGAACTTGTGCTGCAAACCCAATTGCATATATACAAGTCAGAATTTGACCTTTCTCACTAAAAATGGTGGTGGGAAAACTTACTTAAGCAGAGAGGCGGATGGGAGGGTTACCTAGTGGATGGAAATTGACATGTCCCAGTACCTGAAAACAGTGTTGGATAATAAGAAAAATGAAATGTGTGAAAATAAAGGAATTGAACTTAAGGCATAAGCTAATGCTCTTATCGAATATCTCACATAAGAGGACGCGCTTCATATTGTCAATTTGGACTATATCTTTTAACTAACATTAATTAATGGTTTTCGCAACATAACATGTCAAACATTTTTACTAGCAGAAAATCATACAAAGAAAGGTTTGAAAAAAGAAAAGGAAAATAAACAGTTGGCATCTTACTTGGGTCAGTGCTAGTGATGACAGCAGTGCCACCAAAATTGCAACTATTTGGAACTGGATTCTTCTGATAATAGGTATTGAATGCATAAGAAGCATGGTCTCGGATAGTGTTCGGGTTGTAACAGCTTCGACCAAGCTGAATTTCTGAACAATCAGTGCCACCATAGCCACAAGCATAGTCTAAAGCAACTTGTAATGCCATTTGTGATGCACTTTGGCTAGCAACACACCAGCTTGCAGAAGTGGATGATGTTGTGGTAGTAGAAGAAGGGGTTGTAGTGACCGGAGAGGTTGAATCTGGTGTGGAAGTTGGGTTCATAATTGGAGTGGGAGTGGTGGGAGTTATAGTAGGAACTGTTGTTATTGGAGTTGTGATGTCCTTTTGGGTTGTGGAAATTGAAGTAGTGAAGTGTAGCTGTTTCTCTTCATGGCTCTGATCTTTAATTCTCACGACCTTCAAACCTGTACTAGAAATGACAACTAAAGTAAAACTTTACTTTTTCTACTCAGTGCTTTTTGAACATGGAAATAATAGTGCCAAATCTGAATTGTTCCTGATTTCAAATCAACATCATCCTATGAAACAATTTCAAAGGCCAGAAAGTTAAGCTTGTGATATATGGGTACCCAAAACTAGCTGAACAATCTATCCCTATGGGTGCAAAGTCTTCTTTTCGGACATTAAAGAAAATAGTAAGAACGTACTATAAAGTCTAGTGAAGTATATATACAAGGAAAAACTAGGAAGGGGAAAAAGTGAAATTGAACATCATCATAGAAAATTTGAAAAAACAAGTAGTACTATAAACCCTGCTTCTGAAAAGAGAGAGCGCCAGAAATTTGGAGAATAAATAGTCATCTTCAGGAAAACTATACCTACAAAGATTCAAAATGAAATTTGTTATATATGTGCAAAAAAAATTGTGTACCTTAAAACAAGAAGAAAAATGAGAGAAAGAATTATGTTTGCAAGGATTTGATATGAACTTCCATTGATGTCCAACATTGTTAAGCAATACAAGTTTGGCTATAAAGTAAGAATCCAGAAGAAGAGCCACATTTGAAATGACAGAAATCATTCTGAGCAAGGAAATTGCATATTCATTTGTCAATCTAAACTCTTGACTCAAAAATTAGATTCTCAATGAACACATAGCTAGATTCTTATTAGTAGCCGAAAGTTGATGTGAAGAGGATAATTAAGGAATATAATTTCACTTGTCAAAGACAGAAAAAAACAAAGAAAAAGATAAAGAAGCGAATGGGATTATTGCCGCATATATTAATCAACAAAAGAAAATGAGAGATGCTGTCACATTAGATCGATTAAAAAGAAAACCAAATATAAAACTGTAAAGAAGCAACTCAAAGCTCAAAACAAGACAAAGGATTCACCTGAACAGAAGAAATGACCCAATAGGATCAGGAATACTATTAAACCATAGTTAAACCTTACACCAATCATCATCACCATCCTCTTTTCTTCTCCTTCTGCTTCTGCTTCTTGTTGTTCTTCTTCGTTATCAATACTGTTGTTGAATCTAGTTAGTTCTACTTTTCTTTGGTTTGAAAGAAAGAAAGAGAAGGAGATATATGTTGAACCGGAGAAGCATCAATGATGTTGTTGAAAAGAAGGGGTTTTTGTACCCCTTTGTCCATTTTCATGTACTAAAATAATATATATATATATATATATATATATATATGTTTTAAAGCAAATGCAACCCAGAGAGAGAGAGAGAGAGAGAGAGAGAGAGAGAGAGAGAGAGAGAGAGAGAGATGGGTTGTTAGTGCAGTGTAGGGGGGGGGGGTGCAAGCAAGGGAGGGTGCAAAAAGGAGGGAAAAGTGAGGAAGGGAAGAAGGTTGAAGAAAAAGTAAAGAGAGAGAGAGAAATATTTGGAATTAGGTTTGGTTTGTGGGCTTGGTTAGTGATGATTGTAATGATGGTGGTGATGTGTTCATTTTGCCTTTCTCTCTTTTCTCTTACACTCTTTTTTTGTTGTTTGATACCACTAATCTGGTAGCCATTAACCACCCATGCATATTCCAAAATCCTTAGCAGGTTGAGGCAAAATTGGTGGCCGAACTAGTCTGTAATACTCCGGATGCCCTGAAGATTAATAAAAGTGACATCAATTATCTTTAGTAAAGTCTCTCTCTCTCTCTCTCTCTCCTTCTTCCTTTTGGGTTTTGCTTGTGGTTGAGATGATTTTCTTGCAAGGCTTTGTGATTGGGTTGGGAAGAAGTGTAACTACCCACTGCATAAGCAACAAGCATATTGATATCTTTACACGCATTTTTTTAAATTATATAACAACTATTTATTTGTAAGTGGATTGAACTCAAGACTTCCTACTTACGAAGGAAAAACTTACATCTCTAAACCAAATGGTCTCGAATTTCTTGTTAGAATGCATTATTTTGTCCCATGTTATCTTGTCAAATTCTTCACTTAAACATTGTTGTAGACTTGTAGTCAGTTGGTAGCTAACGATTCCTTACATGCAAACAAAGCAACCATATATTACATGTATATGTTAGCTTACAAGCTCAACCTCTACTAATATTTGACTACTTGCCTACACTCCTAATTAGCATTTATGCTTAGTCTTTGATTAACATTTCAACTAGCTAGGATTGATTAATGTTGGTATTCTGGATCTGTATGGGGGGCACCAATATGAGAAAGTAAATTGAATTAATGAATGAATTGAGTCTTAAAGTGGACTGTCTAGAATTCTATCCCCCCCCCCCCCCCCCCCCCGGCGTCCAAATACCATTGTCAAAAAAAAAAAAAGAATTCTATCCTACTCCTGCACTTTTGACCAATTGAATTCCAAATATACCGTGTATAATCTACTAACCCTAGTCTCTGCTTTATGCTTTGGTTCTAAAGAAAGGCAGTTCTTGATTGTTACTCCCATAATCCCATTAGTATTTAGTGGGAATGTTTTTGATTGAGACTATGGAGTATAAAATTATTGGGAGGCTAAGATTCAGTCTTTTATTATAATTTCTTTGTAGCTATCATAAACATCTTTATTGACAAACATTATATTAATTTATGTACCTAAATTATTCAGGCACCTTAATTATACTCTCCACAAATGCCCTTATAACTTTTTAGTTAAGAGTCTTGGAGCAATTTGGAAGAAAAGTAAGGGTTTAACAAATTTTCTATACAACTATGGTATACTTCTACCTGCCACATGCTAGTTATGTGACAATTTTTACACTAAGGACATAGTACACATAAATTCTTTCATTAGTTGCATATTGATCGGTTCAACCAATTTTCGATATCTACAAGATGTGCGCCAAAATTACCGAACGCATCAAAAGACTCGTTTATATATAATTTTTATAGTTGGAGATGTGGTCAAATTTGTTGTCCACATCTCTCACCAAATGGAGACTCACTAATTTAAGCGAGTTTACTATGGTAAATGTATAATGTGTAAAGAGAGTGAGGCACATGAAAGATGTTAAGATAAAATGTTCATTGAATTGCCTAAAGATAACTAGAAAAGCAAAATTGTATGTGCGGGATTTTAAACACTCCACAAAAAATACTTATATTAGTACAATAAAGTGTGTCTCACAACTCACATGAGTTCATCACTATGCTTCGATTCTTCACAAAAAGTTGTGTTATATAACATGACATTTTACACATGTACGGACAAATTTACACATTCCTCACAAGAAACTCTAAACTGTCAGAAATTCATTTTTGTGCCCCAATTCTTGTTTTTTTTTTAAAAAATTTCTTTTCTAAATTCTTTGGTTAGTGTCATTTGAAAAAAAAAAATTCCTTAGCTGTTAACACTCCGTACTAATTTCATACGCTGCAATTTAATCCCATCTTTCCTATTGCACTGCTTTGCTATTTTATATCCTCTATTAGGGGGTTAGATAGAAATCAGATAACAGAAAACAAGAGCCACAAGAAATGACACCATGTTGTTGCTCTTTCACTTCTTCAACCTCAATATCCAAATTCATCTCAGACAAACCACACCTCTCCATGCTAGAAACCCAATGTACCAACATGAAAGACCTCCAGAAGATCCATGCCCACCTCATCAAAACTGGCCTAGCCAATGACACAGTTGCCGCCAGCCGTGTCTTGGCCTTTTGTGCCTCCCAAGCTGGAAACATCAACTATGCTTACATGGTTTTCAGACATATCCAGAACCCAAACCTCTTCATCTGGAACACCATCATTAGAGGTTTCTCTCAAAGCTCAAACCCAGAAGCTGCAATCTCTCTTTTCATTGACATGTTGGTCACTTCAACAATTGAGCCAAACAGATTGACTTACCCTTCAGTGTTTAAGGCTTATGCTCAAGTGGGTCTAGCCCATGATGGAGCTCAGCTTCATGGGAGAGTTGTAAAATTGGGTCTTGAAAATGACCAGTTTATAAGGAACACTATCATACACATGTACTCAAACTGTGGGTTTTTGAGTGAAGCAAGACGAATGTTTGAGGAAGACTTGGAATTTGACATTGTGGCATGGAATTCTATGATAATGGGCCTTTCCAAATGTGGTGAAGTCAGTGAATCTAGAAGGCTGTTTGATAAAATGCCTCAAAGGAATTCGATTTCGTGGAATTCGATGATTGGCGGGTACGTTAGGAATGGAAGGTACACAGAAGCATTTGATCTTTTTGGTGAAATGCAAAATGAGAAAATTAAGCCTAGTGAGTTTACAATGGTGAGCCTGTTGAATGCCTCAGCTCAATTAGGAGCAATTAGGCAAGGGGAGTGGATTCATGAATATATAAGGAAAAATCACATTCAACTCAATCCCATTGTTGTCACAGCAATTATCAATATGTATTGCAAGTGTGGAAGCATTGAGAAAGCTGTTCATGTGTTTGAGGCAACTCCTAAAACAGGGTTGTCTTGTTGGAACTCCATCATTATGGGCTTAGCCACTAATGGTTGTGAAGAAGAAGCAGTTGAGCTATTCTCAAAGCTCGAATCTTCGAGTTTTGTACCGGATGATGTAAGTTTTCTTGGTGTTCTAACCGCGTGTAGTCACTCGGGCATGGTGGAGAAAGCAAGGAGTTATTTTTCAGTAATGAGAGAAACATATAAGATTGCACCATCCATTAAGCACTATAGTTGCATGGTTGATGTGCTAGGCAGAGCTGGCCTTCTTGAAGAAGCAGAGAAGCTCATAGTTAGTATGCCAATAAAAGCTGACGCAATTATTTGGGGTTCTTTGCTGTCATCTTGTAGGAAGCACAGAGACATTGAGATGGCTAAGCGAGCAGCGAAGCATGTGGTTGAATTGGATCCAAGTGACAGTTGTGGTTATGTGCTCATGTCAAATGTTTATGCTGCCTCTAGTCAATTTCATGAAGCAATGCAGGAAAGGCTTTCAATGAGAGAACAGAAGATTGAGAAAGAACCGGGTTGTAGTTTGATCGAAGTGGATGGAGAGGTTCATGAGTTTATAGCTGGTGGAAGGCTGCATCAGAAAGCCCCAGAGATTTATTCTCTATTGAACAACTTGGGATTTATGTTACAAAGAAATGCAATAGGTTATGATGAACTTGCTTCCATATAGATTACGAAAATTATTGCGCTTTGAAAAGCCTTTCTTGTGTTCCTTACATGATGTATATACCTAACAAAGGTTACATTAACAGGAAAAGCCAGCAGTAATCTAAAAGGTATGTGAAGATAGAAACTCATGCTAAAATTACACGTAACGATACATATGAAGAATATTAATGCCAGATACTAATGGAGGCTGCAATCATGTTTCAAGTCTTTGACATGGTTCGGCCTGATGCCCAGGAATATACCTCAGGGGGCACATTGCCATTAGTGAGCAGATTTGGTGGAAGTCCATATAAATCTGACATATCCAGGTGGTGGTGGTGGTGACGACCGTTTTGGTATTGTTGGTTTTGCAAAGCTGCAGCTACTTCATCTTCATCCAGTGGAAGACGATCAAACGTTGCATTCATGAAGGATGCAGCCATGATCACAACAGGCCCCGAAGCAATGAGTGCACCTACGACACCCCCACCCACAACCTGCCCCTGAGCCCCAGCTAAGTAGATGGTCAGACCTGTAATCCCAGGAGGCGCTGGAGGGGGCAGGATTGATCCAAGCAACGAGAGGATTTCAAACCGGCCGTGGAGGGTCACAATGGCACCGGAAGAAGCTGGTTGCCGCAGTGTGACATTGGTTACACAGCCACTTCCACTAAGTATGCAAATGCCCCTTTGTTTCCTCCTTGCGAAGTTGGTTAAACTTTCACTCACGTCACAGCCTGAACTCACTTCCATAGCATGTGCACGAAGCGCATTAGCACTGTCGCGGGTGACAATGATAGGTGGCTTCGGCTTGTTTTTAGAACCCGCTGGCCTGCCACGAGGCCGCCTGATTGTCTCCCCCTCGGATGCTGAAGAAACCGGCTGCACTGGCTTTGGTAATTTGGGTGCCATAAGTAAGGCATCAATGCCGGGCCTGTGGTGATTGTTACCTTTATCTGCATCTTGGCTTCGATCAACTGACGTTTTCGACACAACATTAGGTACTGTTAGATCTGCACCTCCTGCCATTTTCTCATACACCAGTGGGAGAGCACACGCACTATGCAGCGATCAGAGATTCACCATGAGCTGTATTCAGGATGTGGGTATATATACAAACATTTGTGCCAATAGTTTATCAGCAAACCAGAAAGAATGAACCAGAATTAGGAGATGTTTAAGTGATACCAACCTTATAATTATCACTAGTTTTATTGAACTCCAATGTCACTCTCACTGCCTACCTCCCAACTGATTTTTCCTTCATGTTAATCGCCTTCCCTAACAGGTAGTCAGATATTACATGTATTATACTTAAATCATTCACAAACCTTACAAGTCGGTTAATTTAAGCCTAAACAACCAACAATTACCTTCCTTTAATTTCAGCTGAGGGATTTATGTTTAAGGACTTTTAATGTGCAGTACAATGCCTTGAAGATATGTACTAGACAATATCTGAAACTCTTAACAACCCCAATCACATGGCTTTTTCACTAGAAAAATTAAAACTGGCAAAGCTGTCCCCTTGAATTCAAAAATTATGCCCCAACAGAGTTTCGTAGGATACAACATTAGGGCAGAAGGCACAAAACAATAACTTCTCTGTTCAGAGTATGTACAAGTGGACAACCAGCCAGAACCACTGTGATTCTGAACTATAACACCCTACTTTGCCAACTCCAAACTCGCTACAATCCCAACGGGGAAAAGAAAAAGGGGACCAAAAAAAAACAGTTAGTATGTCCGCTGCCAAATTTGGTGCAACTGCTGAGGCGACAAGTCTGGAACACCACCCAACGATAATTCATTGAGGCTTTGACGTTGACGTTCCTGTGTTATGCCCATTTGAGAATTATAGAAATCAGGGTATCCCATGGATCCATAATGCTGCAGCTGTGAGGGAACCTGTCCAGCCTGTTCTTGTCGATATCCTGCATACTGTTGACTCTGCCCAAGTAAGTTGTTATAGGCACTGTCTGGAACGGAAGACAAAGTTCTCGAACTCTGGTATCAACAGCAAAAGAGTATTTAAAAAAGAGAGAATTGAATTATCAATGCGGAACTAATCAAGCATGATTGATGAAACACACATAGCAAACAATACGTGGCTGACACAAAAAACGCAGAAATTATATTTCTATGCTTCAAGAAAGGAAATTTATGATCCGCATAAAATGCACCAATAATCACATAAATCCCATTAGAACCTATTATCTTTGGTTTAATAATGGTGACATTACAACCAATTGCAAATCCTTGAACACCTTCATTTTTTTTATTAACAATACATGTGAGAAGAAAGATGAAAGATAATTCTCATTAGTAAAAGCCAGATAAGAGAAGTATCAAAATGCCTGTGTACCTGGTGAAGAGGGGTTAAATGGTTTCCATCCTTGTACTGAGCACGAAAAACATCATCATAGTCCCTAGTGCTGATGGGAGCAACAGATGAGTTGGGCAAAAAATTACCGTGAACATTGGTAGAGGTCCCAAAACTTCCATGGCCACCAGCAGCAGCAGAAGGTGGCACTCTGCTTATAGAGGCACCATTTCTGTACTGAGGAAAGCTGTACTCCATGCCTGCCACAGATTGATGGAGCCCAGTACCACCTACATATGCTTGCTGCAATGTCGATGGCGTACGCGAAAAGCTTTGAGGTGGGGAGGGGTAGCCAATAATATTTGCTAATTGTTCGTAAATAGGTTGAGAGTATGACCGAGCTGTAAGGTGCTGAGGAAGCACAGAAGATGCCTCAGGTAAAGGCAAGGCACCAGGTCTCAGAGCCTGTATGATTTAATTGCCACAGATATCAGCACGGTCGTATTTAACTTGGTCTTTGAAAATTGCAAATGGACCTTTTTTTGGTCTGAAAATAAGGGTTCAATAAACAAGGGTTTATTTCACTGGACCATACACATCACATGGGTGTGATGCACAGAAGGGTCACCCATTGCTTACCTCAGACATGGAAATGGTTGGACTGTTTACAGATGAAACTGCACTGCTGTATCTTGAAGGCATCGATGGTGTCCCCAACAGCTGTGAGTATGGAAGATCAGAACCTCTTAAAGACTGAAAAGTTGACTCCAAAAGATCACTTCGTATAGAATCTAAATATGCCTGCAGAAATTTTTGTATGAGAAAAAAATAATGAAAAATACTTAAATCTGTCATTGCAGTATTAGAAGTTCTAAACAGAGCAAGGAAATTTGACGAAAAAGATCAATAAACATTGCAAATACATACAAGTTCATCCATGCATAGAAGATGAACTATTTAACATTATGCAAGATGGGCAACAATGAATATGAATTGCATATAATGGAGACATTATTGTGAGTATGATAGGTGCTCTACCAGAGGACTGTGCAGACACGTGAACATGAAATTGCACAAGAAAACCCCAATGCCACCAAACCAACAACTTGCTAAATAATTGAATCTGCTTAAAATATAGAAATGGTCACTGCATAAATGCAAAAGAAAATAGTAGCCTAAATATTTAATTTCTTTGACACTGTCTTGTTCAGGATGTGACAAAAGGTCAGCTCCACAAAATCCTTTTTGACTTCCAAGAGTAAAATGGCATTTCTTTTGCACAGAAAAAACCCCAAATTGTGGAGCGCTACGGTGGAACCTCATTTGATAGGTAAAACTCAGTTACAAATTGATTGAGGCCAAATATATAATGCTACAACTTCCAGCAGATCGGAATTGGAAACTGAGGGCAACATAAAGCTTCAGAGCCACAAGTATAGTCAATCCATTAAGCCAACGCTTTGAACAGCAAATGACTTTACATGAGATACAAATCATGGCTCCATTGCATGGAAACAGCTC
The DNA here is from genome assembly GCA_030142095.1 of Rubus idaeus. NCBI lineage: Eukaryota > Viridiplantae > Streptophyta > Magnoliopsida > Rosales > Rosaceae > Rubus > Rubus idaeus. The sequence goes on from CM057970.1 coordinate 34,862,098, forward strand.
TTTGTCCAATACTTGATTCTACTATCCTTCAGCTACAATAAATGTAAAACTAGGCCACTAGAAACGTCATTCCAATGCGCATAAGCAACTTTTGTTCAAATTCAGTCAAAAAATAAAAACCCTATCAATAATTCAGCAGCAGACACAACCATAATCAGCGAATGCAGTAAGAGAACTTCCATAATCACAGAATGCAGTAGTTTATGAAAACTAACTCTATTACATGCAGAAATGGCTAATAGGATTACCATATCACTTGGAAGAGGTGCAATATTTCTTAATTTGGGTTCTTCTCTTGCAAAAGACAATCCAGAACTTGCTCTTAGAATGTTGTCAGAACTAAAATCAGGTAGAGATGAGATGTCTTTATGCCCTAGGGCTTCAAGAATATCATGTTTTATTAGCTCCGGCTGTGAATGTACGGGCAAATCATAATATGTAGCATCTATGGTTGCTCTCCCATTGTCGTATAAGGATCCAAGGAGCTCGTCATGATTGTACCCTGAATTTCTGAACAGGAGAAAAATCAAAGCATTAGGAGAAATTACAGCTAAAATATGATAGGAACCGAGTGAAGGACTCATGCCTGGTATCCAAGTGCCCAGAAAATGAAGCATCTGTTGCTGCATAGGCTCCTCCCAAGTCATTTTGGAAGGATTGCGACCTTGAAGCAGAATTATTGCCTGATTTGTAGGTGCCAAAACTCAAATGAGAACAATCAGCAGCCAATTCTTGCAAATTATTTGGAAGGACTACTGTACACTGATCGTCGGTCTCCTCCTTTCCTAAACTCAGATGCTGCATGTTTATAGTAGCTGATGATACAGCCACAACAACATCATCCGACATAGAACGATTTGGATATGACAAATTTGAGACAGTAGCGTTTCCTGAATTATACAAAAGCAGTGAAGACTATTAAGAAAAGGTAACAAAAAGTTCTCTGAACAATAAACATTTAGTATGAAAAGACAATTTTAACAGTTCACTAAAAGCAATAGACTGAGTATATCAGCACATAAATAACAAAAACCTTATCAGCTTGCTATATAAGTCACCCAATTTTCAGGGAAAGAAAGCCAAAAAATGTGAAACTATAGGCGCCAAGAAAGGCCGAAGGGAAAAAATGAGACAACAGTATGTAGAGACATATGTTTCACTTAGCCAAGGATGATATATCTAACTTGAATCAAACAAGCAAGAAATAAATCATACCATGTAATATCTTACTAACGATCCATATTCGCATTCTGCACTTACTAACTATCCTATCACAATAAGTACCACGCTTTTCATAAATGTTATCATCAAAATACATAACTATATGAGAAGAAGTAAATGATAGACAAAGATTATGTTTGATCTGTACTCTAGCTAGTCATTAGCAATGATCTCTTATATACTATAATAAAAAAGACAGAAAACAGTTACCCCAACATTATAGGTAAACCAAAAATTATTACCTTCCTCATTCTCATTTGTGCACCTATGAGAGCCATAGGACCTTGAATTAGACAAATTGTCAATACGATAAGATCTTCCGCCAGAAGCATCAACAAATTTCTGTCTACCAGAAGCATTGTGGTCAGAACTACGATTTTCATTACTAAAACCCACCTCTGACACTTGGACCTTATCTGACTGGTAATCCCTCGGCATGTTGGATTCATTAATATACGAGTTAGACCTGTTAGTATGCGTCTCCACATTTGCACTTAATGCTGATGACCCACTAGCTGCTATTGGCTGCTCAATCACAGGCCATTCATCACGGAAAGCATTCTGTCCAGCAGTATCGCCAGAATTTTGGGAAGATCCAACATTGTAATTAAACGAATTTGTTTCAAATGCATCCTGATGCAAAGAAGATGTCTCGGATGATATATGTGAGCCCTTGCTGGGGTTCCTACCCAATTTAACAATGTCAGCCATTGAAAAATGTCCTGAGCTGGTGGTCAACCAAGAAGATTGATTTCCTTGGGAAGGTTGCATGGATGCAGAGATGGCATCACCTGACCCTATTGAAGTACTAAAAGAATCACTGCAACAGACATTAACAGATGATTTGACATGAGTAATTAAACAAAGAGCAGAGTATGTGACTAATCTGACAGATTGACTGTTTGCTATTCTGATTTAACAATGGTATTAACAACAAAACTAAAAATCATGTAGCATGCAATCCTGCAGCGTTCAAACCACTCAATTAAACAATTTTTAGCAAAGAAAACCGGGGGATGGGATTCTCTTCCACTATCCTTTCCCATTTATCCATCTTTACACACCAATACCTGTCCCTTGTACCATGCAAAAGTTGATAGAATTTAACCATCATCAAGCTATCGTAAATCAGCCAAGGTATTGCTTCCACACATAATGTATCAATACAAACCCTCTGATAGTGGTAGACTAGCTTCCTATAAGGGTAGACCAACTCCATGCAGTTGTAGACTGGCTCCTCGATGGTGTGGAGTTGTCTATCACTGTCGGAAGCTAGTCTACCACTGTAGAGAGCGAGTCTACTACCGAAATAAATGTATTGATACATTAATGTACCCAAGGGGAACCCGACAAAGACAAATGAATTCTAGACTAACTTATGATATCATGCTTCATTCCTCCCATAGGTAGTTTTGTAAAAGAAAACAGGAGAATCACACTAGAATCTCATAGTAGAACTTGCCTGTGAGATGAAGGTTGCTGGTTTGCAGTTCTTCCTGTAACATGAAAAACAGAAGGATGAGGTTAAGGAGCAGCAAAACCATTTTGTCTCTTGTATGCAGCTTTACCAAGCTCTAAAAGGAGGAACACAAAACTTTGAAATTAAGAACATGCAATACTGAAATGGACAACCATGCCACCCATACAAGTACTAGACAAGTTCAACATACCATTGTAACTCGTTTGAGTTGATCCACACGATCCAGCAATATGTTCACTAGTAACTCTAACTCCACGATTCAAACCACCATTGTGAACTCGCGGCCTGGACTCTTGTGTCTCCTTCATCTGAAATTTTTTAAAAACAGCATGAACTATTAATACAATGTAAATAAAGAAGAAAAAAACATAATGCAGAATAATCATGTAAATTGCATTATACTTAATCTAACTTGAAATAGGTGACAGAGACATAGCGAAGAATGGAAAGTAAAGATTTTTCTCATTACACAAGCAAACAAGCTGCAAGGCAGAGAATAGTTATTAAAACTTATTTTCTATTCCCAAAAATCCTTACTGTTATTAAACCACATTTATCCCCATGCACAAGACGAGTAGATGAAAAATCAAAACCATTTAAGCTGCACGCTACATGACAGAAAGTTAATATTGAACTTATTTTACACTAGGAAGAAACTTGAAATTAGCGAATTTTCACAAGGGTACCTCTTTCCTTCTTTCACGTTTGCTCTTCACTTCGTGAAAAGTATCTACACAATTGCAAATTACTAAGTCAATGATGACTTTGAAGAGTAATTAAATCCAAAAGAAGTAGAAGAAAATTTCATCAATTAGATAAAAATTGAAGTCTAACATACTATAAGAATCAGCACAGAAAAGCTTTTATATTAAACTCAAATTGTCATATATTGATAAGTCAAATCACTATGTCCCCATCATAAATCGACAGAGACATCCTAAAAGGTGTTTTAGTTAAATTGTTACTGAAATAGCAATCGGTTAACCACTAACCTGGATTTGTCATCTATGTATGTCTTTAACAGAAACTATAAGTATTTTCTACTATTCAAATAAAGCAACTCTTTGAGTCCAATATTTTCATACTTTTCCTTCAATTTCTACCCACTGGATTTCTTAGCATCGCAATACATGGAGGCAAAAAGAAAAAGAAAATTTCTTCTGCATTGCTTGGATGAGAAAAACAGCACCTTGTCTAGGACTACAAAAGATATTACAATCATGAATCTGTTTAAAAATTAAAAGAAATAAGATTAATACAGCATAGTCAATCCAGTCCAACCATTTGGTCCTCATACTATAATTTTCCGGGCAACAACAAATCAAATTTAAGCAAAAAAAAAAAAGTCCAAAATTTCATAGCGATATGTTAAATTCATACGGAAAAAAAAATTCCTCCGCAGTCAATAACGGCTGTGCCACAAGCCCACAACATTCAGAGCCTTGCTACATCCTTATCTCCTCCCAAATTTCACATCAACCAAACACAAAAACCACCAAAAAGGAAATAAAAACCAAGTCTTTTCATTCCATTCCCCAAAAGAAAGCATCCAATTTCTTTTTTTTATTTATAAAATATTTAATAAATACAATTAACAACGAAGAAGACATTGATAAAAAGGTGGTGGCGTAGTAACCTAAAGAGAGGAGGCGCTGTACGGCTTCGTTGGGGTCCATGTTACAGTCTTTAAGCACGGCGTAGATCTCAGCCTCCGGGCAGTTAACGACCTCCTTGAGGCTCTGTATCATCTTCTTCGTCCCCGGCAGAAACTGTTGCCCTACTCCATTCTTGCTCTCGCTGCCCATCCTTATCGCGCTAAAAAAGTTAAAGGATGAAAATTTTCGCCGGAAAATTTTGTTTGCGGCTCTCGCTGAAGATTTTCCGATCAGCCAAAACACAAAAACCCTCACAGTCTCTCACTCTCTCTATCGCTGAAACGACATTACAAATAAACCTTTCTCTCTCTATCGTTTTGGCTTTTATATACGCCCCCGGTTTTTTTCTTTCTTTCTTTTCTTGGTGGACTGATTAAGTATTCGAATCACAAACAGCAAGTCAGAAAGACCTGCTATTTTCACTGACTGTTGTTTCACTATTCCTCACAGACGGTTTTATATGGGCCACGACGTCCGGTGGGCCCTATTTATAAGAAGGGATAGGCGGTCGTGGAGATTGTGGGATTTGAGACTGTAAGACTGGCTGTGAGATTAGAAGGATTTTTGGGCTTTTTCTAACTTTTTTTATTGTTCAAATAAGAAAAAAACTTGCAAGTTGCAACACAAAAGCTCTAAAAGAGCTTGAAAAAGCACCAGGACTTTAAGAGGTTGACCAAGCTTCCACAAATGTTGATCATGTAGCCAACATTAACAAGATCATCTATTGTGAAATTTGCTTCACGAAGAACATGAGAGAAGTTGATCGCTTCAAAAGTTCAAATTGTGGCTAGCCAGACAATGTCTTTGACAAATGCATTAAGTCATCAAGGGATAGCAGAGGCATTTTTCACACAATCAATAATGAGTTTGGAGTCTCCTTTAACTATAAGTCTTCTATAATTTCGTTGTAAAACCCTACTTAGTCATTATCGTAGTGCAAGAAGTCAAGAATTTCTATGTGAGGCATCATGTACCACTCTCCCATGTTTCGGTTAGGGTCCAAATCCAAGTAATTTTGTTAGCTATTCTCAAAAAGGATGAGATTCGATTATTCGAACAATTGGTTCATCTTTGGGCTCCTACCTTGATCATGATTGACGGTTTTTGGTTATAAAAGCATAGGTATGAGTTCAAATCCTTATCAACACTGACTATTTGTTAACGATACGAAACAAGTATCATATGCGTATATAACTTGTTCAGTTTGCAAGGAATTGACTTTAACTTGTGAGAAAGTAGAGAATTTGTGGTTGTTTTGTGCAAATTAGAAAAATTATGATGCATTTTATCAAAATTAAAAAGCCAAGGATAAATTGGGACATGAGAAATAAGGTTAACTTGCAACTTGCAAGCCGCATCCTCCATAAGAAGAAGCCATTCATGTGAGTCAAACAAAAAAAAAACATTTGAGGCCAGTAAAACAGAGAAAATTAATTCCAATTGGCAGAGTATCCCCGACCTCTTTCACTCACTGTGTGGCAAACCCAGAAACTCTATGACTCATGCAGCCTCACTGCAAAGCTCTCCACGTGTCCATGTTAAACGCTCCACACGTGCTCACCCATATTTCCTAGAAGACCCTCTCTCTTCTCTTTGGCCTCTCAGACAACTTCATCAAACTTCTCTCTGGTACGTTTTGAGTTTCATTGTTGTATTCGGTTTGGTTTTTCTTTCCTTATTGTCTCAGCAAATATTTGGTAACATTGTTTTTACAAGTTTCCATGTTTATAACATCATAATTATTATGTTCTCTCTAGGCTAAATTTTTAATCTTTCTTCTAAGTTAATCTTATTGATCGATTCATGGAATTTGATTAGTCGTATACAAGTGGCTGAGCTTTAATCTTTAATTGGAATTTAAGCTTGAGTATAATTGTATGTGAAAGATTTGAACTTCCCTTCAAAATAAGAAAGAAGAAAATAGAAAATGTAATGATGCTCTCATTCAATCTTGTATATGTGCTGGCACTGATGCTCTTCTATGCTAGACTTAATTATGTATTCAGAATCTCAGATTTTTCTTATCTTGCCCCCTTTTGAACATTGAGGAAACATGGAAAATTGCAATAGCTTTAGAGTTCAAAATCAGCTTTGGGTGTTTTTGAGATGTATATCAGTTTGGGGCAGCAGGAAATTAGAAGTTATTGTTGGTTGTGAAGTTGATATCGAGTTCCTGGAATGGAAGCCTGTTGATATGTGTGTAATTGTCGCAAGACGTATATGCGTGTGGTTACCTTATACTTGTGATCGCAATTTACGTTTTGGTTGCTTTAATTTGCTCCCAGAAGAATATGAATGTTGAGGTTTTTTTATCATAGGCTTTGATATACAGTGCATAGATAATAGAGGTTTGAATGAAGACAGCTCCTGTGAAAAACAACATGAATAAGCAAGAGGATCAGAAAAGCCACTCTAATAGTACAGATGTCAGTCCAGCTAGAGATCTTTGGACTGATGGACTCATTTGTGCATTTGAATTTGTTCGACGGCATAAAAAGGTCCTTTCGGAAAAATATGTTGTTAGAGAGGTGGCAAACAAACAAGTTTCATCACCTGAGCTGAATAATTCCCAACACTCAAGAAAGAATATAAACAACTCATGTGATTCTTCACCGAAAAGAGATTATGGAATTGGTCAGAATGATATGCAAGAAGGCCGTAACTGCAACCAGGATTCTCACTCAGGCCATTTCTGTGGGAGAGGTCGTCTTCCCAAAAGTTGTTGGGTACCAATTGGCTGGGATAGGATTTCTGAACTGCTCCAGACAGTGCAAGTTGATGATGGCTGGGTCTCGCAGCCTATGGACTTTGTAGACAACGATGATGATGTTTCTGTAGCAGATGTGGCAGCTCCTTACTGGGAACGTCCAGTAGGGCCCACTTGGTGGTGTCACGTAGCTGCTGGTCATCCATGGGTCAATTCATGGCTGAGTACTGCTCAATGGCTGCATCCTGCTGTCAGTATTGCTTTGCGAGATGAAAGTAGGCTAATAAGTGATCGAATGAAGCACCTTCTGTATGAGGTAAAACGCTTGTGCACCTCTGAAAATAACTATTTATGCCTTGGTTGATATGTCATGATTGGATACTTTGTACCTTAAGACGGTTTAACCTGAACCTTAAGGGAATGGGTTATTTACTATCATCTTAAGACAGTTGACATGTCATTGATATATCGACCCATAATCTGTATCTGTAACATTGACACAGAAAAGTTAGTAATACGGTTTAAATTGAAAAATGGATACAGTTTGCATGGTTCATATGTATAAAGGTTGGCCTCTTGGATATCATTGTGCCATCTGTGCCACATTTGTCGTATCCTTTTGTAAATGAAAGTGATTTTCTATTATATTGCCAGGTTCCTGTAAGGGTTGCTAGTGGACTATTATTTGAGCTCCTGGGCCAGTCAGCAGGTGATCCGTTTGCTGATGAAGATGACATTCCCATTGTTCTTCGATCATGGCAGGCACAGAATTTTCTAGTAACAGCATTGCATGTTAAAGGTTCTGCACAAAACATTAATGTGTTGGGAATAACAGAAGTCCAGGTTTGCTCACATTCAATGAACCACTAATTTATTCATGACTTTCGGATCTTCTGTTTGCCTGCTTAAGTTTATATAAATTTATTTGCTCCACAATTCTCTGTGCAGGAGCTGCTTGCTGCCGAGGGCAATACCATGCCACGAACTATTCATGAAGTCATAGCACATTTAGCCTGCCGCCTTGCACGTTGGGATGATAGGTAATGAATTTTTGCTTGTGATGATCTACCTTGTCCATATTATTTAGTACTTCTATTAGTCAAATTAGCCGCCTCTAGTTAATATTTCCTATCTGCTTAAGGGAGACTAGTTATCAAAAGATGATGAAGCATTTCATCTTGATTTTTTTCTTTTGCAAATTTCACCTTAAAGTTAAGATATCAAGCACATTTGGTATTGCTTTATATACATTTTGCAGAACCCTGTGAGGCTTCCATAATATAATGTATACTTTCTATTATTTTCAGGTTATTTCGCAAATCCATATTTGGGGCAGCAGATGAAGTTGAGCTGAAGTTTATGAACAGGTGATTCAATGCACACTGGACTGTTTCATCATATTATATAGAAAAGTTTCACATTGGAATTATGTCTACTGTTTTCATGTATGACATATGCACAACAAATGGTTTTCACTTATGAATAGGAGAACCCATGAAGATATGCATCTGTTCAGTACAATATTGAACCAAGAAATCCAAAGGTTATCAACCCAGGTATGATATTTCATTATTCTTTGCAGCAATTTTTATCTTGTATAGTGTGAGAAGCCATTCTTTACTTTGTTGGATTATTTAAACCAATTGCTTCATCTTACTGCATACCATAAGTTGTCTGTAGCTATGTTCTTGTTGCGTCTTTGTCTATTGTCAAACTTTCACACCTTGTGTCAAGAGGTGTAAGCTTCAATCTTAGGAGTTTTTCAAGAGGTGTTCATATGTGTGTCCTTGTTTTACGTTTTTCCTTAATAAGAGGAGTTTTTATTCATGTACATCTGGTTTGCTAATGTGATGTCTAGTTCTTGCTCAAATTTCTCTGGTCTGGTACTCTGGTTACAATTTTTCATTTCCACACCATCTTTTGGATTTTTAACCACATAACTCAACTTTTGAAAGTGTTTTTTGGTCAGTATAACTTGTAGAAATTTGAGTCTGACTTGAAATTGATTTCTTGATTTTCACCCTCGAGGTTATAAGAGTGAAGTGGTCACTACATGCAAGAGAAGAAATTGTGTTCGAGCTTCTTCAGCACTTGAGAGGGGATGCCACATGGCAGTTGCTAGAACGAATAAGAGAGAGTACAAGAGCGATGATTGAAGAGCAAGAAGAAGTTCGTGGTCGTTTGTTTACTATTCAAGATGTGATGCAGAGCACCGTTCGTGCATGGTTACAGGTTTGAATGCAAAGTCAAGTTCCCAAAATACTATGTTGTTTGTTAAAACCTCATGGGTAGTTTTGCTTAGGTCAAATGTCTCATTTTTCGAAATTTTTTTATGGAAAATGCATTTGATATGTGTGGCAATATTATTTTGGCTAGGATTGTAGCATTAATTTGTGAATGGCCAATGTATTTGGCAATTTTAATGTTCTGTTTTCAATAAGTAATTTTCTTCATTAGGTGTGGTCATTAGAATTGTCTGACATGGAGAACAAAAAAAGAATAAATGTAAAAATGGATAAAAGTTACCAGCAGCATCACACCAGTAGGCTTCTAGGAATCACTCCCTAGAGAAAAATTAGAAAGGTTCCGGCTTCTCACTGTCCTTTGGCACGATACGAAAGTTGTCTTGGAATCATTCCAAATGAACCCATGCTTCACACACGAGCAGAAAATCTCAAAAACTTGCGTGCTTTGCATAGTGCCATTGATACATGAATCATTGAAAACACCCAAAACTAGTGCATTAGAGATTCTGAGAGGCATAATTGATGACACATTATACATAAAAATATTATGACATAGAAAAGCTCAAGATGCAATGAGCTTGAAACACATTTGTGAATTGCATTTATTCCACTGTGAAGGACACAGCCATGTTCTTATTGGTGCTTAGTACTTGTATGTACTTATGTATTATAATTGAATTTGACTCCTGCATCACAAAGTTAAGTATGTCCGAACCCTTTATGTTCCGATAGGTTCAGATGATTCATATCTGAACTGGCCGGGCTTATATGTGTTGGGATTGTCTCTTATGAGTTATACTGAAGCATATGCCACAGACATGAAAACTGCGTGCTCTTTATCCTTTCTTAGGTACATGAGAGGTTTATTTTCATCTGTAGGATTTATTTTATGTTTAGCTTCAAATTAATTTTCTTTAGGTAGTTGATCTCTCGATAAGTGTGTAGTTGTTGAACTTAATGGTATTCTCACATTCTGGCACTACGATTTCAGGACAGAAGCCTAACAGTTCAACATAACTTGGCAGTTTTTGGTGGTTGTGGCCTTGTCCTTTCTATTGTTACGGGACTATTTGGGATCAATGTGGATGGAATTCCTGGAGCTGCAGGATCACCATACGCATTTGGTCTATTTTCTGCCTCTCTGGTCTTCTTAGGGGTTGTACTAATTGGAATTGGATTGGTTTACCTCGGGATGAGGAACCCCATTGTTGAAGAGGATGTTGAAGTTAGAAAATTAGAGCTCCAAGAGCTGGTTAAGTTGTTTCAGCAGGAAGCAGAGTGTCATGCACAAGTACGAAAAACTGTTCCCAGAACCAACCCAACTGCTGCAGCTAGACTCCCAGACGGGTTAGGTTATCATGAGTTGAACTACTGAGATTCAAGTTATTCGATACGCTTTGTTTATGCAGCAAGTGCATTTACACTATGTAATACAAAGGGTTCTCTTTTGTTTGTTTTCAAAGTTTGTAATGACCCTTTGTATCCCAATTCATATACAAAGGGTTCCCTTTTGTTTGTTTTTACTTCATAAAGAATGGTGATAGTTTAGTTTCTGGATTAGCTACAAAGGGTTGAGAAAGAGTGTTCCTGTCTATTAATATTAGCTACACTTCAGCAACATAAGAGTGAGTTCAACTACAAAACATGAGGGCTTGCAATATTCAATGAAAGAATAAAGAACCTAAAAGACAAAAATAAATAAACAGAACCGACAACAATGGCACATAGTTCGGAACTGCACTTGAAACATGTTACAAAGGCAACAATGATAAATATGTAAAGCAAAAAGTACACATACAATAAATAGAAATAACAAATAAAAGAGAGAGTTCATGTGTGTCACATGACTCAATATTAGTCAGACCTGATGAGTTATTGATTGGGATGAGTTTGACTCTACTACGTTTAGGTTCGTCTGTTTTGTCCTGCCTGATTGAAATAGATTTTAAGATTATGGACTATATGGGTCTACCATAAGATCAATCCATCATCTGAAGTTCGAAATGACGGTTACCTCTTGCATTAAAGTTGGAATGGAAAATTACAGAAAATAGGGGTTAGTAATTTTCTAAGTCCACCCTACTAATTAAGACAGCAGGTTAACAAGTCTTCAGATACAAGTTAGCTGCAGTTTAAAACAACTTGGCCAACTAAACTTCTCTTTATCATGGATTGACCAGTAGTTGGAACTCCTTTTATTCCTAGAAAAGAAACACAATAGCTGAATACTTTGAATCCTCAATTTCATACAATATATGCAGACCACTCACCATGGATGATCAGCCTTTTCTTTCCAAGATTGCAGGAGAGGCAGGTGGTGAAGAAGGGACTAGCAGAGCAGCACCAAGAAGATCGTCAAAAGACTTATTCCGCTCAAGTTTCCTTGATCTTTCTCCTTCGCCCCGCCTCTCAAGCACTCAGCTTATCACCGGTGGTGATGTTATTGTTCCCATAACACCCAATAATTCTTCTTCCTATGCAAATCTCATCGTCAACTTGAACAAGAACAGGAAGAAGAGGCTCAAACGTCGATCACACTCAGCTCCATCAGTGTTCACCGACTTGAAGGAGACCATTCCGGATTCTTTGGATCCCAGACCTGCCCCTAAATCAACCCCTTTCATTGTTAGGCAAGCCTTCATCGGTGTCATCGTGTATGTCATAATTGGCATTGTGGTGTACTTGACCATCGGAAGTTTCTCAGGTAATGTCACATACAGGCCAGTCGACGCCTTGTACTTCATTGTAGTCACGCTCTGCACCATTGGATATGGTGACATTGTTCCGGACTCAACATTCAGCAAACTCTTCACCTGTTTCTTCATCTTGGTTGGTTTTGGTTTCATTGATATTCTGCTACATGGGTTGGTGACCTACATCTGTGACAGGCAAGAATCGGTTTTGTTGAGCACTGTGGATGAGAATAAGTTCAACACAATGGTTCAGGCTTATTTCATTGACAAAGAGAAGGGGAGGATGAGAATAAGAATGAAAGTGTGCTTGGCATTGACGGTCGTCATTTGTTGTATAGCTATAGGGACAATAGTAGCTCATTATGCAGAGGACTACAGCTGGGTTGATAGCTTTTACCTATCTGTTACATCAGTGACAACAGTAGGTTTTGGGGATTATGCTTTCAAAACGGTCGGAGGAAGATGTTTTGCAGTCGTCTGGTTATTAGTAAGCACATTCGCCGTTGCCCGGGCATTTTTGTACCTGACAGAGCTGAGAATCGACAAGAGAAATCGCAAAATCGCCAAATGGGTTCTTCAGAAGGAGGTCACCCTAAGGGATTTACTGGCAGCAGACCTGGATAATGATGGATGCATCAGGTACCCCTAACTTTCTATACATGGATATAAACCAATTTTGATATGCACTTGGGAATCTAGCTACTGGGTTTACTTTTTCCTTGTATGAACTCTCATTTTTTCCAGCAAATCAGAGTTCGTTTTGTACAAGCTCAGGGAGATGGGAATGGTAGCAAATAAGGACATCCTGCTCATCTGCAAACAATTTGATTCTTTAGGGCATACCAATGATGGCAAGATCACTCTTGTTGACCTAATGGAAGGTGATTCTAACTGATCCAATCATGATGTCCTCAATGGAAGAACTCAGCAATCAACAGCAACAACTACTGAGAAAGCTGATTTTTTTTTTTTACCGCGCTTTCACAGTATATGAATTCGATGGTTTCACTCCCAAGCAGAATTCAATTCTTTTGTACATACTTTTTGCTCCTGAATAAAGAATGGGCACCTTAAAATCTCATTCCATTGTTTCTCGTTCGTTTGCCATAATCATCTCTCAATCAGCACCTAAGTAAATAAATGTATGTGGTAAAAAGATTTCCAAAAATGTAGATCGATTGTTGAGTCTAAAAAAGCACTAACCTCAGACGTTACATATGGAAATTCTCCCTCCACATTCTTTACTTTATCAAAGAACTTGCATTGCTATACAAATTGTATGGGACAGGTACGAAACCTGCTTATACGAGTTATATATAGACTTACGGGGCATGGGAAATTGGGAAGTAAAAGGAGACCAAAAGAAAAAATAATGCGCTCATAATTAAATTTTATTTACTAAAACAAAAGGTTATCATTACTACCTTTCTTTGATAGTGATGATTAATTAGAGTTTGCAAATTCAAGAAAACAGACCTTAACAAGAAAGAAGAAAAAGAAACTGGCATAGTCTTCAAGCTTAAGTGGCCTCAGAAATAACACTTGGCGCTTCATATTGTAGGGCCATACCTTCAGATGGTCACACAAAAGATGCATTCAAACGTCGAAGAGGTGTATAGGTCTCGGTCTCTATTGATAACTTGTAACTTTAACCCAGCCATTCTCTATTCAACTCACTGAGATTTTCCTATCAAGTGTTTGAAGAAGCCAATAAAGGAAAATTTGCTATCACCAGGCACAGCTACTATGCTATCACCAAGCACAGCAACACCGTTAATAAAAAAATAAAAAAACAGTTTCCTGATTATATCATCAATTATCAAGTTTATGATTTAGAGCTAGTAAAGGCCTTGAACACCAAGTTAACTTGAAAAAAAAACTTCAGTAATTTAGGGGGACCTTTGCAATTCCTCAAGCCCCGGTCCCCAAGTCTGAAATTGATTCATACAGCAATTTGGACATAGGAACTTCAAAAGGTTGCAGAATTGGAGTAAAGAAGCATATGATATATATATATATATATATAGAGAGAGAGAGAGAGAGAAGTTTTCATGCTATATACTTCCAGTAGAGTTCTAAGAAGTATGATTCAAACACCAGGTACTGAAAAGACATTTGCCATTCAAACTATGCAGGTGTAACCTATCTTATCCCAACATCTAGTTCAACAATTTTCATGCATAAACACAATTCTTACCAGATGATAGAGATTGAATAAACTGAAGCTTTATCTGACCTCGACACTTGCCAACTTGATACTTGAAATTCTGTACCACAAAGATCATGGGGGTGGCAAATGAAGTTAACTAAGGAGCATACAGATTCAGACAAAAGTAATAAGCAGTGTACGTAATAGGAGTAAAGGGGACAGTTAAGAAGTATACCTCTGTCTAATGCTACCTATGCTCTCAATAAGTTCCATTATCTGTTGCACCTTAAAGTTTTTTGCTTTCTCGTGGCTGTCCACTACCAAGGTTGAGATCCTTAATATAGTGACAAGTTCTGCTTCAATTTTGTACAGTTGATTATCCAGATGCTCCAAGAAATTCTCAAAAGAGTTTATTCCCTGCAAGCTACTACTTATGTCATCTTCAATCCAAACTCCCCTACTTAAAGGTTCTCGAAGATCATCTCCATCTGGCTCAACAGGTAGGCTTGCTTGATTCTCTGCAAGAAGCAGGTTTTGTTGGTCATCACTAAGCTTCAGACCCTTGGGAACAAATTCTCCCCCCTCACCCAAATCTTCTGTATCTTCAGAAGTTGGGGATACAATTCGAACTGGACTGAAAGCATCTTCTCTGACATCAAGATCCAAAGCAACATTTCCAATTAGCTGCCTTTCTTTTACAGAAATCGCCTGAAACCAAATTAGTCTTCTGCTGATCATATAAAGCACTGGATATAGTAAAATATCCCAAAACAAAAAAAATGCACTGAGAGTATTACGAAAAAAATAACAGAGCTTATTAGCCGCAATGAGAACCTTTATTTATGAGGGTTTAGGAAGGAAAACTTGAATATGGGACCTCCTTCTTAAAGAAGAGGTGTGGCTACCAATGGGACTATACCCTAACCGCATCAGTGGGTGGGAAGTAAGGCAGTAGTAGCTATTTGAATAAATTCAAGTTGGTTTCATACAAGAGACCACTCAGGCCATAAAAAGCTCCAGCAAAAGGTAGATTGTAATAGAATTAGTTGTGTGGATAAAGCACACACAACTTAATTCATAACATCAACTTTTTCTTTGCAGGTCAGTCAAAGGTTTCAAAAACCCTTTTGCACGACCTGTAATACATGAACTTGGTGTGCATATCCCCACACAGATCAGATGAGCATAACGCCTAAGTATGCTACAGGGAAAGTCTTAATTACAAAGGTTATGCCACGTTAGCATGATAGCGTCGTACAATTGTTCTCTCTAAGACTTTCTCCTATGTATGGGGATTTATGTGGCATGGTCGAGTTGTCATACCATCACCTATCTCTTGCATCATAAATGAAGCCCAGAAGAGGCAACTACATGATATGGAATGAAATATACGTATTAGGAAATCCAACTTGTAAACATTCTGCGTGAGAGATCTTTCTAAGTTTCTATTTACACCTCTGTCCAGCTAAGAAAAACTACAAGTCCTTGAGGAGATCTTTAATAGAAACCAGTAAAAATATAATGCATATTCATCTTTTTTTCATGTTATACGTAGATGTTGACATCCCCACCTACTTTCACATATCTACATCCAGTGTGCTAATGAGCTTCTGCCCTCATATGCTATAACAGCTCAACTGAGCAATGTTTTTCAAGTTCAAAAAGTGGAGAAATGCTAAATAGTAGTTCTAGTTACAAAATTACAGTACTCTATTTCATGTAGTATTTCTTTTAATGGAATATGAAAACTTATAATTTTTTCCTTTACGGCAATGAACGAGAATCATCCCACCCTGTGACCAAGTTCATAATTTTTTTTTTTTTGAAAAAAAATGAAGCTTTTATTGATAAAATCATAATACAACAAAGTGAACAAGGAGTCCACAGAAAAGGAAACTAGAGAATACAGATAGAGCAACAAACAATAAGGCTCAACTGCCACCAACCAGCATTATCAAAGTAGAACCCCTAAGCTACAACTGCTTTCCAATCTAAAACATATAGAGGAAAGAGTGTCATCTTTAAACTCCCCAGAAACAAAGGCCCATAAAGATGCCCAAAACCTAACTCTCTCCCAAAGCTCTTCCATCTCTGCACCACTATAGACTTCGAGATCCTTCTATTTCTTTCCATCTAGACCAACCCACAGCTAGCAGACCGCAACACCAGAAAAACTGTGGTCTTTGGCCTTTTTTTCCTCAGCTAAAAGCAAAAGGCTTTTCACTTAACAGATCAATCCTCCCTGTTGCACTTGCCCAATTCACCCCAGCCTCCCTAAACAATTTCTGCCATAAAAGTAAAGCAACTTCACAATGCACAAAAACATGATCAACACTCCCCCATCTATATAAGTTTCTTAATCCATATGAGTGCCTCTGAAAATGATATGGTCATGACAATTAAGTTTTGATTACAATTATGCACACAAATTCATAATTATATCTAGAACTTTTGAAAAATGGCAAAAGAAACAGATCCACACAAATGTCCTTATTCAATTGAATATCAACCAGGATTTTCGGTAATGACAAAGCTTATCAACCGAAATATAGTGGACTGTGGAATTGTACCTTAATCTGATTTTTAGAACACAAGTTTATCTGGTAAGTTCCTTAGCACAAGCAAATCTTCTCATGATTATACCAGCTAGTTTACCTCATTAAGCTTTGTGGAAAGCTCATCAAGCAATTCAATGCGTTTTTTTGACTTCTCCAATGCTTGCATGACCTTCTTCTTCTGAAAGAGAATTTCCCTAGCATCGTCTTCCTTCCCAGTTCGGACATTGATTGCTGCTTGCCGTCTAAGCTTCTCAGCTGCCTCTGACAGTCGCAGAAGCCTCAATCTTGCATTGTTAGCTAAGTCAACAACCATGAACTATTCTTAAAATTGTTCGAAGTACTCTGTTATAAATCACATAGTTATGATAACGAGTAAAAATGAACCAACAATGAAGTTAATCTGAGACTAAAAGCACATTGGAACACAAAAAAGGAATCAACTATAATAGAGAACAATAACTGAAAATTTAACCCAACACAATACACCCTATCCATCAACACTGCAAAGGCCAACCATTACAATATGGGGTTGACTAAAGCATGTAGTTACAACCATATCCAAATTTCTGCACTAAACCGATAATCTAATGATTTCAGGAAAAACACTAAAAATTACAGCCAAAAAAGATACGAAAGACAAGAAATTGAAATGATATTCAGCATAAAGATTTGGTTTTTCATTCATAAAGGCCAACAGGTATCAAGCTACTATCAATAAAATATTATGAAAGATAGCAAAGGCTGTATAGAGAGTTTTACACCTTTGTCTCTGGTGGTGTCAGCCTCAGAATGGAGCTGACCCAGTTCGGCACGGAGCTTCTCTGAGTTGATATTGGAAGCCAAGCACATGGGTCTCCATAGAGGTCTGCAAGGGACAGCCATGGCCGTGCCACCACCACTCTTCAACAGCATCATCTCCCTCTCTCCAGTCCCTCACTCTCTCTCTCTCTCTCTCTCTCTCTCTCTCCGTCTAAGATGAAAAGAAAAGGAAACAAAGCGGGCCGGCCCATTATGAGGCCCAAAGATGCTCTTGTTAAGGTCCATGTAGTTGAGGTCAGCTCGGCCCTATCTAGTATCAACAATAACAATACACTCCATACAACTTACTTTTTGTTCATTTCTCGGCAGGGTTTTAAATATCTTCAAAATCACTGAATTTTTTTGACCTTTACAGATATTTGAGCAGTTCCGAAATATCTTCGATATTAGCAAGTTAGAAAAAATCCATTCTCAATCTATTGTCACGCTAGCTAGCAATTAGGTAGATCTTACGAAACACAAATTCAATACAACGTACCAATAACTCAAAACGGGTCATACAACTAAGCGACGGCACAAGACACGCTCCTGAGGCTTATGTACGTACATAGATGGCATGAATTGACGAGTCCGAAGGCTTCTGTAATCTGTACTTGGATTACAATTATGACCTATACCAAACTCAAGTAAAAATAATTGAAGCATCGCCAGTGAAGAAAACTTTTCTGTTCTTTTTTTTTTGTTATGGTATTTTATGTCACATCTACCATTTCGTTTCAGACTTGAGTAAATCTTCACGTTGGATTTGGTAGGCCGAGTCTACCATAATATAAATGTCATCTCTCATTTTGCCTCCACACCATCCAATCATAAATTATGAACTAATATCATGAGTCACTCATGACAACCTCCCATCAAACCACACTCAACCACTGGAGTTGATCGAAAAAAGTGATTTTGACAACCTCCTAATTCATAATCTCATATAGTACATTAATTAGACGGTCAATAAATCAATCTGTGGTTTTCTCTGACCAAGGAAAAGAAAAAAAAAACATTACAAGGAAATTCATGTTGACTATGTTAGCTAAGGCTAGGGTTACTAGCATGCATGGGCTCCTTTAAACTGAAATTCTTCCTGGGAATCATGAATGCTGTTCATCTGTACGCATATCACGCACCAGATGGGAAGTGCTTGAAATTGATCTCTCAATTTTTTTTCAAAAAATTGGAGGGTCGTTATTACCACTACCCTTAACAAATTACAAAAGAGATCGATCGAGTTGCACCTTGCGCGGGAAAAAAAAGTTAAGCGACTATCACACATTATTAGATCGAAGCACTATATAACTAGAAAAGAATCTAATGAATATGTTCATTATGTGTCACATCTATGACCATGCTAGTACGTACTGCTGGTATATATATGTGTGCAGATGTCTTAATCTGTGAATATATAGACCAGATTTTTGGGGTTAATGTTGTTTGACTCGTGCAATGTAAATTAAACACTTCATACATGACATTTTGATACGTGATATTATTATAACAATATACGAGAAGTAAGCAAGGTATATATGTATTCGATTCCAAAGGCCAATTAATGATCCATGTTTACTTTATTAGGGCTTTCTTTTACGTACAAAACATATTAAATTATTTGTCAAAGCATGCATGTGCAGCGGCACCAATATTGACTAGGCTAAATTATTATATAGGTTATACAAACTAAAAGTCAATTTCAACAGCACCATTATAGACTTGACTAAACACAAACTGGCTTTTGAAAAAGACTAAACTAAATAGCACTTTAGGCGTTGGGTCAAGCACGTGTTTTACTAAATCAATGAACTACATCTCTTAATTTGTACATAAAAATGGCATATATTTAATTACAAAAATTAATATTAACTTAGGCTTTAGACCTCATTGGTGAAAACATAAAATTGTGGAGAACACTAAAACTATAAATATTGTAGTTTTTGGAGCTTAAATTTAATTTAGGCTTTACCTTTTAACTCAGGGTGCGTTTTATACAGAAATCCATTCTCAGTACGTACTCCTCAAGAGGTAATTTTTTCTTGGTTAATTTGTTAATTTATGTCGAGGCACCCAATCTGCATTTTTGTACATGTGGATCGATCATGATATACATAGAAGAATATATATTGCAGTCCTAAACTCCTAATTGACATACATGTATTTTTTTTAAAATAAAATAAAACATTAGATGATATTAGTCACTCGTTAGTGATAATTGTTCTCTCTTTATAGGGGAGAGGACAATTATTTATTTATGATCATATATACCTATATCACTTGCTGACTAAGCTTAATTGGGAATATATATATTGACAAGATTAAATTGCTATCTAGCTAACCTTTGGAGGTCTTAACATGTAACATTTAGTGGCTGTCACCAATCAAAAGGAGATATCAAACATATATAGTTAGGTAGTCTTGTCATTTTGAACGCAAATTTCGGATTGAGGAGGAGCTCCTTACAAGCTAGCAAGTAATTAAACCCAAGAGTGCTATTAATAAAAAATTATAAGAGAGTAGGATTTAATACCACGGTCCTTTATAACAGTTCTATTCTCATGACACATTTGTTTATTATTATATATTTTTTGTAACAGTTGGATGACAGTATGATTTTAATTTGTTTTTTTTTCTTTCTAAAATGAACTTTAACGAATTTATCTATGAGTGAATGAATTTGGCTGTGAAAAACCAATATAAGAAGGATTAAAACCGAAAGGTGAACAAAAAAATTATCCATGTAATTAAGAATGGAAATGAGAAAGACAAATAGACCGAAAAAAAATTAAAATAAAAAAGTTGCTAGAGTTCCTCTTTGATAGACATGCTATATGTTACTTTAGTAATTAACAACAACTCTTTATGTTTTTTTTTTGTGTACTTAATTACCTCTTATCGATCCTAAATCAACCCTATAGAAACATATATGCTGATTCAAAAGAAAGAAAGAAAGAAAATGAATGTAGAGTACTGCTAGCTGAACAAACATATATGCTGATTCAAAAGATAATAAAGCCATGTTTTGCCCTCTTTTGTTTTTAATTTTCTGGGCTTCTCTCCTTTTCTCTTAAACAAAATTTCTCATCTTTCTCTATGGAGGAAAATAGCCAATTAATCTTCTAGAATGCTGTTACAAACCAACACACTACATTAATAAACATTTATCAGCAGTAACCCTAAGTCAAAATCTGCTTCTTTCTGTCTCCATCTAAACTGAGTTCATTATACATATGTAAACAGATTGCGGAATCAAACAGCTCCTCTCTTTCTTTGAATACTACCAAAGCAGTGGTTTATTAAGTAAATTTTGACCTTTTGATATACAGAGAGATAGACCAGTCAAAAGACTCAAAACTTGTCACATAACTTATTGTCTATCTTTTGATGATTCTCATGTACGTCAAGATCGAATAGCTTGTTTAATATACTCACACACACACACACACACATATATAATTATATATACACAAAAAAATTGTCATTATCTATTTCCCTTTCATCGATCTTCTCCGTAAGGATTAATATAATATATCTAATCCATTGGTGGATCGGAAGCAGATCAGGTATGAATAGAATTCAGAAGCTAATGATCATTAGGTGCATATTTAATCGATTAATCAAAAAGCTTAAGGTTGAATAGATTCCCTTTCAGCAGTCTAAACGCTTTAGTGGTTGGATGTGCAGTCAAGAATGCTTCTGACTTTAGCAAGAATCCATATAGCTGATTGGAACTCCTTTCACATTTGAACTTGAAATATTTTGCAACTAATTAAACTAATAATAAAGAATTAGGGAAAAACTAATTCCAAAATGAATGTCATCATCATCATCATCGATTTTGTGATATGTCATGTAAATTCATGTACGTGGGAAATGCCCATAATTTAGTTAATTACGTAATAAACCAGCATAAAACATTTTCCTCAACAGCTTTTTGGGTTATATAGTACATATATAATTAATTACAACTGCGCGCTGTACGTACGTTTGATTCTGGTAGCTAGGGTTAGTGATCTGTATTTAGATTAGTGATAAAAGAAGTACAGTAGTAGCTAGCCAGCTAGAAGTTAAAATGATCATTTGCCTAACATTAACTAAAACGGTGAGCTTACCACTTGTACATATATATATGACCTAGAGTCAAACACGGTAGCTAATTATCGAATAATATGTAGGTGTTCATATTGCACAGTATCTTAATTTATGCAGATTTTCTTAATTTCCTACATGCATTTCATTATCAATGCATTGATGATACAACAGATTTTCCACCATGTATTTGAATATGTTAAATTATTAAGACTTTTTGTAATTTCACTGTCAAGTTCGTGATCATCGATAAATATCGTTCAATAACAATTTAAATTTATATTCTCTCGATAAAACATGTCAGACTGTTTGGTAAACCCCTAGCCCACGTACATTATAGTCTTGACATATGTGCATTCACCATAGCAAGTTGAGGCGTAGAATGATCTTGGTTGTGTTTATACAATAAGAACTAGTCTAAAACCGTAGCTTGCTAGCCGAAATTTGTAATCAACTCTAAACCCTAATTAACTCCAAGACAAAGGTAGCTTTCGTTGGACTGCTCAAGTAATCCCTGAAAATCAGTGCAGCTGAAGGTCTTAATTTCCAAACAGCATCAATAATTAATTGCCCAAATTCTTGTATCCATATATGTCATGATTAATTAGCTGCTTTAATCCTTTCCTATGACACTAAAATGCACAGGGAGCATCTTCATTCAAAATTTCAAGAATAGTGCAGATCTGATGACACTGAATAATTTACCCAGATGATCCAAGCTTGAGCACTTTTTCTTAACAGGTGAAAAATAGCTATCTCAATATTATTTCAGATATATATACTTTATGTCTACTTCTACATAATTATTTCTTCTGCCTAGACCTAACAGATAACCTGTTCTCCATTGACCAAAACTCCAAATCTCCAATGACATTATCACACGTACTACACATATAGTGAGTAAGTCAGATACAGATGGTATACTCCTTTTAACATTTACAAAGGACACAAAATTGTCAACAATCTCAAGCGACCTCTTCATTCTTCTTGGGTTTTATTATTGTTTCCTTTTAGGATTTTTATGCTCACCCTATCAAAAGCCAAAGCACTCAAATGTTCCCAACCAGATCGATCATATCATATATATTCTCAATTATTAAACCACCTTTTCCTATTCGAAACTGATCATCGATCACGAATACTAATGTAATTAACATTAATTGGCTTCACCTTTTTTTATAATCAGTTTTATTCAGCCAATAGATCTAACAAAAGCTACTTATCATTCTAGGTGAAGGACCCTAATACTAATGAGATTACATGGTAATACGTCTGCTGTATATATAAGCATTGGATCGATCCTGGCCTTCTCATCATGACCTCTTTGACACCAGAGATCGATTACATATGGATCGTTCATGACATTTCTACATCAATACGTTCATATCAACTGGTCATGACATTTTCTTGTGCAGATCACTTACGCGTGGCAAACAATTACGTACCAGATCACTATTGGCTATGTCATTTTGTTTTCACATGATTGACGTAGAGCATCTACACAAATAATAAAATCGATTTTGTTCTAGATCGAAGTCTTTATGGAATTATAAGGGTTACTAGCTTATTATTAGTTAATATTTTTATTGTATATATACACGTACATGCCACACATATAAAAACGTGCACAAAAGTGTAAAGGCAGCAAGTTATGTGAAAGCAATATAAATGAAAGAATGTGTACTGTTCAATCTTTTTTTGAAGACTAATTTTGTATTGCATACATGCATATAATTGAATGAACTCAAGTTTGCCCTTTTTTTCCTTTGAATCTAATTGAAAAATAGAGGGGCAAAAGTACTCAACACGTTAGCAGGACTGCTATGCATGCATGTACAACACTAAATTTGCTTAAATTATTTTCATATCATGCCTTTTTTATAAATAAAAAAAAAATTAAAGCGCATTAAAAGATAAAAAAAGTTCATTTGACAATTTTTTTTTTCGGGAATCCAAATTCCATAAAAAAAAAATTGTTATCCTAACAAAAGAGCATTGTTCTTTTCTATCTTAATTGTCTCCTTTCAATTTAATTTATCAAAAATTTAGGAAGGGACTTATGAGCTTACTATAAGTTTAAGTTAAATGATTGCATCCAACCATTGCATGCCCTAAATTACTTTCACTCCTTTTATAGGCACTTAGGTTCATCATCATTTGGGATCCTTTCAAGCAATGCACCAAATTAGGTCATGAATATATGATAGTTGTACTATTTTGTAGGTGTATATATATCCCTCACCAAAGTTGAATGCTTGATAATGATGACAATTTCATTGTATATATATAGACCAATTTAAGCTTCATAAAAACCACTTCTTTTTTTATTTAAACTTATGTGGGAAAGAATATATAAGAAGACAAACTGATATCAGAAAAAGGAGAAATCGGTTTTCAATATGACAATGATCTGAAGTTGGTATTTGACCAACTTTTTGCATCTTGTTTAGGGCGATGCGTTTGACTGACTTTCAACAAGAGATGAAAAGCGGCCAGAAAATATGGCGGTTTCCGTAACGGAGATGACGTGAAAGCCCAGTCAGCAAGACATTGGCGTGGAGAAGGAGCAGAATGTCTCCCACGTGCCACGTACGGTCAAATGACGGTGCCGAACCCTTAACACGTGTCAGCTCTTGAGGATAACCGCAAAGTAGGACAAGGCTACTGTGCTGGCCTTGTTGACCACCACCTAAACCCTACAGTTACAGTCTTTTTTCACTGCCTGCAATCTTATTGAGATGAACCAGTGAGACCTTCTCTCTCTCTCTCTATCTCTCTCTCTCTGATGGGCAATGTCTCATCCGCAAACTTTTATGATTCTCTTCCAACCTTAAAATGGATTCATCAAACTTTCAGCTCCCACTGTTTGAAACCTTTCCATATATATGATTCTATATTCTATGAGTATGAGATTTGTACATTTGATTTAGTGAATCTAAACACCCATTAGTTTATACTGTTTTTCTCTAGATGAAGCACTATTCATTACGTCGATTTTTTGCCTCGTTGCTATATACCCACATAGCTTCGAGTTTTAGAAGAATAGTTCATCCATTTAAGAAAAACAAAAATTAGGTTGAGGATGAGATTGGGTTTGGAACTACTACCGCCAAGTGTATATATACCCACATAAATGAGGAAAAAAATTTCAGTACGTACACGATGTGTATATATACTATGCAATATAAACCATCTAAACCGGGTCAGATAAATAGGTTAACATTTTTTTTCTAACATTTGGACTATTGACGAAATACCGTATAACTACACGCCGTGTATTGAAGACTCTCTGATGAGCTTTTGAACACAAATAGGAAAAGGCAAAAATGTGAGTAAAACAGCCAAAGCTACCATCCCATCCTATCACTTTCTCTCCTATTAAAAAAGGAAAGAAAAAAATCTAACCTAAAGCTCATTTCTCGCTCAAAAGAACAAAGCAAGAATCTTAGCCCCATCTCTCTCTCTCTCTCTCAAAGTCCTCCTCTTCCTTTGTTCTTTCACTTCTTCCTCTTCTTCTTCAATGTCAAATAATGAAAAGAGAAGCCCTTACCAGTGTGACCCTTTCGATTACAACTCCCATGAAATCGACAGGTCAAGTTATCCATACTTCAATTATGGCATTAATTCCTCCATATACAGTATCCCCCAAACACCAGCAGACCCCCAAACTCAAAACCTACATGGGTTTGAATCTGATCCTTCATATTTGATGAGCTTCACCGACTGCTTACATGGGTCAATGGACTACAACACCCTCTCAAAAGCGTTTGACATTT
The DNA here is from genome assembly GCA_030142095.1 of Rubus idaeus. Taxonomy (NCBI): domain Eukaryota; kingdom Viridiplantae; phylum Streptophyta; class Magnoliopsida; order Rosales; family Rosaceae; genus Rubus; species Rubus idaeus. The sequence continues at coordinate 34,887,473 of CM057970.1, forward strand.
CATGTTCATCATCTGAAGTCATTTCTCCACCGCTGTTAGATCAGGAGGGTAATTCGAATAACAAGGCTGCAGCTGAAGGTGTAGGAGATCGAAACCCGTCCACACCGAATTCATTGATATCGTCCTCATCTAATGAAGCTGGTGCTGCTCATCACGAGCATGAAAATGATCAAGATTCAGATAAGATCAGCAATAAGAAAGACAAGCATCCAAAGGTAGTGTCTGAAGAAGCTCCTGGAGATCATGAGGACATGTTAAAGAAAGTGTAGGTTTTCTTTCTGTTCTTAATTTGTACCTAGATTCATGGTAAAGGTGAACAATTAAGCTAAATTTAAGGAACCTCTTCTTTCCTCTCTTGGTATATGGAATAATTAATAGGACTAGCTTGAAATATGTTTTGTCTCGATCTAGCTAAGGTAGACTTTGAAAGTGTTACATATATAATAACGTCTAAGAAAATTAAACATTTTAAGTAATATATAAATATATAATGCATTTTTTCCTTGTGTTTTCAACTTTCATATCATTCATATATAAGACTTTTGGTTACATCTGATGAGCCAAACAGATCTGGGGTCTCTTCCTCTCTTAGTTGCTATGTAATAGAACCCTAACATATACAGAGTCATTTTAATGCATGGGTATGTAACCAAATTTGAAAATAATCTAGTGCGAAATATCTTTAATCTTCTTAATTAGATTGCTGAAAATTTTATTTGGGTGGTTGTGTTGCTTATTGACTGAAGAACTAGCTTGGTGTCTATGATGATGTAATTAATCAGGAGCAAGGCAAAAAAGAAAGAGAAACGGCAAAGGGAACCGCGGTTTGCCTTTTTGACTAAGAGTGAAGTGGATCACCTTGAAGATGGATACAGATGGAGAAAGTACGGACAGAAGGCAGTCAAGAATAGCCCTTATCCGAGGTTAATTAATTAAATTCTCGATTTTGCTTTAATTTCTATTGTTAATTATTACAATGAAATAACTAGTCTCCATTTTGTCAATAACCATGATAATTGTAGTGATCAATCATCGATTACTTTATAATGTTACCTAGCCTTCAAATAAAGCCCTAACCAATTAGCTATTCTACACTTGGTTTTATGAACTCCAACTATATATAGCTTTTGTTCTTCGTTGCAGATAAATGTTTCTTTTTTTTTCTCAATTTTCAGATAAAATGAGAGAAACTATTAACTTATAGTAGCATGATGGAAAAGGGTTTAATTTTATTATTATTGTGATCTCATTGAGATTTCACTGGCTTAAATTTTCAGAAGCTATTACAGATGCACTACTCAGAAGTGCATTGTAAAGAAACGTGTGGAGAGATCGTTCCAAGATCCATCAATTGTCATCACTACCTATGAAGGGAAGCACAACCATCAATGTCCGGCAACACTCCGAGGCAGTATCAATGCTGTTGGAATGTTGACACCATCATTTCTGGCATCGGCTGCATCAGGGGGATTCGACAATGGATCCCCAAGATTTCCACATGAATTACTGTTAACTCAACTGCTTAGTACTCCAGTCAATAACAACCAACTGCAATTGCAAGCTCATCATCATCATGATCCAGCAAGTTCCATGTTATACTCAAACCTCATGAGTACTTTTCATGAGAATCAACAGCAGCGGCAGCAGCTATATGTTCCTCATGACTATGGTTTGTTGCAGGATTTAACTCCTGCATTTAGTCACAAGCAGGAACCATGAATGTCAGAATTTTATGCATTATGATCGATATGACTTCAATTAGTACTCGATCTTGCGCTGTAATTAATACTAGTGCGTACATCTTAAACTCTATGTACTTAGAATTTCATGTATGGACTAAGATTTAAGGCCAGTATGCAGGACTCAAGAAATATTGCGTACTAGCTAGTACTACGTACTTCTGACTACTACTAGTGCAGTGCATACGTATTCATCTAAAAAACACACTCTTAATTAAGCTTCACTCTTACAGTGGGTGAAGGGAAAAGGCACTTCCTTTGGAGGAATATAGCAACCCTAGATAGCTAGCAAGCTAGCTAGCTACCTGTTGACATGTATAGCCAACATCGGAATCTTATGGCAGAAGATGGGGCTGATTGCAGTGCTAAGGACATTAAGCTATCATTTCGATCTAGGAGGAAATTTTCTGTGCGTCTGTGACCTTTAAAATAGTATGCATTTAAATGGTATGGCTCGGTAGGATTCTTTCTCGGAGTTTGTTAATTCTTACTTTTATAGAGATGTTATGGGGTTTTCCAACTTTCATTTTCGTTGATTGGTAGATTTTTTTAATATCTTATATTGATGGTGTTATTGTTTGAGAGGTTTTGGTTTAGGTTTCCCTGGCCTCTCTTTATTCCTCTTTTCTTTGATATTGAATTGACCCTGTTTTTTTTTTTTTTGAGGTTTTATAAATAAAAAAAATTAGTATGCAACTATGCATTTGGCTGTTGTTCGATCATTTCCTATAATTCGAGATTCAATTACAGTATATATTCAAGGTGATTTTCTCATATTTTGTGTATACATTGTTCTTGAATCCCCAGCTAGCCACTTTAGAGAAGTGGAGTTTTTCAATAGTCTTTAATTGTAAGTGTTTGCTTGGAGCCTAGCCATTGGGCTTGTATTAATAAAAAGATATAAGGGTCTTAATAAGGGTATATATATATATAGCCTCCGGATCGTGGGACACATATTTTTACTCCTCCCCATATTTAACGGTTCTGCTTAGTTTTGGCAAATGACAATGAACCATTAGATCTGGAAATGAGTAAAAATATGTGTCTCATGATCCGGACCCATATATATATATTTGTCCAAACAAAAAATAATAAGTGTAAGGCTACCACAAGTAACTTTTGTTCGAGGTATTGTTCCTAGGATCTTGGATGGAGTATGTTGTGTGATTGTAACTCTTGGACGAGACCTGCCAAATGCAATACACGGGCGTCAAGAGGTAGAAAAAGTATTGATATAGATAATACTCCTCCAATATTTAAGTAAGAACAAACATTGATATGTACAGAGTAATGGTAAGTTTATGAATTAATACCTACTTTTAATGAGGAGAGAAAGTGTTTTTTTTTTTTATATAGGAGCTATTGAGGGTCTAGTTGTTCACTTTTCGATGGGGGATTTGTATACTCGTAAGAGTGCATGAGTGTTGTCTGGAAAGGTAATTTGAGGCATCAGTGACTCAGTTTCCGGGTGAGATATAACTTGTCTCTTGCTCAGGAATTGAAGTGCGGGTCTCGGGTTGTCTATTGGACTAGTGGGCTTGCCTCATATGCAACCAGTCAAACCTTTGGCAATGTGTTGTTTATGCTTGATGGTATGTAGTATTGTAGTATGTACATTCTTTAATTGGAACTTCAGGAGCAATAGACAATATGCTTTTAGGTTAACTCTAAAGTGGTCGAGAAAACCACTATCTCTTCTAATCTTCGACAAACCTTTGGTGCCAAATGATATTTCATGTGAATTGAGGAAGAGAAAATATTGGCTTTGTTTAATAAGAGCCAATTCTATCCCCAATCAGTGGCGTAGCTGGGAAACAATTATTAGGTAAGCTAAAAATTTCAAAATGAAATGTATAATATATATTTTTTGTAATCCCCCATCTACTCACTCCTTGATGCCCGTATATTCGACCTTGTGACTTTTACGTTGTCAATTACTCCAAATAACTAACAGGCCACAACTCACTAAATCATATCAAAATTTTCAAAATAAAAGTGTAAAAATTTATTTTATGACAAAGATGATAACATTGGAGTAATTGGTGTAGTGGTTCATAACTAAGTTTACTTTGTTTGCCACAGGCCAAGTTTGGCTTTAGGTCTCCCCGTGCCTGAATTCATATCTCATTTAAGCAAGCATAAGCATCTGATTCATCAACTTCTGGTGGTTCTTCCAAAAGTACTATTGTTCACACACCAACCAAAAAAAGTGGCATAAGTTTCATTCATAAGTGAGAAGTGCTAAGTTCGACTTAGTTATATATATATATATATATATATATATATATATTATTGTAAATAGGGCCGCATCATTGATCTTGTAAGATTGTCATTGGTGTACGTATCTCTTGTGAGAAATCTAAACTTACATAAACACCACCAATGTTTTGTTTTAGGACTAAATATTAGTTACTTTTTTGTACTTTAAGGGTCTAATTAGTTCAGTCTATGACTTTTTAATTTCATCAAAATGACTTTTGTACTCTCAATTCTCATCCAAATAAGTTCATTTATGACATGTGTAGACACGTGATATATATAAATATAAATATAAATGACATGTCGACCCATGACACCACACATGTCCTAAATAAAAATTGAGAGTGTATGGACTGAACTGATTAGGCATATAAACTACAAGGTAATAACAATAATTTAACCCTCTGTTTTAAATATCCAAGTCCAAAATGTGTTTTTTTTTGGCTAATCAAGGTGTGATTTTTCTAGACTCTAGGTATCCCATCTCTATTTTACGTTTTTTACTGGTCTTTACTATTTTACCACCGATATTTCTAAATAAACAAAAACGAAAACAGTAAAATTAGATGTTCGAGTGTTTAGAACTTGGGATGCACAATTGAAGAGCTCCATTCCCTAAATATTGTACTGCTTGCCGTCCAATACCGATCAAAACAAAAATGATTGCTGCCATCCAAATTTCCAACCATAAAATTGTTCTCTGCTACAAATATCCAAAAGATGACCGTTAAACTGTCTAGGACCAAAAAGTCAAAAGTTGGACAACCCCAAATTCAAATATAGCGGGTAGTCCGTAGTTTTGTCCATTCCATTCCCATTCCATCATCATCAAGGTTCATCAGCATTGCCTTTTTCTCAGTGCTGAAGTTTGACTCAACAATTATACATAAATATATATATATATATATATATATATATATATATACATATATAATGACTCATTTGACTGAATTTTGCCTATCAAACTTTGAAATGTCTACTTCTTCCACTGCATAACAGTCATACAGATACTTTGTTGCTTCCCATTTTGCCATCAAGTTAAAGTAGCTTTTCTGATTGCTTTCAGGGATTAATACTATGTTGAACCTAATACACCACACCACATACCAATATTATTATAGTTCATCATGAAAACCAGAGCCTGGTTGTGATACATAGTCCATCAGACAAGACATTATGGTTAAAGCCGACGAGTATGTAAAGAGAGAGAAAAGAAAAAAGCAAGAACATGGAGCATGGGGCAAGCATCATTGTACTGGTGATAAAGAGCAAGACATATAACTGTAAAAAAAGGAGAGAGGTAATTCATCATCATCATTAATTCAATGCGTTGTTTTCCGATAGAAAACGATAACTTAAAAATAAATTTAATGAAAAATAAATTTAAAAAAAGTAATAGGAGCCCTTCATCATTTGAGGAATAGTAATCAAGTAAAAATTTGAGGAAGGAAAAGAGAAGAAATTACAATCATGTAAGAGATGGACAGCTCACTGATCCCCCCAAGAAACGTCTGTACAACAAGGGCCTCTCTTTCTCTCTCTCTCTCTCTCTCTGAAAATTCCCTGCTCATGGAGTTGAGAGTACTTCTCTTCATTCTCAAAGAATCAGGGTCAAATGCTTCGTGATTGAAGCAGGCTATCTCCAATCCAAATCCTCTCTTATATTTATAAATTCTTTTGGAAAGAAACTTTGAGATGTATATGTAGTATTGAAGGGTTACTGAAAGCTCTAACTCGGGCAGGTGAAGAAGGAATGAACATTCACCTGGATCATGTGTTTGTCAGTCCTATCCATGAGTTGTCTCGGATAATTGGCTCTCCACATCCCCTGGCTTGTTTTCTGTGTCACCTGAGACAGAATTTTCCTTCAAACATTCAATTTCCATGCTAGTTGTTCGAGTCTTTCTGTTCCTTCGATCCTGATATATACATGTTAGCAAAGTAAGATTCGTAATACCAGATCAATTGAAAGCATATAAGAATACCAATAGTATGCAACTCAACCATAGTATATATTAGTCCTAACTAATTGGAGTCGGCAAAAGGAATCCTAGTTCACCACTCTACTCTATCTAAGGTCATATTCCCTGTCACCTCTTCTAATGATCAAACAAAAATTTCACAAGGAGATTGCACCTACTCCACATTTAGGTCAGTAGAATATATAAACAGATAGAATAAAATATAGCAACAGAAAACTATTTCTAGGGCAAGATGATGACTGGCACCTCACGAAATGGGTATTCATCAGCTTCAAGCATACGTGCCACCTGGCTCATTTTAGGTCTGTTTTCTGCATCATGATCAACACACCTAAGTGCAACCAATAGGGCACGTTTTAAAGAACGTGTACTGGGTTTAACTTCAAGGTTTGGATCCACAACCTCCTCTGCTCTTCTTGCACCTACCATCATTTTTAGCCACTCAACTAGATTCACCTGCCATGAGTATTAAGAATCCTACTTAAAATTCTGTACAGACTAGTAAAACTTTTGATAACCAGTATTCACCCATCATTATGAGAATGGGAACAAGAGGAGAGAGGACTATTGATGGAAAACAGTTTCATAAAAAGTAAACAGTGAAAATCTCTGTACCTCATTAGCAGGCCGGCCATAGTCCACTGGGTCTCTTCCAGTAACTGCTTCAAGCAGGAGGACACCAAAGCTGTAAATGTCACTCTTCTCATTTAACAAGCCAGTATTAGCATATTCTGGTGCCACATAACTGCATAACGTATCCAGTTTTGATGCTCTTATCAGAAGATAATTCGTAAATAGATTATCATGACTTAATATCTAAAAGTTTACATACCCAAATGTTCCCATTACTCTAGTCGTGATATGACTTTCTCCTGAATCCAAGAGTTTGGCCAATCCAAAATCAGAAACCTTGGAATTGAACTCATCATCAATCAAAATGTTGCTTGATTTTATATCTCTGTGGATGACTTTTGGTTCTATAGCTTCGTGTAGATAAGAAAGCCTGCAAGTCAATATGCACATGATTTTTCAATCGCTCAAATTAGTTTGAAATAATCTGATCATTAACTAAAAATAGAACTAGAAAATGGACCATATTCCCAGCAGTTGAACAAAATTTTGTCAAAATATTTAAATAACACATGAATCACTCAGATCCAAATGTTAAAGCAGAAAATATTTTGTAGATAAGAAAGCGTGCAAGTCATATAAAATATTTTCAGTTGAAAGATTACTTACGCTCTGGCAGTACCAAGAATAACCTTCATGCGAGCCTCCCAAGTAAGGGTGCCCTGTTGGCGCATGGCCCCATGCAGCCATTGTTCTAGGTTTCCATTATTCACATATTCATACACCAACATCCTATACAAAGCATAGCAACTTAGTAAGTACAAGCAAAACTGAACCTAAAACCCAAATTCCAAGCACAATAGTCAGAAGGATAGGTGGAAACATTACAAAGAATCGGTTGTAGCATAAAATATTATCCTAGTATACAAGGTTAATTCATTAGGAAAAACATAAATAATTTCATCCCAAAATAAAAAATTTATAAATCTAACCTGTGAACCCCTTCAATACAATAACCCAGCAGCCGCACAAGATTCTTATGCCGAACATGGCCTATAGCCTCCACTTCAACCCTAAATTCTTTCTCTGCCTGCCCCCTATACACCACATCAAAAAAGCAATTATAAAGAAGTTATCCCAAAAGGGTTGCGTTAAGTAAACCATTATGCATTTGAGTTCATATCCTTACAAATTATTTAGAAGTTTTTTCACTGCCACCTCAGTTCCATTTATCAGTCTGCCCTTGTAAACCACCCCATATCCACCCTCACCAAGCACATTTTCAGCCGAAAATCGATTTGTAGCAAATTGTAGATCCCTAAGAGTAAACCAGTGGCCCCACCCAAGATGAGAAACCTCTGGCAAGCCAATTAAAGGAGAGGCTGTTACAAGTCCTCCATGTGACAATGACGACTGCTTTCGCACAGTCCCGGAGCTTCCTTCGTCCCCTGACTGCGAACTAAATGCCCTCTCATGATGATAAACTGAGCTGCACTGACTCATGTTATCAGGATCACTCGATTTGCTCATGCCCAAATGAGCTAAAATGTTCTCTGAATTCTTATCACTTGCTTTGTCATGTACTGTAAGAAATAAGTTATCAGGGTGATCATGTGTACTCTGACCCCCAACCCTATCAATCTTGATATCTTTTGAGACATTTGGTATTTGGTTGACTGAAAACTTGTCTATGGATCTTCTAGATTTTCTCCGGAATGTCACCCAGATAGATAAGAAACATAGGATCAAAACAATAAATGCTCCAACACTTATACAGATCAAAACCCATAGTTTTATACCCAATATCTTTTTTGATAATTGCTCATTCAAAGAACTCCCGGACGACATTGTTGATCCTCTGGATACTAGATATCAAACTCCACTTGGTGCTCTAACTTTCGGTGCCCAGAACTTAAGACATTCCAACCTGGATAGGAGAAACAAATCAAGTTACTCAAAGCACTTGAGAATGGTCACAGATACCTGAGATTGTTAATTTCTCAGATGTGTTTTGCTGAAAAACCCTGCAGGTAGAATAAGCTAGATATTGGCAATACTAGTTAATTTTTCTTTGGATTACTGATTGCGCTCTTTTTCTTATGTAACACTTAAATTCCACCATTACAAACAGATCCTGTTAAACTCAATTTCAAGATATCAGATTCTAGGCTTAATTTTCAAATGTTAGTCATACTACAAAAAATCTAAAGGTCCCATCAAAGGAGAATCTGGCAAAATAACTAAGCAGCTTGATATTAAAAAGAAAAACACTAAGCAGCTTGATTACATTGGCATTAATAGTTTCACAAGACAACAGTGAATCCAAGAAGAAAAACCCAGTAATTCTTTGGGATATCTCTTAACAAATGAAGAAAATCCCAATAGCACACTGAAAGAACCCCTAAAATTCCAGATTCCAAGCATAAAACAAGCGCATGTCCATGAAACCCCAACATACAAATTAAACTTCTAAATCTATCAGAACAGTGAAAGGGAAAATCCCAAAGAGCATCACTTATGATCCAAGTAAGAGACCCATAAAGAGAAATTTGAGTGAGTCTATCTAAAAAGTGATTCGAAGAAGAAAGCATTTACCTTTGCAGCGATCTATGCTAACCCCCTTGATCTTCTTCCTTGAGCACCCAGAGAAGCAAAGAAGGGGCTTCTTTTTTAGCCAAGGGAGACTCAATAAGCATAGATTGGCCAATGTAGACCTGAAATAACACAAAGTCACAAACCCACCAAAACCCAGATGTCCAAAAAGCCAATGTTGCAGAGGAGTAGTTTGCAAGTAGCTCGTTGTGGCCTCAAGTGGGCCAAAGGGAATTCAGAGATTCATAAAAAATCTATAAAAAAAATTGAAAAAGGAGAGGTAAGGCCAGACAAAAATCTAATCTTTGAAGGGAAAATGTAGGGGGAAGAAGTTGATAGAGAGCGAGAGAGAGAATTTATATATGTTAAATGTTGGGTGGATTTTAAGAGGGCATGAAAAGAAAAGGTGGGTAAAATGGTTGGTGGGTGTTTTCTCTCTGTGAAGGAGATGGGCCTCAGCAAGCTGGAAAGAAAGCTTGGTTTGCAATGGAGAAAACCAGAGAGAGAAAGAGAGAAACAGTAAAGGAAAAGCAAAAATAAGGTGAACAGAGATGGGGCATTTATAGCTGGTTAACAAAAAATATTGATTAAGCTACAAGCCTAGAAAAGCAAAGTGGGAAACATGAAAAGAGAAAAAGAAAGAGAGGAGAGAGAGTCAACTCAACACTATAACAGGAGGGAACTAGGGAAGCTGCAAATCTAGCTTTGCCCTGAGGGTTCACTTACCAAACTGCCCTCATTTCTTAAAGAAATCCTGCTTGAAATCTTATATTTTTCATTTTCAGAAAAAAGAAAAGAGGACGTAATCCGTCACTGCATAGTTTGCAATTGACAGACTAATTGGAGGTGTGGAGGTCCATCACTCTAAGGCCAGACCATTAACATATTAAAAATTTGATTAATTTGGGATACACAACCTTTGATTGCTTTGTCAATGCACAAAATTCTTACCTTTTCTTTCTGGTAAAAACAAATACACTATGCTTCACAAGAATAATAATTATTTACCTGTTCTATGCAATAGCTGTAATAAGATGGTACCTCCACATTTTTGGGGGTGAGCAATTTAATTAATCACAACCTAAAAGAGTAAAAAAAAAAAACCTAAAAGAGTAAAAGAAAACATCTTCAACAATTTGTCTCATTGTTTTGGTAAATAATATTCAACAAAGTGACCAAAACAAAAAACTTTCAACAATTAGTGGTTCACATTTAACATTATTAACTATCCTTGGATGACTTTGCATTATGGATGATATTTTAAAAAGTTTCGTGATTTATTCTCTGAAAAATAAATCATATACAAACAAGTAAAAGTAATAATTTTGTGCTATAAATAAGAGACATTTAGATTCAACAATGTCTAAACTCATGTTCTACGAAACATACAAACGGAAAACCTTATGTTAATATTCATATGCACACAACTTGTAGATAATTCTTAAAGGATTTTTATAATATTTCTATATAAGTGAATTGATAATTCAAAATTTGGACGACCGAATTGAAAGAAATCAATATTAAGGTTTTCATTAATTTAGAGGATATTAAAGTAATATTTTGAAAAATCCTCTAAAAAAGTCATGATCAATCAAAATTTTAAATTAGGACGACCAAGTTCAAGGAAATTAATACGACAATCTCAAGGTCTACACATCATGTCCCTCTTTATTTATTTTTTGTTTTAGAATGTCGGTTTTTCTTTCACTCTTTACGTTCTTTAGAAGAAAAAACGGCAAACTTTCATTATGGAGAATAAACTACAATTCTCAATGAGAAGATCATGAGTCGGACTCAATTTGCGATCTCATTGTTATTCGCAATGCCTCCAATTGGAAGGAGAGGAATGGTGATCGATCAACATTCACAAAGCTAGATATATGAACAAGCATGTTCGTCTTTCTTAGTTGTTCCCATACAAATCCTATTTACCTGTTGCATATCACACCCTATCTTTGATTTTAATTGATTAATTATAAGAGTCTTCTACAACTTCTATCAAAAGGAAAAAGTCTTCCACACAATCTTCAGCTATAGCAAAACGTCAAATGGCAAATGGCAGAGATTTAATTGGCGCAAAATAAATTTTAAAAAAATTTCCCAAAAAGAAAAATATATACTTTTTCTCATCTGAATTTCCTGCCAACTATTTATAGAAGTTTACTTATTGAAATCACCATTATGTATTGATTAATAGGCAATTAGGCATTGTCACAGTGCTAGCTGTTACGCTGATGCTTATGATTCAGCCTTCTTTCTTTATTCGTCATCAATAGTTGAATACTATAATGAGTTTTGACTAAGCCAACAAGAATATTGCAACGGTTCTGAAGGGTTAATTTGTCAATACGATTTGACTAAACCTAACTCTGTAAAAGTTTACAAAGAAATTATTGTTTTTAATAAAACCATTATTCCTTTCTTGATTACCATCATGGGTTGGGACTTGGTGGCCTATAAGGCTATAAAGTATAAAATCCCCCAATTGGGAGAAGGAACAGAGGCTTTGATTTGAAGTATAACTTTTGATTAAAGGGCGTCCCATATTTTACACCAAAATAAAAGACACTTTAAGATTTAATTATTTAATTAGATTTTAATTTTTAAAGACACTTTAAGATTTAGACGATCGATGGGTCACTTATGTCAAATTCGAGCTAATTATAGATGAAGTAAGTGTAGGTAATCAGAGAAGACACCCGAAAATATATAGAGTTAGAGACCGGGTGCTTGAAAAATACTCGCCACGGGCGCTTAGGTCGGCTCGTGAAGACCAATAACACCAGCCATTGAAGCCATAATGTAGTACCACCACGGCCAGAGTCAAACCCTAGGAGCCACGGAGCCACCACATGCACATGGAGAAAAGCATTGAGAGCCATGCATTTTCAACCATAGACTTACTGATCCCTTCTACACAATGTTACATGATTTTGGTATGCAGGATTTGTAGTATTCTCATCACAGTTTTTGTTGGTCTGATATTGATATAACATAAATGGGAATGACCACGTCGCTTTCCTCTCGAATCTAAGCTCTCGTACTTTCTCTATCACACCGGCCACCGGCCACCTCTTTCCTCTCTTCCTCAACTATTTACGTACTGCTTAATTATATTTCATTCGTTGATTTAAAAAAACCCTAGCTAGCTAGCCTCGTGGATATTGAATACTGGAGATGGAATATTTTCATGCTTTGGTGGCATAGGGAAGTACGTACGACGAGAGTGCATCGATCATATATACAAGGACAAAAAACTTGTGCAAATTATTCCATCTCGGACTTGTAAATTTGGATAACTGCGCATGCAAGAATATATGAACACTACTATATATTATCTTGAACTGCTGAAAATAGGAACTTGTCAAATGCAATTCCCAGGCGTGACTTATATAATAGAAAATAAATTTTCTACTTTGTTTAAGGATACCCGTTTTGTGTGTGCTTGTCAACCTAGGAGTATCTAGTTAGGATTGTATAAGGAATGTAATTGAATAGGAATCCTATTACCATATGGATTGTATCTTGTATTCCTCTATATAAAGAGGCACCTATTCATCAATAAAGAAGTTATTATTCCTGTGCATTTATCTTGTCTCTTTACTTTTCCCGTTATTCTACAACACGTTATCAGTACGAGCCTCTAACCCTGAGAAACAGAAAACACTAGAACACAAATACCCTAAGTCTTACCCGCGTGAATAGTACCGGCGTGAACAGTGTTTCGTGAATAGAACCGGCATGAACAGTGACCGTGAACAGTGTTTCGTGAATAGTACCGGCGTGAACAGTGACCGTGAATAGTGCTCTTCTAAAATCAAGATCAAGTCCATGAAAAACACCAAGTAAGTTTACATAAACCCTAAACCCTACTTTCTAAGTTGATGTGGTTTTGTTTTTCATCGGGGACTTGCAACCTCCCTTCTTCTACCTCCCACCTTTCTTATAACGTGGGATAACCTTTCGAGACTCACCAAACTATGAGAAGTATTAGGGGAGTGATCGAGCTTTATGTCGCTTGCGGCATATGTAAGTCATGAGCACCTCTAATATCATCATGCTATTGGTGATGATCTCAAGAGTCGAGTTGTGGGGACTCGAGCTATACCTCCGGATAAGGAGTCCGTAGAGAAGAAGAGACCTTGAACAAGATGTTCATTGTAAACCTCCGGATGAGGAATCCGTAGAGAAGAAACGACCATTCTACATCAAAGCTTTTGCCTTGACTTACTCACGACTAGGCTCACCTACTTGGGTATGATGTCTAGGTAAGGATAGTTTGAGATTAGTGGTGTTAAGTGAGCCTCGCTCTACCGACATCTCTTACTACTTACCTGGTCATGCTTAAGTGGAGCTACCGAAAGGTTTAAGTTATGGCATTCGCCATTGATCATACTACATCAAAGTTTTCGGCTAAATCCGATCCTTGGAAACATTTCTTGGAGCATGGCTCAGAAACCATAATTGTTTCGTGGGAGTATTAACTCCGAAACATACTCCCTATCGTTTCGTGGGAGTATCAACTCCGAAACCTAGCTACCTATTACCGACGAACGTTTCGTCGCCATAGGGGGAGAAAATCCTTTACCGACGAAAGATTCGTCACTAAAGGTACCATATTCTTGTTCTCCATATTTATGGATCTCGAACATGAATTAACTCGATTTACTCCATCGGATTCTGCGATGCAACCTTCCGCACAAGAGCTTCTAGCTCGAATCCATGAGCGTTGTTTTGAATTAACCGTTCTAGACCCTCAAACTGTGATGACAATGCCAGGTTATTTTTCCTGATGAAAACGCCACATGATATGGCACTCCAGTTTGAGTTCATGAAAGAGGTTAGCGCTATAAGCGCTCCATGAATGTTATGGCAACATTCGTAGCTCCATTCCGAATTTAGAAGCATAATGGATTAATCTCCGCTTCTCTAACTTTACTAAAGTCATGGATATAATTCGGACATTCTCCGCGTCAAAGAGTTGATGCATCTCTGTGTAAATCATCACAGATGAGTAATTGATTGAGGGAACTCTCACCACCTTCTCCATCTCTGCCTTGATGTAAGGCATGACGATGATTGCGCCCCTATGGGAAGACGCCACGAGCAAAACCCTAAGCTTTTAGGGACTAATCCGGACATTGATCTGTAAGATTTATTTGCTCAAGAAAGTAATCGCCATAAGATTAAGCGATCACGCGTGAATAAGGCCGCGAAAGAGTGAGAGATGACCATCGTCTCCATGGGAGAGACGACACCGGTCATCGCCGATTTGCGTTGTGCCGCCACTAGTTGCGATGACACCGCCACCGGCCAAGGCAAGCTGTCACCGTCCTATGGATTGTGTGTACCGCGCCTTATACCTCAATCACTGGAGAATCCTCTTCATGATGTCTATATTATGGAGCGTCTGATCAATGAGCTATAGTTTGCAATACATATGAGTATGTAATTGCAATGATCATGATGTCGAGTTTAAGGGTTAAAGACTTTGGAAGCTAATTTGCTTAAGTCTTTATGTTTTCCAAGTTTATGTCTTACGGCAAGATTGCCAAGACAATGGATTCTAGTCTTGAGTTTAAGATCAAGATGCAACTTTGAATGTAAAGCCTTGGCATATATCTTTAACAAAATCCGAGATGCTTTCATAGCCTCGATTTTAATGATGAGCTCATCTTCCTTTGTGAATTGATGTATCACATGCTCTCTACGCTCCTAAAGGGAATAGAACTCTATCGAGCTTTAAAGATATATATAAACGCCAATGGATACCATGCGGAAACGCATGATGAGAATGTGATAGAATTCCTTTGCATTACCTCTAATGATTGCGGTAGAAAGCGCATCTTAGAGAAGTTTATGTGTATCTCTAGTGGGTTATATTCTACCACTATTCGAGCTATTGAATCAAACCATGTCATTCGGGATGACCTCCTTGATTCAAACACATATTGGCTTTGGCACGATAGACTGGGACACCCAGGTCGTGATTTGATGATCCGTATACTGAAAACTTCACACGGACATCCATTCTTTCGAGCTAATCAAAGCATGAATCGAAAGGCGATTCAAGAGGATGGGACAGCCTCGAAAAAAGGATTTTTTCCTGCTGTCCGACGCTTGTCGACCGGTCGCCCCCGACTTGTCGACCGGTCGACCCAATCCCAGGAGCATTGTCGACCGATCGCTGATTCTGTCGACCGGTCGCCCCCGTCCAGAGAGGATCGCCGACCGGTCGACCCCCCTTTCGACCGGTCGACATCCAATGACCTTCGATCCCTCTCTCTAATGCTCACATCCTCTTATGCTTCAGACGCCTCTAGGGCCTCTCGCTCATTTTGCAAAGCCTGTTCCTTAGGGAACCTAGGACTAAGACCGTCCTATGCAAAGGATTCTAAAATACTTCTCCTATTCTTACAGATAATCCATGGGGGATATCTGTAGACCTATTCAACCAACAAGCGAACCATATAAGTGTTTTATGGTGTTGGTTGATGCGTAAACATGCTGGTCACATGTCACGCTACGGTCATCTCTTATGCTGCTTATGCTAAACTCCTAGCATGTATGATTCGCCTGCGGGCTCACTACCCGGATCATCCCATTAAATCAGGCTTGATAAGAGAGTTTACATCGAAGGCTTTCGATGACTACTGCATGGGATTGATGTTGAGCAATCCACTCCCACATGTGCATACCCAGAATGGTCTTGCAGATGGTTATGAGGACATTGGTAATGCGCACCAATCTTCCTCCCTCTGCCTGGGTGCACGCGGTATTGCATGCAGCTATGCTTATTCGTCTGAGGCTCATCGCCACCCAATCTTTTTCTACGCAACAGCTAGTGACTGGGTACGAGGCAAGCATCTCGTACTTACGCGTCTTGGGTGTGCTACTTATGTGCCTACTACGTCGCCACAGCGTACTCAAATGGGTCCTCAATGACGAATGAGTCTGTATGTTGGATTTGAGTCTCCAACCAAAATCCGCTATGTAGAACCCTTGTCAGGCGATCTATTTTGTCACATCGATGAGACAGTCTTCCCGTCATTAGGGGGAGATAAGAACGTCTACGTTCAGCAGGAACGACGAGAATGTCGTGGCCTGTCTCCACTCTGTCTCATAACGATCCCCCTACTGCACACGTGACATCGTAGTGCGTAGACTTATCGATCTCTAGAAAGTCGCCGATTCTCTTCCGAGCACTTTCTCAGATCTTGAGTGACTAGATCATATATACCTGCTGCAAACCTGCAAGGAAGGAAGTACCTGAAAAGGACTTCAGACTCAAAGACGCAGTGAATGCCGCCCTTGGTGGTGTCGCGGGATGCCACCAGGATGGGCAGAGCATCGCTGGCGCCATCACCACTGTTGGTGATGATGTGGCTTAGGCCGTGGTTCCGCTGAGGAAGCGTGGGATGCCACCGGGTTTGAGGAATTCGCGCTCTAGGAAGCGGGCTGCGATGGCACAAAATAATCCTCTCATCATTGATACTCAAAATCCGACCCATGAGAACATTCCGGATTACGGTTATGTCCAAGTGACATATCTGGAGGACGCTCCATCGATAGAACCTATCCGTGGGAATGTAGAGATCTCGATTCATTACACTAGTGTACATGGGCCGTGGGATAACAACTCCATCGTAGTCAACGATGTTTTCGCATATGCTTTTGCATGAGAGTTCATTGAGAATGATGATACTGAACCCCGCTCCGTTGAGGAATGCCAACGTAGAGCATATTAGCCTAAATGGAAAGATGTGATTCAGGTTGAGTTAGACTCACTAACAAAGAGAATGGTGTTCGAGCCCGGTGTGCCGATCCTTCTAGAATAAAACCTGATGAATAAATAGGTCTTTGTTAGAGTGCGTAGTGAGAGAACGAGATATAAGTCTCGCCTTCTGGCGCAAGGCTTCTCATAAACGCCCTGAAATCGACTACGATGAGATATCTCTCGTAATGGATGCTATTACGCTCCACTACCTTGTCAGTTTGGTAGTTTCCGAAGAACTGACTATGCAGCTTATGGATGTGGTCACATCATATCTCTATGGGGATCTAGATATGGAGATTAACCCAAGTCAAGTGGCTCCCGACCACGGAGCGCGTTTGCTAAGGTTGCAACGCTCACTATATGGATTGAATTAATCCGGACGGACGTGGTATACCCGTCTAAGTGACTACTTGATTGGAAGAGGGAATGTGAACAATTAAATTATGCCCACTGCGTGTTGAGAGCACAAGTTCCGTATTTGCATTGCAATCCAAGTTTGAGATGAATGATCTTGGGAAACCCAAAAGATGCTCAGGCGTTAATATGGATAGGGTCCATCCTGATAGCACTCCCATGATTGGTCGCAGCCTAGATCAAAGGAAAGATCCGTTTCGTCCAAAGGATGATGACGAAAACGTTTTAGAGGCTGAGGTGCTATACCTAAGTGCAATAAGCGCACTATTGTGCTTAGCTTAATGCACAAGACCCGATATCTCATATGTGAACTTGTTAGCTAGCTCTGCGCCCACGCAATGCCTTTGGATTGGCATAAAGACAATCTTTCGTTAATGGTACGATTGATATGGGCTTGTTCTATCCCTACAGAGAGTCAAAACAAAGTGATGAACTTTTATTTGCTGCGGTTGAACGACCTGGGCATCCGGGCGAGTACTGATTATCTGCCGTCCGGACGGAATGTCCAAGGAACGTTACCGCACGCACCAGGCGTCCGGACGCGGTATGTGCCGTCCGGACGGATAACAAGCCTAGAACTTGCCGCACGCGTCAGGCGTCCGGACGACGACACTCCGTCCGGACGGATTGAGCGTTGTGCCGCATAAACCCCCTTATTCCCAAAATCTTGTGATGTTTTGGTAGAATTTGCTGATGTTGGGTATCTCTCTGACCCTCATTAAGGTTGTTCCTATATGGGTTATGTCTTTACCATGGGATACACCTTGCTATCTTGGTAGTCTATGCAACAGACTTTTGTCGCTACTTCTTCAAGCCATGTTGAGATTATCTCCATGAAGTTGTTCGTTAGTGTACATGGTTAAGGTCCATAGTTACACATTTAAGAAGTACATGTGGTTTGAGGTCAACCACCGATGACCATATATGCATTTATGAGGATAATGCTACTTGCAAATGAGGCAAGGTTTCATCAAAGACGACAATACCAAGCATATCAGCTATAACATAAAATTCCTCATGATTCAAATGAATCAAGTCCGTTCTGAGGACAATGTAGCAGACTTATTTACTAAGTCATTGCCTAAATCCACATTTGAGAAGCATGTCAAAAGCATTGGTTTGCGTAAATTATCTGACCTCCCATGATTGCAGAATCAGGGGGAGACGCAGACTTGAGGGGGAGTCTGTTGTCTTGCTATGCCAAATGTGAAGTGGTGTGTTGCACTCTTTTTCCCTTCGACCAAGGTTATTTTTGTCCCACTGGGTTTTTGTTACTTGGCAAGGTTTTTAACGAGGCAACGCGAGGAGCACCACCTAGTGTTGACCGCACAAGGGGGAGTGTTTAAGGATACCCGTTTTGTGTGTGCTTGTCAACCTAGGAGTATCTAGTTAGGATTGTATAAGGAATGTAATTGAATAGGAATCCTATTACCATATGGATTGTATCTTGTATTCCTCTATATAAAGAGGCACCTATTCATCAATAAAGAAGTTATTATTCCTGTGCATTTATCTTGTCTCTTTACTTTTCCCGTTATTCTACAACATACTTAAGGATATATTATCCTCCACGAACAATTATATATGTTGAAGATAATTAGGCTTTTTTAGTATTTATCTTAGACCTTGGTTGTGTCATCCCCTGCATGCATTAATTTTCTATTTGAGGCTTTAAACCAAGATGGTAGGCACCACGATTGTCATTAGTGAGCCATAGCAAATAAAATGTGAATTGTTCTTGGGGGCTTTTGGGTTCAATGATCGAATTAAATAATATAAAAGATTTTGACAACATATTGTCTATTGAAATCGGGTAGTGCGAAATTGAGAAAAATTTTCTTATTATGAAACATGATTTTCTTGAAAAATTGTATTATAAAATTCTCAATACCGATTTGCACAAATTTCCAAAAGTATTTTAGAGTCTCAATGAAATCCTACGCAAGACCTTACGATGCTGGAAGTTTTTTTTATTTTTTTATTTTTTAAAAGTAAAAAAAAAAACACTTGTAGCGATGAACTGCTCGTTGGTATAAATTGTTGAAAATATATATATATATATATATATTTCAAATTTGAAGAAATGTAAAAGAATTTGGTTATTAGGCTCTTTGACTCTATAATAAAAAAAATAATGCAAAAGAGCTTTGACAACACATCGTCTATCGAAATCGGGTAGGTTTCTTAGTTTGGGTAAATGATGCAAAATTGAGGAAAACTTCCTTATTTATAATACATGATTTTATTGAAAAATTGTATCTTTGAAATTCTTAATACCGGTTTGCACGACTTTACAAACGTATTTTAGAGTCTCAATGAAATCATACGCGAGACTTTACGAGGACCAGAAGTGTTCTTTTTTACTTTTTCAAAAAAAAAAAAATTAAGAACACTTGTAGCGACGAACTATTCGTCACAACAGGTTGTTAAAAATGTTTATATATATAATTTTTTTTTTCAAATTTTGAAGAAATGTAAAAGGATTTAGTTATTAGAGCTCTTTGACTGTATGATTAAATAATGCAAAGAGCTTTGACAATACATTATCTATCAAAATTAGGTTTCTTAGTTTGGAAGAATATGTTGCGAAATGAGGAAAACTTTCTTATTATAACACATGATTTTTTTTGCAAAATTGTATCTTTGAAATTCTCAATACCGGTTTGCAAGAGTTTCTAAAAGTATTTTAGGCTGTGTTTGGATGCAATAGTTGTAATTTCCATAAGAATTTCAAATTCTGGAAATTACTTCTCCATCATTTAAAATTTTGAAAATTGTAATTTTTAGTGTTTGGATATTGCGTATATAGGATTTAGAAAATGACAAGAATCACAAATGTTTATGTTTGGATACTCCATAGAACTTGTTCTGGATTTTTAATTTTATTATCATTATTATAATAATATATTAATTATTTTGTTAACATACATGCATATTCCAATACTACGTATATACACTACAACTGAGGATATAGATTTCATTGTAACCAACACAATCAAGTTAATTATATCTTTCAAATTCAAAGGAGAAAAATGTTTCCTTGTGTCTAGAGAAATCAGAAGAAAAATCTATATTTAGAGCCTACATATACTATGAATAATTACCTATTTCCCCGTACACATTTTAGAACATGGTGAAATTTTGATAAGTTGCGATGGAAACAGGTTGATGCTATACAATCCAAAAGAAGAGACAATCAAGACTATTTTTCATAAAGCATTGTCTGATTAGATTAACATAGATAATGAACCATAACCAAACTAAATAAAATTCAAAGTTTAATTGTTAATGAACCATAACCAAATAAAATAATCACTACTAAAGCAGCAACACGGAAATGAGAATATGTGTCTGGCAAACAATCCAAGTATCCAAACTAATGTCATGTTTAAAAAGAAATAATAAATGCATGCAACATCAAATAAACATCATACGCCTTTGATGAGAGAAAGATATGATATTGATGTTTCTCTTATCAAAGGCGTATGATATTTAAAATTGAGAAAAACTTACTTATTATAATATATGATTTCCTTGAAAAATGATATTTTTAAAATTCTTAATACTAGTTCGTCCGAGTTTCCAAAAATATTTTATAGTCTCAATGAAATCCGACTTGAGACCTTACGAGGATCAGAAGTGTTTTATTTTTTTTAAAATTAAAATTAAAATATTAAAAATATTAGGAACTCCTGTAGCGACGAATAATTCGTCGCTATAGGTTGTTCAAAATAATTATATATATATACATTTTTTTAAAATTTTAAGAAATGTAAAAATATTTAGTTATTAGGACTTTTGGACTCTATAATTAGATAATGGTGAATGGTCATGGAAAACCTTTTTATTATATCACATTATTTTCTTAAAAATTGGTGCTTTGACATTCTCAATCATGCATGTTTTACAAATTGTGAAATTTTGACATTCGTAAAGTTGAAGAGAAAAGTGCGGTTCACAATGAGGCATCCCGTGGTGCCCCCGACACTTCATACGATGCCCAAACGATATTTCAAAGTAAAAACGGAAAATGGACAGAGGTATCCCGATGATGTGTTGTTGAAAGTATAGGTACCTTATTAATCACTTTTGAAGGTTGCGTATCTTTTTATCTGGTGCATTAAAGTTTAGACTCTGTTGGTGATGAAAACCCTTATAGAAATGATTTACTTGTATAATTGTATTTTTAAAATTTTCAATACCGATTTCTAGGGGTTTTAAAAAAAAATTATAATCTCAATGGAATCTAACGCGAGACCTGACGAGAACCGAAAGTGTTTATTTTTTATTATTTCAAATTAAGAATAACAAAAATGAAGAAACAATTGTAGCGACGAATAGTTCATCACTAAAGGTTGTTGAAAATATTTATAACTATATTTTTTTCAATTTTTTTGAAATGTAAAAGGATTTACTTATTAGAGCTCTTGGACTCTATTATTAAACTATGCAAAAGAGTTTTAACAACACATTGTCTATCGAAATTGGATTTCTTAGTTTGGATGAATAGTTCAAAATTGAGAAAAACTTACTTATTATAACATATGACTTCCTTGAAAAATGGTATCTTTGAAATTTTCAATACCGGTTTGTCCGAGTTTCCAAAAATATTTTATAGTCTCAATGAAATCCAACTTGAGACCTTACGAGGATCGGAAGTGTTTTGTTTTTTATTTTTTCAAATTAAAATTAAAATATTAAAAATATTAGGAACTCTTGTAGCGACGAACTATATATTTGGCGCTATAGGTTGTTAAAAATAATTATATATATATATTTCAAATTTTAAGAAATGTAAAAAGATTTAGTTATTAAGACTTTTGGACTTTATAATTAGATAATGGTAAATGGTCAAGGAAAACCTTTTTATTAGTGCAGTTCAAAATAAGGCATCTCGAAGTACCCCCGACACTTTATACGATGCCCATGCTAGCGAGACTAACTAGTGATGCCCATACTAAGGATTCCCACGATGCCCAAACGATATTTCAAAGTAAAAAAATAGAAAATTCATAAAAAATAAACGATTCATAATTTTTGATTTATGTCAATTGGAATACCTTTTAAAAAACATGTTTTATGAATAGTAAATTTTTGAGAGATTTTTATTTTTATTTTGCCGAAACCATGGTTTTTAATTTTTGAGAGGTTTTATGAATACCTTTTATTTTGTTTTCCCTGCAACAATTACCGTGTTAATATAGGTAAGCAATAAAATAAAAAAATTAGCGCACCTTATTCAACATTTCTAGCTCTACCATTGGTTGCTAGGTGTGGGGATTATCTCCTGATCATTAATTCATCAGAATTTTTTCGATGTGTAAGCTGAAAAGTTTAAATATATGCAATTTTTTACGTTTATGTAAATCCTTAATTTGCATTGAGCACCAAGTTTTATCAGCATAAATATCAAATGTGAAAAAATCTTCAACTACACAACATTGCGCATACAATTGTTAAAATGCTTCTCTCTTAATTAAGTCCTCAACTCTCACTTTCCGGGAACAAAGTTTGTGGCGTATGACCAGGCATTGTTGTTAACAGGGTCAGCCAAGTGGTCTGCTAGGTTCTCAATCGGTCCCTTTCCAGTAACAATAGCTTGCACGAAAAACCCGAACATGGAAAACATGGCCAATCTTCCGTTCTTGAGCTCCTTCACCTTAAGCTCAGCAAAAGCCTCGGGATCGTCTGCAAGCCCTAATGGGTCAAAGCTCCCGCCAGGGTACAATGGGTCTACCACCTCACCGAGAGGACCTCCGGCAATTCTGTAGCCTTCCACCGCACCCATCAAGATAACTTGTGTTGCCCAAATTGCCAAAATGCTTTGGGCATGGACCAAGCTCGGGTTTCCCAAGTAGTCTAGTCCACCCTCACTGAATATCTGAGCTCCAGCCTTGAACCAAACAGCTTCACCGAACTTGACTCCATTGCGGGATAGGAGTTCAGGGAAGACACAGCCTAGGGCACCGAGCATGGCCCATCTTGAATGGATGACCTCAAGCTCACGGTTCTTGGCAAAGGTCTCGGGATCGGCTGAAAGCCCAGCAGTGTCCCAACCATAGTCACCGGGGAATTCTCCGGTCAGGTAAGACGGGGCCTCGCCAGAGAATGGACCCAAGTACTTAACACGGTCAGGGCCGTACCATGGGCTGCCGGATGAGACAGGTTTGGACTTTGCTGCGGTCTTGCGCATGGTGACTCGGCCCTCACCGAGGAGGTTTGATGTAGAAGAACTGAGCTTCACAGCTTGGCCAGCTAGAGAAGGGGAGGAGAGAGCCATTGTTGAAGAAGCCATTTGAGAACAAATGGAAGTGTATGGAGAGCTAGTGGCTTAGTGTCTTTGACAATGGGGGAGGCCGAGTGATGGTTTGTGTTTTGGTTAGAGAGAATTGGTGGTTATATGTACAAGTTCGGTGCAAAGGGTGTCCTTATCTTTCTGATATCTTCATCTCTCTTCTCATTGGTGAAATGAAGTCGGAAGATTTCCACGATGAATCTCTTCCATGGATCCACATTTCCAGTTGGCTCGATACGCTCCACTTGTTCGGGTTCCAAAAATATCAAGAAAAGGACAATGCGTTTTGGATTTTACATGCTTCATCTCTAGCCACTACAATATGCAATTTGAGAGTAATGACTCCATTTCCAGTTGGCTTAATATGCTCCACAGCCTCCACTGGTTGGCACGAATTACAGGAAAAAGAAAAAGATAGATATTCAGTTTCGGATATTGGATATATATATTTTAATCATGTGATATCGTCATCTGTTATCTCATTGGTGAAAATGAAGTTCAAAGATTTTTACAATGAATCTCATCCTTGGATATATATATTTTTAATTTCCACTTCTTGATTTGTCCTCATCTATTTGATATCTTCATCTCTCTTCTTATTGGGTGAAAATGAAGTTCCAAGATTTTCTCATTAATTAATGAATATCTCCATTTCCAGTTGGCCTCATATGCTCCACCAAGTCTAGTTCCGAAAACAGAAAGAAAATCCAGATACAAAAATGGAAAATCTGTTGAGGATATTATGTGCTTTGATCTCCAGCCAGTAGACTTTGGCCACGTAACTTTGGGATGTGGGTAACGGCTGCTTAAAAATTCGAAGGATAAGAGCAAGATGTACATTAGCAAATAATACGTATGTAATACGTTGAACTGCTGCTTTAATTTAGTTTGGTTCATTACTTCAATTAGTTTAATAATACGAAATTAACGACTCATGTGATCTTACCAGTTCTATTATATAATTCAAGTACGTTTCTTATATCATCCAACTCTCTAATTCTGTTTGAAACTTCAAATGAATGAAACGTGATGCTACTAAAATGGAGATGCAATTTTGGTACAAGCAATTTTTTTTTTTGCAAGGTTGATCTTTGAATGAAGACTAAAAAAAAGAAGGACGGTTCATACTATGTATTTAGATTTTGTTTCGGGCATATATGTCCTCTTAAACTGCAGTAGAAACTGTTGGATGATTATTTGTTCCCATTTAATGTTGTCCATCTTTCACAATGAAAATCTGGAGTACTGTGAAGCAAAATGTGGTCATTTGGCATGGAGAGCTATTACTTAATTGATGTTTGATTTGTCTTAATTTGATGCAGTGATGCTCCAAATAATCTATTCACGATGTGTCTTGAAAGACGAAAATTGAAAGTGGAAGAAGGAATGTTTTCTAACTTTGTACTTCATTGCAAGTGAAAAAAATTCATGGTTGGCTTATGCAGAAGTTGTATTTGCATGAATTTAGATAAAACACATTGTCATCAAACTTTTCAGCAACCTATTGGAGGATATTGGTGTCCGGACGGATCATTGGGTGTCCAGACGGAGTTTTGAGATTTTGTATCTGCAGCAGCTTCAGGCGTCCGGACGGGTTACCTTGGAGTCCGGACGGAATCATCGTAATTGCCCAGTTTTGGAGCCTGTCGTCCGGACGATGTGATATTGGTGTCCGGACGGATCATTGGGTGTCCGGACACCAATATCCTCCAATACAACCCAATTCAAGCACCAATATATAAATTCAAGGCCATCCGCCAAAATGACATGGTAATAATTTATTTGGATGCTCTAGATTATGATGTCAGAGCATGATAATCATTAAATCAGCATTATCTATCTTGGTGAATTTAAGTTGGAGAAAACCAGATGCCAGTGAATCTATTACTATAATTTCTTGGAATGCATAATGGTGATTCATCACGTTGTGAGAGCTATTTAAAACGATTGAATTCGTACAAGGGTAAAGATTTAACATGGAATTTTTAATACAAGGCAATATAAGCAATCACATTTGCATGTTGATATATTACTTTTCAGATCATCAACAGAAGCACACTCGAAAGAACTCCCATTTCACAGCAATTGTGCACACACCATGTACAATCACTTCTCTCGCTCTCAAGTTTTTCAAACCTCACTTTCCGGGAACAAAGTTGGTGGCATATGCCCAAGCATTGTTGTTAACAGGGTCAGCCAAGTGATCAGCCAGGTTCTCAATCGGTCCCTTTCCGGTAACAATAGCTTGCACAAAAAACCCGAACATGGAAAACATGGCCAATCTTCCGTTCTTGAGCTCCTTCACCTTAAGCTCAGCAAAAGCCTCGGGATCGTCTGCAAGCCCTAATGGGTCAAAGCTCCCGCCGGGGTACAATGGGTCTACCACCTCACCGAGAGGCCCTCCGGCAATTCTGTAGCCTTCCACAGCACCCATTAAGATAACTTGTGTTGCCCAAATTGCCAAAATGCTTTGAGCATGGACCAAGCTTGGGTTTCCCAAGTAGTCTAGTCCACCCTCGCTGAATATTTGAGCTCCAGCCTTGAACCAAACAGCTTCACCGAACTTGACTCCATTGCGGGATAGGAGTTCCGGGAAGACACAGCCTAGGGCACCGAGCATGGCCCATCTTGAATGGATGACCTCAAGCTCACGGTTCTTGGCAAAGGTCTCGGGATCGGCTGAAAGCCCAGCAGTGTCCCATCCGTAGTCACCTGGAAACTCTCCAGTGAGGTAAGACGGAGCCTCACCAGAGAATGGCCCCAAGTACTTGACACGGTCAGGGCCGTACCAAGGGCTGCCGGATGAGACAGGTTTGGACTTTGCTGCGGTTTTGCGCATGGTGATTCTGCCCTCACCGAGGAGGTTAGATGTAGAAGAACTGAGCTTCACAGCTTGGCCAGCTAGAGAAGGAGAGGACAGAGCCATGGTTGAAGCAGCCATTTGAGAAAAATGAAAGTAGTCTAGTGAGACTATGACAATGGGGGAGTGATGAGTGCTTGTTTTCTTATGGTAGAGACCTGAGTGGGTATATTTATAGCTTTGGTGGTAAGGATTATACATTATCTATGTGATATCTTCATCTCTCTTCTTATTGGTGAAAATGAAGTTAAAAGATTTTCAAGATTTCTTCCTTTGATCCTTTCCAGTTGGCTTGATATGTTCCACGAGTCTGAAAACTGAAAGAAAATTAATGGAATGTATATCAATTTTGGAGTTTATATACTTTCATTTCTAGCCAGTAGAATTTCCCGGGTACTCCAAGGAGAGAAAGTAATGACTTATTCATTTCCAGTTGGCTTCACATCCTCCACTAGTTGAGCTCCAAAAACCAAGAGGGAAAATTCAGCCTTTGATTTTTATATGGTGCTGATAGCATTTCAACATATGCTTTGATTTCTATCCACTAGAGTTTTGGTAGCAAATTGGTAGGTACACTTTCGGATGAGACTGATGACTCCGAAGGATTCTAGGATAAGGGGAACTATTTACAGATGAAAATTTGTGACATGATACGAATCTAACAGGAAAATAGTAGTTCAAGGTAAAGTTTGATATTACTTTTACTGGAATGCAAAATTAACAACATTTATCAACACAAATAACCAACTTTTACAGCAACCTTGCCAATTGTCTATATAATCCGTGATTTTGATTTTATTTATGATATATATAGTGCAGACTACATCCAAAATGCCATGATAGTAAAATAATGTTATTTCATTCTGAGCTACAATTTATGCTGGGATATTCTGAACTACTAGTATCCTGGACTTCTATGTTCTCTAGTGTGAATTAAACGAAAACCAAGACTGCAACTTTTACATGCTCATCCTAACCTCTTTGGCCTCAATTTAGCCAAAACCAAATGATACACCCTATGTTTCTGTACAGAACATATAGTCCTCTAAAGCATCATAAAAAGATCATACAATCTGGGATTTGAATTGATTCATGTAGTTTACAGAGTGGTTGAAGCAACTCATGGTCATCACATTAGTACATATGGCAACTCACATAATGACTTATGCACTACCACATATATGTCCTCCAAACCAAAGGAGATTCTAGCACAGCTGAGCCAATTGTGAGATTATGATAAAATTACAAATCAAGACAAGCAAGCAAACTTATTAGTTAACACAATACCGACAGAGGATTAAACATACATGTCAAAGTAAATGTAACTTATCTATAAGAGCAGTCCACACCCCCGATTTAAGACGAGTCAGGTATCCAATCTTTTGGCATTGAAGATTTGAATATTCGAAGAAGCAATGTCCTCTCCCTTTTGCCTAGCTTCTTTGCACCATATCCACGGAAAACACCAAGCTTAAGTGCTTTTTCCCCTTCTTCCACGGCTCTTTTTCTCACAGCCACCAATAAGTCTGTCCCTTGGGGATCAATGTTGTTCTCTTCTTTTCCAGTTTCACATTTCTCTTTGTTCACTGTAATTGAACTTGCGCTATCATCTGCTAATTTGTCAGACTGAAGTTTGTTGTCTTCATCAGTCTTGGCTGCATCTCCACGAACACCCTCATCACGATCAGGGCTATTGCTTGCCCACCATCTATTGGATGTAGTTGATAAACCTTCAGATGGGAATCCATATTTAAATTCTTCTAAGGTTGTACCTTTAGTCAAGCTTAAGGTGATACAATTTTGGGGCCGCCCACTCTGAACATTTTTGCTTCCTTGCTGCTGCAAAGTATGAGAAGCCATGACAACTTGTGGTTTTGACATTACATTACTGGGTGTTGGGAGTCACTGCATTTAAAAATGAAGGGGGAAGAATATGAAAAAGAATGGTGATAAAACTGTTCCCCAGGACATTTAATGTAAAGACCAATCTGTTAGTCAAAATGTGGCCTATCACAGCTATCAAGTTAGTTCATACAAAACAAGAAGTAGAATCTACCAAAAATAATGTAATAGACGGGAATATCAAAGATTATTCCAAGAATTTGACAAAAAACAACTTAAAGCTAAGCACCATCACCAGGTAGCAGCCATATCTTTTACATTAATGTTTCTATTTCATACATATTCAAATCTATATTAACTTCTAAAGTTTTTGATTCCTATCTGTTTCATCAATAGTCTAAACACAGGATTTTGATGCGATCTAGTTTTAATATCCAACAATTTTCCTATGTATTTTTCTTTTTCATTGTATCATTAGCTGTGCACCATAATTTGTTTTTTCTTTTCTTCCTTTGGTTATGTCGCCTATGCCCCAAAGCAACTAACTCAAAACAAATCTAGGCCTAACAACGACATGAAATTCATCAAGTAATCTAAAGGATATGCAGTCAGGGGGATCAGCAAGCGTGTGGAAGCCCAAGTCACGGGTTGGGCAACACCATCAGCAGAGAAATTGCATTTTCTATAAACATGCTGCAAATGGCTCTCCTAATCTTCAAGTAAAAGTCTTTTGCCCCATAATTTTTTAAAAGAACATCTCAAGCACACATAAGCTCTTCCTTTCGAATGCATGTTTTCAGAAGATGTCACTTTTGACCATGGCTTCTAACTTAGTTGCTTGTATTCTTCTGCAGATCTTTTAATCTCTTCTAGTGTAGATTTCAAGGTCTTTCTAAGAAACATAAAAGGGTATCTACATACAAGTATACAACCAATCCTAGTATAACCATCCCATGAAAGAATTAGTCCTGGCATTTCTTCTTGACAACAACACTTGAACAGAAAGGTGACTGGAATAACTTACAAAATAAAGTTTCTTAAAATACTAACCTCTTGGAAGTACATTTCTTCCTTCAAAAAGAAAGAAATGTAGTGGAGACTTGAAAATAAACAACCAAGAGGCAAGCATCACCATTTATGATTCTTGGACTCTTCTTCATACATATTGAGTCCAATATCACCTTGTAAAGTTTGTTTCCTATCTGCTTCATTAATGTTCTAAACATGCGATTCTGAAGTAATCTCATTAGATGAGTACCATAATCCTTTCCTTTTCTTTGGTTACATAGCTTTAGCCAAAAGCACTTGAAACAAATCTAGGCCTAACCAAGACAAGCAGGTCATCAAGTAATCTAGTGGACATGCAAGACCATCGGCAGAGAAATTGCGTTCTCTAGTCTCTACAAACATGCTGCAAATTGCTTCTCGATCCTAATTCATTTGCACCATATCGTTTAAAAGAACATCTCAAGCATCCTTTATTTTAAATGCAAAAGGTTTCAGAAGGATGGTGCTTTTGACCAAACCAAATGGGGAAAATAAGACGAACTAGGCAAAAGTTTAGACCTTTCTGTACCAATCTATGGCATCCAGCTCGGTTCCTTAAATCTTCTGCAAACCTTTTCATCAATTGTAGAGTAGATTTCAAAATCATTTAGCAAACATCCATGAATCACAAAAGATGAGCAATTCGTGGAACCAATTTCTAGTTTTCCCCGAATTTGAACTTTCTTTCGGGAATCAAACATAAGACATAAAAGGCAAAGGAGAACAAACAGCAGAGAGAGAGAGAGAGAGTAGCTTACGATTGAGCTGGTCTTTGATGCTGCTCCTGTAATCTTGTTGATGCTTAAACTCTCATTTCAGACACCCAAAATCGAGTGCTTCAGTTCCCACTCTCGCAGCTCAAAGTCGGAGAGCGTCTCGTAATTGCAATGTTTCTCCTCTTTTGTTTTGGCAGCGGCCGGCACGTGGAATCATGTTCTTTAGCACAATCTTTCAACGGTCCGATTTCATCTCTTTTTCACACCGTTGGATTAGTTGAACAGTCAGGATTTGAAATTGAAATCCTATATATATATATATATATTTTTTTTTTTTTAAATCCCAAAAATGATTTGTCTGAGATTGGGTTGTGAGTTGCGACTTGTGAGAACAAAAAAACAGAGAACAAATTTTTCCTTCTGAGCATATATAAGAACAAATTTCATAAGCACTAGACTACTATTTTTCTAATTTTATGGGGCATTGAATAAGAAATTTGGAGTTCATGATCCTGAGACTAAAAAAGGTCTGGTACAGAATATGGTTTATGTGTTCCACCATATGGCATGTACTATAAAGCTGATTCAGTAAGCCAAAGCTTGAGGTCTTCTGCTCCAAATCAAATGAACAATCAAAATTTTCAATTTAATATCACAAGCTAAAATAAGGTAGCAGTTGATGAATAGCAGCAATCGAGTGAGCTTCTAGTCTAATGAATGATGGTATACATGAGATCACACAGAATCCCATACTCCTAAACCAAGAAAAACATATGGAAGGCACTCTACTTGATCTGCCTCATAAGAATTAATAATTGCTATAAAATGTTCACATAAGTAAAAAAATTCATTCTAACGTGGACAACTGGACAACATGAGATGCAAAGAAGTTCACAGTAATGGGCATGTTAAGTTCCTTCCCTAGCTAGATGCCGTAGTCTTATCTTTCCTCCCGGCAAGAATCATTGAAATTTGAAGGCCTCGACTGAATGCTTGGTTGAAGAGCAACCGGGTTTGGAACTCGGAGACAAATGGGAACCATGACAAAATGGCTACCGGCATGAAGATTACCACTCCCATTATATAATCGTATGCTCTTCCAAGCTCCTTTATTGAGTCCCAGATTCCTACTCCCTTGAGCATTGGCCTGCATACTTGCCCAATCTTGAAAGGACAGAATAGGCAAATTTTTTTAATGAACAGAATTCATTAGCAACACTTGCGGACAAAAAGAACAAACTACTGTTATGTTATAAGAACAAAAATACTCCCTAATCAATTTAGTACATTCTGATTTATGAGGAGTGCTCAATGGATGATATACTCTAACAAGATTAGACATTAATAGTACGTGAAAAGAAAAATCTGAAGGCACTATGTGCAGAAACCACAGAAAATATTTGACTTACAAGAAGAAGGGCCCACCCCGTGGGCAAGAAGGCAATGATAGCAGCAAATAGATCTGAAATAGTAAGGCCACAAACTACAAATAGGACGGTCATGACTGACATGAAGCCAAGAAAAAGAAGTGCTTTCAGAATCCTGAACATGAGCTGAAAGTCGGTGCCAAATCTTCGTCTACCCATTGAAACCATCTGATAGAAACATCGAGAAGTGAATAAGCAACATCAGACCAGATAAAGTTCCCAGGAAAAAAAGATAATAATAATAAGAGCAGAAAAGGTCAAAAGTGTGCATAAAATGTCAGTTTATCTATAACCCAGTGAAAACCAAGTCTAAACAACTTATACAGCTATACTCCAAAAATATTTAAACTGACAAATTTGTCTAAGCAATTGGTTTAGGTTTAAGCAATGTTTAATGCTGATTTGTGATTTCCATTTGCATACCTTTAAGACGAGAAGCACAGTAACCATAACCACCCAAGAAAGTCCATATACCTACACACAAATTGAAAAAGGTGGTCAATTCTGAGCGTTAAAAGCTAAACAGGTATTGATAGGCCAACATGAGACAATATAGTCAAATATATTTGAACATTAATAGTACCAGCAAACTCTTGCTGAAATGAGCTATATCGAGGTGGTAAACAATCCCATATTGGTAAACAAAGAAGCGACATGCAAGCATTATCTCAAGAATTCTTCCACGGATAATTGTGTGTTTGAGGTGTTCCTGTTCATCATCCCACCATGATTCCCAACTTTTGTCAATTGAGATCCCAATACCACCACGATTTCCCATCCACCTCTTCCAATCTGTCCAATCATCTACAGTTTTTTGCCAGTCAAAAGTGGACGGATTAAAGACAAACGGAGCAAACAACCAGGAAGCAACCAGAAACCACATGGAGAACGTGATGAAAAAATAAAGATTTGAACTCCTATAAGAATTCCCGTAGACTCCATACACAATCAGCAGAATCAACAGCTCCAACCCTTTCACAAAGTGACTTCGTGAGTACAGCCTGTAGTTATCGGCAAACTTTGCATGAAAAACAACAAAACCACGGCCAGTTGCTCGATATTTAGATCCTCCGTGTAGGATTGTCCTTCCATAGTAATGTGCTTTTGTTCCTAGTTGGAAAGTGAAGAAGACAGAGGCCAGCTGCAGCTGCATGATGATGAAATCACCCAAGGCAGTGCGGAATCCTTTCTCCAGACCAATTTCCATAACCATGGGAAGCACCAGCAACAAGCCCAGTTGAAATACAGACTGTGTAGCCAGAGCTTCTTCAAAACCCTTGGTCTGATGTATGGATGGGCTATCCAGGATCTCGCTTTCCAATCCACTCATAACCATGTATAGACGTCCATATAAAAACACATATACAGTCAGCACAGTTACCTGAAACAAAATAATATCTGTCTCAAACAGCAGTACATCTACACCCCAAGAACATCTACACAGAAAAATATCTGTCTCAAAAATACTGCACCCCAAGAACATCTACACAGAAAAATAAAACAAAAGACAACCACAACAAATCATCAAATCTACACTCCCTTCCTATTCAACACTTTGATTCAATCAATTTGATTGTATCGTAGGATGACTTCTTTATCAATGGCACCACTAATCAATAAAAAAAATACAATAAAGAAAATCTGTATTGCGAAATAAATGGTGGTAAGCAGTTAAATCAACTAGCAGTTGACCAGGAGCTGTCATCAACATATGTAATGGTAGCATGCATAATGGTTGTACAATCATTTGAAACTCCAATCCCTTCACATGAATCAACATCACCTAACCTAGGCCTTTAGACAAAGGATGCTTTAACAAAGTGATTGATGATGAATCCAACATATTGTCTATAAGTAGTCTACTCATATATGTAAGGTATAAACTATGAAAGCACTAAGTAAACTAATGACAGAAGAAGATTTAGTTTGGATAACATACCATACTACTAAAATAGAACCCCACTGTTGTGAAGTAAAAAGACAACATCCTATAGAAATCAAACCGACGCCCAAGCCGATAAACATCGCGGCTAAGTGTCTGCTCTCCATTTCCATTTGCAACTTTAGCCTCGAAAAGTGATATTTGATTCATTCCAACATCACGTCCCTTGCCTACTTGAATATACTCATGATGTGTTATAAATCCCCCACGCAGAACTGAATTGAAACCTGAAGACGTATAAAGTATAAACAATTAGTCAACATGTGATACTTACTAGACAGGGATCTTCTGGTGAATGAAAAATTACCTGAAAATATATCCTCGCTTAAGTTAATTACTTTTGAAGCTTTGCTTATGCCACCCCTTGTTATGTGGAAGATTCTGTCAAAAATATCAGGATGGCCATAATGAAACCGTACCCTGTCAAGGTAGAGTGTCATTAAATGGATACTGGAATGGTAATAGCATAAACAAGGAAAAATAATAAAGAAATAAGGAGATGCTAGTAACTCTAATTTTGAACTGAACTGTAGCTCAAGTTGAACGTAAAATTTAAGGCTCACCTCAGTGGATTTGCCAAAATTCGTTGGCCAATAGTCACAAAACTAGTCTCCTGATTGGACATGAACCAAGCGAGTGATGAAACACTGTAGATCAGACGTTGACAAAAGAAAAATAAGCATGTAACAATGCAATCCAATCCACAGAACAAATTTCACACAATCCCTATCATAGCAGTCATAAAGGTCCAATGTATTGTGAAGAGATATATTAGAAAGCTGACCTTCCGGTGAATATATGTTCCCTTAGACCCAATATTGTAGGTTTCCGCTGGCCCCGACGAGGCTTTAGAAATTCCTCCAATACATTTCTCATTTTGAAAGCTTCCTCAAAATAATTATCCTGGAAAAAGATATTCAAATAGACAATAGCACCTTTTTCGTTTTGATGATACGATAGCACAATGAGTCGCTTTCTATTTTTACATAAAGGTGTAATGATTGCTACCTGGTTCATGTCAATGGTCTGCAGGGCTTCTCCACGAGTAAAGACGATGGCATGATTTTGATTTTCAGGTTTTCCTTCACCAATTTCTGTTGGAGGACCTGGAAGCTTGATGCGGTAAATTTCCTAGCAAAGCAATAAAATTCCCCATCTGAGTTATCGACTATTGGCTACATTTGCTGATTATATGAGACATTAAGCTCACTCAAGGTAGGCAAAGGCTCTTCATTTTTTGAAAAGAAACAGATATTATTAAACAACAGATGAAAACAAACACAGTGGACAAGGAATCCACAAAAACAGAGAAATAGCAGAAAACAAAACATGAGAACAACAGAAACCAAAGACCCCTCACGAAACTCCCAAAATAAAAAAAATAAAAATTACTCCTAAACCGCTGCTGCTCTCCAATCCCTTAAAATACAAGAGAAATTATAATCTTTAAAAGCCTCAGAAACCGAAGCCCAAAGAGCCACCCAAAATCATACTCTATCCCAAAGAACCTCAACCCCTACCCCCTAGTAGACTTCAAAAATTCTTCTATTTCTATCCATCCACAACACCCAAAAAACTGTAAGGACACCACAACCCCATAATACTTTGGCTTTCTTCCCCTTCTCAAAACCAGAAAGGTTTTGAACAAACAAAGCAGAAATCTGTGTTGAAGAATCCCAAGTCACCCTAGCCTCCCTATGTAACTTCTGCTAAAGATAGGAGGCCACCTGACAATGTAAAAAAATATGATTTGCATTCTCTCCATTCAGTTTGCAAAAGACACACCAATGAGGCGAGAAGCAACAATTTG
Organism: Rubus idaeus; assembly: GCA_030142095.1. Taxonomy (NCBI): domain Eukaryota; kingdom Viridiplantae; phylum Streptophyta; class Magnoliopsida; order Rosales; family Rosaceae; genus Rubus; species Rubus idaeus. The sequence continues at coordinate 34,922,745 of CM057970.1, forward strand.
GCCTCCTCCATTGAAGCATCTCGCAGGTATTCAATCTCCCATCCAACCTGCCTAAAATCTTAATCTTTGGAGGCACTTTCAATTTCCAGATAAAGTTTGCAGGATCACTTATTCCATTATACGTGTGGATTCCTCGAGACTTGCTATTCTAGAAGGTACTAGCTGAGTTAACAGATAAGTGCGTAGAACTAATATGTTTACTTCCTTCCTTACCTCGTCCCATTTGTCACCTCCCTTGATCAGAACAGAAAAATAAGTTTTTTGGGATTTTCCATTCACTGGCTCCTCTCTTTTATCTATGTAAGCAACACGTAGAGATGGATACCTACAAAACAGTTACATATCTAAAGATGACATCAATTATTCAAAATTTCAAATAACAAAGGAAGCTACACTCATCTTGTGGTGATATTCACTCACGTTAGCATCAACTTGAGAATATTAGTGTAAGAACTTTTGTCTCGAGCTTCACCAGAATTCTTCTGTTCACCATAGACCTGACAAGAAACTACATAAGTAAACTTCAAATCCGCCAGAGCTTGTGCCCTATCAAGAAAATCCTTCTCATCTTTTTCAGTCAAAAACTGGGCTGGGTAGCCTCCAAAAACACCTGCAAATATCCATTTTCTACTTTATTAGCTTGTAAAGATTTTGGAACTAAAATCAGGAATGTCGATCTGGATTTGAAACACAGTATCTGTCACAGGACCACTAACCACTATCTCCTGCTGTTTCCAGGACGCATTGAAGGTCTAGAGCCTTCCTATAGTACATCATCCCTCTCACTAGCAGAAAAAATATAGATAGAATGTTAAAAAGCTCAGACTTGTAAATGATACTAGTATAAGAGACAAAATTACACATCGTGCAGACCTGTTCTAGAAAGTGTCTGTCCCCTGTAAGATACCCACTGGCGAGTTAACTCCGACTTGTCCTTGACAGAATACCCATTTCTGTGATCATTTATGCGGTCATTGAAATTTGTCCATTCATCTAGTTGGCAGTCATCGTTTGGTTGACAAGAGTCAGTTCATATCAGTTTCAAATAATGAAAAGAATAATCTAAAAATGAGACTGAAATTCACCAGGATATATCTTCTGCAGGTAGAACAAAATTGAGATTCCATCCTCATTTTCCCTCGTAAGTTCGTCATCAGAGTAAAGAACATCTTCTTTGTAATAAGGAGTCAGAACACTGAACCATAAATCAGGAAAAAAGTGAGATCTTATACAGGCAACTATTGAAATTTTAGAAGACCACAACAAAATACATGGTTGACAACAATACACATTCATTCGTAGGAAATAGATCCTGAAGCATACGAGTACATCTAGAAAACGGTAAAGAAAAATATCTTGACTACAATTCCAACATGTTAGTAGAAAAACTATATTGATCTTTCACCTTTGACCTAATTGCAGAAATTTGTTAGTTGTAAAGTGTTTTTTTAGTCCCCTCACTAGAGACCTAAAATTTCCCGTGGACAAACAGGGTGTTTATAATGACTGACCTAAAGGAAAGCATGTCACGAACTTTGGGAGCATTTGGCATGTTCATGAATAAGGAGTTCGCAAAGAACGTAATGCGCCTGCGAGCTTCCAAGTTTTGAGGCACATTGATGGCAGATTCCTTGACGGTCAAAAGCAAATGAAGCCTAACGACCTATGTCAAAGTAGAAGATAAGAAGACCAAAAGATCTTGGATCTACAGTTAATGTCTTTAACACAAGAATGTCTGCCAAAATTACCTTCTCTGTCCAAGATGTATTTTGTGCAAGGAATATGTTAATTTTTTGAAACCTTTGCTCCTTCTTGACATTTTGACCCTCTATGTAGTGAGCTGCTTCCAGGATTCTACAAAGAAAGCAGGAAACCCATCAACAAATAGGATTCAAAGGGGCCCATTTGGTGGTGAAATATAACAATTTTTGTTGTCTCCAGTATGCATTTATTTCTCAGTACTTACTCGTGGCCATTGATCATTACATCCTGTGTTATAATCTCCATGATATCTTGAAGGACATTGATTATCTGACGCAAGGAAGTTTCGACATTTTCTTCTTCAGCTAGCTGTCAACATACCAACTTAATTACTCAAACAGGACACTGTCCAGACAATATCTATTAGTTCACTGCTGAAAACAGCAGTAAGAATTAAACAAGCGTTGAAGGAAGTATATTACCAAGAGTTTTAGAAACTTCTCCAACCTCTCACTAAGAAATGGCAGCCCACTCATCCGGAAATTAATCAAAAATCTCCGCTGCTGTATACTACTGTCTACTTCGTAACATATCTGCCTTACAATCCTGTTATATAAGACGAAAGACAAACATTCATGAAGCTTCTTGTCAAAGACTGCTAGGGAGACAAACAGTCATGAAGCTTCTCATCAAAGCTTCTTTTCTTGTTGAGACAAAAAATATAAGCATGAGGTGATCTATGAATTTCAAGTTGGTATGCTTCTTCTGACTTACATCTTATCTGAGTCATCTTCAAGAAGGCCAAATATAATATCTCTAAGTGTCTCATAGCATTCAATCACTGCTGAGTACATATAATCATCACTCTTAATCTTCCTAAATAAATCATCATCCGACTTCCCCGTAAAATCCTTTGCCATGTCTAATGCTATTGGAATCTTCACAAGTGAAAACAGACTATGAGAGTAACATATAGGCTTTGTATTGAGCGTAAAATTAATAAATGAACCCATGGAAAGTGTATACCTTGCTAGCAAGCAAGAAAGGAGGCCACTGGACAACGGAAACATCACTTGAAGAAGACGGAACAAGCAGCAAATCTCTATCTCTGAATGGTTTGAAGTCAAATATACAATCAGAACCATGAAGAAATGCGTTAAAAAATTGATTACAGAGCACGAAGAAGTCATAACCTATTGCTGATTAGGTCTTCCAATCTCATAGAAATTATAAATTCATTCCAGACCTGAGAGAAATTAGCAATGTTCTTTCGAATACGTGCTTCATCCTGCCATGCAAGTGCTTATGGTTAGCCTTAAGACATAGAAGTTGAAAGGCTACAAGTCATGTTTAATAGAAAAGAACCATAATAATTAGTTAATTGCCAATATTTGTGTTTGGTATGCAAATCAATTTATATTTGGTATGAAATACATCACACAAAGAAATATTAACTGAATCTCATCTACAAGAGAACAATATGAAAACACTAATGAAAGATGGTACCACCAAGTGTTTCTTCTTTTTCGCATTCTTATTTTCTGACGATGGCATAAGACGATCACTGAAAGCTGAAGGCACAGACTCAAATCTGGACCGCAACATCCCAAGTGTTCGTATCTGAAAGACAACAAATGAATAATCCTCAGATCCAAGCTGAGACGGATCTTAAAACACATATTTGTAAATGTAAAAGATAATATATAAAAAGGAAAACAGATACTTAAAGCTAAGCCGACATAAATATGCCACTGCCCACTGACCTCCCCCAAATGGCTGAAGGCTCCATGAATCCCACCGAACAGAGTAGAAAATATTGCATACCATATTTGTGCATCCATAAAATATACCTATGTACAGATAAATCATCACAAAGTGGTAAAGTGGATAATAGTATTCAAGAAAAAAGGATTTTCACTCAAACAAATTTTTCACCGGTTCACTTACCAGGACAATTGGAGCCCATATTGCAATGACAACACCAATATTATGAGTTGCTACATCAGTTCCAAATGTGAGTTTATAGTTAGAAGCTAGACTTAAAGCCAAAAGTAAAGTAAAAACAATAAAAAATAGTTCAATAAGTTACCATTTGGAAAGAACTCATGCCATTGATAATTACTGATAGGCATATCCATTATCAACTTTGTTGGCGCAACAAGCGGCAATATCTATTTCCAGATTATACAAATAAATGTCAGGTAAAATAATAATAATAATAATAATAATAATAATAATAATAATAATAATAAACTGAGTTCAACAGATCCTCAATGAAAACACTTGTGTTTACAGTAATTGAAACGTCGTTCTAAAAAGTTGGTAGAACCGTAGAACACACAACAAGGAAAATGAATGCTTATTCCCTAGTTCTAAGATACAATAGACATGATTTTAGTATTGAAGATCAACGCTTTGACAGGGTAAAGAGTTGTTTCAAGTCATAATTAAAAATAAAACAAAAAACTGTCATTCAGCTCTAGGTGGAACAACTTTAGGAGACAACAGTAGCAGAAAAGTTTTTATATATGACCGAGTTTTTTTTTAAAAAAAAAATTAAATGACAGAGGTTTAAAAGTTTGAGTTCAGGCTCAAGGACTTGAGGACTCATGTTGCTGGTGACTAGGAATTAGAAAAGCATGTGATATTCTTTACATATGCTGCATCTGGTTTTCCACAATGATATTTTTCACAGGCCAATCAGAACAAAGTCAGGTAATTTATCAATCTATCATATCATCTTCCCTAATGAATTTGTTACTTTCTTTCTCATAATCTCTAAACTAATAGGTAATGCAGTAATCTTCAAATAAAACTTATAAATGCTGTCAAAACTATATAACTCCGTTCATAATTCATTACATATCGGATGAGGGAGGAGATAATTTGTGGTTCAAGGATTTGATATTTTTTTTCTGGAGAAAGAAACTGAGATTTTATTAGGAGCAAAAAGCCACAGAACTTTGAGGACAAGAAGTCCTCAAGACAAACTGAAAGAACTTAAGACCAACAGGAACAACAGAAACTACAAGAAAAACTGAAACTATTAAGACACTACAGCTTTCCAATCTAACATTAAGGCTGAAAGGGAGTAGTTTCTAAACTCGGTTACTCAGGGGTGACCGATGCCCAATGGGCAGACCAGAAATTAATTCGATCCCAAAGTACTTCTACACACAACCCAGGAAAATCATCAAAAATTCCCTGTTCCACTCCATGCAAGGATTTGATATGTGAAACGGGATTATAAGCCTAAAGTTGGGCTGGGATAGGTTAGGTAGGTAAAATTTATCATAAAATATGTCACGTGATATTCAAAAAAGCAATTGACTTTTAGGTAAGGCAGTCGAGATGAAGTACTATGATTTACGAGAAGTACCGTATTAGTTTGAATAAATTCTAGCAGGACTTTTTCCAAAATTGCAATGAAGAAGATAGCTCTACACCTAAGAGTTAGAATTGCATGCATCTTTAACAATTTCCTAAGGACCCAGCAGCATAACGAAACAATGAACTGACAGAGCCAGGTGCCCCATGACCAAATTTTTGGAGCTACCAAAATTACCATTGACTCCTGAGTTTCTAGATAAAATAAAGAAAGACTTTAAAATAATTGAGATAAATAACCTCCACATAATAGCTGAACGCAAGCTTGCTGATTAGCAGCATGATCCAGAACAATGTATATCTGATCAAACAAAAGGATAAATCTGTCATATGAGAAAAAAATACTAGAAATCAAATCCAAAGTAATGATTAATGACTGGCCAACAAAAAAAAACGTAATGACATATGAATGGAGACAAGCAGCAAAATGGCAAAACCCCTAAGGGAGTTAACCACACACATGCCTCTCTCTCTCAAATGATGAAGAATAAACAACGAATGAAGATTATTTTTCCCTTACTTCAGCAGTGAGAAGATGTCCTCATGCATTCCTCTTCCGACATACAGTTTTGGCTGCAGTATGGCCAGAAAGAAGAGTCATATGAGCCTAGCTAAAACACAAAGAAAAAGAGTATAAAATTACAAGAGAACATGAACTTTGGTTAGACCAAAGCAAAAAATCCTTGCCTGAGCCCACCACATAAAAAGAGTGACAATGCGCCAGTTGGAACGCTCTATGTGTCTCCGTAAAGGTGGAAGAAAAAATAGCACAGCAGCCAATAAATTAGGAGACATATAGATTGCAACAGCATAATTATAAAATGACTGATTCCGCCAATCCCGAGTCCAACTACTGAAGAATTTCAGAAGCCCTGTAGGATTCTGCATAGAACTAGAATAACCAATAGGCAGAACCACAGCCCAGACAACAGCTACTGCAAATTTCAAGAGGTATCGTAGTATTTGAGTGAATTTCAAGCTCTTCCACGCATTCCAACTGAGAATTATGTCCAAAGTGGCTGCAGAACATAAAAGACAAGATAACAAAGTGAAAAAGAAACAAAAGTCATAAAAATGATGGCATGCCATTGAACAGAGTTATGCTATATGTTACATGTAATGAAATACCAAGACCTCCCACCATAAACTATTATTCACACAAACTCTAATATTTAAGATAACACCAGTACCTTGTAATAAATTGAGGAAAGCATATGTCATGAAGACGCTTAAAACACTTCTGAAGACATCCGCATTAAATAAGGAAGTGAGAGATCCAGAAGGACTCCATGCAACAATAATCATAGCCTGAAAATCAGAATATAATTAAGCACATACTGTAAGGAGATGATCAAGAAATAAAACCTCCCCTTATTTTCTGGAGTTGCAACTTTGACACCTGGAAAAGCTCCCCTAGAGATCAAGTCCCAAGATAACATAGCATCCCTCAGCACGTCCTCATCCAAGCAGGCAGAAATTTTTTTAAAAAAAAGTTTTTTCATTTTCTTTTTGAAATCGTCCTTAGTTTTTTCTTAACCAGCAAAGCCCTCAGCAGCCTCACTTTTTATGATCCATTCTCAAACCTGCAATGCCCCAGCACTACCCGGCCTGTGACTGCCAGTCTGCTACCAGCACCAAATCTCACAAAAAAAGCAAGAGAAAAAATGAACTACTCTTACCTTTTCCATCATTCTCAAAGTCCATCACAAGTTTTCTTTTTTGTTTTCTCTATGAATTATTGTACTCCTATGTTGTTGCAAAGTTAAACAGTTTAGAGGGTTTCAATTCCAAAGCAGAGTTTCTCTGACATTGGAAAAAAAAAAAACATGGCAAGTGACAAATTTGGTCATTTGTTCTTTCACCGACCTGATTGAAATCAATTTGGGATGGCATTACTGACAGTCATAGTTGGGACCGATATTTTCGGCTGCTTGGGTCATTGACAAGTTAATGCAAGGGGAAGTGCACACTTCTTTTACCAATCTTATTGATAGAGATGGGAGAATGGGCCAGAGCCAAAGTTAATTGTAGGGAAGATACTTGAAAAAAAATGAAGGGATTCTTATCATTGTTGACAAAATTTTCTGACATGAAGATTAGTGCTAATGCATGATTGTTTATTGAGATTTGAGAACTCTAGGAAGGTTGTAGGTAATTTACTTAAATAACAAATACATAATCAAACATAAGACTACCTGTAAAGCCAATATGAAGAATATCCACATTCGATCAAAACTTCTATAGAGGTGGCAAAATGTTCGGACTTCTACAAAATTTGTTTTAGGCTTCCTCCTACCACCAGTAGCTTGATTGGACCTCTGTCAAACACATTAGAAGATCAAACAACCCTATAAAAAAAAGTACTAAACCTATACAGGCAAGTTATATGTATGTTTGAAAGGTATGGACACACAGGCATGCACATGAGTGCATACCCCCACAATACTGTCCAATTCATAAGAAGATAATAGAAAAGTTGTTTTAGATATGTGAAACTGTTTAGTCGACCCTCCCCTGGCCGGATAAATAAATAGACAAACAAACAAATATAATACCTCATTTGCTGGCTGTATCACATCCGAATGCCTAAAGAAATCTGCTTTAGCATCCATTGGCCATCCTAGCTTAAAACATTTGTCCGACCTCGAAAGAACAAACAGACCTTCAGCTAATTTATATTTGCATGGAGTCTATCACAAAAATTTCCATCCAAGATACTAACCAGAAGTATTCATTCAGATCATCATAATTTCTCCATCTTGAATGACTTGCCTTGCCCATTTTGTTTCTCTTTGCTTCCTTTGCAACCAAAGGGAAATTCAAATTTCTAAATACAAAACTGTAATAGAGATGGCTTGTGTCAAGTGATATGGAAAGTAAAATACTATATTTACCTTGTACAAAACCTGGTAGATAGGAGTTATAACTTCCCTCAAAAAAGATTCTTCATCACGTGCTATTGTTTGGTATGTTTCTCCACTAACAGGATGAGCATTGCTATATAAAATTCCATAGACCTCGTTGGCCATCTTAAACAATTAGGAAAGAAAATTTATTGTCAAAGTTTTATAAATTTCAGGACATATGAAATTTAAACATTAGAAAAAATTGTGTATAAGAACAAGCATGGTTCATTAACAGCTTTATGACTACAATATTTAGGTTTCACTATATATGAAGAAAAAAATAAAAAGTAAATGCAAAATAGGGAGTTACATAAGTAAATGAGTGACTAGAACCAAAGTTGGATTATATACAATTATTAACAATATTGAATTTGAGGCTTCATGTCTGGTATAAATGCATTGGCTTGAGATTCCACACATTACTGTTTAGTTGGATTTTGTTTTGTTAGATCAGCAAAAGCTGCACCTCTCTCTCTCTCTCTCTCTCTCTCTCTCTCTCTCTCTCTCTCTCTCTCTCTCTCTCAAAATCAATTTCTATTAAACTCTAAGAACCAAGTGTTGGGACCGAATGACTGCTAGATATTTAACGTAAAACAAGTTTAATTAGTCATTGATGTAGCAATTCCTAGAACTGGCACTTTAATAGGCAGCACTGACACTATCTACGATTTACAACTCATTAGTGAGTATTCGGTCTTTCACGTTCTTGTGCTCGTGTTTTAATAGGATGGTCAGGAATTGATTTCAAAAGTTGGCTACTTGATAGAAGAGCTAAGATAGGAAGAGCCAAGAAAATAATAGAAATGATTCAAATAATTGACTATTTTCAGAACGTTTTGGCTTGAAATAAGCCATACTAAAAATATTCATTGGAATGTAAAAGAAGCACAAATACGAGAAAAATAAGACCTTGAATTATAGAAGGGAGGAGTTCCCTAGTGCGATAAAAGTAATGATAACAAGGGAGAGTCTCTAGTGAGGACCTTATAATAAAGACTTCGTGAGGACTTTCAAATCAACGGTTGGATGACTACTATCTTTAAAACACTCATCCAACCGTTGATTTGAAAGTCCTCACGAAGTCCTTATTATAAGGTCTTCACTAGAGACACTCCCATAACAGTACATACATTTAAGAAACAAGCACAACTTTATGACACAAAATTATCCAGACATTAATAATGCTCGACTAATATAAAAAGAAAACATACATACATTATGGAAAATGTAGCATAAGCATTCAGGCATGAATCGAACATTTGAAGCTTCACCCCATATGAGAAGATAGAGTGCAATGTAAATAAGTTCCAATTGTTGTTTGTGAGAACCTTCGGGGAACCTGAAAAGTGGGGGGAAAAAGAAAGGGGAGGGGGAGAGAGAGAACACCTGATTAAATTTCAGTGCTGAAATGATACCAAGACAATATGAATTGAACTTTTAAGGCATCAAGTTGAAATGATAGTAACCAGATCACTTACCTAAGATTTGATTTACAATGCAGATAGTTAAACCATGACTGATAATTCTTAAAAATTTTGTCCTTTAAACGCTGTACAGTGCCACTATTCAACTGCAATAACCTCTCTGTTAATCTTCAGTTATGACTACAATTATGCAAACCTAGTGCATATAAAGCTCAAAGCAAGGAAATTTAGATATAGCATCTCAAAGGAACATTGATTACCTCATTGTAGTTCTCAAGATCTCTATGTCTTACATCAATGTTGGCAAGTAGCAAAATTAAGTGTTCCCTCTGATTTGCCACATTTCCTTTCTTCATACCCAAAAAGATAAAACAGAGTAGTAAGAAAAACCAAAATTTTCCTTGTCAAAGAATAATACATGATTGAAAAATACATCTAGAAATAGTCTACTGAAGCAAACAATCATTGCAGACACTTTGGAAAAAAAAATTCATTGCAAACACAAAGTTGCCAGTCATAGAGCTATGAGATCCATGAACAAATAAAAAGAGCTATAAGATTGAGGTTTTACATGCACAACAGTCATAGAGTTGATTGGATCAATAAATGTAAGCATACAGTTTCATCATGGCAGTTGAAAGTAATATGATAATTTTATAATAATTCAAAAGAATTGCATGAAATAAGTGGGCATAATGGCAAAAGATCCCTGACTTAGGAATGAAAGCCTTTCTTCTATGGGCCAAGCATGGATATTGCACTAGAACTCCGTAAAGGAAACACTTGAATGTCATTTGCCAATATAAATTCGAATAATGAGTTTTACATCATGTTTCCAATAAAACCAATATGTGTTACAGAAGTTTTTGACTAATAAATTTTTATTAATGAGTGTACATCTGGTTCTGCATAAACAAAATTTTATCATGTGCTTGTACTTAATGAAAGTAAACGTGATTCAGTTAAAATAATTATTCCAGTATAAGACGATCATGATTATTTTCATTCATTTTTCATCCATCCATTACTTTCTCTTTTTGTTAAGTATCTATCTATTATCCAGAAGAACGAGAGAGTCACTATCCAATAGCAGTCATTGGATTATCCACTGTACATTATTACCCCAAGTGGTAAGACCTGCCTATTACTAGCAGATATCCCAGAATCAAGACAATTCCTTTTAGCAACTTAAACACAGTGCTCAGAGCCTAGATGTGTGGTACATAAAAAGCAAAGACTAATGAAATAAAAGGCACTTAGGGCACAGGTTACCTGAAACCCAAAAATAGCGGAAAGCCAATCGAGTATATCATTCACAGGTTTAATCCTCTCTGTAGGCATTGTCGACTTGTCATCAGGATTCGTGGGTTTAAAATGCATTCTTGGCATTGGAAGATTATTCACATTCTGCAGAGCACGGAGTGCTGCTTTGATCTAATATTTTTCATGAGATGTAAGGGGATAAGGCAGTGAACAAGAGAGAAAAATAGTATTTCATGAAAATAAAGTTGCAGAGGAATAAAAACTCATATCATGCCCATGTACAACCTCAGGAAGTTCCATAATTGCCGGTTTAACCCCAACAGTATATAACGGAAGAATGTTATAGTTTACATACTGCTCCCTTTTCCTCTTGACGTCTGCAGCAATTCTCTGGGTCTGTAACAATAAAATCAATAGAACAGCCATGTTTTCAGTACCTTCTATACCAAAAAGACCATTAAGAACTTGAGCAACCCCCAAATCATAGAACTCAAACCTGTGCATCTATTTGAGCTTGAGGTACCACTGTCTTGAGCACATCATATAGTACAGTTGCAATCTGACAAATCCTGGCCATCTCTTCCCTGCAAGAGATTTTTTTTTTAAAGAAACATAATTTATTAAAAAGATGAATACAGACTTGGTGGATAAGGGATCCACAACAAGATAAAAACAAGATATAATAATTAGCAAACTGCAAAAGAAAAGCAGTAGGGCCATATATTCAAAGACAAGACTTACGGTTTCTTTGTATATTCTCCATCTTTGATATTCTTCTCATAGAATTGGTGGTAATACAACAAGATTTCTCTTGTATCAGATTTAGCAAGCTGATGTTTTGTTTCTATTTCTTCCTGCAGCGAAGAGAAATTTCAGAAATACAAATTTAATTTAAGAAGCTGAGATATGTATGAATTATAATCATGATAATATCTGTAGATCTAAAAATTATCTTTTCTACTTCAATCCACAACTTGGTTGCTGTTTCCATCCTAAAGTTCAATGTTTCTCCTTTTTTATTGAAATTAATTGAACAAAGTGTTAGCTTGACATATTGTTGGATCATTGTCAAAACTCTAATAGCTAAAGTTCTGGGTCCACTACTTGTCTACGATGGTAGAAGAGCTCTGGTTCCGGGAGATCTCAGGTTCTTCCCCACATATTTGTTTTATCAATTTGTAAGGTGCCAGTGCAGGATGGGACTGCAACTATAACATATGTTTCTCTTTGTCAACATCTCTAAATGCAGAATAGAAGTCATAGGAAAACACGTGAAGAAGGGTGTAAATTTAATGTACATAGCTAGACCATTCCCTAACAGTTTAAGTTTTCAGGTTCAATATCTTTCTAAGAACAACAACATAAAATACTACAAGCTAAAGCAAGAGTACAATAGACATCAGCAGATCCAAGTATTTTCTTTCAGTGGGAACCTAGTGAAACTTTTAACTGATAAAGTGTAAATAGCAAATAACATTTTAATCTTATTTTCTTGTTTCATTTTCTTAATGGTACATTGAGAAACAGAATCACAAGTGAACTAACCATATGTATTAACTATTAAGTGCCGCAAATCAGACCACTCTTCACAAAAAAGAAAACGAATATGAGAAACCATAACGGCTTAAAGGTGTACCACTTCGAGTCTGTGCAAAAGATGCGTCTTAAACTGACGAACTCCACGTCCACTTGATGTTGGATCCATGGTATGCGCCTTTTCAAATCCATGGAAGCGGCCTGTTTGAACAAAATATATCAGCATATAGACATTAATTCTTTTTCCACTACCCATCAAAGAAATACTTTCTGCCATATTCAAACATAATACATACCACAGTACAAATAATGATCAAAATTAAGTACGATTTATGCGGGAATAGTTGATGCAAAGAGCATTAGGATTCTATCCTCATTGACAACAGAAACTAATAAAACTCTTCTTAAAATGTAATAAAAGGCTTGTTAAGATTATCCATCATATTTTGTCTCTTCGCTAGTCTTTATGATCAACAACTTTTTTCCACTACCAGCAAGAAAATACTTTCTACCATATTCAAAACATAATTCAAATCATGCTATAACAACTGATGTACCAAGCTAAGCAGGAATAGTGAAGCAAAGAACATTAAGATTTTATGATTTTATCCTTGTTGGAAAAAGAATCTAAAAAAACATATATATTCTTTAAAATGGAATAAAAGGCTTGTTAAGATTTTTCGTCATATCTCCTCTCCTAATTATTCTTTATAATCAGTAACAATTTTAAGACAAGGTACCATAGTCCAGAAGCAGTAACAATTCGCTCACTAGCAACTTAAAAGGAGCTGAGATGCGCCCCCTCCCCCCTCCCCAACCCACCCCCAAAAAAAAAAATTTCACTTATAGTGGTTGCTAGTTGCCTATCAAACTCTCCAAAAGCAACTTAAAAGGAGGTGACAGTAGGCAACCACTGAACATTACGAAGACAGTGGAAATTGGTATCCAACCACCGATAACTACGAAGTTTAAGTATAATTGACAAGTTTTGGAGAAGAAAGAGATGGTGGGGGTTTTGGAATTTCCCTAAAAACTATTTACATCCTAATTTTTAGCTGCAATATGAGGTTCTTTGGGCACAAGGAGAAGAATGTGGAGTTACTTTGGGATGGTATTGAACTTTTTTGCTTCTCTTCGGTCCTCTCATCAAGCATTTTAAAGGCATCCCTGTTTTTATTTTTATTATTTTGTTTCTTTCTTCTTCTTTTTTGGGTGGTGGGGGGGGGGGGGGGGGGGGAGGTGGGGCTGAGTGATAAGGTTTACCTTAAACAGGACAAGGAGTTGAGAATTGCTAATAGATGGAGTGAAGAGAATTAACAGGACCAGCCTTGCACATTGGAGAAACTTTCAACTCAACAAGACCTCAATCCCGACAACAAGTACCAGCTACATGGAGTGACAATTCCACTCTATCTTCAGAACATATGCACACCCAACTGAATTGCAAGCCTAGTAGTGTAGTACATTATCCATCAATCAGCCCCTTCTCCTCACCTTTATCGGGGCCTGGGACTAGTGATTGAGGCAAAGAAATATCATGTTCACCAAACGTATTCTCCGGGTTTCATTCCTTATTTCCTTCAAAGAGATTTGATTCCGATTCCACCTACCTACCACTTCCCTACTGGTTCCTTTGTCAAAAATGCCAAACTAAGCAGGAATACCTTTCCGAAAGAATGAATGATCGCTTAGGAATAATGAACATTAAGTTTTACAATTTTAATATTCTATTCACGATTTCCCATTGACTAACAAAATGAACTGAACTCAATTGTTAACTTTTTTATGATTTCGGTTTCAAAGGTCCAATATGCAGAGAGTCAATAAGAATGTGAAGCAAACCATGCACTCCAAAAACAATGAAAATAATACAAAATTGACAGCGAGGGCAAAAATGACATACAGAGGTAGGCAACCCTAGGGTTGTCCTTCTCAATCTCATTGGCGACGCGGAAAATGGGAGCGATTGAGGCGAGGCACGACGGCACAACTAGATTGTCCAACGCATCCTCGCCCTCAGACGGAAAATCCAAAACCCTAGTGGCCATTCTCGTCATTCCCCTGGACAACGACCTCGGCGGCCCGGAGTCGGCCTTCGTGCCGCTGGAGCTCGCCATTTCCGACCCCCAATACTCTCTCTCTCCCTCTCGTCACTGATTTCGGGGTTGATTTGATGTAAGTGAAAGGTATCATCTTTTTGGGTTTTATGGAGGAATTGGGGTTAGATACTTTGGGAGAGAGGTGGGGCAAAGTGGGTTTGCTCTCAAAGCAAGAAAGGAATTGGTGACGGAGGTACTTGGTTTTGGACTAGCTTAGCTTTTTTCAGTGAGTGCTTTTGCTTTACCGCCGAGGATGTGATAAACAATTCTGCATCGCCATCGCTTTTTTTTCTCTCTCTCTCTGTGCTTTCTTTTTGCTTCCTTCTTTTTTAAATTAGGGGGAGTTTGCTTCGCGCTGTAAGTTTACAGGGCGGGAACTGTGCAAGGACAAAGGGGGCCCCACAACAGTTTTCTTTTATTACAATTTGACCCCAAAATTGTAGGGGAAATACCACTTTGAGCCTGGCTCTCCGTTGTTAAAACTTGCAAAACTATCACTTTTGGTCATGAAGAAAGTTTTACGGTATATTAATGTATCGATGCATCAAGTAAATTAGTCGGCTTCATGCAATTAATGGTAGACTAGCTTGACTTGATCTCAAACTAGTCTACATTTGTATCAAATTAATCTACATTTGTATCAAACTAATCTACTTGATGTATTGATACATTAATGTACTAAACCCGGTCATGAAATGTCTACCTTATCCTTTAAGTAATGAATCATTCATTTTATTAAGACAAATTTTGTAACTAATTTTGTAGCAAACCGAAACTAAAATGCACTATATCACGTTATATCATAGGCAATTTGTACCCAATGATATTCAAATCTTTTGTGGTTTGGCACAAAAAATAACTCAAGTATAAAGCTTTGTCTCCAAAAAGAGACAAAGGTTTATACCTTAAACATGTGATACCTCGAGGCTTTCACATTGAAATGTCCCCTGCCAGATTGCCAGAACCAAACTTCTTATCTTTTTTACGGGTTTCAGTCGTTTCACAACTAAAGCAACATTAGATTAATTACAAAATGAACTAAAGGGGAGACTAATAACAGAACTCATATAGTCATATTGGAGAATACTATAATAATTTCAATTATTACAAATCTACAATGTGATTTAAGGGCTCCAGTGGATTCAGGATGACAGTAACTGATGAATTTTATCATGAGACGCAAACAAATAAAGATTTACAATACATTTGGCAAAAGGATAACATAATCTACAGTGCATATTCAACAAACTCTGCTGCATTCTTTTATTACTTCGGGGTTTATGTACCAATAATATACACTGTCGTAGCAGAAACATTGTTGAAAACACCCACTATTGAAAGGCATCAAGATGTAAAGTACTGGGTGTATATAATACGAATCACAGGATGATTATTCAACGTGATGGAAGCATTCATTCCCGCAATGTAACTATGTGCATGAACCATATGCAAAAGGCAGTACCATCCACATATCTGCGGTAGAAATGCTTGTACAGGTCCACAGGTAACCCTCCAGCTTCATTTTTAGTTCAAAAATTGAACTTCGACTGCAGTGCATAAGTCTTGAATCATTTGCATGTCTGCATCTGCATTATCAACATCTCTTCTTCAACGACCAGAACATGTTTAGTTCTACAAGTTTTTCTTATATTGGACTTGCTCGCGATGACTGCATTACAAGATAAAATCAAACTAATGTCTCCCCTTTTCACACGGATACAATCATATAATGAAAAAGCTTCAAGGCCAAAGTAAGAAAGGCCAAAAAAAAATGTATACAAACTTAATTTTCAGAACAATGCAATATATAGAGTAACAAGACCTGATTATTTGAACTTGTTACTGTAGCCCAGTGACGAGGATGCTGTGGGTCTACTCCGGCATAGCTGACAAAAGTGATTGTTCTTGATTGTTCCCGTTGGCGATTAGTGATCGGGGGTGGCAATTCTCTCATGAACCATAATACAAAAGCTGAGGGAACCCAAGATCCTAATATAATGGAGAATATAGAAGTAAGACAATATCTAATCACAAAATTGCAAAAGTAACGCTCAGATGGGAAGATAGAATTACCTATAAAATAGTACAAAATCAGAAAAACTGGTGCTTTCCCGCCATATGTTTTTTTCAGACTCCAAGGATCATATAGCTGGCAAAGGCTTAAAGTGAGGTAAACAAGAAATAAATGGTAAACTGTGAAAGAAATTGCACAAGCAGTAGTAAGAACTGTAAGATCTCTACCCAATGAACCACTTACAGGAATATATGTAAGAAGAGCTACTAATGCGCTTGATGTAAAACATACAACAGAAGTAGCTGCTAAACCGCCAACCTGCATGTGGTTTACAAAACATCAAAACTTACTAAATACAAGCAGAACTGTGCCAATTTAGTCCGTAATTATTACAAAGCAGTGTATGCAATTCCAACATCAGGTGAAGCTTTAAGGAATTTATTAAAAATAATGGAAGAAGTAAATATCTGTCGGTTCAATACCTTCCACATTTCAGATGAAGCTTTCTCAGACCGTACTTTCCTTAACTTACGAAATAGCAAAATTCCTGGAATTTTAAAAACAAGAGCGGTTAAAATTCTGATGACACAGTTAAACTTTACAAAGCCAATATGTCACTTGACAGCACATCAAAGACCTAGTTGACCTTACAAAATATAATACACCAAACATATGAAGAGTTTTTGTAAAACGGTCAATCTCCAAATCCTTAAGCATAACATTTAGGAACAGTTTCATTCTTACCACTTAAAAGAAAAAGAAGACAAAAATATATGAGTTGAAATTAGATAGTCACACAAACTCCCAGTCATGATGATCATAGAACAGATAAGAAATTTAATTGACAACACCTCAATGAAACTTGAAAGTGGTAAGAAGAATAGGAATGGAAGTGCCCATGGAGTAGTCAGCCTTGAAAAGAATTGTGACATGGCCTTCCAAAAAAAAAAAGCACAACAGAAAGTTGTCAGTGCTCACCATAGCAACCTAATCCGCCTCCTAATAAAAGAACTGTAAGAGCGAGAAAGTCTTCATATACCTGCACGTACAATAATTATAGTCACAAGTGGTAGGCCAATGATAATTGCCATACTTGAAAACACAGCTTTTTAGTGCAATATTAGGTAAATGATCCAATCAAAATGTTGCAGAAATTAAAAAGGCAAACTAATGACTAGCATTTCATGAAGTATAAAAATACACAAGATTACATACTAGATGTCTAGAACACTCAAGAGAAGCTAAGAACTGACCACCTATAAAAAATCAAGGACATGACAACACACACATCTCGAGTAGAGTTAATATACCAACATCAACTTCCATTACTACTAAACAATCAGAGTTGCCCAGTTCATAAAATTAGTTGATGACTCATTTAATAACAGATCAAGAAGATGATACTGAACAACTTCTTTTGGAAAAACTAATATCTAGATCTTAACATCCACTCGCTCTTCAAAAGAAAAGAAACACCAACTAAAGTTCCAAATTATCTTCATAGTGGAAGAACAAAATGATTCATACCAAACTGTGTTCTTGAAATCATTCAGAGTTTTTATTCTGAAGGAATATTGTGACATTTTGATCTGATACTCATAAAGATAGACTAGAATAGACTATACTCCATACCTCACCCATTGTTGAAGAATTAATGGGATTCTTCCCCGCACCAATCCAGATTACCACAGCAAATGACATCATCAAAATAAGGACAAGCCCAACAACCTAGTGGGAAATGGCTCACATGAGATGACAAAAGAAGGTTACAACAATATCTACTTTAAAAACTAATTCGTAACTTACAAATATCATATAAAAGGAAACAATAAAACAATTCAATTTCTCATACCGCAATCACAAATTTCTGGTGACTTCCAACATGAATGCTTGGAAATGAGCAACAAATCCTATGACCATCTGTATTTGATGAACAGTGTTCATTCTTCGAATTTTCCAACAAGGCGTGCTGCATGCTACTGTCATCACCGTCATCCTCTTCATCATTTGCCTGATGGCAAAGGTCGACCCTACAAAGTCATTGTCCATAACAGCATATGTATACCTTATAAATTACACTGTAACTGTATAGATTTGTACTGCACAAGTTTTAGGGGTTGTGATTAGACATATTTAAAAGAAAAGAAAGCACATTTGATGCTATTTTATACTTAACATTAATATTATTCCTTCAGAATGGAAGTGATAATTTGAGTAATTTACCAGAAAACATTTTTGTCTGATGTTAAATCCAAACAAGGACAAGAATCCGCATGTACAATAGTCCAACATGAAAAAAAACCTCCTCCAGATGGGAAAACTTACCAAAAGGATAGGAGTAGAAGGAAAGCCGCAAGCAACAGAATTTTAGGGTAGGCTGCAGCAATATTTTCATCATTAAATTATCAGTGACTCACTGTGCAAAAACTTGAGGAACAAATATTTAAGCTGCTTCTCAATTATCATAACTAAGTTAAATATACCCATTAGGATGAACCCACAGACATTAGACCAGCAAAACCACTGCTTACAAGTGGCAATCAGTGTAGATGTAAAATATAGGAAGTAACCTGCCAAAAAAAGAAATGTGCTTGTTTATATGACGAACATAATATGACCACAAAATCTTTTTTGGACTCTTAATTTCATAAAGTACACAAATTTTATGAAAATAAAATGATACACTTGGGATGAATGAGAAGTTCACCAACTCCAGGTTAACATCATGAAGCCAAAACCCAAAATAAAAGAAAATCCAGAGCCTTCCCTCCCCGCACAAAGTTAAAAGAATATCCTCTAAAATGTTAAGACAAAGAGACCCAAAGAGAAGAAAAGAACTTCATTCTATCACAGTAATCCAAGTCCTTCTTCTTCCACTGAAAACATCTCTATTACTTTCTGACCAAGTATTCCACTTAATTCTTGGCTTTTACACACCAGAAATATAATAACAAGTTAGCATTTAAGCTTTCTGGAAACTTTTGAAAGAGTTTCTATGAATTGGTACAGAGGAACAACGAAAAGCTTTTGAAATAGAAACTATTTTAACCAAAATTTGAGCAGAACCACAATATAATTTTTACTAAAAATACGATGATATGAACCATAAAGATTCAGCCTTACCCAAGTTAGAACAGCCAATCATGAGGTGGAGTACCTGCATATAGTAACAATTTTGTTAAATGGCCCATATAAATTGTGAAAGTACATACAACTGCATAAAACTTATAGAAGAACACATACCAATTAAAACCCAAAACAAGAAAGACAATGACAAATTTAAAGATATGATTTTACATTTCAAGTCGAACTAACATAGAACCATCATAAATTGTAATGACAGACTGTGTTTCTTACTTTTTGGCGAGTCCATCCAATTTGTCGATTGCGCATGTGAATCCTGACCAGCTGGAGTAATGAAATGCTAATATAATAAGTAATAGAATAACAAGACTACTCTGAAGATATTCAGTTAGCAAACTAACAATACTAATAGTAGATAGTGATTATATACTAGAACTAACTTCATCAACAAAAACTAGGTTCTCACATATGTGTAATGTCTCGGTCACTATAAAGGCGGAAGAATTGTAAAGATAAGGTGATAAGTGTAATTGTAAAACTCAAACTCATTACAACACTAATAACCCTCTAAATTCGAGAACTTAGAAATCAAGTTAAGCATTTTCTCTCTTAATGAGCCCAAAAGTTTCGAAATTGGGAAAATTACAACATCAATGTAATACCAAATCCATGCAAGTTTCCAATTTTTCATCTACTTTACACCAGTGATACTCTTTTAGTCCGAATCAAAACTCAGGGCATACAAATGCATTATCATTTTTCACAATCAAACACATCAATCAACTATGAAACTCCCTCAAAATTGACCAACCCAGATAATGAAATGCTTAAAAGAGCAGAAAAATACTAACAATACAGAGAACAGAGAAAAGGGTATTCATTACAGACCTGAGAAAACGCAATCGCAGCAAGAACGCCATTGAAGACGGCCAGAGCTATATTGAGGCTAAGTAAATCCAAGTCCACACAAAAGCCATCACTTTTTTCCACTATTGATTCCAACAACATCATCTTCCTCTGCTTTCCAAAAGAACGGGAAGACTTTTGCAGCAATTAACTGCGTCTTAGTGTCTTTCTATCTAATCTTAGAAACATAGAGATTGGGAAACCAGTTTTGGATATATTTATAGATGGTTCATTAAAAGCGTACGGTCGGACAAGAAAGACAAAACAAAAGGGAATGAGCTTTGTGCTTCTGTTGTTGATCTCCTCAGTAGGACTCTGTTCCTGTTTTGTCTCTGACCCTGCTTGGTGATTTTTTAACATATATATCTGTTTTTTTTTAATCACATAATAGTATAATACAATAACAAAATAATTGTGAGGTTTTTACCAAAATAAATATTAAAAGAGAAAAAAAATCTAGCTTATCCCACGCGGCCATATTGATTTAAAGATAGATGAAATTCATTTGTGTATTGATGAATCTCACATTTGTTATATACCTTTATATCCATTTGAAAATATGAATTGAATGATCGACGTCATAAACATTACATTAGTGTTTAAATCGAGCATTTCACATCAAGATAGTAGGACGTTGCATTGCATAGAAGTTCATAAGATCATATTTAGATCTATCTATGTTAGATTGAATGTTCTAACTTTTTTCATAACGTTATCCATGATTACCTATGTAATTACATAAATGAAGAACTTGCTGGTTCAATACACGTACTGCATATACATCACACATTAAGGTGAATAAAATCTCTCTACGTATCTAAATTAAGGACTATGACATTTTGAGGGAATACTAAATGGACGCGGCGTCTGGAGAGCTCAAGTGCTTAACTGCCAAAGCATTTGTGATACGAATCACATTACTGACGGATACAAAATATATACGTACAAGGATTATGGATTAGGACATAACGATTTGATTGAACCGACAAGAGTCACAAGACCAATTAATATTAGCCACAAGAAATGTAAGCTAGCTAGGTATATATGATGTTGGTGGACCAAAATATCTCTTTGTATATGTTGTCATATTGTGTATCCACGTGCTTCCTCTCGTGATGTGAACTCTCAAGTGAACAAAAACATATGCTATGATTCTATAAACCCCTAAGATGCCTTAAATCATGGTTAGAATGTAGTAGAATTTTCATTAACGAACACTTGGTATATTCTAGTTAACATATATATATATATACATACAAGCTTTTTTCACTATATAAGACTATGCACTTTTAAAATACATAGTTCTAATGCAAACCGTCAGATCATATCATTTAAACAGATCTGACGGCTGACATTAAAACTATGTACTTTAAAAGTATATAATCATATGTAGTGGAAACAAATCTTATATACATATATATATATATAAAATTAGTACAACGTTGAACCGATACAATAATATTAAACAGCTCCTTGTAGTGGTAAATTGTTATTTAATCTACCACTGCAAAGAGTTAGTCAACTATTATATTTGATTATAATTTATCATTAACGTGTCATTATAACAATATTGTACCGAAGAAGACGTTGGAATAAAAGAGTTAGAATAAATTTTAGAGTCGACGTGAAACTCATAAGTTAATGCCTAGTTCTACTCTAAAATTCTTCTACCTCCTTGTTTATGAAGTAACCAAAAGAAAAGACGCATGAAGATTTCTCGAAGCATATATATCCGGGCCATGTGCCAAATTAATGTTAATTAAAGTTAACTATGCCACTATTGCCGTTTGATGTGTATGGTCAAACTTAATTTCATCATTTTATTATCACTAATTAATCTCTTCTTTTTTTGAGAAAAATAAAACTTTATTTGAAACTTGAAAGAGACTACAAAGTCGGGATAGACCGGTTGTGGACAATAATTCCACAATTCACCTCCCTATTAGGAACTATAGTTACGGGCATGTCAACATTCATGGCGTCTGGAGTAATCTTATCTTCACAAAGCCGTATGTTGATCAAATTAGATCGATGTTGCCACTTTTGCCAATTAAGCTAGCACTACATAAACTTGGCTAATTTGAGTTATTATTACATGCCTCAAGTTTAATGGCCAACTTAATGGATTAGTTAGATTACCAAATAGAGAAAGATGCCTGTTTTGTATGTATACGATAGAATATAATATACTAATATATATTTTTTGGACAATATACCAATATATTGGTATATGAAATAGAGAGTAAATTTGCCATTATATGTAAGGGACAATTATAGTGTATGTTAACATATTTCATACGCTCAATTACTACTTTTACGACTTAATTACTCAAACGAGAAACTATTTACTCTAATGAGGACTATATTTACTTTAACGAGAGTTTTTTTGTAGTTATCACATGAGTTGTCAAAGTAGTAATATGTGTCCTCGAGTCGTAAAACATTATAATTACAACTTTTATGACTTAATTACTCAAACGAAAACCTAATTTACTCTAATGAGGACCTTATTTACTCTAACAAGGACTTTATCTCCGCATTATGTATGAAAAATGTTAACATACTATAACCTTACTCGTTATGTAAGAGCATTTTTAGCAATACTACTATTTTTCATTAAATTTTAGTTAAAGTGGCTAAAAAGCTATTTTGGTTTAGGGTTTAGGGTTAAAGTGGCTAAAAAGCTAAAGTAGAGAGCATTTGTGCATATATATTTTCAAATTAGCGCTAAAATAGCTTTTTAGCTAATTTAACTAAAATTTAGTTAAAAAATAACTAGCATTGCTAAAGATTATGTTATGAGACTGGTGCAGCTGCTAAAACAGCTAAAAAACTAAACATGTTCTCTAAAATAGCTAAGGAGTT
This sequence comes from Rubus idaeus, assembly GCA_030142095.1. Classification (NCBI taxonomy): domain Eukaryota; kingdom Viridiplantae; phylum Streptophyta; class Magnoliopsida; order Rosales; family Rosaceae; genus Rubus; species Rubus idaeus. The sequence continues at coordinate 34,945,930 of CM057970.1, forward strand.
AAAATAAAGGGTTTGCTAAAGATGATCTAAATATGCTTATTTTTATTCTTTAATATGTATATGTATATGTCACATAATGCTTGACTTTTATTTATTTTTAATTCTTACGATGTATTCACTCTCAACATAATTTGACATATGGAAATTACCTAACAAATCAAGTAAATCGAACACTAGAAAACAAGTCTCAGTGGCATCTAATATCAGGGGTCAAGTTTTAGACTTATATCCAATTTTTAATTTTGTCTTATTATTTCAAGTTTACAAAATATTAAAAATAGCATTTAAACTATGTAAGTAATTTGTGTGACACTTTAGTAGCTCAATCAAAATTTATGTCAATTATGACCACACTCATGCCATTTCTTCAAGGGCTACAACACACATATGATGGGTATATATGGAAGGAGCACCTTGCCAACGTCCAAGATCTGGAAACAAGGACAGAGCTATACACATGTTACCCTGGGCTGTAGGCCTGTAGCCAAGGTAAGTTTTTAGGGGAAAAAATTACTGTAAGAAGATTATTCATTTTAGGTAAATTACAACAAGTTTAAGTTTTTAACCCACCCAATTTCCAATGAGGCAAATAAACAGCAGATTAAGAAATTCATACGTCAAGAATATCTTCCCAAGGCAATTTCCAATGAGGCAAATAATGCTCCTGATCACCAAATAGTTACTCCAGTAGAGACATTTGCCCCTATTGTTCATGAAGTGGTTCAGCCATCTAGTGTGCCAATTTTTCAGGTTGAACATGATTCAGCTACAAGGTCACCTGATATTTGCTCTACTGATCGTGCAACTCAATTCGCACAATCAGTTATTCAAGAGGCTGCTATGGAGGAATTAGATGTAATTGCTCAACAAGTGATGGATGAGCCTTCCAGCCAGTTGCCTTTAAACAACGCTAATCTAGATGATGGCGATGGTGTGGTTACCAACAACATTGTTGTAGCGGAGCATGCTGATACTTCGGTTGGCAACGATAATTTAGGTCCTATTTCGATAGGACCTCAAGCCCAAAAAATTAGAGGTAATTGGGGTGATTTGGAAAACGAAGAACCCCTTGGGCATCGTCTCTCTACTACATCTGAACCTAGTTTCGATAATTCTTGGCTTGATGAAGGTAATGCAACTTTGGACGATGAGAATCTTCCAAAGACTCGTCCCAAAAATTTGAAGACTAAACAAAGCCAATTGAGTTCGCGCCCTACTCGTACTCGTACGCCTATTGTGCGTCTCAATCTTTGATTCAACTGGCTATTGTTTTACCTTCTTCTTTTTTTTCTTTCTTTTTCTCAAAGGGGTTTTGGCTTTTTGTCCCCCCCTTATTTGTTTTCTTTTCATTTAATAAAAATTTTAGCCAAAAAAAAAAAAAAAAGTTTTTAACCCACCCAATTTTACATATATTTTTTCTATTGTTCCAAGCTGTTCCACCCCATTTAAAATTTCTGGCTCAGTCATTGTCCGGCAAGACCCAAGAAATATCACGTTCAATCTCTGCCATTGTTCCTACCAATTGATTTTTTGAGACAACTAGTAAATTAAGGAAATTCATGAGCATCTCTGATAACAAAATATATCAGATGATGTATTATTGTTTTGATAGATTGATTCATCAAAGTTTATTTTATTTTGCTCGAAATTAAAGATTTATAAGATAAAAATTGTATATTTTAAGAGTTTCCGCCCCATGAAAAGAAAATTTTCTTGTGATAGGTCTAAAAATCTATGGATTCATTAACATTATTCCCGCACTATAACAACAGAGTCTCTCTCATTCGTTCAAATCATCTTTGTGTGTTTACTAACAATGTAAGAGTAAAAACAAATCTTTTTCCGATAATTTCTTTTGTCTAGCTCCAATCCCATATATATACACACACACACACATCCCTTGGACTAGAAATATGTGGAATAAAAACACTGCAGAAAGGCGGCGCGGTCGATCTGTCAAGGAAAGATTCTACATGACGACCAATATATATTTACCGTTGTAAAAAGTATATACGTTCGAAGGTTTCTGCTTAATTAGCAGAAACAAAGCCTCAAATTAACTTCTTCACCTTCTTTTCTGGTAAAGTAATTAATTTAATTAATTGATGCCATCTTAATTTCTAAGCATATACGCATAATGAAGCTGGCATCAGCTAGCTGAAAAGTTGAAAGCTTTGCTTAACTAATTTATAATGAACTGGACCCTGCAACCAACACGTAGTCGATCATATATATTCTTGCTTTGAAATGTTCCAAGATCAGATTAAACTAGCCGTTATATATCTAACCTTGACCAACTGGAGACACCATGATTTAAAGAAGCTCGAAGACTAGCTCAAACCAGATATATATATTATCAGTGGACCACAGCTAACCTCCGATGCCGAAATCGTTTGAGACGAGCATATGTCATTACGTCCTTTTTAATGAGAGCCGTTGCGAAAAGAGACGGGATAGATAACGATCAAGGAAGACTGCTTGGTTGACAAGACTGCTTCTTTAATCATGTGCATGTCATCAACAAGAAATCGTTGTTTGGTTGCTTGGGGACAAAATTGTAACTCTATGAGTTGTTGTTTTCAGGGTTTGTCTAATGGTGTTTCTCATCCGTTTGTTAAGTCCTCCCATCTAAGGAAAATCGAGGTCGAGCAATCGAAACATGGCCATATTGACAAACGATCTCTCACGAACAAGAACCATAAATTTGGGTTCAAAATTTAAAACCAAACAAGATCAAGGGTTCAAATTCATTTGTGAATTCAAACATCCTAAATTCGAATTCAAAGTCAAACGTACTCGAACCTACAATCAAACACTGATATGAATTCGACTCAGATGGCTACTTAATTGGTGAATATCACTTCCAATTTACACTTTTTTCCCCACAAGCACAATTAATATTTTCCATAATTTTTGTCATATATCAACTAGATTTATTAATTATTTTTGTACTTTCGTCTTATCTTTCACCTCTAACCAATTGAGCTAGGCTGTCAAGTAGTTAACCTATTAATAATGATTAAAGAAGGCATCTAATTCTTTCGTAAGTAGCAAGCTCGCTTTTTAATATGCATAACTTCCTCCTCTAAGAAATTGTACAATTAATTAATTAGTCCACAATTAGTATAAAAAACCAAGATTTTCTTGCTGTAAAATGATCAAAATGCCCTTTTTAAGCTATAATATTCTCCATTAAGCTTTGCCAAATTCCAGAAATGCCCTCCTCTCAAACCACTTCGGCCAGCAGGCCCTTCACCAGCTCAGCTAGCTGCACTACCTTCTTTATGAAGAAACCAAAGCTAAGCACCAACCATTTGTATATATATCACCACCTCACTCTCACCTTCTTCCCTCATCCAATACATACACATATTCATTAGCACATATAAAATAACAACAACACAGATTGGCATGGAAAACAGAGAAACTAGAGAGGTAGTAGTTGACAAAACGGAGAAGAGCAGCTCAAAGTCGACCAAGGCGTGGTCGTTAAAGAAGGTGATCAGCAAGGAGCTGTGGCCGAGGAAATTCTCGTCCGTGTTCAGATGGAAGCGCATGGACTTGCGGCTGAGCATCATAGACGACGTCGTGTACAAGATACTCTCCGTCGTAGAGGCTGTCGTTCTCGTCTCTACACTCTGCTTCTTCTTCCTTTGCTGCGGTTGCCACATCTGACGTCAGCTATTTCATTCATTATTCTAATTAGTTTCTTAATTAATTTTCATCTTAATTCCCTTCTTCCATTGATTTTTGGGCCTTCTGATAATTATTTGGGGTTTTATTGTTTGATGGTTTTTGCTTTTGTTGACAAAATTGGGCATAGAAAGCGTGTGATGTAACATTAAGACTCCACATTCTGAAAATAAGATGAGCTCTCCAACATTCGGAAAATAAGATGTTCTTTCAGGCTTAATTTTACACTACTAATTCTATTTTTAAGTTATAATACTTGTCTTCAAAGATAGTTCTACACGGCTAACAAGATCCGAGGAAGAATTTTCTCCAAGGGATCGATGCCAATTTAATTAAGGTACTCTCAAAACTCTCCTCAATTTTGATTGATTTGCACAGTCATGGCTGCTAGATACGCTAAACTATTGTTGAATCTTTTGAGGTCTCTCTGGTAATAGTCAATGTGAAAATATCAGTCAAAAGTATAGATCGTGGATTTTGTGATAGATTCGATCATTCCCGTAAGTCTCGAATAAATTCTAGATCTCAGGGAAATGAAATTACTAGGCAAATTAAGAACTCAAAGTTTGAGTGTAATTCACTCATGCATATATAACAAAGCAAAGCTATGCATGAAAATGCAGTACGTACTGATCATAAGGTGATTGATGGTCTAAAATTAAATAGATACAGAATATATATAACAGCGCGCTAACATTCTTCAGATCACTCTGTCTTGATAGACACCAATGGTTGCGTATCGAATGAATAACCAGTAGTACCACTAGATTCACTAACCATAGATGATAGTACTGATGTAGAACGAACATCCCAAACCTCAGTTTTTCTATTTCGGACATATCCAACCTTTGAAGTATTTCGTTCAACATCATAACCTTTCGACCCTTGCAATTGAAATAATATTCCCTCCAACTCAACTGCAACATCTCTCATAGTAGGACGCTTTCTTCCCTTCAAATTCAAGCAACGTTTAGCAAGGTTAGCAACTGCCATGATTTCTTGTTTCCCACCGTTCATAACTCGAGCATCAAGAATATCAAACAGACGATTCTCCTCCATGGATACAAGGAAATAATTTGACAGGCTTATAGCTTCTTCTGACTTGATCTGAAAAATTGGTTTTTTTCCGGTCAAGAGCTCAGCGAGGACCACTCCAAAGCTGTAAACGTCACTTTTGTCCGTAAATTGGCTAGTTTGGAAATACTCTGGGTCCAAATAACCAAATGTTCCTTGGACTTGTGTCATCGTAAGGTGTGTTTTGTCAATGGAAACTGATCTTGAAGTCCCAAAGTCTGCAACTTTAACTCTATATTTATCATCCAAGAGTATGTTAGAAGATTTGATATCTCGGTGGTAAATAGGAGCGGAAGCTGATGAGTGTAAATAGGAAAGAGCTCCTGCGACTTCTATTGCAACTCGTAAACGCATTTCCCATGTAAGAGGGAAGTCCTCATCTTCGTGTTGTATGTAGTGGGAAAGTGTTCCATTGGAAATGAATTCATATACCAAAAGGGGAACTTCAGTCTCTAAGCAGCAACCCAAGAGTTTAACCACATTCCTGTGGATAATTTGAGAAAGAATGACAATTTCATTAATGAACTGTCTCACTTCATCTTCACTATCTAACAAGGACATCTTGACCGCAATGATTTTTCCGTCTGCTAGCATTCCTTTATAAACGGTGCCTTGGCCTCCTCGACCAAGTATTCTATCTGCATCAAAATTGTTTGTGGCCTTCTCTAATTCCTCTGAATTGAACAATTTAATTGTTTCAACACCAGTTTCATAGGAAGATGATTGCTGCTGCAGCAATAAACCACCATTTTTCTTGAAAAATTTCTGCTTACGCTTGATGTTTATCCTTTTCTTAATGACTTTGTGCGACCACCATGCACCGATGTGTAGAAATAATAATCCAACAACACAGCTGATAACTGAAGAGGTCAATAAGAAAACAAGAAGGATAATTACTCGTTAAGGGATTATTTATATCTGCCTATAATTTATATTTTATCTCCGAAATCATATATCAATTAAAACAAGAGCAAAAGAGTAAATGGGATAACTAAATGATAAATAAGGACACAAACATTTCATGCGCGTACAAAGACTAGTTAATAATGAAAAGTTTTTCGTAATTTGCGATTTAGAAAAGGCATACCTATAATGACGACATTAATCCAAGATGGTCGTGACTTGGGCAATTTTTGACACCCAGTTTCAAGGTAGGGGTTTCCTTGATAGCCCTGTGAGCAGGAACATTGCGTAGGACTAGTGCAATTGGTGCTTGAGTCATCTTTTCCATATATATGGACAGTTGAATTTAATTTCCAATCCAGCAATATACCGGTGTACGCGACAGGCGAAGTAATATCTACAGAAGAAATATCCCAATCTGGGTCTTTCAGAAATGCATACTTGCAATTGGTAGTTTTATTATCTTTTGGTTCAAAGGTGTAGTTGAAGGCAGTAAGCTCCGGAGGAATGATGGCTTGGCGCTCGCAGCAGTTAACACTGTCATTACTGTGGCAGCAGTTCATTAGACCAGGGATGCAGCTACCGTAGGTCGTGATGTTTTCGGCATGACACGTGGACTTGCAGCCGCCAATGTCTGAACCATCTCGGAGAGTCATCCCGGTGTATCCACCGCATCCCACTGCAGTGAATATGTTTTTCTGGGAGTAGACGAACGGGCTTCCGCTCAAGTTGGCTGGTTGGATGGTGCTGTCAGCTCCACCACTAAGACAACCAGAACTATTGAAGAAGGTAAGGTCATTTTTTACCTGTATTGTGCCTTCAAGAGAAATATTGAGGACCTGAAGATTCAGCTTGTTAGGGTTCAAGGAAAGCGTGGGACTGCGGTTGCCGGTGGGATCGCAGGTGTAGTTGTTACAGAACATTTGGAACCACTCATCCATGGCACAACCTTCTTCAATTCCAAAAGGATATGGAATTTGAACGTCTCCGCATTGTGATGAACAACCAGAGTGCTTTGTTATTGGTACTGCTTTTGATGCTAAAACAAATGTTGAAGACCACAAGAACAGAGTGATCATATGAAGTAATAACCCAACAGGTACCATTCGATCTACTACCTATCTGCTTCTTCCTCTTCTCTTAATTGGTTACCTATCTATATTCTAGCAGGAAGCTTGGCATCAGAAAATTAATGATTCTAAGTACTCTCAGCCTTGATTTGAGATTTGTTTTTATATATGTGTTTTCAGAGTCGGAGATAGTTCTTTGCATCTTCCTATTTCCTTTTCCTAAGAAAACCAAATACGTACGTGGCACGTCTTCTATCTCAAACACGACTCCGGCCAAGAAGAATTGACTATATTAAAAATTTCTCCTTCAAGTTTCCGTGTATTGTTGGTAGCAGCCATACTTGACAAATAAAAAGTTGAGGTAACTTGATAGTGAAGGGATGAATTATGTATGCTATTTAATATCTAGGTATTTTATCTGAATAATTGACAAGTGGTAAGATAAAATTGGTTCGAAATTTTATCCGCAATCCTATATATTGTCATTAAAATTGCCTTTTATTGACAAGATAAAAATCAATTTTGCTCAAAGAAATTAGACCAAACCCAGCTAGCTAGCTAGCTAGCTACCAACTTGACTTAATTACCATATCGATCAATATATACGGATATACCAAATTGGGAAGTTGTTGTTAGTTAAGCTGAAGAGGTACATGCATGCGTACAAGACTACAAGTTTCTTAATTTACTTTCAGACTATTGCAACACCTTGTTAAAGAGAAATACTATTAAAAACTAGAAAACATAACCACGCTTTGCCGCGGATTTTTTGGAGCTAATGTCAAAGAAATAATGCCATTGTGTATTGCCCATGATGCAAACTCTTCTGAATCTTGATTATAATTCAAATATTAGAGATACAGCTGGTGTACATGGTAATTCCCTCATGCATGATTCTTGTTAGTAATGGTAAATGTGAGCATATGACATCTGAATCCTTCCATCTTCTCCACAAAATCGCTCTCTTTTTCTCTCTTCTGTCATTCCCTAATTTGTTACCATGGTCCTCCCCATAGTACTTCTCAAGCTTACAGATTGACTTTGATACCAGCTATTAGCAAATTCATATCACAGAGCAGAAATGACAATGAGATACTATGGCTGTCCGCCTGTCCCAAACAAAGCCAAGCTCAACCTCCTTTCCCTAACATTGCCAAGTGTGATTTGAAAGGTAGAAGTTCCCAGACAATTGTTTGTGAATACAAAACACATGCCTCATAGCTTTGCAAAATAAGACAATTTGTTGACCCACTTGGCCACATACCGATCACAAATGTTACGAAAACATAAAAATGGAAAACACAGGTAGCAATAAACCACAAAATGGGTCAATTTCCAGATCAGAAATCCATCCCTATGCTTCAATACATATATCTAAGACTCAAGAGAATCAGAAAGACGCAATAAAAATATAAATCAACATCATCAAATTAAATATACTCATGTGTGTGGGAACTTGGGAAATTGATCTTAAGTGAAGCTATATATGCAGAATAATTACCTTGGCTGGAGCATGCTGAACAATAAACTTATATGCTCCATTCTAATCTAGGCAAACATATATGTAATGTTTGTATGCGCAACGTCATGCAACCCTAGTTTCAATTCCTTTCTGAAATTGAATAATACACAATCACTATTTTGCACAACGTCACTCCAAGTCAAGCTAGTTTACAAACTTACTTGTCTCAGTTTAGGACTAAGATTGAATGTGATAAGAGGAGGTGTTCAAGTTACAGAAATCTAGTGAATCTGAATAAATTCTCAAGAACAAAGCTACTGTAATGACAGTCTATGACCAAAAAGGTCTACTTATCTACACTAAAATCCATTTAAATCGATTTCCTCAAGTTTTTGTAAGCACATTCAAACCTGCACAGAAAAATATCATTTCTATACAACAAATTGAAAAAAAAATTCAACCAAGTCCCAATTTTTTGAATCTAACGGATAAACTAATTTGCTGAAATCAAAGCAAAATCATAGAATTTGGATTTCATTTATATATACTTGTTTGATATCATTTACGTTGTTTCTGTAGAGATGCCAATTTAGACATAATTTTTCTCCCTCTTAAACAGTAAAAACCACCAATTCCTTGTAAATTTGATTATTGCAGAACCAACACAATCTATACATATACAAAGAAATAGAGCAAGATTCACAGAGAGGGAAAGAGAATCAATCTTACAGAGACAAAGGATCGATAACAAACCCCAAAAACCACTGCTTCCAGCGAGAAAAAAAAATTGAAAGAGCGATGGATTTTTACTGCGACAGGGTTGGTCGTGGCTGGGGGCCTGGGGTTGTTGTGCTGAGATGTTGGGGGCTTGGGGTCATTGGCGGCGTTTGGGATTGGAGAGTTTAGGGCAAAATCTGTGAGCTCTGAGAGAGATCGAGAGAATTGACCCGAGGAAGATCGAAGAAGAAAAGAAAAGAGAGAGAGAACAGAGGGTAAAATCGGAAGAACACTGTAACCGCGAACATTGCTAAGAAAATTGTGAGGGCACAAAGGTCATTTCTCCCTGATTTTTTCCAGCAACAGCTCGGCTGGAGCTGTAGCCGTAATGCAAACGGCTTATGAACAGTGATTTTGGCAGGGATAAAGAATGGAGGAAGGACAAAATGGTAATTTTACGATGAGCTGCAGCCGAGCCATTACTGTTCATGGCTTATGGGGCTTATGAACGGCTTATAAACAGTGTAGGAGAAATTATATATGTATAATGGCAGAATTAATTAATCACAATGACTGAATCAAACCGTAAATATTTACTAACTTTCAATGACGAAAAAGACAAAGAAATAGGAAATTATGGAGAGTTCTTACCATATTTCGCAATATGAGATATTCAAATTTTTCAACATGACTAATGATAGAAAAAGAATGGTGATTTTCCTGCACATTTCACTTTTTATCATTTTTCACACTTACATTCCCATTATGTTTATTTGAATGTTCTTATATTAATTAAAAATGAAGTGCATTAAAAGGTGGAATGTCAAAATCACTCTCTTAGAAAAACTAAACATCTTTTACCTAGATTATGGTACAATTTCTAAGAGACCTGAAAGGTTTGGGCTAGGCTCCCTTGGGCCTGAGCTAGATTTGGGCTAAGCAATTTAATCCGCGGGTTCAGTTTTATGAGAAAATTAAAAGAAGGAGCGAGATCATGGAATTACAGTTGCAGCAAAGCGGAAGAGGGAGGAGTTGTCTAAAAATAGATACAGATCGAATATAACTGCGCATGCTAACATTCTTCACTCTGTCTTGATAGACACCATTAGTTGCATGTCAAATAAAGAACCAGTAGTACCACTAGATTCACTAACCACAGATGATGGTACTGATGTAGAACCAACATCCCAAACCTCAGTTATTCCACTTCGGACATATCCAACCTCTGAAGTATTTCGTTCAACATCATAAGCTTTCCCTTGCAATTGAAATATTCTCTCCAACTCCACTGCTACATCTTTCATGGCAGGACGCTTTTTTCCCTTCAAATTCAAGCAACTTTTAGCAAGGTTAGCAACTGCCATGATTTCTTGTTTCCCACCGTTCATAACTCGAGCATCAAGAATATCAAACAGACGATTTTCCTCCATGGATACAAGGAAATAATTTGACAGGCTTATGGCTTCTTCTGACTTGGTCTGAGAAATTGGTTTTTTTCCGGTCAAGAGCTCAGCGAGGACCACTCCAAAGCTGTAAACGTCACTTTTGTCCGTAAATTGGCTAGTTTGGAAATACTCTGGGTCCAAATAACCAAATGTTCCTTGAACTTGTGACATGGTAAGGTGTGTTTTGTCAATGGAAACTGATCTTGAAGTCCCAAAGTCTGCAACTTTAACTCTATATTTATCATCCAAGAGTATGTTAGAAGATTTGATATCTCGGTGGTAAATAGGAGCGGAAGTTGATGAGTGTAAATAGGAAAGAGCTTCTGCGACTTCTATTGCAACTCGTAAACGTATTCCCCATGTAAAAGGGAAGTCCTCATTTTCGTGTTGTATGTAGTGAGAAAGTGTTCCATTGGAAATGAATTCATAAACCAAAAGGGGAACTTCGGTCTCTAAGCAGCAACCCAACAGTTTAACCACATTCCTGTGGATAATTTGAGAAAGAACGACAATTTCATTTATGAACTGTCTCACTTCATCTTCATTAGCTAACAAGGACTTCTTTACCGCAATGATTTTTCCGTCTGCTAGCATTCCTTTATAAACGGTGCCTTGGCCTCCTCGACCAAGTATTCTATCTGCATCAAAATTGTTTGTGGCTTTCTCTAATTCCTCTGAATTGAACAATTTAATTGTTTCAACACCAGTTTCATAGGAAGATGATTGCTGCTGCAACAATAAACCACCATTTTGCTTGAAAAATTTCTGCTTACGCTTGATGTTTTTCCTTTTCTTAATGACTTTGTTCGACCACCATCCACCGATGTGTAGAAACAATAATCCAACAACACAACTGATAACTGAAGAAATTTAACAAGAAGGATAACTTGGTAAGGGATTATCAATAATGAAAAGTTTTTCTTAATTTGCGATTTAAAAAGTCATACCTATAATGGCCACATTAACCCGATATGCTCGTGGTGGATCTGGAATTTGGCACCCATACTTCCCATTGAGATTAAAACAAGTGACAGAAGGGTCAGTACCACATATATTTGGATCCTCCTTGCATTCATCGATGTCTGAAATTTAACAATTTAAATTAAATGATTGTAGGTAGAATTAATCGTGAAACTTTACGTTCTTTTGGTGCAAACGATAGATATTAATCTAAAAACGACACAAATTATAATTTCTGCCATGTAAATGGTTGCTAGAAGTTTACCTTGACATCCATCGATAAGGTAGGGGTTTCCTTGGTAGCCCTGTGAGCAGAAACATTGAGTAGTGCTAGTGCAATTCGTGGTTATTAAGTCAGCGGTCCAATCATCTGTTCCATATATTTGGACAGTTGAATAATGATTTAATTTCCAATCCAGAAAAAAAGGGATGTAAGTAGACCGGAGGCCAGAAAGAGGTACAAAAGAATAAACAGCCGAATCTGGGTCTACCAGAAATGAATACTTGCAATTTTCAGTTCCAGGGGTAGTTTTATCCAGTGCTTCAAAGTCGTAGTTGAAGGCAGTCAGCTCCGGAGGAATTTTGGTCTTGCAGCAGTTAATACCGTTGCAGCTATCAAGCGTATCAAATGGTGAAAGAGCACCACAAATGGACAGGCAGCCACCAATTGGTGAACCAGTGGAGAGCCTCATCCAGGTGATTCCACCGCATCCCACTGCAGCGAATCTGTTTTTCTGGGAGTAGACGAACGGGCTTCCGCTCAAGTTGGTTGGTTGGCGGGTACTTGGCTTATCAACACAACTAGAATCAGAGAAGGTAAAGTTATTTCTGACCTGTACTGTGCCTTCAACAGAAATATTGAGGACCTCAAGGTTCAGATTGGCAGGGTTCAAGAAAAGTGTGGGATGAATATTGCTGGTGGAGTTGTCACACAGGATTTGGAACCACTCATCTATGTAACAACCTGCTTCAATTCCAAAAGGATATGGAATTTGAACGTCTCCGCATTGTGATGAACAATTAGAGTACTTTGTTAAAGGTACTGCTTCTGATGCTAAAATAAATGTTGAAGTGGTACTCATAGACCACAACAACACAGCGATCATAGGAAGTAATAACCCAACAGGCACCATTCGATCCGCTACCTGCTTCTTCCTCTTCTCTTTATTAGTTACCTATCTGTACTCTCAGCTTAATTTGAGATTTTTTTTTATAGATGTGTTTTCAGAGTCACAGATAGTTCTTTGCATCTTCCTAAGAAAACCAAATACGTACGTGGTACGTCTTCTATCTCAAACACACAAGTACGTACGACTCCGGCCAAGAAGAATTGTCTATAATAGAAATTTCTCCTAGCCTTCTAGTTTCTGGGTATTGTTGGTAGCAGAATACTTGACAAATGAAAAATTGAGGTAACAGTGAAGGGATCAATTATCAATTATGTATGCTATTCATATCATTTTATAGGGAAGAAGGCAGTTCCACACTAGTCAAAATTCGAATCTGTGCTACAAAATATGAATATTCATTAGCACATGAAATAGACCAGAGCTAGATAGCATCTTAAGGTGAACTTTCTTTCAGATTTGGAAATTTCTAGTAATTATATGCGTTGGATCTGTGAACAAATTGGAATTGTATGCATAAGATTTCTCAAATGTCGACCTTTCACTCTTTTAGGAAGGAAATAAAGTATCCGATGCTTTGACTAATTTGATTGTCGCCATCTAGTTTTGTTTGATGGGCTCTCCCCCCTCTAGCTTGCTTGTCATTTTATAGGGAAGCAGTCACTTCAACACTAGTCAAAAAATTCAAATTTGGGCTACAAATATCAAATATTCATCAACACATGAAATAGATCGGAGTCAACATGTGAATTTTCTTTCGGATTTGGAAATTTCCAGTAATTATCTACGTAGGATCCGTGAATAAATTGGAATTGTATGAATAAGATTTCTTAAATGACAACCCTTCACTCTTTCAGGAAGAAAATAGAATAAATGATGCTTTGGCTAATTTGATTGTCGTCATCAAGTTTTGTTTGGTGGGACTCTCCTCCCTTTTTCATTGTTTATTTAGGGCTAATTTCATTTTACTTCCCTGATCTTTACACCTTAAATCATTTGTGCCTATATACTTTTAATTTCATTATATGTGCCCTTGTAAGTATCAATTTTAATTAATCTCGTCCAATTATTAGTTTTTCATCAATTTTGTTAATTGCTAACGTGGCTCTAATCTATTCTCTTATATGATGATGTTTTATTGACGTGGCATGCAAAATTATTGACGGATTTATCCGTTTATTTATCCATCAATAAAGGTCAGGAAGGTAATATGAAATTTACATGTTTCCTGTTTTATTTGTGTAATAAAGACTGTTTAGGTATTCCTCAATTTCGTTTTCGTTAACTTGTTTCATGATTGATTTAGGGAGGTTTTGGTTTGGTCCTCCTCCCTTGTATTATACTGGAGTGATAGATAGACGGCTGCCTCTTCTACCCCTTGTTCCGTAAAAATAAATAAAAAAGGTCTAAAAGATTTCAAGTACCAAAACATACAATAGTAGTAGAAATATCTGTTTATTGCATAAACTTTCAGTGTGTTTTTCTGTCAAAGTTTCTTTACAAAAGTAGTAGAGAAGTAAAGAACGGTGGTTGTATGTAATATGGAGGAGCTCTAGTCGCACCTTCTAGATCGTAGGACGGTGGCGGAATCAGGAATTTCAAATATGGTGGGTTATATGTTTTTTTGGTTGCTTACCAACATTAACACAGTAATTTTCTCCTAAGAAAAAAATCTAAAAAAAATAAACATAAAATTATCGAAATTTTATGTCATAGTGCTATGAAACAAAAAAAATATTACCAAATAGTTGGTCTCATGCATGCATTCATTCATTGTAACCTGAGTATCTAATCATCTATATGACTATATTACACCAAAACCCCAAATTATATATAAAAACAGTAACCTAATCTGACCATAAAAACTACTAGAGTTAAATAACAACAACAAAGTGAAGAGATTAATTTGCCAATTGGTGAGTAGTTTTTCTTTGGAGAACTGGAGTTAGAACTAATCAACTAAAGAACCGGTGGCCTAGTGCGTTTCTTCTGCTTTTCTCTTCACGTCTTTTGGTCTTCTGGATTTTTCTTTTTTTCTTTTGGCTAAAGTCGTCTCCTTTTAGAGAAATAGGTGGGCTGACAGGATCAGTTTTTTAGTGGGTGCGGGCTAAATTAAAATTCATAGAGATAGGTGGGCTAAAATTTAGAAGTGAAATAAATTAGCTTAATTATACCTAAGAATTTATTTGATTATTTCTTTTGCAATAAGCCTACCCGAGCTACAACCCAGGTCAGCCCAAACCTGGCTCCGCCCTTAGTGCCATCAATACCAAATCGGGAAGTTTTTTTTTAATTAAGCTAAAGAGGTACATGCATACAAGTTTCTTACTTTCACACTTGCAACATCTTGTTAAAGAGAAATACTACTAAAAGACTTTTTGGTCGAAACCACCAATAGGGACGTTTTCTAACAAAAAAAATGGTATGTTTTTGAACTAACAAAATACACAACACATAATAATAGGGAAGAACTAATTAATCACAATGACCGAACTAAATCGTAAATATTTACTAACTTCCAATGGAGAAAAAGACAAAGAAATACGAAATTATGGAGATCGTTTACCATACTTTGCAGTATGAGATATTTGAATTTTTCAACGTAACTATCGATAGAAAAAGAACGGTAATTTTCACGCACACTTCACTTTTTATCATTTTTTCACACTTACACTCCCATTACATTTATTTTAATGTTATTATGATAATTAAAAATAAAATCACTCTCTTAATAAAGTAAACAATTTAACCCTTGGGCCTGAGCTATATTTGGGCTAAACAATTTAACCCGCAGGGGTTCAGTTTTATAAGAAACATAAAAAAGAAGCGAGAGCAGGGAATTACAGTCGCAGCAAAGCTAAACAGGGAGGAGTCGAATCAGAATAGTACTAGAATTGTGTCCCTCCCAAAGCAAACCCAAATCGGGCCAAAATGGCCGCTTCTCCAGCCTCCGTTGCTTCTCCTCTCCACCTTCAAAAGCCCAACCACCACCACCACCGCCACCGTCAAATCCCCATTAGACACCTTCGCCGCCGACCCCATGTTCTTCGCCTCCCTCTCCCCCTCATTCTCCTCCGCTGCTCTCTCCCCCCGCCTCCTCGAGTCTCAGCTCCGCTCCGAGGTCCTCTCCCGCCACTCCGACCTCCTCTCCCAGCTCTCCTCCCTCCAGCAAAGCTATATATGCATGAGAATAATACATTACCCATATGGTGATAGCTAGTCTGAAAATAGATACATATCGAATATAACTGCACATGCTAACATTCTTCACTCTGTCTTGATAGACATCAATGGTTGCATATCGAATGAAGAACCAGTAGTACCACTAGATTCACTAACCATAGATGATGGTACTGATGTAGAACTAACATCCCAAACCTCAGTTTTTCTATTTCGGACATATCCAACCTCTGAAGTAGTTCGTTCAACATGATAAGCTTTCCCTTGCAATTGAAATATTCTCTCCAACTCCACTGCTACATCTCTCATAGTAGGACGCTTTCTTCCCTTCAAATTCAAGCAACGTTTGGCCAGGTTAGCAACTGCCATGATTTCTTGTTTTCCACCGTTCATAACTCGAGCATCAAGAATATCAAACAGACGACTCTCCTCCAGGGATACAAGGAAATAATTTGACAGGCTTCTGGCTTCTTCCGACTTGATCTGAAAAATTGGTTTTTTTCCGGTCAAGAGCTCAGCGAGGACCACTCCAAAGCTGTAAACGTCACTTTTGTCCGTAAATTGGCTAGTTTGGAAATACTCTGGGTCCAAATAACCAAATGTTCCTTGAACTTGTGACATGGTAAGGTGTGTTTTGTCAATGGAAACTGATCTTGAAGTCCCAAAGTCTGCAACTTTAACTCTATATTTATCATCCAAGAGTATGTTAGAAGATTTGATATCTCGGTGGTAAATAGGAGCGGAAGCTGATGAGTGTAAATAGGAAAGAGCTTCTGCGACTTCTATTGCAACTCGTAAACGTATCCCCCATGTAAGAGGGAAGTCCTCGTTTTCGTGTTGTATGTAGCGAGAAAGTGTTCCATTGGAAATGAATTCATATACCAAAAGGGGAACTTCAGTCTCTAAGCAGCAACCCAAGAGTTTAACCACATTCCTGTGGATAATTTGAGAAAGAATGACAATTTCATTAATGAACTGTCTCACTTCATCTTCATTAGCTAACAAGGACTTCTTTACCGCAATGATTTTTCCGTCTGCTAGCATTCCTTTATAAACGGTGCCTTGGCCTCCTCGACCAAGTATTCTATCTGCATCAAAATTGTTTGTGGCTTTCTCTAATTCCTCTGAATGAAACAATTTAATTGTTTCAACAACAGTTTCATAGGAAGATGATTGCTGCTGCAACAATAAACCACCATTTTGCTTGAAAAATTTCTGCTTACGCTTGATGTTTATCCTTTTCTTAATGACTTTGTGCGACCACCATCCACCGATGTGTAGAAACAATAATCCAACAACACAGCTGATAACTGAAGAGGTCAATAAGAAAACAAGAAGGATAACTCGTTAAGGGATTATTTATATCTATCTGTATCTTTAAGGACACAAACATTTCATACGCGTGCAGGAAGATTAGTTAATAATGAAAAGTGTTTTGTAATTTGCGATTTAGAAAGGCATACCTATAATGGTGACACTAACCCGCGTTGGTCGTGAATTTGGCAATTGGCACCCATTGATAAGGTAGGGGTTTCCTTGATAGCCCTGTGAGCAGGAACATTGCATAGTATTGGTGCAATTCGCGCTTGAGTCACCGGTAGTCCAACTCCAATCATCTGTTCCATATATTTGGACAGCTGTATAACCTTTTAATTTCCAATCCAGCAAAAAAGGGATGATAAAAGGCCGGATGCTAGAAAGAGCTACAAAATGATAAGTAGCCGAATCTGGGTCTACCACAAATACATACTTCAAATTTTCAGTTCCAGGGGTAGTTTTATTTAGTCGTTCAGATGGTTCAAAGTCGTAGTTGAAGGCAGTAAACTCCGGAGGAATGTTGGCCTGGCAGCAGTTAATACCGTTGCAGCTATCAAGCGTAGCATGCTCATATTGTGGATCGCCATCACAAATGGACATGCAGCCACCAATTTCTGAACCATTGGAGTCCCTCATCCAGGTGAATCCACCGCATCCCATTGCAGCGAATCTGTTTTTCTGGGAGTAGACGAACGGGCTTCCGCTCAAGTTGGCTGGTTGGCAGGTACTTGACTGATCAGCACATCTAGGATCAGAGAAGTTAGCATTTTGGACCTGTACTGTGCCTTCAACAGAAATATTGAGGACCAAAAGGTTCAGAGTGGCACGGTTCAAGAAAGGTGCGAGACGGTCGCCGGAGTTGACGACGGTGTTGGTCATACACCTGATTTGGAACCACTCATCTAGGTAGCAACCTTCTTCAATTCCAAAAGGATATGGAATTTTAACGTCTCCGCATTGTGATGTACAATTAGAGTACTTTGTTAAAGTTTCTGATGCTAAAACAAATGTTGAAGTGGTACTCATAGACCACAAGAACAGAGTGATCATACGAAGTAATAACCGAACAGGCACCATTCGATCTGCTAGCTGCTTCTTCCTCTTCTCTGTTACCTATCTATATTCTAGCAGCAGGAAGCTTGGAATCAGAAAATTAATGATTCTAAGTTCTAACTACTCTCAGCCTTGATTTGAGATTTGTTTTTATAGATGTGTTTTCAGAGTCGGAGGTAGTTCTTTGCATCTTCCTAAGAAAACCAAATACGTACGGGGTACGTCTTCTATCTCAAACACCTACGACTCCGGCCAAGAAGAAAGGTCTATATTAGAAATTTCTCCTAGCCTTCTACTTTCCGGGTATTGTTGGTAGCACCCATACTTGACAAATAAAAAGTTGAGGTAACTTGATAGTGAAGGGATCAATTATGTATGCTATTCATGCCAAAAATAACTAGATATTTTTTTTTTGAAGATAATTATTTAATAATTGACACGCGATAAGATAAAATTGGTCTGAAATCTTAGATATTGTGATTTGACATTAGAATTGCTTTTTATTGACAAGATAAAAAATATATTTTGCTCAAAGAAATTAGACCAAACCCAGGTAGCTGGCTAGTGGCTACCAACTTGATTACCATATCGATCAACATATACCAGATTGGGAAGTTGTTGTTAGTTAAGCTGAAGAGGTACATGCCTACAAGACTACATGTTTCTTAATTTACTTTCAGACTATTGCAACATCTTGTTAAAGAGAAATACTATTAAAAATAGCAGTACTAATTAATCACATTGACCGAATCAAACTGTATATATTTACCAACTTCTAACGATGAAAAAGACAAAGAAATACGAAATTATGAATTCTTACCATATTTCGCAATACAAAATATTTAAATTTCCCTTAAATTTTTCAACATGACTAACAATAGAAAAACAACGGTGATTTTCCCGCACATTTCACTTTTTATCATTTTTTACACCTACACTCCCATTATGTTTATTTGAATGTTCTTATATTAATTAAAAATAAAATGCATTAAAAGGTGGAATGTCAAAATCACTCTCTTAGAAAAACTAAACATCTTCTACCATGGTACAATTTCTAAGAGACCTGAAAGGTTTGGGCTAGGCTCCCTTGGGCCTGAGCTAGATTTGGGCTTAGCAATTTAATCCGCGGGTTCAGTTTTATGAGAAAAATAAAAAAGGAGCGAGAGCAGGGAATTACAGTTGCAGCAAAGCTAAAGAGGGAGGAGTCGAAAGAAAATTCTAATATACAAATCTGCATAGCATGCAGCTTTTTTAAAAAAATGTAATTGCATTTTTGAAATGCAATTGCCGTTTAAAAATATTAAACTATACATTTAAAAAATGCAATTGTCATTTCAAAAAATGCAATTGTCATTCTAAAAATGCAATTGTCATTTTGAAATGACAATTGCATTTCAAAATAATTAGTTTTACTTTTTTGATCAGCAATTGCATTTCAAAAATGCAATTGCATTTTTAAAAAAAGAGCTGCATAGTATGCAGATCTGTATATTAGACTTATCCGGAGTCGAATAGGAATAGTAGTACTAGAATTGTGTCCCTCCCCAAACCAAACCCAAATCGGGTCAAAATGGCCGCTTCTCCTCTCCAACGACTCTCCACCTTCAAAAGCCCAACCGCCACCGCCACCGCCACATCCCCATTAGACACCTTCGCCGCCGACCCCATTTTCTCCGCCTTCCTCTCCCCCTCATTCTCCTCCACCTCCTTCTCCTCCGCCGCTCTCTCCTCCGGCTCCCCCGCCTCCACCGCCGAGAAGCTCCAGCAAGCCATCCGCCTCCTCGAGTCCCAGCTCCGCTCCGAGGTCCTCTCCCGCCACTCCGACCTCCTCTCCCAGCTCTCCTCCCTCCAGCACGCCGATCACGCCCTCTCCACCGTCCGAACCTCCGTCCACTCCCTCCAGTCCTCCCTCCGCCACACCCGATCCGAGCTCTCCGACCCCCTCAGGTCCATCAACGCCCTCACCCTCCAGCTCTCCAACCTCCACGCCACGTCGGAGCTCCTCCACCACACTCTCCGCGCCCTCAGGCTCTCCAAGAAGCTCCGGGACCTCGCCGTCGACCCCGAAAGATCGATCTCGCCAAGGCCGCGCAGCTGCATTGCGAGATCTTGGCACTCTACAATGAGTACGACCTTTCGGGCATCGAAGTCGTCGAGGAAGAGCTCACTTGGGTCAGAGAGATCGGCGAGACATTGCGTACCGAGGCCATGAAAGCATTGGAGCTAGGAATGGAGGGTTTGAATCAAGGCGAGGTGGCCATTGGGCTGCAGGTGTTTTACAATCTGGGTGAGCTGAAACCCTCTATGGAGCAATTGATTACTAAGTATAAGGGCATGGGCGTGAAGAGTGTCAGTGTGGCACTGGATATGAAGGCCATTTCCGGGTCGGTCGGAAGTGGGTTTGGGCCTGGAGGGATTAGACGGAGTGGAACGCCGCAGATTGGCGGTGGGGCCAAGGCGAGGGATGCACTTTGGCAGAGAATGGGGACATGTATGGATCAGTTGCATTCCATCATGGTTGCTGTGTGGCATTTGCAGAAGGTCTTGTCCAAGAAAAGGGACCCGTTTACGCATGTGTTGCTGCTTGATGAAGTTATTAAGGTGAGAGGTTGTTTTTCAATTGTTACATTGCTTATGTATTTAATCTTTCTGGATCAATTGGAAATATTGGTAAGAACTAGTTATGAGCCATGTAATGAATAATAGTTTTGCTTTGTAATGTGAAATGTCGGTGGAAGCTAAGAATCGTAGGAGTGCCATTTGGAGCTAAATAAGCTAGGTAGTTGTTTAGGTATTTATCGAAGTCAGGATTCTAAAATTGTTGGGATTCAGGATAGTTAATGAGCTGAGGGTAGGTTCATGAAATGGAGATAAAGCTTCCATGTGACCATGTCCTAGATTCGAACTCAAACGTACTCGAACCTGCAGCCAAACACTGATATGGATCAGACCCGGATGGCTGTATCGCAGACCTAGATCATACTTGGTGAATATCACTTCCAATTTACACTTTTTTGTTTCCCAACAAGCACAATTAATTAATATTTCCATAATTTTTGTCATATATCAACTAGAAATTATACCATACCCCTAAGGTGAATCGAGAGAAAATTTTAGCTCTCAGGGAAATGAAACTAGGCAAAGAACTCAAAGTTTGAGTGTAATATATAACATGCATACCAATAAGGTGATAGCTAGTCTAAAATTAGATACAGAATATAACTGCGCATGCTAATATTCTTCACTCTGTCTTGATAGACGCCAATTCTATATTGAATGAAAAACTTGTACCAGTGGTACCACCAGATTCACTAACCATAGATGATGGTACTGATGTAGAACCAACATCCCAAACCTCAGTTTTTCTATTTCGGACATATCCAACCTCTGAAGTAGTTCGTTCAACATGATAAGCTTTCCCTTGCAATTGAAATATTCTCTCCAACTCCACTGCTACATCTCTCATAGTAGGACGCTTTCTTCCCTTCAAATTCAAGCAACGTTTGGCCAGGTTAGCAACTGCCATGATTTCTTGTTTCCCACCGTTCATAACGCGAGCATCAAGAATATCAAACAGACGATTCTCCTCCAGGGATACAAGAAAATAATTTGACAGGTTTATGAATTCTTTTGGCTTGGTCTGAAAAATTGGTTTTTTTCCGGTCAAGAGCTCAGCGAGGACAACTCCAAAGCTGTAAACGTCACTTTTGTCCGTAAATTGGCTAGTTTGGAAGGGCTCTGGGTCCATATAACCGAATGTTCCTTGAGGTACTGACATTGTAAGGTGTGTTTTGTCAATGGAAATTGATCTTGAAATCCCAAAGTCTGCTACTTTAACTCTATATTTATCATCCAAGAGTATGTTAGAAGATTTGATATCTCGGTGGTAAATAGGAGTGGAAGCTGATGAGTGTAAATAGGAAAGAGCTCCTGCGACTTCTGTTGCAACTCGTAAACGGATTCCCCATGTAAGAGGGAAGTCCTCATTTTCGTGTTGTATATAGTGAGAAAGTGTTCCGTTGGAAATGAATTCATAAACCAACAGGGGAACTTCGGTCTCCAAGCAGCAACCCAAGAGTTTAACCACGTTCCTGTGGATAATTTGGGAAAGAATGACAATTTCATTAATGAACTGTCTTTCTTCACCTTCCTTAGCTAGCAACGACTTCTTTACCGCAATGATTTTTCCATCTGCTAGCATTCCTTTATAAACGGTGCCTTGGCCTCCTCGACCAAGTATTCTATCTGCATTAAAATTGTTTGTGGCTTTCTCTAATTCCTCTGAATTGAACAATTTAATTGTTTCAACAGTTTCATAGGAAGATGCTTGCTGCTGCAACAATATTAAGCCACCATTTTGCTTGAAAAATTGCTGCTTACGCTTGATGTTTTTCCTTTTCTTAATGACTTTGTGCGACCACCATGCTCCGATGTGTAGAAACAATAATCCAACAACACAGCTGGGAACTGAAGAGGTGAACAAGAAAACAAGAAGGATAACTCGTTTAAGGATTATTTATATAATTATATGTATCTATATCTATAGAGAAATGCTAGGAGGCCTCAATTAAAGCCCAAAATGTGTGGCATTAATATGATGTGGCATTCCATGTCATTATTGTGTAATTCATTTTTAATATTAATGTTAATATGTTTTGACACAACAAGTTGTACAAAACCATTACTACCCTTTTATATTGTTATTCGAAATTTTTATCCTTTTCACAGATTCATTGAATAGTTCAAAACTATTAATAAATAAAATAAAATAAAAACTATCCCCTAATCGTTCAACCCTAACTAAACCCCAGAAATTAACCCGAAATCCTTATGCTCCTTCGCTCAAGATACACGCTATCTATTTAATCTCGTTTTTGTTTGGATATTGGTTTCTTTTTGTATTTGATTTTTCAAGCTCGATGTTGATAGAAACACATTTGGACCTATCTAGATATATATTGTGATACCTGTGTTGGTAAACGTTCGAACTAGCACCTTAATAAGGTTTTCTGGTTCAATCAAAGAAAAGGATTATTGGCCGGTCACTATGATGGAAATTAAAGATCTCGATTTTGAGACGCAGCCTTTGTTGATGATACATAATATATCGGATCAAAACTAAGAAGAGGTCCCGGGAACAAACAGAAAATGATCCAGCCATGGTTAATTATGAGAAACTTTGAAGTGAAGATCGAGTAATGATAATCTGATTAAGAAATGAAACTTTAATTTGTATGATTGTTGATGAACATGATGAACACACACATATCTATATATCTATATATATAATGTCAAAACAAGAGTTTAGGTTAACATTCAAAAATGCATATTTTGTCTCTCAAATTATATATCAATAAAAATAGAAAATTTAATAAAACGAGGGCAAAAGAGTATATAGGATAACTAAATAATAAATAAAAATATATGTTTAATTGCCAAAATACTCACTGAACTTGGTTGAAATTGTCAGTTTGCACCCCGAACTTACAATTGATGAAATTGACCCCCTGAACTTGGCAAAAATTGTCAATTTACACCCCTCAGTCAATTCTAACTTTTTTCATCCAAATGTTGGTCATGTGAGGGGCAATATGGTCATTTTGATCACTTTTAAAAAAAAAATTATAAAACTAAATATATATTTTATGTAAAAAAATACAAGTATATATATATATATATTCAAAAAATATATTTATTTTCTTACAAATATATAGTCATTTTAGGTCTAAAAATAAATATATATTATTAATAAAAAAATTCTTGTACAAAAAATTAATAAACATGATTTCTCATATGAAAAGAATAATTCATACAAAAAAAATAAAATAATAATTTATGACAAGTTTTAACAAAAAAACAATTTATGATAAGTTAAGAATATAATTTTAGATATAATATCTCTAGAGAAAGAAATAAATTTTTTGAAAGAAAATAAATATATATTTTTAATATATATATTTGTATTTGTTGACATAAAATATATATTTAGTTTTTTTTTTTTTAAGTGATCGAAATGACCATATTGCCCCTCACATGACCAACATTTGGATGGAAAAAGTTAGAATTGACGGAGGGGGTGTAAATTGACAATTTTTGCCAAGTTCAGGGGGTCAATTTCATCAATTGCAAGTTCGGGGTGTAAACTGACAATTTCAGCCAAGTTCAGGGGGTGTTTTGGCAATTATGCCAACAATATATGAATGACTTCACACCCACTGACCCACTTCTTCCAATTTTAATTTTTTTCATCTTTTTTAATTTCATTACTCAAAATATTTGAACATTCATTTTTTATTTAATTAAAAAAAAAAACAAAATTATAATTTTGATGGATCCTAAATATAAACAAATTTTTACCATAAATAATCCCTACATCGATTTACCGCACTAGAAATTAAGATACGAATAGTCAACATATATAATATAAAAAATAAAATAAACCAATTAGGACATGAATATTTCGCATAGGAAGGCTAGTCTATATATAAAGGAAAAATCTGAGAGATTCTATTAGAACCTCCAAATTTGGTCACTTGACCTCACTCCATTATGAATTATTAAATGACATTTATAACCTCTTATAAAATGACTATTAAGGGCAATAATTATACCAAAAAGATATTATATTAATTTTCTCTAGAGTTTCCAATTCAATAACATTAGATTGCATTATTTATTATTTTCCTTATCTATTTTCATTTTCCAATTTCACTATATACTCGTTAAAACATTTATATATATTTAATAAGAATTAAAACTATGATAGATCATGTGACATAATTTTTTTTTATCATTTGTTGAACGCATATTGGTGATAGAGCACAAAAAAATTCGACTATGACCTAAATCTAAGTCTATCCATTATATTTGCAAAAAAAAAAAGCTAGCAATTAAAAAATATATATAATATTTAATCATGAGGTACAAAAAATAGAGGAAAAAAAATAAACAGTAAGAATAAATGATTACTTTTTTTTATTGCATAGCTAAAAGAGAAAAGAATAGTTAAAAAAACAAATAATAGTTCATGCTAAAATATTTTCTTATTGATTAAAAATTAATTAATAAATATGTGGTGAGTAAATTTAGAATTATAGTAGTAATTTTGTATATTGAATGTGAATTATATCATCATGGTTATTTTAGGAATTTAGAAGAGATTTAGTAAATAAATCTTATATTTTAAAAGCAAAAAGGAGGTGCAAAAAGTATAGGAGGTCATATGAGCAAATTTGAAGGTTCTAATAGAATTTATCGGAGAGAAAACTTGGGTTATCAGTAAACATTGAAAAATTCAAGATTTGTCCATCCTAAACTATATTATCCAATATATAAACTTAATTATAGTAAGGGCAAAACAAAGCATAATAAAAATATAATAAAACCGAGGAGCAAGTAATGTGGAAAAACTAAATAAGCGAAAATATTTCTCGCACGCACTTGCGAGCGCCGCCTTTCATAACACGCACAAAGCACATGCAGGAAGACTTGTATATATAAAGAGAATAGTTGGATTTGGTTAAATTTAAAAAACAACAACAACAACAAATGACCCATCTAACTTGTATATATCACACAAAATAATTAGTAAAATACGGGGCAAGTATAATACAAAAAAAATAAGTACTGTATTATTCAGACAATTTTATCTAATAGTACAGTATATTGAAAAGTTCGGCATAACATTTTAATTATTTAATTTTTAAAATATTAATTTTTATTCAATAATATATATAAAATATGAATTAAAAAACGTGTATATATAATACTTTTGAATTCAAAAGTACGAGAATCTTAATGAATTCTTTTGAAAAATATGAAATACGAAATTAAGTATTTTTGAAGGGGAATGCTAGCTTCAAACGCAGCTTGCGTTTGAATTAGCCACACCCAGACACGTGTCCAAAACAGGCAGAAACAAACTCCTTTATTAAATGGATTTTTTTTCTTCTCTTTTTTGCCCTTTGCTGGCCCGTTTCTCTTTCTTCTCCCTATTCCTCTTTCTCTTTGTTCTTCCGCTTCTTTCTCTTGTTTTCCATCTCCTCCCTTCTCTTGTTTCCCATCTCCTCCCATCAGAGAACATTTGTATCATCATCCACAACATTTCTCACATGATCCAAACTCTCCAAATTCCCAATTTACTTTAAACAAAATTGAATAAAATTTTCAATAAGAGGTTTTGACCCAGCAGAGACTAGCATATTCATGCATCAGAGTTGCATCGTTTGGGTAAGGTTACGATAGATGGAGGGAGGACTAAAGTGTGTCGTTGATCATCTTAAGAGAGAGATGAGATATCACAAACCCATAGATTCAGACAAGAACAAACCCAGAAAATCAAAGCTTGAAGGCGAGCAGAAAGAAAACGAGGAAGGAAGAAGAGGTCCAAGACAAGCCGAGAACACAATTTTTTTCTTTTTTTTTCACACGCTGAATTTTAATCTGGCGTAATCTAAAAAATCTCAATCCTTTCTTTTTCTTCTTAAAAACAATTAGTCAATTACATATACCCAGCAACCAAAAGAAATTGAAATCTCAGAATTAGAATTTTTCTTTGATTTTCCTCTACCAAATCACAATTTTCTTTGGTTGTGTTTGGCCAGACATTAACAAGTTCTGGGTGTGATTGAAGAAATTGGGAGATGGTAAATTTTCTCTGATGGGAGGAGATACAAAACAAGAGAAAGATCTTCTCAAAAGAAAACAAGAGAAAGAAGCGGAAGAAGAAAGAGAAAGATGAAGAGATGGAAGAAAGAGAAACGGGCCAGCAAAGGGCAAAAAAGAGAAGAAAAAAAATAAATTTAATAAAGGAGTTTGTTTCTGCCTGTTTTGGACACGTGTCCGGGTGTGGCTAATTCAAACGCAAGCTGCGTTTGAAGCTAGCATTCCCCTTTGAAAAGTACGTCAATAGGTGTATTATTTGGGTATGAAACGAAAAATTACTAACGGAGTCCCCACACCCACAAAATTATTTGGGTATTCATATATCATGGGCAAAACAATAAATTACATAATAAAAAGTAATTATAAATTATATAGAGACCCCACACCTACTTGCTCACTTCTACTATTTTTTCTCATTTTATATTTGAAGATTCATTTTTCTTTTAGAAATAAAATGATAAAATAGACATAACTCAAAAATCAACAACTTCTGGCACATTGTAAACCTACATGCATTTGCCGCAACAACAGGACGAAAAATGTGGATACAAACATTTCATGCGCGTGCATGAAGACTAGTTAATAGTGAAAAGTTTTTTTGTAATTTGCGATTTAGAAAGGCATACCTGTAATGATGACTTTAACCCACGATGGTCGTGAATTTCGCAATAATCGGCACCCATTGATAAGGTAGGGGTTTCCTTGATAGCCCCGTGAGCAGAAACATTGCATAGAATTATTGCATTTCGCGGTTGAGTCATCGGTAGTCCACTCATCTGGTGCTTTTTTTATGGCATCATCTGTTCCATATATTTGGACAGGTGAATAACGATTTAATTTCCAATCCAGCAAAAAAGGGATGATAAAAGGCCGGATGCCAGAAAGAGCTACAAAATGATAAGTATCCGAATCTGGGTCTACCACAAATGCATACTTCAAATTTTCAGTTACAGGGGTACTGTTTTTTTGAAGTTCAGATGCTTCAAAGAGGTAGTGGAAGGCAGTAAGCTCCGGAGGAATGTTGGCTTGGCAGCAGTTAATACCGTTGCAGCTATCAAGCGTAGCATATTGTGATTCGCCATGACAAATGAACTCGCAGCCACCAATGTCTGAACCATTGGAGAGCCTCATCCAGGTGGATCCACCGCATCCCATTGCAGTGAATATGTTTTTCTGGGAGTAGACGAACGGGCTTCCGCTCAAGTTGGCTGGTTGGCAGGTACTTGACTGATTAGCACATCTAGGATCAGAGAAGTTAGCATATTGGACCTGTACTGTGCCTTCAACAGAAATATTGAGGACCAAAAGGTTCAGAGTGGCACTGTTCAAGAAAGGTGCGAGACGGTCGCCGAAGTTGAGGACGGTGTTGGTCATACACCTGATTTGGAACCACTCATCTAGGTAGCAACCTTCTTCAATTCCAAAAGGATATGGAATTTTAACGTCTCCGCATTGTGATGTACAATTAGAGTACTTTGTTAAAGCTTCTGATGCTAAAACAAATGTTGAAGTGGTACTCATAGACCACAAGAACAGAGTGATCATACGAAGTAATAACCGAACAGGCACCATTCGATCTGCTAGCTGCTTCTTCCTCTTCTCTGTTACCTATCTATATTCTAGCAGCAGGAAGCTTGGAATCAGAAAATTAATGATTCTAAGTTCTAACTACTCTCAGCCTTGATTTGAGATTTGTTTTTATAGATGTGTTTTCAGAGTCGGAGATAGTTCTTTGCATCTTCCTAAGAAAACCAAATACGTACGGGGTACGTCTTCTATCTCAAACACCTACGACTCCGGCCAAGAAGAAAGGTCTATATTAGAAATTTCTCCTAGCCTTCTACTTTCCGGGTATTGTTGGTAGCACCCATACTTGACAAATAAAAAATTTAGGTAACTTGACTTGATAAGTTGATAGTGAAGGGATCAATTATGTATGCTATTCATGTCATTTTATGATTTTATCGGGAAGCAGTCACTTCAACACTAGTCAAAATTCAAATTTGTGCTACAAAATATCAATAATATTCAACAGCGCTTGAAATAGACAGGACTCACAGGAGTTAGCATCTTAAGGTGAATTTGCTTTCGGATTTGGAAATTTCTAGTACTTATCTACGTAGGATCCGTAGATAAGAATTGTCTATATTAGAACAATCCAGAAGAATTGTCTATATTAGAAATTTCTTCTAAGCCTTCTACTTTCCGGGTATTGTTGGTAGCACCCATACTTGACGAATAAAAAGTTGAGGACATGATAGTGAAGGGATCGATCATGTCATTTTATAGGGAAGGAGTTAGTTCAACACTAGTCAAAATTCAAATCTGTGCTACAAAATACCAATAATATTCAACAGCGCATGAAATAGACCCGGAGACAGCATCTTTAGGTGAATTTTCTTTCGGATTTGGAAATTTCTAGTAATTATCTGCGTAGGATCCATGAACAAATTGGAATTGTATGCATAGGAGTAGCCGATACTTTGGCTAATTTGATCAACATCATCTTGTTTTGTTCGGTGAGACTCTTCCCCCTCTTTCCGTCGTAGAGGCTGTCGTTCTCATCGCTACCTTATGCTTCTTCTTCCTTTGCGGCGGTTGCCACATCTGACGTGGATCAGCTATTTCATTCATTCTAATTAGTTTCTTAATTTTATCTTAATTCCCTTTTCCATTAATTTTTGGGCCTTCTGGTAACTATTTGTTTTTTTTTTCGATGGTTTTTGCTTTTGTTGCCAGAATTGGGCATAGAAAGCGTGTAATATAACATTAAAGACTCTTTTATTCTGGAAATAATATGAGCTCTGCTATTATTTATGATGTACGCTGTTATTTCAGGCTTAATTTTACACTGTTAATTCTATTTTTAAGTTTAGAGAAGGTTAATTTCATGACAACTAGCTAGCTACCAACTTGATTTAAATATTTAATTATCATATCGATCAATTCCAAGAGAGTGTCTTGTATCCACCAAAGTACATATGTACTTGGGCGATCCAACGGCTGACATGTAAATGTGAGAGATCCAACGGTGTGCATGCAAAGGGTATGTGTGGTTGGATGAGAAATTTGCCGATCCAACGGCTAAGAACACCAAAGTACATATGTACTTTGGTGGATACAAGAATTTTCACAATTCCAAATTGGGAAGTTGTTAATTAAGCTGAAGAGGTATTTGCGTACAAGTTTCTTACTTTCAGACTTGCAACATCTTGTTAAAGAGAAATACTACTAACAGACTTTTTGGTCAATAACCGCCACGAAATAAACTAAACATATAATAGGGAAAAACTAATTAATCACAATGACTGAATTAAACTGCAAATATTTAGTAACTTCCAATGGCGAAAAAGACAAAAACAAAAACGAAACTATGGAGAGTTTCTACCATTCTTCGCAATACGAGATATTCGACTTTTTCAACGTGATTAACAATAGGTAAAAAACGGTGATTATCACGTACACTTCACTTTTTATCATTTTTCACACTTACACTCCCATTATATTTATTTGAATGTTTTTATATTACTTAAAAGTTAAAAATGTGAAGTGTACTAAAACTATAAAAGGTTGAGTGTCAAAATCACTCTCTTAAAAAAACTAGACATCTTCTAGCTACACTATTGTACAGTTTCTAAGAGACCTGAAAGGTTTGGGCTAGGCTCCCTTGGGCCTGAGCTATATTTGGGCTAAGCAATTTAATCCGCAGGGGTGCAGTTTTATAAGAAAAATAAAAAAGGAGCGAGAGCAGGGAATTACAGTTGCAGCAAAGCTGAAGAGGGAGGAGTCGAATCGGAATAGCACTAGAATTGTGTCCCTCCCAAAACCAAACCCAAATCGGGTCAAAATGGCCGCTTCTCCAGCCTCCGTTGCTTCACCTCTCCAACGACTCTCCACCTTCAAAAGCCCAACAACCACCGCCACCGCTACATCCCCATTAGACACCTTCGCCGCCGACCCCATTTTCTCCGCCTTCCTCTCCCCCTCCTTCTCCTCCACCTCATTCTCCTCCGCCGCTCTCTCCTCCGGCTCCCCCGCCTCCACCGCCGAGAAGCTCCAGCAAGCCATCCGCCTCCTCGAGTCCCAGCTCCGCTCCGAGGTCCTCTCCCGCCACTCCGACCTCCTCTCCCAGCTCTCCTCCCTCCAGCACGCTGATCACGCCCTCTCCACCGTCCGATCCTCCGTCCACTCCCTCCAGTCCTCCCTCCGCCACACCCGATCCGAGCTCTCCGACCCCCTCAGGTCCATCAACGCCCTCACCCTCCAGCTCTCCAACCTCCACGCCACGTCAGAGCTCCTCCACCACACTCTCCGCGCCCTCAGGCTCTCCAAGAAGCTCCGGGACCTCGCCGTCGACCCCGAAAAGATCGATCTCGCCAAGGCCGCGCAGCTGCATTGCGAGATCTTGGCACTCTACAATGAGTACGACCTTTCGGGCATCGAAGTTGTAGAGGAAGAGCTCACTTGGGTCAGAGAGATCGGCGAGACATTGCGTACCGAGGCCATGAAAGCATTGGAGCTCGGAATGGAGGGTTTGAATCAAGGGGAGGTGGCTATTGGGTTGCAGGTGTTTTACAATCTGGGTGAGCTGAAACCCTCTATGGAGCAATTGATCACTAAGTATAAGGGTATGGGCGTGAAGAGTGTCAGTGTGGCACTGGATATGAAGGCCATTTCCGGGTCGGTCGGAAGCGGGTTTGGGCCTGGAGGGATTAGAGGGAGTGGGACGCCGCAAATTGGCGGCGGGGCCAAGGCAAGGGATGCACTTTGGCAAAGAATGGGGACATGTATGGATCAGTTGCATTCCATCATGGTTGCTGTGTGGCATTTGCAGAAGGTCTTGTCCAAGAAAAGGGACCCGTTTACGCATGTGTTGCTGCTTGATGAAGTTATTAAGGTGAGAGGTTGTTTTTCAATTGTTACATTGCTTATGTATTTAATCTCTTTGGATCAATTGGAAATATTGGTAAGAACTAGTTATGAGCCATGCGATGAATATTAGTTTTGCTTTGTTATGTGAAATGTCAGTGGAAGCTAAGAACTGTAGTAGTGTGATTTGGAGCTACATAAGCTAGGTAGTTGTTTAGGTGTTTAACGAAGTCAGGGTTGTAAAATTGTTGGGATTCAGGATAGTTAATTAGCTGAGGGTAGGTTCATGAAAGGGGGTTAAACAGGAAGGAAGAAAATCAATGTTTGTGGTTGGTAAATAGTTATTTACCGAGGGAAGAATGGTCAAGAACATGGATATTACTTAATTCTTTTGTACTTTACTTGCTCAGATCTGCTAGTAGCCACATTTACTGTTTGTACTTTTCTGACTTAAAGAAGCTCTTCTGTTGGTATTTTATTTGTAATGATTGATATTCTTGGGAATGATTGTTACTTATCCTGTCTAAGATCGGTAACCTGCTTACATCATATTCTCCTTCTTAGGAAGGTGAGCCCATGATTACAGATAGAGTGTGGGAGGCCCTTGTGAAGGCTTTTGCCAACCAAATGAAGTCTGCTTTCTCTGCATCAAGTTTTGTGAAAGAGATATTCACCATGGGGTATCCAAAGCTTTTCGCCATGATAGATAACCTTCTTGAAAGAATTTCACGTGACACAGATGTGAAAGGGGTTCTACCAGCTATTACTACAGAGGGAAAACAACAACTGGTTGCAGCTGTCGAAATTTTCCAGACTTCATTCTTGGCTCTCTGCCTTGGTCGTCTGTCAGAACTTGTGAATACTGTATTTCCTGTATCCAGCCGGGGGAGTGTTCCCTCCAAAGACCATATCTCAAGAATCATTTCACGGATTCAGGAAGAAATAGAATCTGTTCAGTTGGATGCACGCCTGACTCTTCTTGTATTGCGTGAGATTGGCAAGGTTCTTCTCCTGCTTGCTGAACGAGCCGAATACCAGGTAATTCTTATAGTTATCTACTTATCTTGCATAAAATCTGACATTGCCAGTGAAGGCAAATGATCAGTCTTCTTTGGCTTGTGTCCAGAGTTATGTGTAAGGAGCTCATTAAATATGGGATTCATTAGATATAAATCATGGATCCCACTGCAGTTGCTCCATTGCCTTGATCCATAAGTTTAAGGTTCACTGTCTGTTGATTTCATGGTCAAACTGTTTCATTTGCTCTATAGCCTATGGTTGCTATACCAAAAACATGTGAATCTATGGCTAACTTTAAATTAGAGATTGGTAGTTGAATGAAACTACCGTGTCTGGAAACTCATGGTGCTTTATTATTGCCCACTGAGTTCATGCAATATCTTGTTAAGTAAATATAAATTAAGGCACAGGAAAGGAAGATGTGACAATAGATTAAGATCTATGATGTACTAGGTTCTTGTACTCTTATTCTCTGAGGATTTTTTGCTTATGAATACATCAGCAATGCAGCGAAAGATTGGTAGATTAGGGTAGCCAGTTATTTGAAAGATTATGTTCCTCTACCTATAGTGTGAGACGACATGTGAAAGATGTATGCATATTTTAGAAACTTATGGTGACCCTGTTAGTTTGACAAGTTATTTTCAGGCAATGTTGGAATTTTGCTCATTTTATAAATACATCCCAATGACAGATATCAACTGGTCCTGAAGCACGCCAAGTCAATGGTCCTGCAACTCCAGCCCAACTGAAGAACTTCATTCTATGTCAGCATCTCCAGGAAATTCATACACGCATATCGTCAATGATTAGTGGAATGCCGAGTATTGCTGCAGATGTGCTGTCTCCCGCATTAGGTGCAATATATGGGGTTGCTTGTGACTCAGTGACGACCTTGTTCCAAGCTATGCTTGACCGTCTTGAATCTTGCATCTTTCAAATTCATGAACAGAAGTTTGGTGTGCTAGGCATGGATGCTGCTATGGACAACAATGCATCACCTTACATGGAGGAGTTGCAGAAGTGCATTCTTCTCTTCCGTAGTGAGTTCCTCTCGAGGTTGTTGCCTTCAAAAACTGCTACAGTGGGAGTAGAGACCATATGCACTAGACTTGTTAGGAGCATGGCTGCACGGGTTTTAATATTCTTTATCAGGCATGCTTCTCTTGTCAGACCCCTTTCAGAATCAGGGAAGCTAAGGATGGCTAGGGACATGGCTGAGCTTGAATTAGCTGTAGGCCAAAATTTGTTCCCAGTAGAGCAACTTGGTGCACCATACAGAGCTCTTCGAGCATTTCGGCCTCTCATTTTCTTGGAGACATCCCAACTTGGAGCATCTCCTCTTCTTCAAGATCTACCGCCAAGTGTCATACTTCATCATCTTTACTCCCGAGGTCCCGATGAATTGCAGTCGCCGCTACAAAGGAACAAACTAACACCTCTGCAATACTCCTTGTGGCTAGATTCTCAAGGAGAGGATCAGGTTTGGAAGGGTATTAAAGCTACACTAGATGACTATGCTACACATGTAAGGGCCAGAGGAGACAAAGAGTTCAGCCCTGTGTATCCTCTAATGCTTCGACTTGGGTCATCGTTGACAGAAAATTCCCCTGCAACCCAAAAGCCTTGATGTTCGGTGCACCTCTTGTAAGGTACTCACTTGAAAAACAGGCATTAGTCAGGTTGGTGTTTTGACGAAGATGTTGAAGATGGGATAGTTGCCGATACAGCATAAAGAACTGTACCACTTCCATTGGCAACTGTGAGGTACAAGGTTTCTTTACTATTTACTCTACATCATCTCTCAGCCGAATATTTTGTTCTTCTTCAGGTTCTAGGTCTATACTTTGATAGTTAATGTGAGGGCTTAAGAGCTAATGAACTCTGCATGACAGTTCACTAAAAATTCATTGTAACTTGTTTTTTGTATCTATTCTTTCTCTTCCTCACCCTCGTTGTGGTGATATTGTCTTCCGTTTCATGTAAATTAGATATGCATATAGTAAAATGTTCTGTTACATTTGGTGCTCAGTTCTTATGAACTTTTTGTTTCTTCATTACATAATTCCACTTTGGTGGCCTCTTCCAATGATTTTACTATGTGCAAAGAAACATTCATATATTGAGTATCTGTTGTTTAGTCATATCACTATTATGAAATAAATTGACGGTTCATCATGAGAATAAAAAAAAAACTGTTAATGAGTTTGCTGTTATCATCTAAACTACCATGTATTCATTTGATAATAGTAAAAATGATTAGGGTGATTTTCAAATTTGATTGATTTTTTTTTATAGAGAAATTATATAAAGACTGGTGTAGAAAATGAATGGTTTGATCATGTGACTCGTGAAAACGTGATGGACAAGGTTGATAGCATTGATTGGCATGACACAATTATATTTTGCCGACATATTTTTTTTTTTTTTTGGAAACTAGGGTGTCCCAGTCATTGACCAGACTATTCCCTAGGCCCCCCGCCTGACCCCACAACATTTGGGGAGCTGGAAACTCTAGCATTTTGCTAGGTGGGTACCATGGGAGAGAGTCGAACCCCAGACCTCTTGGGAGCAAACCAAGGGCCTGACCGCTAGACTACAACTCTTCGGTTATTTTGCCGACATATTTTGAAACTACTGCTATACTATGTTTCCTGTGACTATAAGATGCGAAATATTGCCATTCTTAGATTTCTGGGATGGGATATTGTTGAATGAAATCTTCATGTTACGTTACATTGGACCTTTGAATCTGAAAAGAATGTTTCAGATTTTGAGATAAACTTGATGGTACCTTGTATTAGTTCAACCGGTATTAATACCTGAGTCGGAGATATGATCGAAATGCTCTAAATCAACCTCCATTCAAGAACCTAGCAGCAACATTTTGGGACAGGTCATTTGTAAGGATCTTCTTCCATGGGATTTCAACCTTTTGGTACCCTATTTAGGATTTGCTTCTTCAAAGAGTTGCCTATCTCTTGCAATTATGTCTAGTATTGTACCATCTGATGATGATATTCTCTAAGAGTTGAGACCAAAACCCCATTTTATGAGCAAAGTCGAGTTTAGTTATTACGAGTTAGGTTCGTCTCTTTGTCACTGAAGTGAATTGAAGCGTCTCTTTTGTCATTGCATTCTTGACACTAGCTGCTTAAATTATTTTTCTATTGGTTACTGCTGATTCAAACAAAAGCATATTGTTTCCTGTTCAAACTTGAGGAATTGCTTGTACTCAAGGTTATAGTGGCTATCCATATCCTTTAGATTAAAATAAAACTTTAATCATGGTAATATAAATTAGGAAAAATGGCTTTTTGGTGAAGTTTGACTCCAACATCTAGTACAAAGTTGCAATTTCATTCAAAATTTATAAATAAATAAAAACAAAGAGTCATTAGCAAATGGACAAGGCCACAGAAGTATGAGAATATATATCCTGAAGTAAATGGATTTAAAATCACTGATTCCAAATGTGTCCTAATTAAGCAAACACAAGGGTGACCCCTGCATAGACATTAATTGGTCATGAATATAGGAGTAGAAAGACAGAACTTGCTAGAGTCCACCAGCAGTCAGGATCATGAGGCTGCAGTATTCATGGGAGACCAATTAGTATTCAGCTAGAAAATGACGGAATGAGATCCTCTCCTCACCAAGAGGATCTCTTATTTCCCCACCAAGCAATCTCAGTCCTCCATTTCGAAATGGAGGGCCCAGATTTCTTGCACTTTTCCCAAACCTTATATCCCACCTCAAAAGTGTAAACAATCTTGGCCCTCCATTTCGAAATGGAGGGCTGAGATTGCTTGATGAGGCAAAATCCTCTCCTCTTGGTGAGGAGAGGATCCGAGTCCGAAAATGACTTCCATTGTTGAAAACTTCACCTTTCATTACTACAATGTGGCACAGTGTGATTTGCAGCTAGCAAATAGTATATGACAGCCAACGCCAAAATTCCATATTTCTTATGTGACACTTGGGATCGATGTGGACATGGGGGCTACCAAAGTGCATTCACCACATCACTGTTCTAATGGCACATCTATCCCATATCAGCCTCTTAATAGTTAATACTTAATACTAAACTACTCTGTTATTATTTGGTGTCCCTCCTTTGTTTATTATTAATTCCTGATTACTTGAAGCAGAATAAACAATTATGAAGCATATATATGACATAATATATCATTTCTGAATAGTTGGCGGCGTGCCCTGAATGCTCTTCTACCCCCATATGGCCATATGGCATACATACAGTGTTATATTATTTTACAGTTATCTTTATACACAAAAACCATCCTCTTGAATTGATCAATGTCTACATCTGCTTTCATGTAAATCCAAACCCTAGCATTTGCTTTGAAGTTTGATGGGTCATTCTCTGAAAATGAGAGTATGATTTCAGGTTAATTGGTCAATATGGATTCCTGTTATGAAGCTTTCTTTTCTATTTTTAAAAAACCAATATCATTTTCAGCATCTGTACTTGTTGTGTCTTCTTCTGTTTCCACCACCTTCAAAACTCAATTTCCTTCATTATTAGCCTTAATATTTATAGCTCTTTGAAGCATCCGCTTTAGCATAATATCTGGGAGGTGAATCCTAGGCAGGCAGCTGAGACAGCTAAGTAGAAATATTGTAAGAAACTATGGGGAAGAAAGTAAGCCAAACCTCGGTGAAAATATCTAAGAAAGAGAAGAAGGAGTTTAACAGTTTGATAAGACTCTTGAGGCCTAAAGTCTACATCACCGACTGTTCAAGCTTCAAGACGCTTGTGCAAGACCTCACCGGCAATGGAAGCTCGAATATCTCAATTACTACTTCTTCATCATCACACTCTCAGCAACAACACAGAGTACCAGTTGTAGATGTTGAGGAGTATCAAGTAGAGCCTGAAAGGAGTACTAGTGTGGATGTGTCAACTGATGCATCGTTTAATTCTTCGGAGTTGTGCAACCAACAAGTGTTTATGAATGACCAAGAATTAAACCAATTGTGGTATCAGATGTATTCAGATGATACTACAACAACAAATATTTTAGAAGATTCATCACCTTCGACAGCAGACCAATTGGTGGATATGTTGCCATTTCAAGATCTTGAGTCATGGCTTTTGGGGACTGAGCCTTTTGATCCGTTCAACAATGGTTATGGTCAGTTTGATCAAGAGGTCAGCATATATGACTATGAGCTGTCAGGGATCCTATGATCAAATTTCTTGTTGTTCGAGTATTGGCTCTGTAGACTAAATTCTGCTATATTCAAACTTCAGTACATATATGTTCAATGTTTATTAATTCTTTGTATAGAGAGAGACCCATTTCTACTTTTACAGATTACTGCCTCTGTAATTGTTCATTCAATACTTTGAACGCATCCACGTTCGATTCAGATGTAGTATACGTGAAGATTAGTTAACGGTTGCAAATTTTTAAGATTCAAGGGGAGCAATGGTATATATGGTATAAGTATAACTATGTTGAATTGGTGAATTTTGAATGGTTTGTTCATATCGTATGCTTTGGTTATTCAGCTGTGCTGTTAAGGTTTATAAAAAATAAAAAAAATAAAAATTGCCACGTCCAGACTGTATGAATAATCCTCGGTTGGTAGAGATTGGTGATCTCGGTGTTCGGATATTGTTTGTGAGCAAGTACAGCAACAAACTCGTTTCTTCTGCGCGCTGCTGCCACCAATTGCCTTAAGCTCAACACAATTGAAGCACTCAATTTATTTTGCTTTTCACTATCCTTGTTTAAGAGCACCCTTGACAGGGTCCGACTTTGGGATGTTTTCCTTGACAAATAAGATCGTCCAACCTCTTACTTTGGTAAAGGATTATCCTCCTATCCCACTGAGATGTCAAACCATGTGGTTCACTCCAACTCCTTGTTAGCCAGCAATTGGGTATTCAATTTCTGCTATACTTGAACCCTTCGAGTAATTTTCAGATTGGTAACAATTATGTTTTTGAAATTTGAACTGTATTCTTTTTTGTGTTTTTTTGTTTGAAATGGAATGTAGTAATTGGATTTGGGACTGCTAGCCCAAGTTGCGAGAGAAAGTGAAAAATGAGTGCTTGTTTAACCGTATGCAACCAAAATAAGAAAAGATGCCATCTTGGAATAATATAATCAGCTCCCTACTAGTAAACGAAGGCCATTATTAGTTTAATCGGTCAATGCTAAATATAATATATATACAGTATTAAGTAAACTTTCATCTTCTTCTGCTAATTTCATTTGTAGAAACTTTGAGATTGCTCTCCAGTGGTTTTGTTTCAGTTCCGGTGGAGGTAGTCACGAGCATAATGAACTTTGCATTTGACTCCTGGCATGGCTGAGATATTAGAAGTATTGTATCAAGATTCAAGAGGGAAATGAAGCTGAGTCTTTTGCACACAGCTTTCATTGTGTTTCAGCTCTCAGTCTTTTAGTCCTTTCAACTCATTAGGTACCTTTTCTTATCTCTCCTTCTTTATCTTCATTTTCTGCTTTGTTCTGTGTATTGGTTGAGCAATAGTTGATTTGGACAACAAATTGCCAATTGGTGCATGTTGCCAGTACGCGATAATGACCAGTTGAACGCATTGTACTTGTTGGCTGTTATGATTCTTTGTCATATTCTCATGAACTCAATATCTCTCATTATTGAAAATCTTTATAAGCCTCTATTCATTTAATCTTCTCTTGTTTTAATACTGAGTACGTGTTTTCTATGTTGTTTCCAAAACTTGTTATTTTCCCTCTTGGAAAATGTTATTTCAGAACACCCCATTTCAGATGTGTCATAGATTTCATCCCCTGCATCGCTAAAATAGTCTAAAACTGTCTTTCTTCTTTTAGCTTTAGATAGACTTTCAGCTGATAGATTATTCCCTACTCTTTAGTTGTAAGGGGGACAAAAGGTGAGCAATTGACAGAGAGAGAGAGAGAGAGAGAGAGAGAGGTTCTGAAAATTTTTGTTGTTTTTTTTTTCTTGATAAAAAATGAGCTACATTCTTGAAACTTGATTTCTTTGATTTTAAGGTTATATGCTTTTGCAAGTGAAGAGATCCCATCAGGTGATACACTTCCATGATGTACCTACCAGGCTGCCATTACCAATTATAGAGGCCATCATGGAACCAGTATTAGTCTATTAGTCAATGTTTATCTTTAATATTGATAATTTGTGGGAAGCAGAAACTAACCTTTGAATCTGTTTCTCCAGTGGTTTGAAACAAGAGGGGAGCCGAAAAGAGGATATGGTTTCTCCGATTCCTGACAGCGTCAAGAAGCTGTGGGAAAGGTGGAATCTCCGGGGCTTTATCCTCTTAAGCCTCTCATTGCAGACCACTTTAATTCTTTTTGCACCCTTCAGAAAGAGAACACCCAACGCATTGTTAACCTTGCTTATCTGGTCAGCTTACTTGCTTGCTGACTGGGCTGCTAACTTTGCCATTGGATTAATCTCCAACAGCCAAGGCGACACTTCAGGTGCCGATGAGGCTGGTGATCTTTTGGTGTTTTGGTCTCCCTTTCTTTTGTTACACCTTGGTGGTCCAGACACCATCACTGCTTTCGCTCTGGAAGATAATACCCTGTGGCTAAGGCACTTGCTTGGCCTCGTATTCCAGGTTATAGCTGCGGTTTATGTCTTCATTCAATCACTCCCGAATAAGATGTGGCTCCCAACAGGATTCCTATTTGTTGCAGGAATCATCAAGTATGCAGAGCGAACACGCGCTTTGTATCTTGCAAGCTTGGATAACTTCAAGGAATCCATGCTTAAGAAGCCTGACGCTGGACCCAATTATGCAAAGCTCATGGAAGAATACTCCTCAAAGTTAGATGCTCAACTTCCAACTCATATTGAACTCACAGCAGAACGCAGCAAAGAATCCAGGACTTTAACTTATGTGATTGAAGAAGGCGATATGGAGAATGAGATTGCAGTGGTACGACATGCTCATCACTTCTTCCAAATCTTCAAGGGTCTTCTTGTAGATCTCATTTTCACCTTTCATGAACGTTATGAGAGCCGTGTGATTTTCCATGACAGAACTTCAGAAGAAGCTTTTAAATTAATCTCAGTCGAGCTAAACTTTATATATGAAGCCCTCTTCACCAAGGTCGTTGTGGTGCATTCTAAGCTAGGATACTTGTTTCGGGCAATATCCTTTGGTGCAGTTTCTGTAGCCCTTGTTTTCTTCTATAAACTAGAGAAAACGAATTTGCATAGGATTGATGTAAGAATTACCTATTCCCTGCTTTATGGTGCCATAGGCCTGGATTCGATATCTACTTTCATGGTTATATTCTCCGATTGGACTGTTGCGGCCCTGAACAAGTCTTGGCAAGACTCTTGCATATCGGCTGCTATCTTCAGAAAGTACCTTCATTTTAAGAGATCATGGTGGTCTACAGAAACAAAAAATGGCAGTGACCGAAGTCCCAATGCAAAATCAACAAAGTTTGTGGAGTGGACTAGAGAAACACTGTTTCGGAGGTGGTGTGAATCTGTGTCTGCATTCAACTTGATACATTATTCTCTCAAGGAATGTCCAAAAATGTCCCCTACATTTGTGGACTACTTTGGCATTGTCTACATTAAAATCATCGACTTAATTGGCGTCAAAGATCTTCGAGATAGAATGAAATACAGGTCCAGCAAGCCACTTACTAAAGATTTATGGGATTTCATTTTTAAAGAGTTGAAAAGTAAATCCCTGCTAGCAGATGATCCTGAAACTGCGAAGAAGATATGTTCAGCCAGAGGGGATTGGGTTCTCCAGGATAGCGATTGGACTCTCCGAGATAGCTATTGGGATAGTACTGAGGACAAAAGTATGGTGATCAGTAAGTTACTATCTTATGTTGTTGATGTTGATTATGACCAAAGCATTCTATTGTGGCACATTGCTACTGAGTTATGTTATAACATGAACGATGACAATGATGCTGGTGATGAGGGTATTGCTGACGGTAGAGGAATCAACATTCTTTTCTCAAAATTTTCAAGGCTATTTCATATATGTTTAGAATTTTTTAAGAGATTGAGAAGAGCCGCATGGAGGCTTTGGAGGACCATAGCCACTCTTTGCCGACGTCTGGTTTCACCTCGGACTGGACATGATGGTTGTGCTGCTGTTGATGATGATGATGATAGTGATGATAGTGTCCATTATTTTAGTAAGAGAAAAGAATATAGTAAGACACTGTCTGATTACATGTTATATCTCTTAGTTATGCAGCCTACTTTGATGTCTTCTGTACCAGGAATTGGACAAATAAGATTCCGAGATACATGTGAAGAAGCCAAAAAATTCTTTAGCAGAAGGGAGCTGAGATCTGGAGTGAATTCGAAGGAGGCTTGTAAAAGAATCCTTGACGTAAACACTGATGTTGAACCTGTTGATGTCAAAGGGGATAGAAGTAAATCAGTGCTGTTTGATGCGTGCATTCTGGCCAAAGAGTTGCAGAAGTTGAAGGAAAATAAATGGGATCTAATAAGTGAAGTATGGGTGGAATTGCTATCATTTGCTGCAGGGCATTGCAGAGCAAATGACCATGCCCAATTGCTGTGTAAAGGCGGAGAGCTTATCAGTTTCGTTTGGTTATTGATGGCTCATTTTGGCATAGGGGAGCAGTTTCAAATAAATGAGGGCCATGCTAGAGCAAAACTTGTTGTGGGAAAGTAAATCAATGTTTTGAATAATGTAATAACTAATAAGTGTAGAAACATTTTGTCTTATCATGTGAATCTTTTTAATTAAGGGAATCCTAATTAAGCAGTGATTTAGGGATATTAGTGATCTGCTTGAAAACCCACACTTGTTGTGTACATAGTTCTTTTCTTTGATGATGTACACACTGACAGGACCCGCCCCAGACTCCACCCTGGAACCCGAGGTGGCCCTGCGGGGCCCATCTTAAAGGAAATTTCTACCGAAAATTTGGCATAACCTCCCCTAAGATGGACTACCCAAAAACCTGCAACTACCAAATTCCAACACTTCTCAATTATTCCAACAACCCAACCGATACTTCTGAGCCTACTTGCTCACCACAACAAACGCAACTCCCACAATATATCAGAGCATTCTAACAATTCTAATACTTTCCATAAAAGTTAACAAATACCTATATGAGCGGAAGAGAAGCAATGGTGGAGAGATGCCTCGTCCGTAAAGTGGCCTCGACCTCAACTACTCTGCAATCTGGGCATTTGAAACCGAAGGGCCCAGGGGAAAAGCATTTAATAAAAACGTTAGAGTGAGTGGACAAAAATAATCTCGTCGAAAATAAACTTTATGCTTTCCCCAATTTATATCATTTAAAACCGTCATGCATGCAGCACTTGAGATAAGAATAGAAAGTCACGAACCAATCACATTGGTTCGGATATCACTCGAAAATGGGGGAAGGTGGATCACCATAAATGATGAGCCTCCCAGGCTCTAGCGTCTCACGCTGATCTCAACTCAATCGCCCCGTGGAAAAGTACGATGCTCGACTTCTCAGGAGGAGCGCAATGCTCGACTCCACTGGAGGAGCGCGAGGCCCGAACCGGCATATCCAACGGGGGGAGGAGATATATGTATAAATATAGGCTAGCTAGCAATAGTAAATGACGACCCGGTATGGTGATACAGATAAGAAGTAAGAACGAAACACATACCTCCCCATAATATCGAAATCGAAAATGCAAACAAGGTACAGTTCCCAACTGTACCTAAAGAATATAACTCACAAGTGCTAGTTAGTCGAAAATAATATTTTATTGCATGCATCGTATTTAAAACCAAAGTCCACTCACAGTGACAACTGATTATTCCTGCGTCCGTCGAATCCTCCTCAGAAGGGCAAACCTGTCATCCTCCTGGGTAAAACCAATTACAATCATTAATCATCATTGACGGACGAAATAGAAGTTCAATAAATAATTTCCTCAAACCGTTCTCGGTTTCCTCGATAATCCCAAAATTCAATTCCAAATATAATTTCCGAAACTCATTTTCTCAAAAATTATCTTTCGACATCTCCAGTCATCCAAAACATAATCGGCGACTAATCCAACGATCGGATTGTCGCGGTTCGATAAATCGAACAAATCTAAATTAATTATCGAATCCTTAATCCACGATTATTCTTTAATTATCCAATCAATATAATTTTCTTAATCCAACCGTCCAATATACTCAAAATAATTATTTTAACATCCTTATAAAACTTGAGAATCATCCGACGGCTAAATAATATTCTAAGCCATTAATCGTTCGATAACAACCGATAAATAATTCAATAAATTCCCAAACCTCCACAATTCTCAACCAATTATATATCAACATGTTCGAAATGTCAAAAGCAAGCTACAGGCCAGATTATGCTGCAAACGGAGGCCGGACGCGCTGCCACGCGCCGCCCAAAGTGGCAGCGCGTGAAAGCCACGCGCCGCCGGTTCCAACCATCTCCGATGGTCACCAAATTTTGGCACAACATACATCACAATGCCAGCAACAATTTTCATAACTATGATCAAGTCCAAATCTGACCGGAGGTGGTCGGAAATTACCTTGTAAGCTCACGGTGGCCGGATTTTCTCATTCCTTCGATTCGCCGCCGTCCGGCAACGACTTGAGGCGGGGCTGGTGGCGCTGAGCTCGTGGTGGTGAGGGCTACAAAGCCCAGTAGGTGGTGGTCGCCGGTTTGGCCGGAAAAACAGATCGACGTCGGGGTGAATCCGGTGAGTTTTCGGGTTTTTCTCTCCTTAATTTCTCCTCACACACCATGATTCGATCTAGATAATGGGTATAGAAGTGAAGGTGGCAGGTCGGTGAACATTTTGGGACCGGTGGCTGGGTCGGAGGTGGCCGGAAAAGGGAGATATCGGCCGGCAAAGGTGAGCCGACGGGGGAGAGTATCGGGGGAGAGAGAGAGAGACGCGGGGGGGAGAGAGAGAGATTGGGTTTCCCGAAATGGAAACCCTAGGCCTGATTAATAGGCCCCAAATAGAAAC
Organism: Rubus idaeus; assembly: GCA_030142095.1. Lineage (NCBI taxonomy): Eukaryota > Viridiplantae > Streptophyta > Magnoliopsida > Rosales > Rosaceae > Rubus > Rubus idaeus. The sequence continues at coordinate 34,990,487 of CM057970.1, forward strand.
TTCCAAAAATAGCCTTCCGACTTACGTTGACCATAACTTCTGCATACGAGCTCCGATTTAAACGTACTTCATGTCCACTAACTCGGTTTAACGTGCTCTACGACTTCCGTGAAGGAACGTCTTCCAAATTCTTTACCGAATAAAAAGTCAACTCCGAGGTCCCCAAAAATACAATTTGTAACTCGAAAATGAAAATTCCTCAAATTCGCCGCAACCCCAACCAGTACATAAGTAAGCCTAGGTTCGGGATGTGTCAATTCTCCCCTCCTTATAAAAATTTCGTCCTCGAAATTTCCTGAACTGAAGATACCCAATGTTTACTTCCTTTTTCACTTTAGACACATGTACAAAACAATTTATTTCTTTCCATCCTACTTGGCCCTTTTTACTTTCACTCATCTCGAAATGGTCCCACAGTAGTGACATCTCAATAATGTACTCAACTATTGTCTTCGTCAAAACCAATTCCTTTTTCATTATCTGGTCGTGTGTATACGCATATGCCAAATTCCAAATCCTTAATTCAATTCCTCTGAGCTTAATACCATGAGCAAACTTAGCTTTGATTCAAACTTGCCTTCTTTACTTGCGTAGGCCGTAACTCCTTGGGGACCAATGTCACCTAGTCACCCATTATTCACAATAACTGCATACTTCATGTGGTGGTGAATTCCATTTACTCAATTTCTCACAATTCCTTTAATTAGCCAAAAATAAATGCATGAAGGTCCTTCTCATGCATCACAAACAATCAACATGCGTGGAACACTACAACACGCAAGAAATCTCTCTAACGGTGACCAAATTGCAAAAATTTTCACAACCAAGACAATAAATATTTTCTCCTTCTCAAATAGTCCAAACAATATGGAGTCCCACTCCAAAGTCTCATTTGAAGATCTATAACTTTAATGACGATGACTAATGCAATAAACCCATTTATTTGCATAATTTCAAACGAGACCAAAATAATGATCATCCGATAAGTAATATCGATTCTGGCAGCCGAGGTAAGCTTCCACCTCGTCGTCCTTCCATATCCGTTGCATAAGCTCGCAAGAGCCCACATTGGTCATTCGTCACCTTGACGAAGCATAGCCATAAACCATTTTCTCGTAAATTCGAACCATCCACGAAGTCATCGTTTCTGAGTCTTCAAACACATAACATGGTAGATTACCATGTAATCTGATTACGTCTTAAACTGCAAGTCATCCACGTAATATTGTCGGCTTCCTAGGTGAGATCGATAGGTAACTCATAGTAGAGAGCAGGACAATTCCAGATTGCCCTCATTAAACATTGGAACACCTAAGCTAACGTTGTCTCCGTTCCATTTTCTCTGTAATTCAAAACAACAAAGTGATAGTTTCAAAGGAGAGTCGCACTGGTAACTCGATCAACTTGCCTTGTTTTTGTTTTCCAAATTTCTTCTTCTAGTGCTGACTCAACCTTACCCCATTCATTCAAATATTAACTAAAATAACAATTTTCTCTTTATGATTTAGACCTCAATTTCATATTTGTTCCGTACCATCCTTGCCTCAAGCATGCCCAAAAGGTGACACAATGGTGAAGTATTGAAGATCATGACAATGTCATGCAATAGGTGGAGGTCAATCATGTACCATCCTTCTTCCATCGTATTCATTAATAAGAACACTCACATCCGTCAAGCACAACTTGTGTGCAATTCTTAATATCAAATTTTCATTATACCTTTCGACCTGAAAAGGTACCCAAAAGGTCTAAAATATAATTCGCATCATGTAATTGCACAGTGGTCTCCGAGCGTCTCGAACTCAAATTCGGTGGTCCCACATCTTAACAGTAACTCCATTTTTATAGACCACCAAGAGTAACGTGCCTTCCACGCAAGCGGTAGCGTCCCACGCTACGGTCGATTTCCAAAACCATACTCAATGAGCTTCTCAAGCGATTAGGAGCGTCTCACGCCAACATCGAATTCCAATTTATCATGAGTGAGGGGGGTTAACGTCGGAATCTCTCAGATTTCGGTAATAGTGTCCCACACTAAACCAAACTCTACTACCTCACCATGAATGACGAGCCTCTCAGGCTCAAATAATAATATTCCACGCAAACCTCAAATCCCAAAAATCACCATGAATGATAATAAGCCTCTCAGGCTAGGATCGGAGTCTCCCAGACTCTAATAATAGCGTCTCACGCTAATCTCGACTCTACTCTCCGAGGGTGAGGAGCTCGGCTCCACTCTCCAACGGCGAGGAGGAAATAACAAAGGCTAGCAATAACAGTAAACGACCCTGTCATGGTGAATATAAACAAAGAAATCTGACCAATGTATTCACCCCTCCAAGATATCGCAATCGATAATTCAATTCGAAGTACAGTTCCCAACTGTACATAAGGGGTATACGATTTCTCAATATAGAAACCTCATATAAAAGTGGCTTACTCAATAAGCCAAACCCAATTTTTAAGTGCAGTTGAACCCACTTTTCTAGCTCATCTCAGCTATTAAAACATATAAAGCTCGTTTCCCACAAGTACTCAATAATTCGATACCATTTCATGAGCTGATATAGATGATTCAAATAAAATTCAGCATACTCCATATCAGTACACACGCTTTCGCAAAACAGGCCGAATAGCCTTCTATTTCCTGTACACAACACTTGTAGGTCCTCTGCCACCAATCCACATCTACTCTTGCCAAAATTCGTATGATACCACATTGAATCTCATATGCACACTTTAACATTTACAAGTACTTGAAGAATGTGGATCATGGACTCACACATACCTTTAATTTCCAAGTTTAGCTCCTCATATTGCACAATATTTCAAATTTACTCACACTGGCAAGACAAGAAATTTACAATCCTCAATCCCTTTTCTCCACACCTTGTTCTTTGTGGTTCAAACCCTTAACCAAAAATAGATTGTGATCCTAAACGTAGGAAGAATAACTTAGAACATGGACCACGTCGTGGACTCTTGAGAATACATAATGCACACGTAATCAATAAAGTGTTTAACTAACTCCGTTCGACTTTCCATACGATCCAAAGAATTTAGTGATCGGCTTCCACCAATTCCCAAAACAAAATATTCTCTCTTGATGATAATCCCGAGGAAACTTGATCACCACAATCACCTCGCGTGGAAAACCAATTTCCCATTACTGCTTAAAAGTATGCCCAAAACTGAACTTCGACCTTCTTCAATAATACAATCGAGAAAAGCACTCTTGACAATAAGGTTATTCTCTAAACTTATGTTCCATCAAGTCATAAGATGTGCACACTTGCAACCAAGCCCACAACACCACTTCTACCTTAACTTTAATAGTAATTAACAAGGATCCTCGATTTCTTTTACTTTACTAGTCAACAAGGGTATCGATTAAAGGTTGACTAGTGACACACTTGAGGGATCCACGTAACAATTAGATTATGTGGTTCACAACTCACCTGATAATACGCTAAAGCCTTCAATAACGGGAGCTAATAAGTTGCAGCAAGTCCCAAGTCATTTGTGATGATAATCCTTTCTTGCTCCTTGAATTTCCAAAATGAGTGCCCCCTACACTTCCATGTTGTAACACTTTAGATCTTAAACATTATAAGGCACCAATTCCACTCATACCGTTTCCATTTCCACCACTTCCAAAGGTCATCTTTAAAATCGAGTCGCCCAATCCATTTCTCAAACCCATGAAACCTTGTTCACACATTTCAAACCACCATACATTCAGACCACACAAATCAATTACCAATTCTGGTAATTGAAATGAGAGATCCTACTATCTCGGAAACACATTCCACAAGCTGTGATAATAACTTATACGCCCGAATCCTTCACAAATGCAGCAACATCCATAGATCTCACTACTTGATCACATCCGCAGTCTCAATTACTATAATCCTCAATATAACATTTTCAATCTTCATATAAACACTTACATGGGATTAAGTACTAGTAAAGCCAGGGTCACAAATCTCATACATGTTACCTTGTCTAACCCCCAAATAAATATTTATTACCCACTATTCAATTATTTATTTCGCCCCCACAATATCTGGTGAGAAGGTCCACATGCTCACACCTACCTCGAGCATAGACCAAAATATTATCAATGTATGAGTTCTCACCAATATTTGATTCCTTGAAATATCATTTTCTCTTCTTCCCTTAATCTCTCCAAATATCTAGATCCCAAATCACATATCTAAACATTCTTCATCTACCGCAATATCACATCAATTAAGGACAGTTGACCCATAATGACCCATCTGGCCACACCGATAACCACAAATCTCCTTAGTCATTGTCCAACACATTAGACATTATCGTCCAGTAATACTCAAGCCCAAAGAATAATACCATCACCGGGCACACAATTCCATCACAAACTTCCTTAGTCAATCCAATCCAATCCAATGTAATGTATATGCCGGTCTCAAACATCTTATCACATTTCTATTCCGGGCCTTCAATTTCCCCACAACCACTACCGGCATTAATACCCAAAACTCGGGGATCCCATCCCACTATGCTCCAAAAGCTATCCATACGGAGCTATCGTCGATACCCATTCGACGCATTCTTTCCAACTGATGGAAAATTCATATCCTATGAGGTCGGCCACAACCAGAGGCATAATACTAACTTCGACGTAAACGATGTCTATCCATGTACTCCTCATACCTGACGATACTAGCACCGAAGAGTATATGATGGGGTACCGCCGCGGTCGGGCCATCACTCGGAAGATGCTAAGTATATCAAGTAGTCAAAGTAACACGGACTAGACATGTCTACATAATCAAACAACCAGGCTCTGATACCAAGTTGACAGGACCCGCCCCAGACTCCACCCTGGAACCCGAGGTGGCCCTGCGGGGCCCATCTTAAAGGAAATTTCTACCGAAAATTTGGCATAACCTCCCCTAAGATGGACTACCCAAAAACCTGCAACTACCAAATTCCAACACTTCTCAATTATTCCAACAACCCAACCGATACTTCTGAGCCTACTTGCTCACCACAACAAACGCAACTCCCACAATATATCAGAGCATTCTAACAATTCTAATACTTTCCATAAAAGTTAACAAATACCTATATGAGCGGAAGAGAAGCAATGGTGGAGAGATGCCTCGTCCGTAAAGTGGCCTCGACCTCAACTACTCTGCAATCTGGGCATTTGAAACCGAAGGGCCCAGGGGAAAAGCATTTAATAAAAACGTTAGAGTGAGTGGACAAAAATAATCTCGTCGAAAATAAACTTTATGCTTTCCCCAATTTATATCATTTAAAACCGTCATGCATGCAGCACTTGAGATAAGAATAGAAAGTCACGAACCAATCACATTGGTTCGGATATCACTCGAAAATGGGGGAAGGTGGATCACCATAAATGATGAGCCTCCCAGGCTAGGGTCGGAGCCTCCCAGGCTCTAGCGTCTCACGCTGATCTCAACTCAATCGCCCCGTGGAAAAGTACGATGCTCGACTTCTCAGGAGGAGCGCAATGCTCGACTCCACTGGAGGAGCGCGAGGCCCGAACCGGCATATCCAACGGGGGGAGGAGATATATGTATAAATATAGGCTAGCTAGCAATAGTAAATGACGACCCGGTATGGTGATACAGATAAGAAGTAAGAACGAAACACATACCTCCCCATAATATCGAAATCGAAAATGCAAACAAGGTACAGTTCCCAACTGTACCTAAAGAATATAACTCACAAGTGCTAGTTAGTCGAAAATAATATTTTATTGCATGCATCGTATTTAAAACCAAAGTCCACTCACGGTGACAACTGATTATTCCTGCGTCCGTCGAATCCTCCTCAGAAGGGCAAACCTGTCATCCTCCTGGGTAAAACCAATTACAATCATTAATCATCATTGACGGACGAAATAGAAGTTCAATAAATAATTTCCTCAAACCGTTCTCGGTTTCCTCGATAATCCCAAAATTCAATTCCAAATATAATTTCCGAAACTCATTTTCTCAAAAATTATCTTTCGACATCTCCAGTCATCCAAAACATAATCGGCGACTAATCCAACGATCGGATTGTCGCGGTTCGATAAATCGAACAAATCTAAATTAATTATCGAATCCTTAATCCACGATTATTCTTTAATTATCCAATCAATATAATTTTCTTAATCCAACCGTCCAATATACTCAAAATAATTATTTTAACATCCTTATAAAACTTGAGAATCATCCGACGGCTAAATAATATTCTAAGCCATTAATCGTTCGATAACAACCGATAAATAATTCAATAAATTCCCAAACCTCCACAATTCTCAACCAATTATATATCAACATGTTCGAAATGTCAAAAGCAAGCTACAGGCCAGATTATGCTGCAAACGGAGGCCGGACGCGCTGCCACGCGCCGCCCAAAGTGGCAGCGCGTGAAAGCCACGCGCCGCCGGTTCCAACCATCTCCGATGGTCACCAAATTTTGGCACAACATACATCACAATGCCAGCAACAATTTTCATAACTATGATCAAGTCCAAATCTGACCGGAGGTGGTCGGAAATTACCTTGTAAGCTCACGGTGGCCGGATTTTCTCATTCCTTCGATTCGCCGCCGTCCGGCAACGACTTGAGGCGGGGCTGGTGGCGCTGAGCTCGTGGTGGTGAGGGCTACAAAGCCCAGTAGGTGGTGGTCGCCAGTTTGGCCGGAAAAACATATCGACGTCGGGGTGAATCCGGTGAGTTTTCGGGTTTTTCTCTCCTTAATTTCTCCTCACACACCATGATTCGATCTAGATAATGGGTATAGAAGTGAAGGTGGCAGGTCGGTGAACATTTTGGGACCGGTGGCTGGGTCGGAGGTGGCCGGAAAAGGGAGATATCGGCCGGCAAAGGTGAGCCGACGGGGGAGAGTATCGGGGAGAGAGAGAGAGACGCGGGGGAGAGGAGAGAGATTGGGTTTCCCGAAATGGAAACCCTAGGCCTGATTAATAGGCCCCAAATAGAAACTTCCAAAAATAGCCTTCCGACTTACGTTGACCATAACTTCTGCATACGAGCTCCGATTTAAACGTACTTCATGTCCACTAACTCGGTTTAACGTGCTCTACGACTTCCGTGAAGGAACGTCTTCCAAATTCTTTACCGAATAAAAAGTCAACTCCGAGGTCCCCAAAAATACAATTTGTAACTCGAAAATGAAAATTCCTCAAATTCGCCGCAACCCCAACCAGTACATAAGTAAGCCTAGGTTCGGGATGTGTCACACACATTGTTGTTTAAAGGAACACATAGTTATATATCCTTTATAGTTCTTGATATTCTATCTGATCTGCCTTGTGCTTCTCTTTTCATATGGGGGATCATTCTGCAAAATTTCAGTACGATCATTTTCCAATTAGAAGAATCTTTTGGCCTGTTGAAGATAATCACCATCTAGGAAGCCATAGATTTGACTCTACCTTATAGCCAAATAAAAAACAGTGGATCTACCTAATAACAAAAAAAAAGCTTCTTTGAATTTGAATCATAAAATTGACTCCACCTAATAAGGAAAAAAAAACATAAAAATTGCAATTTTTTTTTCTCAATTGGCAGTCAGTGAACAGCTATTTTGCATGTTACTTTTTGAGTATGACATTATTTCTGTTTTCTATGAATAAACTAATAACCAGATAAAGAAAGACCTTGGCACTGGAATGACCTAATAACCAGTTAAAGAAAGACCTTGGCAGGTTTTATTCTATTGGCAATTTGGCAGCTGGTGTTTAGCCTGTTCTGCATGTGTTCCTTGTTGACAAAAAAGCTTGGCATTGATCTAGATATTTGATATTTCTAGCACTACTAGAACTTGAGAATCAAAGTTATCTTGGTCTTCTTTTCTTCTCACATGATTAGCATGTTAACGATGTTATGTGTGTACTAATTTGCTCTTTAGTTTCAGTATAATAGTGCTAAAATGAAACATCAAAAACAAGGAAAAAGAAAAAAGACCAGTTCTCTTATTCAAATTAGTAATTACATTTGAAAAGGAAGTTTTTCTGGCATGAACAAATCCAAAAGTGAAACTCTGGTCATTTGTCTCCATGTACTTGATATGACTAATAACTTTCTTTAGTTCAAGAACATTTACATATTTTCCCCAATATTAGCAAATACAATCCAGCAAATATTGTAAATAACAGGAACTAAATTCAAACCACAGTAGAAGTAGAACAAACATTCAAACTACTATGGAGAAGTAGAGCTATTTGACTAACTTTTATTTCGTAGCATTGACATATCTATCTGATATATCGCCTTCAGATTTGCTCCAATCAATGTCCATATCGTATTTGTCCTGTCCAATCAGATGGCAGTCGATTTTCTCCAAGTACTGCAGATGAGGAAACTCTTGCTGCAACTGTTGAAATCCTATCTTTAGTTTCTTCAAGTACTTGAGCCGCAAGATTTCCACTTTCCACTCTTCACTCTCTCCATGATTCAAACTATCAAGCACCCCACCCCTAATGTAGAGCTTCTTTAAATTTTTCAGCTTGCTAGGCTTCAACCATTCTGGTACTTGTCCTAGAGGCATGCCTTGGAGTTCCAATTTCTCTAAATCCGGTGGAAATGAGAGTTTCAAGGACTGTTGAGAAACCTTTTCCCTTAACTTTAGAGCAACTACACCCCATGATATTTTGAGGCGGCGAAGAGAGGCAATTTTCTCCAACTCCTTCAACTCCCCTTCCTCAACTACGGCCTCATTCCCCATGTGTATGCTGAGCCTCTTTAGTTTCTCCAACTTGGCAAGATCACCAACTCTGCAGGGGGTTCTTTTGGGACCTCCTATCACATAGCCTTCCAGAACTTGGAGGCAAGAGAGTTTGTCAATCCCTTTTGGCATGCCGTCAAGCAAGTAACACTCTGACATATCCAAATGCGTGAGCTTCCTCAACGATGAGATATCCGAAGGCAATTTCTCCAAGTTGTGACATGCTCTCAAATCCAGAATTTCAAGATTGATAAGCTTGAGGAGAGCAGAAGGGAGTTCTGAAATTGTTGACATTCCCCGGAGGCTAAAATACCTCAAGTGCTTCAGAGCCCCTAATCCATCTAAAAATGCTTCATCATCCACTTCAATGTGATGAGAGGTCGAGTTCTGCCAGCGTCCCAGCTGAAGAACCGAGAGTGTCTTCAACCCGGCAAGCCATTCCGGTTTCAACCTGAGATATTGGGCACTTACATTGAACACCGTTGGTATTACATGGTCGAAGTCAGCCGGAGATAACTGAGGGACTGGCTTATCAAAAGTCAAGCAAACACCCATACTAGTTTTCATAGTATCATTAGTATCATTAATTGCCTTGAATGGCAATCTTGAACTGAAATCGAAAAGCTGAGCTTCGTGGGCCAAGAACATCAACATGCGATGAATCCAAGGGTGCAGTGTACAATTATTCACGAATGCACTGGATGCATTTACATGTGGTTGAATCAAGTTGCATGTCATGAGTTTTCTAAACACTTCTTCTCCTACCTCCTCTGCAGTCTCGTCTTGGGCGCCTGTAACGAAACCCTCCCCAATCCACCAGTAAATTAGAGGCCTCTTCTTTATCACAGAACCCTCCGGAAAGATTGAGAGTGATAGACAGCACATCTTCAGTTCGATGCTCTCGAGTCGCTCATAACTCATCTTTATACTAGCCATGGCTGGACTTTCGTAGAGCCCATACTCCACGTCCAGTTGAGACCAGACCTGAGACTTTTTGGGTAGATCATGATGACTCTGGGACGTGCGAGTCCATGACTCTGGAATGTGTTCGAAGGTTGGCATTTTCTCCACCAGAGGGATCGAGTCTTTGATGTTTTCGACGTTTTCGAAAATGGGAGCAAGCACGCGGTTGATTGCGACACTGCTCATGGATCCGCCGCCGTCCTTGGATCCCAAGATGAACTTGTCGAGGCGGCGCTCTAAAGCATTGAATTGGTCTGACAGAGTTTGCTCCCACTTTTTGGCTCTGGGTAGCAACAGCATGTTTTTCATGATTTGAAGCTCTTCTTCGATCCTTTGGAAGCTGTTTAGAACCGCGGGGTCGTCGGTGTTGGCAGCCCTCCTGGCTTCGCTCAGACGACCCAGCAACTTGGGAATGCATTTCTCGGCGTCTTTTGATGATGAAGTAGACATTGTTTTCAGATGAAAAAAAAGTGTTGCAGATGGTTTCAGCTGTGGAACTGAACTGAAGTGATCGATGAAAACAGAGCATAGGGACTCCACACTCCTAGTTGAGGTCAACCATCCCAAGTCATGTGCCAAGTGGAAAAAGAAATAAGAGTGAGACAGCTCACTGATCTCATCCACCTGATTAATTTAATTACATTTTTCTTCCCCCATTTTTTTTTGTTAGATTTTTCTTCAATAATTGGTAGGTGAAGTAGAACGTGAAAATCGATCCAACCATACACTATTCCATTTTTAAACCTATAGCCTCGGCTTGTAAAACAAAAGCATATCCAATCGGAACAATACCTCCAACAACAAAGTGAACAAACCACAATTTTCCCTAGTTCAGCTCAAACTTTATACTAATGTATTAAAACCCAAGTGTGATAAACTGGAACCTCCAAGCTCACTCCACTGAAGATTTAACTCAAATAAGGGATGTTAATGAGTTGTGTCGTACTTTCGTGTCAAGGTTTTAAACGTGTTAGTTGTCACAATAGACAAAATTCAAACTCAATCTATTTAATAATTGTGTCGGAAATGTAAATTTAAACTCAATCTATTTAATAATCAGGCGACTTGCGATGAGGTGTTTAACTCGTTTAGTAAACAGATTGTGTAGTGTTGAATTAAATGACTCGTTCAAACGATATAAACGGATTCACCACTTAAATTATTTAAGACGTTTAACTAAAAATTTTATTTTATCTTGAGTTGTATCGAAACTACAACCCGGACCCTCTAAGCAGTAAGCCGCGGCCCAGTCCCAATTAAACCAGAACACTCCTTAAAAAATGAACTCAAATTAAAAACACTCGAGGTGCTGCCATGGTGGTGGCATCTCTGCCTCTGCAATTCTGCACATATTAATATTATCAAGACCACCCATGTCAATTCCTTCGCCGCTCTCTTTCCCCATCCAAAGCTTATTTCATCTGCTGGACTCCAGTAATTGGATTGTTAAGTGATTTTGGAGTTATAAATGAGGCTACTTCTATTGAGCTTTGTCAGGAATGTGCTGGTGGACAGAAAATCAATGCAGCTCTTTGCCATGGCGATAATCAGATGAGTTTTTCATTGATTCTGTTTTATTTTCTCTTTGGCTGTTTTTGCTTATGATTATATATCAGTGCTTGCATTTGATAGACTGTACTGCATTTGAATATATTTATCACTTGTTCGTAAGAGTATGGATATGTCATAAGTTTCTTGGATACTCAAGCTAGAGTCTTTGTTAAATAAAAAAAAAAGAACAGTAACGATGATCTCTGTTGAAAATTCTTTTTTTAAATGGCCATCACGTTCCCTAATTCAAAGTTCAAAAATTGGAACATGCTACAGCTCACTTGTTGACCTGATCAGTTTGGATTTTTCTTCAATAATTGATAGGTAGATTCCGTTAGTCGAGTCAACTCTCTCAATTAAACTACTTGGTACAAGTCTACTTTCAATTACTGGAGGGTGGTTCGTTAATTTTAGTTTAGTTTGGAACTAGTGCCCAAACCATGTCAAAGGAGACCCAGTTTCCACCTATCCAGCTCCTACTCCCAAGCTCGATTTACGAATTGGAGTGACGTGCTGATTCTGTTGAAGGAAGGAGAAGAGATGGCGGCAGCCGATGTTGCTCAATTTCTGTGGAAAAAGTTCTTGAGGTCTCTTGTAGATGCAGAGTCTGAATTATCAGGTTCTATGAATCTCTTTTCTTACTTTGAAGCAATCAAACATATGCTAGTTAACACACAGATAATTCCATTTTCTTTAGCAATGTCGATGCCATGGAATGCGTCATGGGAAATGAATACTTATGTTCAGGCAAACACTTATCTCTCTGAGCTCAACTACACATTGGCAGAGTGCCGAATCTTTGCAAATGAGTGCAGAGAGCTCAACATAAAGATTTTAGTCTTCAGTCCTTCCACTGTTTATTTTATCCTTAAGATGAAGAGGCGGCTGACCACACTGAAAAGGAAGTTTGTGACTTTGGTCTCTAATGCAAGGGAGCGGTTAGAGAGGAACAATGTCGTCGAATGCTTGGGACAACTTACTGAGGCCATAGTGGCGGTAAAGAAGAATTCAGAAGAAATTGTGGTACTTGCGGATGCGACTCAGGCTAGTTTCGAGAAGGTTCAGAGCTTGCTTGTTGGTGGTGAAGCTGACATTGGATTTACTGCAGTTGGTATAGTCGGCATGGCTGGCGTTGGTAAGTCCACTTTCGTGAGAAATATGTTTGAAAATCAAAGTGTGAGCTCTGCATATTCTCCTATAGTTTGGTTATGCTTGTCCGAGATAATTCCAGAAAAAGAATTAGTAGATACTACAATCATGGATGAGTCAGTCAACATTAGTATTGTGACACGTCTTCTTAAAAAGTTGGATGATGAGGAGTTGGAGACAGGTATTTCTGGCATTGGACTCAATTTTCTGTTGGAAAGGCTCAACCATCTTTTATCGGGTAAAAGGTATTTGATTGTGTTGGATGATGTGAGGTACATCAACAACTTCTTTTTGGATTTAGGTAATGATACATTTCCAGAGCTGGTAGGAGAGAAAAGTTGGGATCGCTTATCGCACGGACTGCCTAAGGATAGTGGTGGCGCGGTCATTGTCACTAGTAGGACAATTGAAGTGACTCAAGATATGGTTGGCCTGCACCAACATACTATGAATAAGCGGCTGACCACACTGAAAAGGAAGTCTGTGATGCCTTTGGTGGAGATGCCAATGGAATTGTAGGTCTGCCCTCAAGGAGATGTTGATACCTCGTGAATTTCTTATTCACCGTTCATTCATATTCGTTCCGGTCAATGAAAGGAAAGTAAAATGGGTTGATGATAAAAGTGCCATACCAAAATGCCCAGTGTTCGTATTTGTTGATTTAAAAATGGAACACTTTGCAGTAAGACTTCTAGAAGAATTTCGCTATCAGCTTAATCAAGAGCAGGTTGTTTCTCCTTGAAAATTCACTTTCAACTCTTTCATTATTGATGAAACTAAAACGTAACATTCATAATAGTAATCATGCATGCCTTTTGACTTTGGTTAAAGTTGGCTGAAAGTGTAATTCGTTTTCAAGGTTATTGCTGTTCTGGATAAGAGTTTCGTTAATAGGCAAAAGATAAAGACAGAGGAACCAGAGAAGGTGCTAAAAGAGTTCTATGGTATTCTTGAAAAGCTTAAGAGTGAAGGACATGGTTTTGCTGATGAAATAAAAAAGAAGATGACAATTATAGTGAGCCTCTAATTCCTAAAATGCCTTTTTATTTATTTTTCATAATAAACTTTTGGGGTTGCAGTTGTTATGTTTCTAACATATATTGCTGCTCAGGTTGTTGGTGGGGATGTTTTTGCTAACTGGTTTTTGGGAGTTATCTGTGATCTAAAATTGCCAGACTCACCCTCCATTGTTCCTATAGCACTTGGAACCAAATCTAACCTCGCAAGTTCACTTGGATGGGTAAAGACTTGTTATAACTTATAAGTTTGTGTATAAATCAAGTTATTGGAGCATCTAAACTCGATCTAATTTCCAAATGTATGCTATATGCTGTTTGATAAATTCCAGGAGTTTGATGCTGATAAAGTACCAGTGAACACGATTTTGGGGACAGTACTAAACAATGCAAAACAGATGAAAACAGACAGGTGCTGGAACTTATAATTTAACCTTTTCTGGAAAAACTAGTTGGCATTAATTTGCAGAAATTAGGTTCTTGTAGATTATTATAATTTTATGTATTGGATTTCAGCTGGCATATCCTCATGAAGATGAAAACCACAGCTCATCAAGAAATACCATATTGTTTGCATTTATTCCATCAAGTTCATGAAACAGATACGGTAAATGTGGTAGCGAACTGCTCAATTCTATCCCTTAAAAGCACTACTTTGAGATGTCCTTTTCTTGCTTTACGATCATAAGATCGTTAGTGAGTTTTCATTGAATGAGGCATGTTTCTTTTTTCTTTTTCTAATTAGCACTTCTTATTTTTCAGGATAATCCCACATTAATTTACGGAGGATTTTGGAACTACTTCAGCCTGGGTAAGATTTTCTTCCTTGCTAGTCTTACTCTGCTCTAGAAGGTGGGCAAATCTTTTGATTTCCTTTCCTTTTCAGACATCTCATGCATCTTTTATCCTTTTTTCATGCATTAATACATACACAAATGCGTGTATACAATATGTCACCACAAAAATAACATATCCTGTCACAGATTTTAAATGCTGAAGCTGATGTTACTGATGTTTTATATATTAAGTCATTAAGTCAAAACTGGTAATTATATGGATTAATAACTGTTTTGATGCAAAAGTCTCTGTTATCACTAGTTCACTACTAGTAATTTTTTGTTACTAAAACTTTCAGCCACAGGGTTTCAAAGCAAAAACAGGTATACTACAATTTGTATCTAAAACTATTTAGTATCAAGTTTACTTTTGAATGGAGCTATCTTTGGAGTTAACTAAACCTTAATTTCGCTGTAGTGCATTTAACTATATAAAAGAGGTTAGTATATCCACGATAATGTAGACAAAGGATGTTTCAATCTTAAGAATTAATCAAGAGATTAAAGCTCTACTTGAATTAGGACTGTGATGCAATTCGCATTCATATTAACGAGCCTGTTTCTGGCATTGCAAAGCTCAAGAGCAAAAAGAAACATTTTAAATATATACGTATATATATTCATGGGAAGTTAGAAATTGGTGAAAGGAAATGTTTGTTAAATAGCAGAGTACAGATTTTGTGAGCAAAAACCTCCCCTTCTATTTTTTCTGTAGGAGTTGATGATCCAAGATTGTATGGAGCTTCCCGCTTTCGTCATACTTCAAGGTAGTTTAAAAGCCAATTTAGATGATATGGAGCTTCCTGCCAAACACTTGATACACCATCATTATATTTCAAGCCAAACTATATCAATACATGACCTTATGAATATATAATCATCTATATTAAATTATTGAATTCATTCAGTGCAGTTAGTTTATTTGTTGATTGTCTATTTTTCTCTTATATTAAGAAAATATTTTCCCCCAACAGGACCTTAAGCAGCACACTTGCAAAAGTAGAGGTTTTGAAACATCATGGTGATCATTTGGAAGTGCTTAGCATTCCTAGTAGGTAAACTCAACACCTTATTTCATTTGCTTTTGTCTACGTGAACAATTACATCTTAGTTAAAAACTTAAAATATGATTATTTAATTCTGCAATGTAATCTGTTTATTATGTTTTGATGAACCATGCATTGCTTCCTTTTATCTCATCGTTAAATGAAACGAATTGTTGAGAAATCAGAACATATTTGCTCACCACCACATTGTCAGCCATGGGATGAGTTTAAATTTTGGGATTTCGTGTCAAACTCATAGAGTGGTGGTAGAGTATTCTACCAAATTAATGTTAGTAAACAAATCTGTACTCGACTTATGTGCAAGACTTAATTTCATCATTCTAATGTTATTTCTTTGACGTACAGCATCAGATCAATTGTTTGTCTAAACTTGCCTAGCTTTCTTGGTGGACTAACTCCTTGGACAACAGCAAATATGAAGAAAGATCAAACAGTGAGATTTTTTTATTTTTTATTTTAATTTTTTTCTACTTTCTCATTTACTTTGCAATTCTTTGAGATGCACAGTTGTTGTTTCTGTGATTGGCAATTGCAATCACGCTTTCATACTTATTACCTTTTGCACTCGGTAACTGAAATTTTCTTGGTTGAGTGAAATTGAATTACAGAGAGGCTTGACCTCGTCTTTCATAGATGATGGACATCTTGACATTATTGGTTCCAAAGATGATTTACTATCTCAGAAGAAAAGGTGGATTCGCCTTGATCAGGTCATACATCATCTGAAATATTTAGACTGCTGATTTTTATTGAAATTTATTATGTATCCAGTGCTTAGTTGAGTTCTTTGACTTTCAAGTTGAGCATGCCTTCATTTCATGGTAGTAGTCAACCTGATATTGTGCGTTAGCTAGGTACAAGAAATTCACTTCAAGTTTATTGACGATTCGGCTGCGGTTGTAAACATGATGTTCGATGGAGTACCATGGAAAAGAGCCCCACTTGATGGTTTACTCGAGATTGGAATCTCTTACCACTGTCAAGTTAACGTTCTTGTTAAACAAGATCACTCAGCAAAAAGTGTCCACGACTCATTGCAACCCTGTGGGTCAGCAACTGATGGTGATAAGGCTAAAGAGTACTCTCAAGGCCATAAGAAGTTTGGGGCAGCAAGCAGCTTTAAAATACCGGAGGATGACATTAATTGCTGAAGATTACTCTGAAGAACCTGAGAAGCAAGCACTTCTGAAATTCCCTATCATGATGACGGTGCTGAAGATACGCTGAAGGACATAAAAGTTTGTCATAACAAGCTTCTGAGATCACTTGTGATGATAGCGATGCAGAAAGATTACTTGATCTGAAGGAAATAAGGAGTTTGAAGCAGAAATCAGTTCCAAAAACCCCTAGTCCAACGGCTATCTTCTTTATATTTTAGCTGTCCCACCTCCTTTATGTTACTGATAGATGTGAAGCTTAGTTCGAGTTGAAAATCCTTCTGGGGTTGAAGTCTGTGTAGTGAAATTCAGTTGCCGAACAGAAAGATACACGTAAAACTATGTAGAAAGCCTCTGATTGGATTGAAGTAAATACTTTCAAATGAACATTGGATGAGAGCTGTAAATACTTTCAAACTATGGGCACTAGGGTATTATCCAGTTAGACAAGGCAGTGGCCTGCCCAGCAAAAACGGAGCATTCCTATGGCGTGCAAGAGTAACATAAGCATCGATCTTGCTTTTTGTCAGTAATACTAATATGTATGTAGCTAGCTATCTTATGGCTGATGAATGTACTCCAAGTATAAAACTATATATGGAGATTCGATTATCAATAACTTTATTACATAAGGGAACACTTTTTGTATATAATAGTAAGGAAAATTCTAATATACATCACTGCATAGCATGCAGCTTTTTTTTCTTGCAATTGCCGTTTAAAAATGCGAAACTATACATTTCAAAAATGCAATTACCATTCCAAAAAATGCAATTGTCATTCTAAAAATGCAATTGTCATTTCAAAATGCAATTGCATTTCAAAATTATCAGTTTTACCTTTTTGAACAGCAATTGCATTTCAAAAAAAAGAGCTGCATACTATGCAGCTCTGTATATTAGACTTACCCTAATAGTAATACTATAATAATTGAAACCAATGAGAAGGTACGAAAGGCACTCTTGGACAATTAATTAATTTTTGATAACACGTACAGGTGGAGTTTGCCAAAAAGGCCATGGCAGGGGGTGATGTGGTTCAGTTTCTCCTAAACAAGTTCTTGAAGTCTTTTGCAGAGGCAGAGTCTGAATTATCATCACCATCAGGTAGTTTTGTTCTCCCCCTTCTTTCTTACTTGAGGGAAATCAAAGTTCATGTGGTGGAACTAGTTCCGGTTCCTGGCAAACAAATGGTGGTTGCGGAACCCAGAACTGTCATGTCATTGCTGTACGAGCTCAACGACGCATTGGCGGAGTGCCCTATGTTGGGCCATTACGATGTTCAGATGTACAAGAAAAAGAATTATTTCAACCCTTTGAAGAATTATTTCATCGTCCGAGAGATGAAGAATCAGCTGAAGACAATGAATAGCAAGCTTGCGCAGTTGGTGCGAGAGGTACATGCTTTCAATTCCAATACTAGTACTAGTAATAGCACCAGTACTAGTATTGTTATTGATGATCGACCCAATATTCTCTGATTTCTTTTACGGATACACATATTATAACAAGACAGCATTTTACCCAGTGGATCCGGACTTGGTTCCTCCTGGATCTCCATCTCCTTTTAAGGCAATCGCACTAGTCGGCATTGCTGGTGTGGGTAAGACCACCCACGCTTTCCATATGGTGCTTGCTAAATATCGTTTATTTTCTCCTATCATCTGGATAGGCTTATCCAATAAGGATTCTTCTTCATCATCCGGATCCGGTGAGCTAGGATTATTAGCACATGGAGACTGCTGCAGCATTGTGACTTGTATTATCCGAAAGGCTCAAGAATTTGCTGCGGCTGATGCACACGTAACCGATGATTCCAATTCATCTTCATCTGAGCAGCGACTGGATACGCTCTTGGAAAGGATGCAGCAAATTTTATCAGGTAAAAGATATTTGATTGTGTTAGATGATGTGTGGCACACCAACGACCATTTCTATTCGGACTTGGGTGATCGTGATCATCATGAGTCGTCTCATGGGAATCGATTATCAGACGGATTGCCTAAGGATAGTGGTGGTCGCGTCCTCGTCACTACTAGGAGACTGGAGGTGGCTCAACAGATGCTAGGCGCAGATAATAATGAGCTTATTTTTCCGATCAGACCTTTGGCTGACAGAGAATGCTGGGGTATATTTAGGGAAAGTGAGGCAAATTCGGAAAACAAGAGTCGGAGACCTGATCTAGCTATTTTGACAAAGTACAAGAAGGAAATTCTGGAGCAATCTAAGGGTCTACCATTGGCTGCTAAGACACTCGCCCAACTCATTCCCTTCCTGGGTGACTAACACGTACATTAATTACGTTTCATGAATGCATGAGTTTAATTATACATATCGGCAATGCTAGAGGGCCTCATTAATTATTAACTTAAGGCTTAAGATGTGGAGACTTCAATCCAATGTGGCATGTCATGTCATATAAAATAAATTATATTTTTAAATTCATGTTAATATTTATTCCAATATCAAATATTACAAAACTAATATTGCCCTTTCAAATTTTGAATTAAATTTTATCATTTTATATATTTATCACTTGCAATCTAAAATACAAAAAAAAAAATTACTCAACCCCAAACCTCTAAAATTGTCACCATACCCCTAATCTTTAAACCCTAAATCGACCATACTCCTAATCTCTAAACCCTAAATCCACCATACCCCTAATCCCTAAATACAAAATCCACCTTACCCCTGAACCCTAAATCCACCATGAGAAATTTTATTAAGACCTCCAAATTTGCTCACCTGACCTCTTATACTTTTTGCACCTCATTTTTGCTTTTAAAATACAAAATTTGCTTACTAAACCTCTTTTAAATTCTTAAAATAACCGTGATGATATAATTCACATTAAATATACAAAATTACTACTATAATTCTAAATTTACTCACCACACATCTATTAATTAATTTATAATCAACAAGAAAATATTTTAGCATGAACTATTCTTTATTTTTTTATTATCTTTTTTAACCATTTTTTTCTCTTTTAGCTGTGCAATAAAAAAAAGTAATCATTTATTCTTATTGTTTATTTTTTCCCTCTATTTTTTGTACCTCATGATTAAATATTTTATATATTTTTTTAATTGCTAGTTTTTTTTTTGCAAATATAATGGATAGACTTAGATTTAGGTCATAGTAGAATTTCTTTTGTTCTCTATCACCAATATGCGTTCAACAAATAATTCAATTTGATGAATTTTTGCTTTTTTGTAAAGCAGTTTAGAGCAATTTATTTCACAGGTTTCAAGATCATGACAATAGTTCAATTTCTGTTGTTGGTAATTATTTTTGGGACGCTACGAAATGATTTTTGGGTTATGCTAACCGTTATTTAGTTGTTGCACACAAGTCTCGACTGTGGTTTTACTTTCTTTTTTCATGGGTTATCCTTGATCTAGATTGGTTTTATTGGTCTCAATGGCAATACTTGCCGGAATTTTTCTGTTGGCTGACAACAGTAATTGAAATTCCGGTTGCACGGAATAGTCCCAATAATTGTTTGTTGCTTTTAGACACTAAACAAGGATACAAGACACTTCGAATATCTACACACCTCAAGGAATGTTCAATTGAACACAAACAAGTTATGCAACACTAACAAGCAATTGAACAACCTAGGATCCCAAAGTGAGCATCATCAATAGCTCACCACGGACTATATCTATCAATGAATGATTAAACATGCAACATGTTAATCAATTAAGCATAATATAGATAGGTAAAGCAAACATACAAGCAACACACAATATGGTCACCCGGAACCTCTACCTCTAGAGGAAAACCGGAGGGGAGCCGTACCCCATGCTCTTGAATCACACTATGAAAAGCCAAATGGCAAACACATACAAGGGGAAAAACGTTTCCAAACTCAAACACCAAGTACCTATACTCTAGTGGCAGTTCTAACCTTGTGAGCTTCCAATTGCTTCTTCAAGTGCACCTTCCTCAAGCTTCTCCAATTGGACTTCACCGACGTGAACCTCCAATTCCAAGAACAGCTACTATGCAAGGATGTTGTATGAATGTGTATTGAAACCGTTCAACTCAGCAAAACAACAATTAATGTTTGCTAGAGATGAACACAAACTCCTTAATCCTTATGGAAAGCTAAACAAGCTTGTATCAAGCAAATCAAAGGTTTAGCATGTGGATTATATGTGGAGCAACAAAGGAGGAACCTATAGCATGAAACTAGGATCACTCAATACCAGAGAACTTTCTCACAATCGTTTTTCAAAGTTATGGATTAGAAAGTTACGAAATGAAACAACAGAAATCTGTTTATATAGACCAGAGGCATTAAGCGATCGATCGCCCAAGGGGTGCGATCGATCGCATAGCAAACATGGTCGTTTTCAGCAAAGAAAACGTGAAGGGCGATCGATCGCCCGATAGGGTGCGATCGATCACACGTTCCAGTAGCTAAAAACCTTAAAAGCGATCGATCGCATATCAGGGGCGATCGATCGTCAAAGACAAAAGCATAACGGATATATTCCGCACTCAAGCGCACTAGATTAAACACAACGGTCATATTCTTGACCTTGGGCGATCGATCGCCCGATAGGTGACGATCGATCGCCTAGAGTGTTTTTCAGCAAATAAATGAAAGTTTGCACATTCTTGATTAACCATTTTAAGATCTAGCAAACCTAAGGTGATTGAGTGATATCCTAAGTAATTCAAATATGTATGATATGCAAATGCATGATCCATACCTTGAGGAAGACGAAGACAAAATCACCATTAGCCGTTTGGATGGACTTCAAAACCGCCGAATGAACACAAACCTAATGCCACGACTTAGAGAACCCTATCAACTATACAATTGAATGCAATTACAGGGAATAGGTTTTGTCTAATTAGGAAATAGCCAATTTGCAAGAAATCTTGCCCTTACAGTAATGCACGGTGTATGTATTGTTCTAGGTTTCGAATCATCGATTGGAGTTCTAGATTTAGACTCATCGATTAGGTCACTTGTGTGGTCTGTATTGCTCCTTCATAGGATGCTCATATTAAGGATTGTAATCCTCATTTGATTAATAAAGTTTTCTGCTATTCTCAAAAAATATGCTTTCAACAAATAATACAAATTTTTATGTCACATGTTCTATCATAGTTTTAATTCTTATTAAATATATATAAATATTTTAATGAGTATGTAGTGAAATTGAAAAATAAAAATAGATAAGGAAAATAATAAAGAATGCAATCTAATATTATTGAATTGGAAACTCTAGAGAAAATAAACATAATATCTTTTTGGTATAATTATTGTGCTTAATAGTCATTTTATAGGAGGTTATAAATGTCATTTAATAATTCATAATGGAGTAATGTCAAGTGAGCAAATTTGAAGGTCTCAATAGAAACACTCATCCACCATACCCCTAGCTAGCTAATCCCTAATCCTTAAAAATGCTGTTTCGATTCTCAATAATCACTATAAAATTGGTAAGTTTTTTTTTTCATTTATCTATAATATATATTTTATAAAGTGAATATATGTTCATAAAAAAAAAAAGATTTTGTTTGATCTTCAAATCTGGAAAAAGAATCAACTAATAAGTAAATTTGTAAATATGTTTTATGTCAATTAATGAGTAAATTAATTGATTGATAAGGATAATTAATAAGTAAATTCGGATATATGCTTAATGTAAATTAATGTGTAAATTATTTTTCCTTATATTTGTAAGAATAATTAATTATATATATTTGTAAGCATAATTAATCGATAAGTTTTAAACTTGAATAAGTAATAACTATTAGATATAGAATGGATATGATAGACTTTTGTCTAAAATGATGTGGTATCTGAGTAACATAATTTCATAATTGATCAATGATATGACATGTCACATATGATTGAGGTCTCCACATCTTAGACCTTAATGAGGCCAACAATCTTTTTCCTTATACATATATTGTATACACTAATTATGTATGTTACGTGCGTACGTGCAATTAAGTATGTAATTAACCATGATTCAATTTTTTTTGGACAATAACCATGATTCAAATGCATTTGTTTTCCATGATTGCTATACAATATTATTAATTTATTACTCATCGATCAAAATTAATTTATAATTGGGTAATACTAAAGGCCAGGACGTCATTTATCAATTTACTATTTATTCAAATTGACAATTGTCTTCAGCAATGAAATGCAATTTAAATGTTAATTAATACACTATTTAAATATACATATTTAATTTATTAATTAATTTACGAATGAAAATAAATTTAAAATTTAATTCTCCAAGTAACACATCATTAAAATTTCATCCAAAAGCTAGAACAATGACACGACACATTTAGAAATGAGTCACGGCAGTTGCTGCTGATATATATGCTCAAGAGTCAAGCCCAATCACGGTAGCAGCGGAACTGCACGAACTTCTCCATGAGATGACCGCATTCAGCACAGTCCACTGTCTCAGGCAAATAGCCGGTTGCAGGCAGCATGAGACTGGTGCCGTGACGTGGGGCAATCTTGTGCAGGCCGGCTAGGTACTCATTCAATGCTGGCGTAAACCCTATCTCATTGTGCCTTAGCTTCCATGTCTCATACTCGCTGAAGCTCCTCAACATATGCTCCCCATTAGCCTTAGACATGTCCGCGGAAGGCATCCCTATCAGAGCCCACCCTCTGTCGCTTGAACCGAAGCTCAGCAAGGATATAATCCCCTGCATTATGATGTCGTTTTTTCTGTTATCGTCTCTTACATGAGCCTGGGACAGCTCGCTCATAAGCTTTCCTTTGGACTCCCACATGCTCTCCAGACGCACCCAGAAGAACCAAATTAAGTTCCAGTCGATGGTGTGGCTTAGCTTCTCCTCTTTAATGATGCGCATGATTTTCCTGCCCACTCCCTCTGCCAGCTCCCTTTTGCCAACATAAAGCAACTCTAGCTGGATACCAGCTTCCGGGGCCACATCTCTTGTGGTCCTTGTGAAGCGTCGGATCCATTCTATGTCTTCCCCACCATACAAGCAAATGTACTTCATTTCCGAAATCTGCAAATGAAACCAAGTATACAACATTTTAGTTTTAAATATGCACACCAAGTGTGTTTGATGTAAAGCCAATGTGAATTTTGACATACCCAGTTTAGTAAGGTTGGATCGATGGCATCTGCCAAAAGCTCAATCCTCCAGGTCTCTTCTTCCCAGAGCACACTCTCTCTGTTACTTGTGAATGGGTACGCTACGCTTCCGAAAACACACATCATGTGACCAGCATTGTGGTTCACTATTTTGCCTTGAGGGTCCATCACCACAAGCAGAGGCTTCTTCACAAAGTTACACTTCTTCTTGTGCTTGATGTACCGGATCACAGTGGGAGAGACGACTGAAGGGTGGTACACTGTGTACCATTCCATGCCATTTCTAAGATCCTCAAACTGCTGCAGCTTGGCATCAGTCCAATTGTTCTCAATTGGGACCCAGACAATCTCGTACTGGCTCTCTGGCCTTGTTGGGAACTGGCGTTTTTCCGAGTACATTTGATGGGCAATGAGGTACTCATTTTCCTGTACGATGTCCAGGTCTGAAATCAGCAGTATCACAACCTTCCTCCTTAACACATCAATGTCCACCTGTTACAATTAATTTTTCGATTAATTATGGCCTAATGATGATAGAAAGATATACAGATACATATGATTTTGTTTGGGGATGGAGGAGAAATTTATTGAATTTTCAAAGCAAACCCTCTTCTTGTTGTAGCCATCATAGAGTGCAGGTTGGTCGTCCTTGTAAAACAAAACCCTCAGAGACTCGGAGTTATCAATATGTTGCGACTCTAAGATGCGTGCAATTGCATTAAATGCTTCTTCATCTTTGGGCTTCTCTGCATCAAACAATTAGAACATAACTGGTTAGCCATAAACAAATAGGAGTTCTGTTCAATGACACCGGCCACTAGTATATCAGATTAGCTAAGACTCACGAATGAGGTCATATAGTGTTTTGAGGTTCTCCTCAAGGCGGTTGAATATGTTGAGCTTGTGCAAGGATGATAGTTCCCATGTCTTTGTCACGTACCTGAGAAACACCAAATAAAAATGTAATTAATGAATGTATCACTGTAAAAAAAAATAGCTCACTGGTGTAGACATAGAGAACTCACTCCGGATCAGAGCCGGTGATCCCTAAAAGTTGTGATGCAAGAATGACTATACTCCGGATTGTCCAGTAAACAGCAGGGGGGATATCGTTAGTGGGATATGTAGCTTTGATTTCAGCGGTCAAGTTGGGGTCGCGGTGAAGGGAGTGTAATTCAACAATAATCTTGGTCTCTTTGAGCACGGCGCTAACCAGATTGTTGTATGCGTCAAACTTGGGTTTCAAAGTAGTCCCAGAACATTCCAGTATCTCTTGCATTTGCTTCAGCTGTCCGCCAATAGCTTTGGCCAGTCCGTTGGTGGTGAAAAGTTGAGCCCCAAGCCAAAATTCACCATCTTTGCTTGCAAAACACCCCAAGGCAAGCACCACCTTTTCATCCCAATCGTAGTGCTTCACCGTCTCCAAAATGTCCATGGTTGTCTTGTTTGGATTTGCACCAGACAGCGACATGGAGAGTATCTGAATGTCACGGTGGCATCAATCAACAAAGAGTAATAGTACAGAATGTGATCACTGAAAAGGTACAGATCAATAGTTTTATTGAATGCAAACCTGGTAGGAAATTGCATTAAAAATGCCGGTCGGAACATCGAGGTTGTCGTGGAGGCTACTCAGGCTAGCATGGAGGGTCTTCTCATGATTCGAAGAATCCACATTTACCGCTGCAGGTGCAATACCTTCCTAAGACACAAACAGGTCACAATTGATATATCATCACTGCCATGCAACAATATTGGAAACTAAACTGGTAGATAAATCATTTATACATGACTGCATATTAATTTTTCCTTCATCAAGATTCAAGAGCTAGCAAGTGATCATACATACCGGAACTACAATGCCATGGAAGTCGGTTGGTTTATTTGTGCGAGTCAGAATGGCGCCCTTGATTGTTTGGAGAATTTCCTCGACAGGAAGAAGAGGCACCTCGTAGGGACGGTCATGACTCCTATCAGTGCTTAGAATTTGGTTGTTCAATGTATAGTCATCTGATGCCATATTCTGAGGTACAGGTGGGGTTTTGAGGTTGAAGGGCCAGTTTGGTGTTCACAAAAGGTTAGGCTCTAAGTGAGGCTTCTCTGTTGGTTGCAAGATGTAGTTTAAGCTTAGCTAGCTAGCTATGCCTTATATATAGCTCATGCAGGATGTAATAAATAGGCAAACACCAGTGTGCTGCTACCTTGCTAGAATAGAATATAGATACTCTTCTTTATTTAGATGAGGGGCTTTGCTCTGTGTGAGTATGTAATATTCTCCAGCATTCAAAATCTTTTTCACCTTTACGAAACACTTGTTATATTCTTACTCCAGGAATATTAATGGGTACCTAGGTGATTTTTCTTTCCAGGTTTTCCTTTTGTCATTTATAATTATATATATGTACCTATGTTAGAGGACTCTTGATAGTTCATCCCACAGATTTTAAATCTAGTTATCTCTACACTAATACTAGAAATCCCTTAGTGACTATTGTCAATTTGTCATTATATATATGGCATGTCATATGCATTATCATGAATTGCACTATTACAATATATATACACCATATAAACTAAAAATGACATACAAGTGTTCGTATTTGTTGATTTAATAATGGACCACTTAGCAGTAAGACTTCTAAAAGAATTTCGCTATCAGCTTAACCAAGAGCAGGTTGTCGCTCCTTGAAAATGCACTTTCAACTCTATGATTATTGATGAAACGTAATGTTCATAATAGTAATCATGCATGCCTTTTGGATTTGGTTAAAGTTGGCTGAAGGTGTAATTCGTTTTCAAGGTTATTGCTGCTGTTCTGGATGAGAGCTTCGTTAATAGGCAAAGGATAAGGACAGAGGAAACAGAGAAGGTGCTAAAAGAGTTTTATGGTATTCTTCTTCTTGAAAAGCTCAACTGTGAAGGACATGGTTTTGCTGATGAAATAAAAAAGAAGATGACAATTATAGCGACTCAGTGAGTCGCTAATTCCTAACATGCATTTTTATTTATTTTTTATAATAAATTTTTGGGGATGTAAAATTATAATATGACAACATTTTTTTATACATAATGAGGAATTTGTTGTGCCATGTGTTCTCCCCTACTCATTGCCGATGTATATGAATCTGACATTTTTTATAGCTAAGAACTGCAAAACCGATGACCAAATTACTCAATGCATCAGTTTTCAGATGTCTTGAGCCAATTTACAGCCACTGAACCAAACAAATCAAAATTAACTATAAAGAACGCAAGTAAAGGCAAGTGAAGGCAGCAGCCATTATGAACGATCTAATATCAAGAACGCATACAAAGAAGAACATGACAGTATGTAAGAACCAAATTGAAAACGAGCTATTTATTCATCAAAGAATGAAAACATCAGCCTTTGTTATCTAAGAAGTGCTGGTTGAGGAGCTGGAAGGCTATACAAGGATTTCAGCTGCCTAGTAATGAGCTTACTGTTATGGAGAGCCAGCTGAAGTTCCAAATCATCAGACCACCATTGCTCTAACCCATGAGCCTCCATAAACTTCTGGTTTCCCTTTGACATCACAAATAGCTTTGCTGCTACTTGCCCAGTTGTTGAACTTGGACCCACATTCTCCTTCCCAGCATTGTTTCCTTCTATTCCGTCACGATCAGTATAAGAGCAGCAGATGTAGTCACTATTATTTACATATAGATGAGGAACCCATTTTCCCAATCCTACACCAGGAGGACCCTTTAAACCCGATATCCAATTCTTCAATCCAAAACCAATAGTCTTATCACTCTCCTCATTATTGACCTGAGTTTCGCTACTTAAAGGAAGCATTGATTTAAATCTCTTCCACGCAAATCCTGCTTTTTCTCCAATATTCCTGAAGCTCATTGCCAGAGAAACCGATGGAGGATTGAATAAATGAGTCTCTACATACATCCCTTCTTTAGCTAATGCTTTTCCCACTTGGAGAGCAAAACCAGCTCCTAAAGAATGGCCTGCAATGCATACATTACTGCTTCCATACTTTTCTGAAACTGATTTCAAAGCTTCCAGGGCTACTTTGAACCTGACAGAGCCCTTCAAGCTTTCCCAAGCAAGAAAGCGAAGGTCATCTTCGATATCCCTTCGCATAGTTGGGCCTTTGAGTAATGTTCCTCTAAGTGCCAAAACAGCCCTTGGTGCCCCACTTGGTCTCATGACTACAAAATCGGCAAGTGCTGCGGATCGATCCCATTCTAGAATTGCACCAAAAATGGATCCATCTCTTTCATCAATTAATGTTTGGGTTAGTTTATATTTAAAAGGTATCCACCACTTCGGAGCAAGAGCATTGTCTGCATTTCTGTTCTCCTGTCTATCAAGTTCAAGTAGATAGATAGCTTGTATGAAGCATGCAATTACAGTTCGTTTGTAATTCCCATCCTTCCTGCATGAAAAGAGAGAAAATCACTCATTTAACAAAACTGGATAACCCTAAAGCAAGCTTTATAAGGCATGTCATGTGATGAGAGCAAGTAGCTAAAGAGAATTATGTGAATTCGGGAGTAGGAAATAGGTTCAAAATTACCCCCAATCTCAGAGGTCAAGCATAACCAAGAACTCTCTAGCATTGGGATATACTAATCCTAAATCCCAAAAAGTAAATTAACAATGCCAAACAACCGCAATCAAACTAGGGTGTCAAACCAGTAAACTAGTAAAAGATACCAATAAGGCAACAAGACACTTACCAATTATAAACCCAAAATGGAATCTAAACTTGTTAACATAGATCCAAGTATCCTTAAGTAGTCTGTATGATCACATAATTAACCTTCCATACAAAGACTAGTAAACTGTTACAAATCTAGAAACCCATAAAGCCAGTAGCACACCAAAATGCAAAACTTCAGTCCAGCCATACAAATACACCTTGATTCCTGGATGATTGGTCAAACATGAAATGAATAATCTCCCCAATTCTTAGATCTGAGAATCTGAGATCCATGATGGATTTCCCTAATTTGATCAAAACACAAAAGTGACAAAACCCTGTTTCAAAGTTGGTCTCTTTCTATATCCAGACCAACAAATTGAACCTGAAACTTAAACACCATTCAGCCAAAAAATTTGACCAGCAATTTCACATCTTTCACGAAATTTCTTAAACATTGAGAAAACCTAAACCTGTAGAAATGTGAAAAAGCAAAGCTTTTTATAGCAAATTGGTCACTGAGAAAGTCCAATCCATGCAAGACCCTATGAAATCGAAGAACCAAGTCACTGAAAGCATACCAAATCACAGAGAAATGAAATGGGTACTTACCAACTAGAGCTGATATTGTCTCTCCACGTGGGCGAACACAAATTGCGAGGACCAGAGACATGAAAAGCGTAGGGATGCGGCTCTGCTTCCACAACTTCCTTTGCTACAGCATCCTGCGCAGAACCGCGTTTTTCCATTAACACACCGCATCTTTCTTCTTCTGCTTCCTCTCTTTGTTTTGGGGCTCCTTGCATGGTAGAGAAGAAAAGGAAGGATTTTTTGGGTTTCAGATGCTTCAAATTTGGTATCGGATTCGATGTGAGAGAGCTTGGGATTTATCTCCTTGCCTTTAATTAATGATAATGATGATTCGAAACGCCTGGTTTTTGTTGATCTCCTCCCCAACGGTCATATTTCTCTCAGATCATCGTGTTCAAAGTGAAATGACCATATCATCCCTTTTCAGAAATTGCACTTGAAGGCTTCAGCCTGAAGCAATATAGCTTTTCCTTTGTTCTTTCATGGTTTTTTTTTTGCCAATCCTTTTTTCTTTTATTTTAGAAGCAATATCCCCCTTGTTTCTCTCAACTTTCGCCAACATAAAGAAAAAACACTTTTCTTTTGTTTTCAATTTCAAAACGATATACGATAAACGTAAAGTAAAGATTCGAACTCTAATTATGAACGTGACAGTAAATACTATGTATAATTTATGTAACAAGTCTCGATAACAATTTTCTTTGATTCATTACTAAGCAATTATAATAATTTTTGTACAGGATGTACAATTTAAATGTACTCAAACAGTTTTCCCATATCTTCTGATTGATAGAGGTAACAGGCCATTAAAAAGCATTTCGTAGAGTACAATCAATCTGAAGGTTATTTTGGACTTTCCGAGAATCTTCCCATCCTGGGGCATTGGCATCGGATTGGATTGGATTGCAAGCTGGGTTATGTTATGTCGGTAGGGACCGTTAGGTTAAGAAAGTCAAGGAGGATATCCTTTGATTCTTATTGGTTTCCTTAGTCTCCAAGTTCAAAGCGGCAAACAACAAAACTTGACCAGAAAAATTGACCCGAGTTGGTTTAGGCTTTAGCTAGAGTAGGATAAAACTGTTGCAAAAAATTAAAGAAGTAATTAAGATGGAATGTGAATTTTGAGGAGCTTTAGCTTATGGTATAATATATGTGGAGGAGCTTTTTTCCAATTATAAAGCCCACACAATACAAATTGAGGTGGGTGTAAATGCAACAGAATTTTGGAGACCAACTGAATTATAGCCTCAAATGCCATGGCAAAAGAACCTTCTAAACTCCCAGGTCTCACAAAAACATGGCCCTGAGTTTGACTGCTGCTTCTCTTTGCCTAAACTCTTCTTCTTGTTCTTCTAGTCCTCCTTCATTTCTAAACCCAAAACACAAACCCCGTCTCAAGGTTTACCCTTATACATCTTTCAGAACACAACCTGCTGCTCAGTCTGAGGGAACTGAGAGTTGGATTAAAGAGGAAGACCCTCCTGCTTCTTCATCTGGTCAGTCAAAGCTTTACCCTTAATTTGTATTAGCAGTTTATTATGGATTTGTTCTTCTTTAGGATGACTTCCCCATGTTTCTTACAATGTTTTGGAACTTGGGTTCAGCAAAGTATGATTCTTCAGTATTACAATTATGTAAAGTTCCATAGTTTGGACCATGGGGATCTTATAAATACTAGTAGACTGGAATACTGCCTTCATATCATATATGAAGTTCTATAGACCTATTGTTATGTCATGTTAGATGAAATTTTTGTCTTGGATTGGCTTTCATAGCTATATATGGTCAAACTCATATGTAGGACTAAAGGACAGAGTGCTACTAGGAACTATTAATGAATAGAATTACAACATTATGAAGGTTGAAATGCAGCCATATAAACTAGTAGTGATATCTTGTTTGAAATTAATCATAGAAGCCCCCTATTTAATCAAATTATTTAGATCAGTTCCTTGTTTGTGAGCTTGAAGTTCTCTGAGGCACTTCTTAAACAACATAATCACAGCGCTTACACCAACTTAGCAATATAAGAATAAAAACAAAGGAATTCAGCATGCTGTTACCACCTTACCAGTCTCTTCAGTGTTTCTTATAACAGTTTTAACCATCTTTTATAGTTTACACTTTAGATAATCTAATTACCCATTGTTTATGTTCCTTTTGAAAATCGATCAGCAGATCCTGTTTTGGAGTTGGTTACCTGAAATTTAGTGACTCAAGATGCTCAGCTCAACTTGAGAACAATACATTGACTTCATTCTAACACTGTTGATATGTCTGCTCTTTACAGGATCTTCATCATCTGCTCAAACACGGCTGGATCTTTTGGAGCAACTTACCTCAACTAGCTCATCAGCTGACGGCGGTATGCAAATTCTGTCCATAAGTTGAAACAGACATGCATGAACAAAAAATGAAGAAACAAAATGCTAAGAACTACATGTTTGATTAATTACTAGGTTATGAGAGTGATGGTAGCTCCCGAAAACTTACAATCCGTGAGCAGCTAGCACAGTTGTTTGAGGATAGAGACGGTGATTTCACCATTCCACTGGGTAAAAACTTCAAAAAGGTGAGTCCCAAGATTTTAACTGTCTCTCAGAAGCGGAATATCAGAAGACAAGCTTACTTAGATGAAGTATCTCAGAGGAATGATTCAGCTTTCTTTGCCACTATTGGTGCATTTGTACTTATTCCACCTCTTGTAATATTAGGAATTGCTATATCAACAGGTTTTGTACAGCTAAGTTTCCTTAATTAATTTGGAGATGAAGTTCTTCAGAAGCTCATATATATATTTTTTCCTCTTTCCCTTTTTATACTAATTTTATCTACCATTTGCATTCTTTTTCCTTTCTGCTAAGGTGGTTTGACCTTTTGATAAGTGAAGAATCATTCCTGCATCCTTTTTAATTAAGAGCTCAGCATGTTCTCTCTTATAGCATTGATCTTAAAATTGTACTTTAACCAACTATATCTGGTTCCTGTTAAGTTCGGTTAGCTTCAGGCCTTCAGCGTTGAGCTTCCTATTGACAAAACTATTTCATTTTGGCCTGAAATTACATAAATTATAGTTTGAAGTATGTTAATGAGCTTGACACAGTTAAATTCAACTTTGGTAGGTTCTGCATCGTTTGCAGTTCATGAAATCACAAACTTCAGATACTGGTGTGTTTCAAAATAAACTTCAGAATACATCAGCAAGCTAAAAAAAACATCAATGATTCATCTTATTAGAAGAAATCCTCATCCCAACACCCAATTCTTCACCTGCTATGAACAGCATCGCCAAGTTCCTAGAGAAAAAAAGTTCAGGATATATATTTTTTATTATATTGAAAAGAAAAAAAGAGAGAAATTCCGTGTTAGTTTAAACAAGACATTTGGTAATTTGCTTGCTTAACAAGACTCTGCCAGTGCAACCTCCTTTTGCTTTTCTCTTGGCAAAACCACTTGATCTATGGTGGACCTTTTTGATTCATTGCCCAAAACCACTCCTTGCTTTTGTATATAAACCCATTTGTCTTGGAACAGGTAGAAGAATGTAAAGAAACAGACCTGAGCTGTGAAAATTACGGTCCAAAGCTTTATGCTTTTTGATGTCTTCTCACTGTAGGCTTGTAAACCTGTGTATATGTTGAGTACTCCAAGCAGAGATATTGCAGTTCCAAGTATCCAATGCCCAAAAAACCACATGCGTCTTCCCTTGGACCCCCTGTAGTAAGATCAAAAGTGAAACTAGTTATTTAACCTTCATTTTTCCCACTAAACCCTTCAACCTTCAAGTGAGGACATAATGGACATTTAATAGTTTACCTTTGTGGCCTTACAATGCCAATTAGGGCTTGCAGCCATATTAGACCATAGAGGCCAACCCCAAGCCTTTGGTGTTTATTGTTGAAGGAGTTGTTGAAGTTTCTGAAGGACATTACAGCTCCTGCTGTTGAAAGAAGTAGAGAGAGTATCTGTTGAACAGAAACTACTCAAACATGAAATTCATGTGGTGATTGGATATTGAATCAAAATCCAGTACATACAAATGACTTGTATGTATAATGCAACTGAAAGTTGACAAATGAAACACCTAACACTATAATTATGTTCCACACCTACACATGTGCCAAGTTTCAAATAAAAACTTTGAACTTTTAATGAACCAGAAATTTATAATCATTGTCTTATCTTGTCCTCTAAGCATTGAATGATAATCTCCTTGCATAAATTTTTTTTGATTAGTTAACTAACTGTGGGCTACTTGAGCATTTGATAATAAGTAATAATTTCACTTTAATTTTGCTTCACCATCTTTGGAAGTAAGACTGTATCACTGTAACAGTGTAACAGTGGGGTATCTAGCTGTACTAATTAATTAAACAAACTATATATGGATAGGGAGCATAATTTTATTCATTAACAGTGTAGGCCTGGTAGTCTTTTTCAAGAGAAAGAAATTAAAAAGTATGAAAATCTCATGGTTAATGTAATAAACAAAGTATGGAGCATAATTTTATTTATAAACAGTGTAGTGGTAGTCTTTAATAATGAAAAACGATAAAAACTAAAAAGATTTTCTGGTTAATGTAACAGGAGAAAGATGAACTTGCCTCTGATAAAGCATGAACATAGAATAGAATTCTGAGTCTTCTTCTACTTTCCACTCTGTGTGACATTCTAATAGCAAGTAGTCCTACAGGCATCAAGAACCCCATTGAAGCCCAAAGCAGAAACCCATGAAGCTTAATTTCGAACGATAGTTTGTGACTGATCATCTGCAATAAATTATGCACCAAAATCTGAGTAAATTAGCACTTGAGCATTTGAATGTAATGGAACAATAATATCTAACCGACATATATATATATATAATGGAATTAATACCTTATGAATGTTCTCTTTGTGTTTGCTTGCACCTTTCACATGTTCTTGAGATGAACTGGAAAGTACTGGTGAAACAAGAAAAAGAAGAATACAGAAGAAACCCAATTTCTGCAGAGACCACCTCATCCTGCTTCCACTAGCTATGAAAATGAAGCACAACCCGACTTGTGGAATAAGCACTTTTTATGCTGGTGAAGCTTTGGATGTCAGTTACAGACCACCATTATAAGGTTTAGTGCATCACAGCATTTAAATTGGCAGCATCGTTTTCTTTCGCAGCCACCTACAAACCAGCTACCCCACTTGAAAAGATTGAGAGATGTCAGAATGGGAAGATAACAACGTTGATGAAGAAAAATGCTGAAAAAAAATTGAGTTTAATTAATTTTGGGGCAGATGCTGTTTTGGATTAAAGAAGGCTAAGTGGGATTCTTTTATGTAATAAAGATGGGAATTGCATGGATGTTGATGGTAGCTAGTCTAAGTGAGAAGACATGAGAAAGCAAGAAAATAATTAAAGTGGAGAATAATTGGGATGGAATTGACATTTCAACCTTTGTGGGGTGCACTGCTACTTTGACAGACTCTTTGGGTTTATGGAAGAGAATGTGGAATTTCAGAGCAGAAAGAATGTCAGGTATTCAATGTCCAAAGAAAAAATTGACAATGTGGGTTCACTGGTAAACACTATCTTCTGCTTCCCACTAACCACTGTGCTCCATACCGTTCTAGAACCTAGTATAACTCACTATAGTCTAACATGTTTCACCAACCCATTTGAAAAACACACAACCATTCACACATAAGAGTCTAAGACAATTATTAAAAGAATTATTTTTAACCATGCATCAAGTATAATACATGTTTATTTCTACATTCAAATTTGTCTCCTCCATAATGTTGATTAATTTACATCGAAAAAACCTTTACTTTGGGATTTTAGGCTACGCTAAACTCTAAACTTCGATCGATGAACAATTTAAAAACTCCAATCCACTTTTTATTTTTTAAAGGACCTAATCAAGAAATGAACATTTTAACAATTAAGTTTGCACACTATAGAACGATCAGTTGTAGAGGATATGGATCATCTGAGTGACAGTGTAGTGTATGAGACAGGTGGACCAAGACAGATCGAGTAGCTATTGAAATCTTTTCTATTGTGGGAAATCTAATCGTGATTGCTACACAGAAAAGCTGAATATGTGGACGGTCATCCCCATTTGTAACTTCTACTTGTTGCTACATGTTTAGCATAAAGTTCTTACTTCTCTTCCTGATGAAAAAGAGTACCGTAATCCTTGGGATTCATCCAACTAGTTAGCGCGCTCAATATCTAAACCATAAAAGTCCTAAGCACAAAAGTGCTTTTGCTTTGTTTATTTTCAAGTTTCTGTGGGCTGAGGATTAAAGTAAGATATATATATATATATAGGAAAATATAATGTGCGAACCAAATAATATATATATAATGTACATCGTTTTTCATCTTTAGAACTCCTATAATATATCCTCTACATTTCTGAATGAAAATAATCATAGCACTCAAAGCAAGAAAGTTGTATTATAAGTATAGCTTCTTCTGTGATTATTAAGGTTCTGCTTATGAAGCTGATTAGGATGATTGGCAGTAATCAAGAGAGATTACAACAAGCTAATATCATTTTAGTGGAGATAGTTCTGTATTCAAGGACTAACTTTTTTTTTTTTAGGAATGTATTCAAGAACTAACTTTGGAAAGAATAAAACGGAAATGTCTTTGATAATTAGGGATGAACGTACTTCTCTCTTGTAATAATTTCATCGAATAACATGTAATGAGTAGTTGTCAAAAAGATACCGAGCGCGCGACCAGATTTTTGCATGAGAAAGCTTCATATGTGTGTGAATTTGATTTATGGTGATTAATTTGTATCAGAATGTGTAATTAGGAGGTCATTATCCTTAATATATAGGCTAGCTGTACGTACTCGTAACAAAGAACTATGTTATTACCACATACCAAAAGAGGTCTACATATGTCTTTTGGATTCATAACATTACCACATGAAATCAATCATAAAAGTTCCTAATGCTGTTTTTTTTTTTTGATACGAAAGTTCATAATGCTGTTGATATGTCACATTTGTTTTTAAAAGCACTGTCCACTTTAGAATCATGAGATGACCTTGAAAGGGAATCATCAAATAGCTCATTTAATTGCAGAGTAGAATCAACCTTGACTAGCGCTTTTAATTATGATAAGCAGTCCAATAATGTATTAGCAAACTGCCAAAGATGTGTGAATTAGATCCATAATTAAACATGTAGTGCCTATTTCTTGATTAGAACTCTGAACAACCTCTAATTCTAGTCATTGTTTCCCCTAGTGTTTACCTTTTTACACTTTTGTCCGTATTATTCTAATTTCGACAACTTTATTCCGATACGTTTAAACGTTCTTGTCAATTTGATAGATGAAAATTTGTAAAGTGACAACAACAACACAACGATAATATGAAAATCAGATATAGCAGTACAATCATTTGAGTCTTGTGAATCAAGTTACAGGGCTATAAAATTGACAAGGTTGATGTTTTGGACCTGAAAAACAAAGTAACAGGGCTAAAATTACCAAAATGAAATTAATGGGACAAAAATCAACTATTGGTCCAAATACTAGGACCAAAATGTCATCTCTCAATCTTATTGGGCTGTTAAGACGTGGCCCATTAATTTGTTGCCTCCAAAATTGTATTGGGCCTGGACTTTGGCGGTCAATGTTTTAATACAACTGGGTATTCTGTTATTACAATTTTTTCTGTTCTCTTTTTTCTTTGCTCGTCGACTGAGCTCTGGAACTGATCATTTTCTCAGACTCTGCAACCTTGGAATATTCCGATGGCGAATGTCTCGGTTGCCGCGGAGTGGCAACTCCTCTACAACCGGTACTACCGTAAGCCCGAGGTCTATCGCATGAGCTGGAAGCACGTGGAGCTCAGCCGCAACAAGGTCGCCTGCGCCCCCTTCGGTGGCCCAATCGCCGTCATCCGCGACGACTCTAAGATCGTCCAGCTCCGCGGCGAATCCGCCCAACGCAAGCTCCGCATCTTCAATTCCTCGGGCCTACTACTCGGCGAGACGATATGGAAACACCCCGGCGGACGATTGATCGGCATGGCTTGGACCGACGACCAGACCCTTGTCTGCCTTGTCCAGGACGGCACCGTTTTCCGCTACACCATCCACGCTGAGATCATCGAGCCGAACATCTCCATGGGCAAGGAATGCTTCGAGCGGAACGTCGTGGACTGCGTCTTCTGGGGGAACGGCGTCGTTTGCATCACGGAGTCGAATCAGTTGTTTTGCATATCGGATTTCCAGAACCCGAACCCGGTTCAGCTGGCCGACCCGGGGATCGAGGACCCGCCGCATTGTATGGCCGTGATCGAGCCGCAGTACACTATGTCCGGCAATGTGGAGGTGTTGCTTGGGATTTCGGAGCCTTGGGTTTTGGCTGTGGAGGAAGACGGCGTACAGCAGTTGGGGGTTGACGTCTTACGTGGACCGCTGCAGAAGATGGCTGTTTCGCGCGACGGACAGTGGCTCGCTTCGTTCACCCACGACGGCCGCTTATTGGTTATGACTTCGAATCTGAATGACATCCTAATTGAGCAGGAATGCGAGGTTAGGTCTTTTCCAGTCTTCAATTATCATTCTTCAGTTTTCAATTTCGTTCTATGGAGGAATTAGACACATCTATTCTGCTTTGACCGAAATATTCTACTTGTTGCAGTAGTTTTGAAGCAATTTAGGTTTTGTATTGCATCTCAAGACATGAATTTGATATCTTTATACGAATGAACTCATCTTGGAGCACAGTTTATATCTTTCCAAGAAAAACAATTGCTTCATGCAGTGTCATTTATCTTCATGTTCATTAGCAGCAGCTTATAATGTGTACATTTATATTATCCACTGCAGTCGGCCCTTCCTCCAGAACAGCTAGCCTGGTGTGGAATGGACACAGTGTTGCTCTATTGGGATGATATACTTTTAATGATGGGTCCCAGAGGGGATCCAGTGCGCTACTTTTATGATGAACCAATCATTCTTATTCCCGAGTGTGATGGAGTGAGGATATTATCTAATTCAAGCATGGAGTTTCTTCAAAGGGTACCTGATTCTACTGAATCCATCTTTAAGATTGGAAGTACTTCGCCCGCAGCTTTGTTGTACGATGCTTTGGATCATTTTGACAGACGAAGTGCTAAGGTAGGAACTCTTTTCTTGTTTCTAATCACACATAAAGAGTTTATCTTCTTGAAATTATTGAGTCAAAATACAGTGGAGGGAACGCTCGCAAACTGTTTCTTGTGCCTTCTGGCACTTGATGAAAGGGTGTTGGTAATGCTAGAGGTCTAATTTCATGTTTTCACCAGGCAGATGAGAATTTGCGACTAATACGCCCATCCTTGTCTGAGGCTGTTGAAGCATGTATTGATGCTGCCGGTCATGAATTTGATCTCTTACGACAACAAACGCTACTAAGAGCTGCAAGCTATGGTCAAGCCTTTTGCAGGTTAGTTTTGCTTGATATTGCAGTAGAGTTTGATCATTCTGATCCTTTTTGTCTTAGTCTTCCTTTATTTGCTCCAGCCATGTGTGCTTAGGGTTAAGTTGGGTTAGAATGATTCTGGGTTTATTCTGAATTTTAAGCAGAATAAGGTGCGGATATTCTAATTAACTTCCAAGCCCTGATAAAGTGGAGGTCTTGCTAATAATTGCTATCTTGTCGACATTGTGCTTCATTGTTATATGGTTTCATGAGAACCTGGAACCTAGTTATAGATACTGAGTGAAACTTTTGCTATCTTTGTGTATAAAATAATGGAAGAAACTTGTGATATCCAAGTTTTCTGTCAAGTAAGAATGCTAAAAGAGATATAGGTTTTTCCCAATTCCCCAAGTATTTGGAATTTAAGGGTTTTGATGAGTTTGTGTTTCATCACTTTGAGGTCTTTTGGCACAATATGATTTCTATTATCTCCTTTTTGCCATATTTCACTCGCTGAATGTTCACAGTTGATAGTCCTTTTAATATCGATGATTTGTCCATAGGTAAATCTCCTTCAATCTCTTTTAGCTGCATAGATCTTAGTACATTATTTCTGATTTTTGCTCTCGGTAATGATATCCAGTTGGCTTTGGCAGCAATTTTCAACGTGATCATATTCACGAGATGTGTAAAACTTTGCGAGTATTAAATGCCGTGCGGCATCCTGATGTTGGAATGCCTCTTAGTATTCAACAATACAAGGTTTTTAAAGCTGACTTGTAATTTTTCATCTGCAATGCTAGATACACATGTAATTTCTTCTCATGATACTGTATGGTTATTGCCTTCAGTTGCTTACACCATCTGTTCTGATCGGTCGTTTGATCAATTCCTACAAACACCTTCTTGCACTACGGATATCAGAGTACCTTGGAATGAATCAAGTAAGGTTATTCTTTTCCATTTACATAGCTGATATTTGCTTTGCTCCTTTTTGTACTGGATCACAAATCTGACCATAATGGTTGAACTTGACTAAATTTGATAGACGGGAAGCCAACAATGCCGGAAAATGAAAATTTTGGAATGATGTACTATTGTGCATCTGTATGTTCATTCTTGTACTATATACTAGGCTACTTCAGAAAGCTCTATATAGTTTCTGCTTTCTTGAAAATTAGAATTAATCCACATATATCTCAACTTATCTCTTCTCTTAATGTCTTTTTACAGGAAATGGTGATAATGCACTGGACATGTTCGAAGATAACAGCTTCCCTGGCAATTCCTGATGCTACTCTCCTTGAAATCTTACTTGATAAGGTTGTGTGATTATCTCCATTTTATTACTATGTCGTGTTTTCTCATTCTATACGTGTAAACCAACCGTCTTAAATCTTTTTCTTTTATATTTTTCAGCTGAAACTATGCAAAGGAATATCCTATGCAGCAGTTGCTGCTCATGCAGATAAGAATGGCCGCCGGAAGTTAGCCGCTATGCTTGTTGAACATGAACCGCGGTCCTCCAAACAGGTTTGAATTGTGTTATTATTATTTTTTTTAAGATATTATTACCTGTTTTCCTATATTTATCTCTGAGGGGTAAACAAGAGCTGATGACTCGTATTATGAAAATGCGAAAGAAGTCCGTTATCTTGATTCTGATTCTTTGATTTCAGGTTCCTCTCTTGTTGAGCATAGGAGAAGAAGATACGGCTTTAATGAAGGCAATTGAAAGTGGTGATACAGACCTTGTTTATCTTGTTCTGTTTCATATCTGGCAAAAGGTAATATGTCTGGAAAACTCAACTGGTACTCCAATTTTTCTGTTACAAGTTTCCATATATTGGATCAAGATTAATTATTTGGGGAACAAAAAAATGCTTTCATTATGCAGAGAGAACCTTTGGATTTCTTCAAATTGATACAAGCTAGAACCCTGGCGCGCGATTTGTTTGTGATTTATGCACGGTAGGTATAGACACGCTAGCCAGATATATTTTTAAGTTGCATGTGTTTGTGCTACTGTCTATTTTCACATGCGTCACGAGCTTTTTCTGTTTCAGGTGCTATAAACATGAATTCTTGAAGGACTTCTTCCTATCAAATGGACAACTTCATGTAGGTTTCAATTGGCTTTTGGTTTTACAAGTATACATACGCATGCATGCATATGGACAATATACATTGTTTTATAGGAAGACAAAAGAAAGCATAAAGAAACCATAATTCATGGTATATAACATGCTTGCAATAATACATTCATATGTCCTGTAAAGAGTAGGAAACCATAAGTGAGTAGATGCTCATTAGTGAGTTTAGCGTTTATTGTTCAGGCTCTATGGGTTGTTGTTCTAATCTTAGGTGCTTTGGGTGAAACATCCGTTTCTCCAAAGCTGCCCTATCCTGTGGATCTCTTGTCCACTGTATTGTTTTCTCTTTATTATCTTTTTAATAAAGTTGGTATCTTCTCAAAAAAAAAAGAAGTAGGAAACCATAAGTTGGTCATCTATTGAAAATGTTATAATATGGAGAAGGGGTTAGCATAAAGTGAAGTGTGTTTTTCCTTGGAGCAACCAGTCCCTTGTGCTTCCACCCTTCTATTAAGATTTCTTTTTTATTTTACTTTCCACTGGTGCCGAACTAATAGACATGCCTTTACTTTTAAATTTTTAGGGGCCTGGTGCAAAAATGGTTCGGTGTTCACACATATTTTACTAGTCACCACAATTCATTACTATCATCAAACAGTAATCCCATGATCAAGTTCCTGAATTCCTATTTACATCTTTTATGGAAATTCATGTTTTGTAGGAGGTGGCTTTCCTTGTGTGGAAAGAATCTTGGGAACTCGGAAAAAATCCAATGGCAAGCAGAGGATCTCCCCTGCATGGTCCGCGCATTAAACTAATTGAGAAGACCAAGAATCTCTTTGAAAAAGCTAAGGATCCTAAGGATAAGGACTTTATCTTTGAATCAAAGGCTGCTGATGAGCATGCAAAATTGTTGAGGTTAGATTTGACTACTTTTGGTTAGCTGCACTGTTAATTGGATGGAATTTCTGAGACATGCCATTCATTTTGTTAACTAGGCTTCAAGGAATAGCATGTTATGGTGGTGTAGATAACAGTATTGTAACAATTGGTTCTAACTTCCTAGTAATCATCATATATAGTCTGACCATATGGGTCAGATTAGATGTTTTCCTATTTCTAATTAACAATGATAAATTTGTCTGTTACACATTCCCATATATAAGATGTAAAAAACTCATATATTGGTTTTCTGAATACTTTCTATTTCTACAGAATGCAGCATGATCTAGAAGTGTCGACAAAGCAGGCTATTTTTGTTGATTCTAGTATTAGTGATACAATTCGAACTTGTATTGTGCTGGGAAATCATAGAGCAGCAATGAAAGTGAAAACTGAATTCAAGGTCTGTGAAGTTACACTTATTCTACCAAGCCTGAAGCTTGTGCCTCCTTCCAAACCTTTTTTCTCGTTTGCCTCATTTCCATCTTTTGTTTTCTTTTTCTTTCCCTAAACAAGAAGTTAACCAACTCCTATTTGGTTTTTCACATCAGCTGCTATATAGTCCTTGATTGCTCTATTGTGAACTTGTCTCAGGTTTCTGAGAAGAGATGGTATTGGCTAAAAGTTTTTGCTCTGGCTACAGTCCGAGATTGGGATGCCCTGGAGAAGTTCTCAAAAGAAAAGAGACCACCAATTGGTAAGGCCTTCATTTAATTGTGGAAAGCAATCACATTTTTGTTACATTCAGCATTAAAGATTGAAACAAGGAAGATATAAACAACATTCGGACATTATTTTCTTTTTGTTCTTTTTGGGGACATGTCATGGCAGGCTTGCAGCCATACTAAGTAGATACCTGGTTTGTTTTCTCTTCTGATAGGTTATAGGCCATTTGTTGAGGCATGCATTGAAGCAGATGAAAGAGGGGAAGCCTTGAAATATATCCCAAAACTCACGGATCCTCGAGAAAGAGCAGAGGTAACTTGCACCTTCTGATTTACGTGAAACATATTTATATGCTGTTGGGCTTGTGCTTCTTGCATTTAGAGTGCATTTTGTTCTATCAAATATCTTCTATTAATTGTGGTCGGGATAGCAGTCTAGGATATTATGTTTTCTTCTTGTGCCAGTTGAATTGTGTTCAGAAGCATCAAAAGTTCAAAAGTGGTTCATTAGTAATAGTAGCTTTGCTGACATGAATGTCGGTAGTGCCTTGCAAATTAGCAATTGTTCAAATCTTCTTAGCACTTCACCTCCCTTCGATTGACTCCGTTCTTTAATTATTGTAGTCTTATGGTCGGATTGGCATGGCCAAGGAAGCTGCTGATGCTGCCTCTCAGGCAAAAGATGGGGAATTGCTTGGTCGACTAAAATTGACGTTTTCACAAAATCCGGCAGCTTCATCAATTTTTGATACTCTTCGAGATAGATTGGGTGTTTCATAGTTTTCCTTTCTCCATCTTTTTGTTTTTTAAATGTGTATTGTGTTCATATACGGTACATTGTACATGGCATGATGAGTGTAAAGGCTAAACAGATGCGTTCTTGTATTCGTGTGAGTATGTATCTCGACTCTAAAGCTTGCTGTTGCAAAAGCCATTCTGGAAATGGGTATCGCCATTCTGGAAATGGGTATCTGGGTTGCTTAAACCTTCTCTTATCGGATTTGTTATAACTTTTTAATAGTTTATGTTCTAAAGGGAAATAGCTTTGACAAATTCAATTTCCTCAAGCGTCCAATATATATATCACGTACTAGTTTATTACAATATATTTCAGATCGATGCCTGATCATAACATAGGAAGTATTTTAAGTTTACAATTGAAACATTTAGAACCACAACTCATTTCGGAGTACAAGCATATTCAATCATGAAAATCAGCTTGGAGTAACCTCACAACAGATCACAGAGTTTATTCAGTCGCCTTCAATTCAATGATGCATAGTCTGAATTCTCATATTTGCCATCCCACCTGCAATTTGTTAAATAAGAAACATTGGAGGCTTATTTTCTCAGCCATAATCGGCACACACACTCGCTCTAATAAGAAATTATGAGGCAGCTGGTACCTGAGTTCTTCCTTTTCTTCAATCTTGAGC
Source organism: Rubus idaeus (assembly GCA_030142095.1). Lineage (NCBI taxonomy): Eukaryota > Viridiplantae > Streptophyta > Magnoliopsida > Rosales > Rosaceae > Rubus > Rubus idaeus. The sequence continues at coordinate 35,033,918 of CM057970.1, forward strand.
TCTAAATCTTCTGTGAACGGCTCAAAAACAAGGTCTATCTTCTCATCATCCACATTGTCAAGGGTGGGTGGATTCCACTAGAGATACAACATTTAGAAATTAAGAAATTAAAAGGAGAAGAAGAACAAGAACAATTGTACAAAAGTAGATTACCTTAGGAGCGTTATCTTTGTCAATAGTGAGAGCTCTTATACCCTTTTCATCAAAATAGAAGATCATTACACTTCAGAACTAGGAAGCAAGATTGGATTTTCAACAATGGGAATGTGAAAATGTCTATTGTTATATGTTCCTGTTAGAAATAACATTATACAACACTTGATTACCTCATATACATCCTCAGATATGGTGCTTCTTAATATATTGATTGTGAGTCGAAATTCCTTCTTCAGAGATTCGGCCAAGGTTTGTTTCCTGCCTTCGCGAATCTGAAGAATAAGAAAGGCAGAATCAACTTAAGCATGGCATCCATATCTTTAAAGGAGAAGAAATTCTAGGTGGCTTGCAGAGACACAGACCATAAATTGATAATGGCATCTTTAAAGTATAAATCTCATATACATTTCCGGCTTCCATTAACTAAACCAGAACTAGCAATCATTACCATATGGCCACTTCCTTTAACGACCGGGAATTATAACCAAATATGCATCTGATCAAACTCTAAGAAACCATACCGATCTTAGTGTTATTGTCAATCCTGTAGGTGATGATCTTTTTAAGCCTTTAAGAACTGGACCTATCCATCCATTTCCTTCTTTCTTTGCCTCGGCTTCCTGTAAAACAAACACACATTTATAGAAGTTGTACCTGAGAAAATACCTGAATCTGCATTTCTATGATGAAATTCTTCATCAATCTGTGAAATCAGAAATAGGGAAAAGGAACTTACAAATGAGTTTATAATCTCAGCCACAGTATCTTTGGAGAAGCACTCATCAATTATTGACTGCCTGAAATATGAGGATAGCTTAAAGATATGATATATGAAGTCTTGGATCAAAGTGGAATTGGCAATTAAACACCAGTAACTAAGGTTTATTACTTGTTTAAGACACTTTCTTCATCAGGCTGAACTTTCACAGAGAACTCTTCAATTGCAGCCTTGACTGCATTAGCATCTCCTGAGTTTAAGCTTATCAAACGCTTCTGTACATCAGACAGTCTCTGATGTACAAAAAAAATGAAAGCTTAATTTAGAGGTAACAATAAAAAGAAATCATATTAAGGGAACATATAACAATGACTTTAAAATCAAAGTGTTCAATGCAGTCTTTTAGATTTCAGATAGTTCTATGAACAGGATAATAAGACTCGAAGACTTGGCTTCAATGGGAAGAAAATTATAATGAAGAATGAGAAAATCACCTCGAGAGGGACAAAATGTGTTGCCAATCCAGCTGCAACCAATTCCTTACCATTCAGTCTTGCTCCGGTTAAGGCCAAGTATTCACCTGCACATCAACAAGTTACTATTCGATCAGTCTTGCTTCTGTTAAGGCCAAGAAAAATCTTTTCCATTATATTGCGATGCTTACCGAGATGCCCGGGAAGATGGGAAAGCATATATGAGAAACCACAATCAGTATGAAAGCCAATGCTAGCTTCTGGAGTGGAAAAAACCTATTAAAGCGTTCATGAAATGTACCACAAAAAAAACTGATGTCACTGTGCAGAACTAGTTATCAAGGTTGTAAGAAACAAAGAGACTATATTTATACTCACAGTTTTCTCTGTCACTACGGAGAACTTCATTGGAACCATTAGAGAGGCACCTCCACCCATTGAAATTCCATGGACCAGAGCAACCTATTGATATTAACATCAATTCTCGAGTGAAACCCTTTAATAATAACATAAACTGCATGGCACACTATTTCCCTCATAATCAATCAGAGTTTCAAAGAATTTACCTGGGTTTTCTTGTAAGTATGAATGTGGTAGCAAAGCCAATACATTCGGTAGACTACTTCAAGGCATGAATCCTCTGTCAAAGACCCAAAAGCAACTGATGAGCAACTTCACTTTCTATTTACATTTTAGATAATGCAAAGCCTACAAGGAAATGGAAACATAAAGATTTTCCAGGAGAGAATATTTACTTGATTTCCTGCCATCATAAAACATTTTCAAGTCCCCACCGGCTGAAAAGGCTCGGCCTGATCCCTAAACAAGAACAGTGTGTGATAATGTCATTTCAAACAAAATGTTTGAATTGTATCAAATTATAAAATGATAGATTGAAGCAAGATAATCAATGGTAGTCCAGGATTTCATGAAGCATTAGAGCTAACCTTGATGATAACAAGTTCAGCCTTATCATCCTTCTCCCACTTTTCCAAGTTTTCGGCTAGCAAAGAAACCTGAAAGCAGTAAGAAAACAGAAATTTCAAAAAATGATATCAGTAATTCATACTAAACTGCAAACATGGACATGTCAAGATTGTTGAGCATACCATATTTGATGAGATGACATTCAATTGACGAGGCCTGTTCAATGTGATCAACCTCACATGGTCTATTTCTTCTCCAAGAAGAACCTAACAGATTAGTCACATAAACACCCATGTAATTATCAACCGGCAGTTATTGTGTTCCGGACAAAAAAAAAACACACCAAAGAAAGATTCATCCAATTAGAAATGCAGGAGATTGATTACCAGTTCATCTGAAGTTACAACTTCTTGTGCCATTAAAATGATTAATTAACTAGTGGGTTTAAATCCAACAGGCTGCACAAATAAATAAAGACAAAGATAAGAAGGTCAATAAGGAATAGATGGATTGCTTGAGCAATGAACTGGACCAACCGCCCAGAAGCTATTTCATTCAAGTAAATGATCAAGAAAGATACAGTACTCTAAAGAAGAATTGAGAACTTACATCAACTGTGAAGCTCTTTGATCAAAAATGCAGCGAACAAAGTCGATTTGTGAAAACTGAAGAGAGTGATGGGGCGGGTTCCTTTACCTTGTTTGGTAGAGAACTAGAGGTAGAGAACTAGAGATATATCATATGTAAACGTCTTGGTTCATCTACCTACCACCTCCAACAGTCCAACTACACCCATGATTTTGAGAATATGTGGATTTAAGTGTTGAAGTAGCTACGGGCGTGATTGCCACCAACCCCCAACACAAATCTTTATACAAATGTTTCTTCTTTTTTCCCCTTTCGGCTTCTTGAAGTCTTTCTAAAATCGTAATAGAAATCATGAACTGAAGGTCCTTTTTCTTTTGGACAACTACCAAGGATTTGTCTAGTAAAAACATAGTTTGCTGAAGCGGCCACTTCAACTAAGATTTTGCTCATCATTTACTGGGTAATCATTAGCAAGTCGCTGCACCAGTACATTTATTTGAACTTTTAATACTTAGAGATCGAATGGAGATCAGGTTAATCACGGATCAAATGAAGAATTGTTCTAAAGACTAAAACCAGGATAGCCCGCAAAATAAAATCCAAATCACAAAGGAAGATGCATAACCAACAAATATAATCCAAGGAAAAGCATAAAACAAAGTACCAAACTCATTATCTTATAAAGCCACATAATCGTCAAAACACTCTAGATAATAAAAAACAGATGTTCATACTCCCAACAAAACAAAAATTCAGAAATATTTGGATCAACATTCCTAGGTTCATCTAGTTTAGCTAATTAAAGCACAACGCTTCCGATGAAGGGAAAGACAGCAGACGAGGTGGCAGGATTACATAAAGATGTTGGGCCTGGATGCCTTGTAAGTCGTCTTGAGCTTCCTAGATGGGGGCCTAATCTTCCTCAGCACCAATGGAAACTTGATCTTGGAGTTATGGAACTGCTTGGTGCTCTCCCTCTTGCAGAGTTTTGCTGGGATGGTTGCTGTCTTGATAATTTGGATGCAAGGAGACCTCACCCTGTGACGAGATGCCATCTCAGTGTACATGTCTTCTACAGCACCATTCAGAGTTGTGTTTCTGTACTCCTTGTACATGTTGTGATAACCAGTCCTACTCTGGTATCGCAGCCAGATTCCATAGTTGTTGATCGTAGTTGGATTTTTCTCAAAAATCTGCAAGCAGAAACTCAACATCAGAATTATTTTCAAAAACGGCACATCCAATTTGAAAAGCTAATACCATTGAGTTTAATGTCTTGTAAACTTCTTAATTTCATAATTTATAAACCTCCTAGGGATTCTTAACACCCATCAATAGACAAAAGTATATGAACACAAGACCCTAATGAAGAAGTCCAGAGCATGTGAGCTTAAACTATAACTTTGCACTTAAATAAACAAGGAGTCAATGAAACAGAAAAACCTGAACTCTTAACTTTAAATCTAACCAACATTCTTATACTTTTTCAAATCTGAATCTAGGCTCAGATATGTGGATAAAGCCTATTCCCAGACCACAAAAGGTCTCATAACGAGCTGGGATTCACATCTATCAATCTATCATCATTGCAGTACCACAATAGACATCCTCATAAAGTAGGCTCACATTCAACTCAATTCTTGGTAAGCACAAAACTATAACATACTGTTTTTCTTTAATCTGAATCTGGGCTCAGATACAATGTGGATAAAGTCTATTCCAAGACCACAACAGGTCTCATAATGAGCTGGGATTCACATCTATCATCATTGCAATAACATAAGGAAAAAAAACATAATTATACAAAGAGCTCACAGAGCCTCACACGCAATTTAGTTCTTCATAAACATTAACCAAACCCTAAACTTCGTATGCAAAACTATAATCCATAACTTTCTTGTTCATAATGAATCGGGGCTCAGATATATGTGGATAAAGTCTATTCCCGGACCACAAAAGGTCTCATAATGAGCTGGGATTCACATCTATCATCACTGCAATAACAAATTGTTGTTTATTATTATAAATGGGCTCACACTCACTATAGTTCTTGGCAAGAATAACCTAAACCTGGTATTAATTTTAAACATGGATAATAAGAAACCAATCCACAATTGGTAAAATAACAGATTCATGTTAGCTCAAAGAGTAAGAAAGATATTGACAGAAATGTAAGATGAATACCTCATTGATGGCCAAAATTTGTCCATTGCTTTTCTTCACTTTCTTCAGCTTCCTCAAAAAGTACCTACGTAAAAGTTCAACAGAACAAAGAACCATGTCTAAATAAGATCCCAAAATCCATATCCAGATATTGAAATACTTGTGACAACTGAAACACGATAAACAGATCACATCACCAAATCTACATTGATAAACTTCATTGATGGCCAAATCTACACAATGAACTTCAACTTCATACTTAATCTACATTGATATACGACGTTCAGAAATCCAAAAACAAACAGAAAGTCTAAACCTTACGGATTAGCCACACAGTCAAATGATGGCTTAGTTTATATTGGGCCCTATCCACTATTCATTAGGAATCAAATGCTTACCAGAACTTGGATTTGGCACGGACCTCATTGGTGTGCCAGAGCTTCATGCGGAAGATCTTGGGATGCTCATCTTTCTCAGTTGGGAGAGCTCTCCCCACCACCTGGTATTGATGATACTGTTTCCACAAAAACAAAGACCCACAATTCAAAAACTCTCAAAACCCAGATTTCATAACCCAAAAAGCTAAAGACTTCAAAGTAAAATCACAGAACATGCATGAAAAAAAAATGATGAAATGGAAGATTAAGCATTTAAAGTGTTGTGGGAGAACAAGAATCAAGTATGAAAAATGGGTTGTTGAAGCTGAATCAAGAGATTTAGAGGTCTCTCACCCTGAAAGGAGCCATTTGAGATTTTGGGAGAGAAGCCGCGGCTGTGACTGCTGAGATGAGAGTGCTGCTGTCTCCTAAAACGCTTTCCCTTCAACAACTAATAACAAGTGAAGGTCAAAAACCCTAGCTCCTCGATTCGATATCTGGGCATAGAGACAAGGCCCACTATATTCTTTTATGTCAAAAACAACATTACGTAGAATGAGGCCCACTATTTGCCTAGCCCAAGTTTTTTTTCTTTTTGGGTGGAACTGTGGAACTAGTGATATCATAACATGGGACTTCTAAATGCACCCAACCCATTCATTAAGTTCTTAATTTCCAATTTTTTTCCCTCATTGGTAATGATTTTTAGAGTTCTATTTTCATGTAGAGCTCACATTTTAGTATATGAGTATTAAAATATTACAATTTAGACCGTAACGTTTGTGTAACGCTACAGTATTTAGTCAAATTTTTGGTTTGTTATGTACGTGATATTAATAGGTTTCACGTATACCATGAACGGTAGCATCTACATAAAGTCAAAACGAAACGAAATAGATGAAGACAAAAAAGTGACCGGAGGCTAACATTGCAATACAAATACACATATAGAGTGTAATTTGTATTGTTTTAAATAGCATGTATAAAAAATTTAAAAAATCACTGTTGTAATTATGAAACTATGAATTCAAACTCAAGATCTTTACGTACAGATTTAGATGTTTTCAATTTCCAGAGCTAAGAACCACACGAATTGATTAAAGACTCAAGAAAGTTCCAACTTGGCACCAAAATATGGAGTTGCCTTAAGCCACCCTACTTCCTTGACTAGTTCGGATATGAAATTGTGATTGATAGAGAAAACTAATGAGCACACATGACACATCCCAGCAATTGCATGTGAATTGAAGAAGCCCTTGACTGCAGGTCGTCCAAGATTGAAATGGTTAGTATAAATTATAGAATGGTCTCCTCCTATGTCGTTCCTATCAGACCCAGAAAGAATCCCCCACTTGCACCAAATGATGTAATTGTTGCTGATGAGAAAATTCAATCCCATTATGATTTATGATTTATGAGTTGATGAATATATCTATCAACCTAATTAATCAGATTATTTGCAAGAAGGACCCAGGTCCTAAACAATGACTTGCATTAAAATGTGGTAGAGATGAATGAAAATGCATCAGCATTGCTGGTTTAAAGTGGGAACACCTACAGTACGCCTTTCGGAGACAATCATGACTGTATAACTTTCTATGTGGAATCCGTACATTTCTTCCACTGCAAGAAATTTCAACTATGGCGGTTCTCAGGATCTCAGTTTGAACATTCTATTCTTAATTTGCACTAATTTCTTTTGTCAGAAATGTGCGTCTACTGAAAGGAAAGCCAAAGATCGATGTAACATTCAATTCAGAACCCATAAACACATCCACAACAAATACCTTTCCAAGCAAGGCTAGGATTTTAATATGTACTTAGAATCCTTTGTTTGGATTTATGCTCGGATCTCTTTGAGTTTTAGTTCAAGTCGTGTATTATATGTTCAAGAATGAATGAGCAAAGAAAAAATAAATTCATAACTTACACTTATCGAATCTGTTCATAACATTTTTTGAAAGTCTTCCAGGTCATAATCTTTGTATTTGTAATATACGGCTACAATTGATGCAATTTAATCCTCTTACATAAAATCCAAGCGACGTATTTAGGAGTATTCTTAGGAGGCTTATCTGCATACCTTTGAATTGAGTTGCATCGTACTTGCATTATCAACTGTATATGTTGAACTTGAAAGAGTAGCTAGTCACGGTTGACTAATTCTTTGTTTTGTAATACCAAAAGTTTTGCATACCTAACAATTGACCAGTTTTTATTTTTTTATATTCAATATTCAATTTCAGGACAACGACCTCCATACAAAATAATAGTCCCAACTGTGATACGCAATGGGATAAACAATAATATTGAAGATAATATAGATTAGTAGGGACAAGAAAGATTCATAATTCACATAGCAAACTGATACACAGAATAGGTCTTCCAAACTGAAGAATCTGTGGAACAATAAATCAGGGGTCTCATACCAGCTGTTTCAGTAAAACTCTGGTCTTAATACATGGAATTAATAAAATCATGACCCTAAATCAATGAAAAGAAGCAGCTTAAAAAGTGTACAAAATGCTTTGATACTTCTTGTTTGAGTACAGCTTATGACCCTGTCTAGATAATTAGCTATATGTAATCACTTGAACTTCAAAAGAGAGAAAGAAGAAAGAAAAAAACAATGAATCTAATTTCTTCTGTGTATGTTACCTCTGATCCTTTTCAATAAGAGGAAAAAAAAAACTAAAAAGAAAAAAAAAATGTCCCTCCCAGACTACCCATGTTTACAAATTTTCTGCACCTTCTAGCAAAGATTGTTAAACATCAGTACATTTCATTGGTGCATATCCCAGCCTAGATTTCTTTGTGTCATAGAGGATATGAAAATTCTGCTGCTGATAGTTACCAATAATTGAAAGAGCAGACTTAGGAGTCCCCAAAATAGCCAAGCACACAACCTCTTGCGGTTCGATTTGGATGAAGTAGTTCTCAACTGGGAAATCCCAAACAGCTCCATCTGCAAACACAATTGCAAATTCTGGTAGCTCCAATTTCTCAACTCCAGACACATTGTAACAAGGGTCCAAAATAGGAAAGTCCTTCACTACCGGATACCCTTTAACCTTTTTCGCAAATGCCTCCTTGATAATCTCGTAAGCAGGATCTGCGAAATAGCTCAATGTAGTACCTGAATCGATGATTGTACCTCCAGCCCCTTCCGAAGACAAATTCCAAGTCTCCTCTGGTATGGCTACCACTTCTCCTCCGACTAGGATAGATTTGATCTGGACATAGTAAAATGTATCAACAGGGTTATCTTTCCCAGCAACCAAGGATGTGTAGCTCAATTTCGGGTGGCTCAATAAGGCCTTGTCCTCCCCAAATATCAACTTGCTGCTAACATTTGTATCGCTATTTCTATCCACAAGACAATACGAAAAAGAATGACCATAAAGTGATTGAAGCTGAGAAGCAAAAGAGAGAGGCCCTCTCCCAAGTCCTAACAATCCTGCAGCCCCATGGAACAAGCCTCTATTCCAATGGCCACAACCAAACATCACATTCCCAACTTTTCGATATTCTGCCTTCCCAGTTGGTGATGTAAGATTAACAGTAAAAGTCTCAAGAGCAAAATCCCCGGTTGTATTAGAACTATCCCCATACCAATAGAAATAAGGGCATGTTTGATTCTCAGCCTTGCAAGGCTGAGGAGGGTCAGGAGATGAAACCAACTGACACCTCTGATCATGGCAGCCTATGTTGCTAAATGAAGTTGAGTCTTTCGGATCATAAAGTGGTCCGTTTTGCTCAAAACAATCATAACAAGGTACACATTGAATCCAATTGAGGTCACTACCAGTATCAAGTATCAGAGAGAAGTGTTTAGGAGGTGTACCGATAAAAACATCCATGAAGTACTCTCCAGAGCCGAGACTCACCCCGGACTTCAACGTCGCCTCCAGCTGGCCCGAAAGCTCGCTGGCGCTGGCATAGGACTCCGGTGAGGCTGCCGGAGCAATAACAACCGCCTTTGTGGGGACCTTCTTGTCTTTGTGGAGCCTTGAAATGGTGTTTTGGTTCTTCTTCTCGAGAATTCTGGTGTGGAGGGTTTGAATTCTGGTCAAGTCTTTGATTGTGGACTCGAAAACAGAATTCTTTTTGTGCCTCAAGTGGAGCTTCACAGATTGCTCATGGGGACCAGCTACTTCATCTTCTTCTTCATCAGATTCTTCATTGGATGCTGATTCCATGGTTGTTGACTCTGATTTGCCAAAGCTACAGCCGGTGTGGGATGAAGAGGAGACAGCATTGAAGCTCATGTGCTCCGGAAACTCGATGCCGGCGAGAGTGGAGCCATTGGGGTTGTGATTGTTGTGGTTGTGAATCCGGGCAAGAGATACAAATGCGCTTGTGAAGATCAGAAGCAGAACCAGTGCCAGAGAGGCCTTGACAAACATAGTGAATATGATTTTCTCTTCTTGTTTGTTTACTGGGGAAAAAATCCTACATGAAACCCAGAAAGAATGAATCTTTGACTGAAATTTCAAGGCTTTGTTGAGCAAACCAGAAAGAAGTGCCAAATGGGTAAACCCCAGAAAACAGAAATGAATGAAAACAAAGCAGGACTTGTAATTAAAGCACAGGAAACAACAAAAACCCAGAAACTGAGACTTGAATAAGAGCTCAGAAATGGACAGAGAACACAGTTATTGAGGTGACAATTAAATGTGTTTATATGGGAGATGAGCACATATTTATTGAAGAGAGAAAAGGCGGAGAAAGAAAGAAAGAGGCAAGTCTGGGTTGGGATCATGGGATGGGAGGTAGTAGTAGTAGTAGTCTATTGTGAGTCATTTGTGTTCAGAATCAATGTCAAAGACTTTGAATCAAAAGAGGGTGGTGTGTTGAATACGCGGTTTCGATAAGAAATTGTTTTATATTTTTATTTACGTTATGGTTTTTCTTGTGCTAGTGCTTACCTGGTCTTCTTCATCTTCTGCTTCTTCCTCTCTCTTTCTTTCTTTGCTTTGCTTCATTGATCCCACGCCATAGTAGACAATTACTGTTATAATTACAGCTACACGAGCCTGCCACTCACTGTTCTCTCTCAAAGTCTCAAATACTTTTCACTGTTTTTCACTTTTTATTCTTTAGTTTTATAATTTTATTGGTAAAAGTCCATGGTCCTGGTTTGGTTTTGACTTCAAAATTGGTTGTAAGCGTTTAGCTTCAGTCTGTGTTCAAGATCAAACCTCAAAAAAATTTCTTAACAAAACATTAGATTGTTTTTCTTTGTCGGGACCAAATTAACTAAATTGCGAAACGCAATGAAAATGTAGAAAATTTGACTAGAAATTTTATTAAAGGCTTGAGAATACGTATTGAAATTTTATTTTTATGTTTGAAGTTGACAAAATAACATACCTCATGGTAAATGAATACCGAAACGAGAGAACTCAAAACTCTCTTTCAAGGTAAGTGCACCAACTAAAACGGAGGCTCAAGAGGATGAAAATGTGAATGCTGCCCACTCAATTTGTTTTGATATATACTTTTTTCTTAAAACAAAAATGGGTATACTTACTGAAGCCATTGAATGCTACCCACCCAAGAGCATGTATCCTATTAGAATTGAAAGTTTATACACATAACTTCAAGAGATTAAAGTGAGTGAGCTGCACTTACACATGTTGAGTGTTAAAAGATAAACCATAAACTTAGTTTTGCATAAATTTTATATGGACTAATTACTTAGATGGCTGAGAACTTTTGCCTTCTTTATTTTAATCATTATTTTTTTTTAAGGTGAGGGGGAATATGGCTTCAAAGTTCGAAATTTGTGGGGTGGGGGATAAGTGAAGTCAAAACTTTTCCCTTTTTTTCTTCTTGGCTTTCTAGCTCAACCTTAAATGTTGAACAAAATTAGGCAGTACGCAGAATCATTTCGATAAGATAATTATGAATTTATGATCTTTCAATCATGCAAGATGCTCAATATAGTCAATTAAGACTTTTTTTAAGGGCTGCTGCAAAACACGAGTATTAAGTATTTATTTTTATATGGATCTGATTTTTTTTTTCTTGTCTTAGTAAGCTAGTAATCAATAAATTAGGGTTTATAACTCATGAGGTTTGGTTCAGTGGAGCCGTTGAGTCATACAAATTGGGCAAACGCTATAGTGATACTCCTAGCTACGTAGTAAGGAGGTCGCTAGTTCGATCATCTGCTTGTGAAAAACATCTCATAGGGAGGGCCTTCTTGGCACCCGGACCGGAGTAGTAGTCTCACCCAATCACCATTTTTCTCACCAAAAATAAACTAGGGTTTATATATCAACCCGTCAAAACTGATCTATAATGTAGCTAGTCATTTCTTTTGGTCATATTATTGACCAATTGTGATGTACGTACGTTTAAGGGCATGAATATGGAAGCAATTAATCTATTACAACATGACGGTATTTTAAAGAGAATAGACAGCAAATTAAAAGCCTAAAAGACGTACTAAACCCAAAGAATCTAGGTCATAAAACCATTTATGGGGTTGAAGCGATTATATGGAAATTAAAAGTGAAAGCGATTATAAGCTTATAATAAACTATATGATAGACGACCGTTGTATTTTGTAGAAATTGTTTCAAAAAGTTTAAAAATGTTAGTCTTACAGACTTATTGTCACATATTAAAATTGTAGAAGTTAAACATATTTTTTCAAGAAGCTAATTTATTGACTGACGCATTAATTATTCTCAACCCCTTTTATTGGGCATCACCTAACTTGGAACACAAGTTACTTGTCTTCTTTTTCACATAAATGTCAATTTGTAAAGGTATGTTTTCAAAGGAAATATTGTCATATTTGATTGCGAATGTAATCTACGAAAATGAAAAATATGTGGACCAAATACCTAACTAATTAAATACGAGAGAATGTCATTAATTTGTTTGGAATGTTGAACAAGCTAGACACCTAGAAATATGAACGCACAAACACAAAAAGATTACATGCCGTTGCCGCCATAATCATCTTTTAGTACTATAACATATAATATATATTAATATATATATATATATATATATATGTGTGGATGTAATCAAAAATTTCATATAGGATTGGATTTTGCAGTTGGACCATTTTGGATTTTGAAGTAAAATTGACTCCAAAAGCTAACACCAATATAAAAAAACTTATAAACAAGGCTTTGAAATGGGGAAAATATCAACCCTAGGTACGTATTTAATCAATTTTTCCCACATTGTGTGCCATCGTGTCTGTGTTTAATTTGTCTCTACTCCCATGTGGTGATGACTTTGAAATATTGAGTTTACACGACCCTTTATCTCCAACTCCAAGTTTTTGAATAAGTTTTTATTGTATATATAGTAGCTAGTAAAAAAGTCTTGGTATTTCTTCAAAGAGAAATTTGCCATTCAATTCTTATATATAAATGTTGCGTTTGGATTGATGCAAATGAATGATTAAAATGGAATTGAAACACCGGAATGTTCAACCAAAAAATGTATGGTCACTCATCCTTGAATTTGGTATCAAGGGCTGGGATTAAATAAAGCATCTGAGCCATCATGTGGTTTAAGCTGGTCAAATCTCAAAGCTAGCTTAAGGAGAATGTTTTGTGGCAATAGTTTCAACAATCACTGCTATGTTCGAATCCAAAACTTCTTCATTTGGAACGTATTTATATAATTCCTGAAAACGTTTATCGAAAAGTAGTTCAAATAAAATAAATAAAGTACTATATATTTTTCATGTGTATAAGACTTGAGGTGTAAATTGTCGGGAATAAAAAAACTTGGTGGTGTATGAGTGTATCATATATTAAAATCTAAAAAACACTAGAGCTCCAAAAGCTTTGATTATTAAATTGATTGCATGAAATACCCATTTTCCATGTTTTCATCTCACCTTGTACATATATAAGTGTAATTTTCTAGAGCCAATTACCCATAAGGCCAATTTGGGTGACAATATTCTTCAAAAGGCCACAATAGCTTTGTTTTCCAAATAAGGCCACTCAGTAGCTTTAACTCTTTCTATCTGACATTATTTTTTTTCAAAATTACGATTCATGCCACTGACGTTTTATTGTCGTTGGACAGTAGCTTTATTGTCGTTGCACAGTAGCTTTATTGTCGTTGCACAGTAGCTTTATTGTCGTTGCACAGTAGCTTTATTGTCGTTAGACAGTAGCTTTATTATTTTTGGATAGTAGTGTTCTTTAACGTTAGTTTTAGTATGCTTTGACAGTAGCTTTATTGTCGTTGGACAGTATCTTTATTGTCTTTGGACAGTAGCTTTATTGTCGTTGGACAGTAGTTTTATTGTCGTTGGACAGTAGCTTTAGTGTGCTTTGACAATAGCTTTATTGTTGTTTTCGTATGTAGTGGCATTTTTGTAAATAATAGCAAAAAAAAATGCGGTGGCATTTTTGTAAATATTGATGCGGTGGCATTTTTGTAAATATTGGTGACCTTATTTGGGTAAAAAATATATGGTGGTTTTTTGAATCATGAGGCCACCCAAAATGGCCTTTTGTATAATTTGTTAAATTTTCTATTATGTATGAAAAAGCTTGACATATTATGTTGTAGATTATCACTCAAGATTATTGAATATAGATACGTAATCGCTTCCAAATATGGATAATAAGCAAACGTAACATATAAGTGTGCCTTGTATCCAATATATGGTAACTCCATTTGAATGCAAATGAAGTTGTTCTCCTATTCATCACGTACTTCTTTGTTTGTGAGTATTAGAGATTGTATTCATAATGTACTCTCCTTTGATAACACATTTTGTAAAAGATGATCCATTTGGTAATGTACTCCACTTAGAATGCTTTGAATTTGTTCTTATATTCCTATTCACCACTCCATTAGAGGTTTTGTACTCATAACTATGCTTTAGCATGACAATTTTCTTTCCCTAGAAATATTGTTATCTCAAAACAAAGATGGAAATGTGGGAAAGTGTTTTTGTTTGACACACAATAAATTAAGTAGGTGGTCATATATGCGGCAGTCCCAACACGGAATCAAGTGTTTTAGGTTTGCACAAAATCTCAAAGAGTTTATGTTTATCAACATATATTAACCAAAATCAAGCATTTGGATATTGGAGTACGTAAAAGATTACAAAGATCTTGAACCTTGGGAATTTTAATGAGAGTTTCAATTGCCATATCTGTCTTCTAGCATTTGGATATGAATCAAAATGCCACCACATTCTTCCTATCTCTTCAATTGTCGGCATGTGAAAAACTATGCTTGGACTTTTTTTTTTGCTTCAAAAACTATGCTTGGACTTTTAAAATTGCTGCTTTCATTTTTTCAACTATTTCTAATCCTATTTCAAAGTATATAGGTTACGTAATGGAATCCCTATGGTAGTATTGGATGCAGAAAAAAAAAACCTAGGTCAATTTTCTAACCAACTAACAATTTAGAGCATTGCGATCAAGCGAGACAATGAGTTACTTTATTACATTCACGAGGCCTAAAACAAAATTCTTTAACACTCATTTTAACTTTGAGAAGCATTTCGGTCATTAAATAAGATTTGAGCGGATGAGAGGTATTATCGGTAAAGCTGAAAAACGATAGCAAGTACTTAGAATGATCTTTTAAAATTAAGGCAAATTTTGTATGTAGGCGTATGTCTCCAATAAGGACAATATTTCACATGAAATGACTAAAATGAGCTTATATTTACCCATAATTATATTAATATCTAATTTAATGCTTTCATATGTATCATGCGCTTATGACACGAGAACATTTGAATAAAAATGGGTCTTGTTATGGTTTAGCACGTTTTGACGTGTTGAGGAGCACCTCAGCATGTCTCTTGGTGAACTGTAGTTTTTCTTTTTTGAAATTTTCCTGTGCCAATCTCATCATTTGTAGAGCATGATGTTTAGAAAATGTTCCGATCGGCGGAACTCGAAAAGTGAGAGCTGATTTGTTTTTTTCATGAATTTTATAGTTTTTCTACTTTGAAAAATCGTAAAAAAAAACATGGGTCGAGTTTTTTGAGTTCTTTCGGTTGGAACACCATCTAAAAATTATGTTTTATCAATGGTAAGATTATAGCATGAGAAAATTTCAAAAAGAAATGGGCTTGACATGATTTAGCGCGTTTAGAAGGAGAAATTTTGATAAATACCCCGTTTTGAGGCTCTGAGTTGAAATCTACCCATATTTTTGCAACTCTTTGAAAAATACCCACATCACTGCAGAAAAGTCTAATCTACCCTTAATTTTTTTTTTCTGTTGCTTTGCTTCTTCTCTTCTCCTTTTCATCTTCTCTCTCCTCTATTCCGTGAATCCGTGATCCCAAGTACATTTGTCCACCTCTCTCTTCATTTTCTTCTCTCTAATTCTTTTACTGTTCACAAAATCATCAATAACAAACACAACAGCTCACAACCTGCAAATTCTCTCTTTCTCTGGACACCCCATATGGCCATATACCATCACAGTGCACATCACCGCCCAGCGCCTCCGTGCGCAACCGCAGCCATCACCGACTTGCCGCGATGCCGAGGTCCGAAAAGCTTCAACAGGGGGGCTTCGTCCACGTGGGATCGCATTGGAGGCTGGAGCCAATAGGGTTTTCGTTAGGAAGATGGAGAAGGTCTGTAATTATTGGGTTCAGGGGAATTGTAGCTATGGCGATAGATGTAAGTACTTGCATTCTTGGAGCATGGGGGATTGCGTCAGCTTGTTGACAACGCTTGAGGGGCTCAGGGGCATCAGGAGGTGATCATTTAGATCATCATTGTAATGGGTTCTCATTGTAATGGCTTCTTTTGGTGTTTATTGATGGTTTTTCTTGCGGTTTATTGTGAACAGGTTGTTAGTGGGATTGCTCTACCGTCTGCTTCTTTTTTTCCTTCAACTCTCTTAATCCCCAGCTCGGGATTCTCTCTTCCCTCCCGACCCTTGGCGGGGTCCGAGAGGACTGGGTTTTGGGCGCTGGAGGCGCGGTTGATTTTAGAGGAGGCCACGGGTGCGGTGAAGCCCAGGGTGCTTATAGAGAAGGATCACTGAGTGTTGGGGAAGAAGAAATTGCAAAACAGAAAGAGAGAATTTGAGAGGGAAGAGTGGTTTCGTGTCTGGGCAGAGGAAGAATGAGGGGAGAGAAGAGCGGGCCGGGCGATGGTGGAGAGAGAGCCGAGTGACGGAGTGAGCCGTGTGTGTGGGGCTAGATTAGACTTTTCCTGTAGTGATGTGGGTATTTTTCAAAGAGTTGTAAAGACATGGGTAGTTTTCAACTCACAACCCCAAAAATGGGCATTTATCAAAATTTCTCGTTTAGAAGTGTCATAATATCTTGAAACATGTCTAATTAAACACCATTTTTTCTTGAAATTTACATGTGTCATAATCACACCATTAGTAAAGCTTGATTTTTAGAATGTGTTCCAATTGACGGAACTAAAATAATCTCGACTCTTTGTTTTTTGTTTTATTTGTTTTTTTATGAATTTTCTTGTATTTCGACTTTGAAAAATCGTAAAAAAAAAAAATCGAGTCGAGATTTTTGCGTTCTGTCAGTTTCGAAGTGCTTAAAAATCATGATTTGAATGTGAAAATATTTTGGTGAGAAAATAAAAATATGTGGCCAAAAAACCGTGTGCTATGTGCCTCAATTTTGGAAAAAAAAACCAAGGTCTCAAAAAAAAAAAATTCGACAGAAAATTTTGGTGTTGATCTTCAAGGTGTTAGAACAATGATTTTGGGTGACACCATTGTGAACATTTGAATTTTATTTACTTATGCTTTATTTTCTTTAAGCTTTGTTTCTTTTCACAAATTTACTTGCTATCGAATTTTTCTTAGGGAATTAGAGTAAGTTTTTTTTTTTTTGAGAATGTAACAAGGTTTTAGATTCCTTTATTGGCCTAAATAAATGAGTCATTCAAAAAAAAAACACCTAATATTTAATTTACTATTAGCTGCAAATATTAGATTTTTTATTTTTCTGCAAATTCAAACATAGAATGATGTTTTGTCTTTTATCTAGCTGCTTAATCACCTACTAATTTAAGTCTAGCACATACTCAGACAATACAAGCCATAATTAAGAGCATGACATTGAAAGCTAAGTGTGTGCTTGCATGTAGCTACTCTATAAGCAACTTAGGAAACCTGAAGCTGATAGATTTGTAGTTCTCAGATTGTTTTTCAAAGCAGGAGCTGGCAAAATAGGGTGATTCCCAGGTGAATCTCATTGACTACTCCTACCTATGGAAACAAGTGGTGGCTAGTCTAGGTATAGGTAGCAATTAATGATTACTTTTTCTCATATAAATAGTAAAACTTACCTGAACTTAAAATATGCCAAAGGAGAAGTAAAATAGAGAATAATAGAAAGAGAGAGACCAATGAAGATTTTGGAAGGACCAACACTTATTTTCAGACACAAGTTTTTAGAGAAATTTGAAGCACAATCTGAGGTTAATGTAGCGGAAGTATGGGGAACTTCAAACTATTTTATATAAATATTAATTGTTGTGTATTACTCTGAATAATGAATAATTGTGTTTAGATGAATATGTGATTTTTGTGTTAGTGCATCAGTGATCATATATATTATCATGATCTAAGGTACAGATACATTAAGAGGTGGGATAGAAAAGTTAGAGAACTATTGTGCGGTTGAGGCTATTCTCGAAAGGGAAAGAAGCCCCTTCAACTAATGTTGATATAATGATCTAGCCGGATGACATCCATACCTGGCTGAAGGTTTACCGTAAAATGAACAAGAATGGTAAATTCGATGAGGTTATTGAATGAGGGATGTATTTTCAATTTGATAATCAGTAGGTGCCGATTCAAGCTAAACCTATTTTTAGAGTCTAAGAGAAAGAAAATAACAATGAAAATTCAGAGATAAACTGTCAGGTTTCTAAGAGATCTATTCTGTTACTGAACAAGAACAAACGAAGGAAACAGCTATGTTTCGAGAACAATCTTCAAATCATGTGCAGAACAACCAGAACTTCCATAAGATGTAAACTAGTTTTGAACAAATGAAGAAGATATTGCATGATGCTTCAATATGAAGAACAGTAAAGAGGATGTGTTACTCTAATTTATGTAGTACTTTTAGTACAACAGGAACAAGTAGCTCGCTCTTTCAGTCATCCTTCAATGTGATGCGTCAATACTGTTATGGCATTATCAGTATACTTTCAAAGTCTACTACACTAAACTGCAGGTGTATAATGCATCGTGTAGTGGAAAGCTAATTGATTCACATAGTTCAACCAGCTACTTTCAGAAGTTTTTGTACAGAATACAAGTCCAAGCCATGATTTTGTGTCTAGGTAGATACGGACTCAACAGACCTTTCAGACAAATCTTGCAATCCACAAACCATATTCGCAGGGACAGCTATGTCAATCATTTTCGGATATGAGAGTTTTAGATCTGTAAAAACCAAAAAAAAAAAATGATTTGATTCAATCCCTAGATTGTTGAAACATATGTGAGAAATGAAATGGCAGTTCAAGAATTGAATATGGTAACATTTAAAAGTTTGGGTGCTAAAATGTGTTACTTACTTTTCATGATATCTTCAAATGTTTCCTGCAGAAAAGAGTTAAGAATCAAATTGGTTAGATAAATATAGGTAAGAAGAGTGTTGAAAGTACCCAAATCATCAATGAAAGATAGAAGTGAAAATATGAAGTACATATGGTCAAAAGCATGCAAATTTTCTAGAGTGATCACCTACTTCATTCAGCCTAATAATCATTCCACAAAATCTATTCTCATTACTTTCCTTTAGATACAGCAGTATTAACAATTCTTTAGTAAAATTAAGTAATTTCTGTTGGGCAGAGGCTACCACATTAATATCACCCAGGTTAATATCATGCTAAGACATCTTATGGTTAACCGTTCATTGACCTGGGATATGTACAGTAGATATACAAATCTCGACAAGGTAAATCACTATCGGCTTGTTAGACCAATAGTAGTAGTTACAACTTGTTGAAGAAAATTAAATTTAGCATTGCAAGGGGTTAACACTTGAGAGGGAAAAAGAATTAATACCTTATCTTTCGTAAGCCGAGGATTATAGAGCATCTCCTCCCCCACGGTGCTAACCTGCGTTCAGGAAGAAATGCGGCATAAGCAGCTGCCAAGATTTACTTGGTAGAGAAGAAATAGACATCAGATGATTCCATACAGTGAATCCTTTGTAATCATGAGCAGGATAAATCAATGTATCCTTTGGCAATGTGAAAATCTGGATATACACACACAAAAGCATTAGCTGTCTCCCAACATAATGTTATGTATAAATTTATTCTTTTCATGGTACATCAGCATGTACTTGCCTGTGAATGGACTGACTCGTAGAGTTGATCTGAGCTGCCACCCTGCAAAGAGATTAGAAAAATCAACAAAGGTCCTTAATCAACTCTTTGCCACCCTGCCCTTAAAAGTCCTCTTTAAAGAGTAGTCAATTCTTTGCTGGCAAGTTTTTCCAGTGTTTTTTTTTTCCCTTCATCGTTTATTTGAGAAAAGCAGCAGAATTTGTCACAGAAAGTAAAAGTATAGAGTTTAAAGGTTTAACTTACTATACCTGAAAATCAGTTCTCCCACATCCACGTATGAGTACGGCATCTCCGGTGAAAGCCATCCTTGGTTGCGGCTGATTAGGCCCATCTCCCGTAACATAGGTAACACAACCTAACGTATGCCCAGGAGTAGCTCGAACCTGCAATGCGAATACACAAATTAAGATTAATGTACAAACACATGTGCACACATGCCCACATGTAGACAGAGACCTAAATGAGAGAATCACATTTATAACTAACCAATATCAGTATATACCAGACAGCTTTAGTTTTAGTTGGTCGTTTCTTGAGGAAAGTTCATCTTACCAGAAATTGGATGCCACAGACCATGGCATACACACATATGTATAAATAACACATACAAACACACGCATATATATACATCCGCACACTCACACACAAACAATAACTGGGTCGAAATCCATAATACCAGACAAACTTCATGGCAACAGGCTGTTTCTTTTTGTCATCTCTTTCATTTCACCTTAAATGCAGTAGACCACCACAGAAATTTTAACATTGTGAAATGTCACTCACCATATTACAGAACTTATCCTACTTAATCAGCCGAGAGCTGACTCTTCAGTATGGAAACCTCCTTATGTGTTTCCAAACCTCTGGCAGAGTTGGGTTCAACTTAATCAACCAAGTAAACTTTTACATTCACCTGGGCGGCTAGAACATTATCATTCGATCTCCTTAGTATTTGGCTATTTGCTCATTATTTCATAGAGAAAATATGATCTCACACAATAATCAAAGAGACAACGCAATCAATTCTAGAGAAAACAAACTACAACACAGGAGGGTATATGCTCATCATTTCAAACTTCCATGTTAGACTTTGCAAGAAACTCGAGCAATTATACAAAAAAATGAAGTGCTAACAAACCTCCAAAAACAGGTCTCCAAAATAAATTTTATCACCAGCTTCAATCAGATGATCAGCTTTTGATTTGCTCGCCCTGGAAATGACAGATTTGACACCAGCAAGCTTGCTCTGCCATAAACAAACATTACTTATATATATATATATATATCAATGTAAAGTAAATGATTGAGATTGATTTTGTTAAATTGCATAAAGATTACAACTTTTTCCCAAATAGCAAAGTTCCCAGAAAAAAAAGATTGAGAAAAAAAACTCCAAAGGGTCCAAACCTTTATGAGGCCAGTGCCGGTGACATGATCAGCATGAACATGAGTGTTCATAGCATAAAGTAGCTTCAAGCCCAAGTCTTTAACAAGGGAGAGGTCCCTCTCCACTGTCTTGTCCACAGGGTCAATCAACTGCAAGTCGAATCAAATCAATGCGATCATAACCAACAAATCAAAACCCACAAATCAATCATAACAATGCTTGTGAAATTGAAGGCTGACCAGAGCGGGTTTATCGGGGTGAGACACATCGGCGAGGAGGTAAGTGTAGGTGGAGGACTCCTTCTCGAAAAGCTGGCGGAAGAGGAGCTTGCCGGACGACGTCGTGTAAGCAGAGACAGATACAGCCATTGGAGGGCGTGCGAGGGATTTGGGAGAGCGATTGAAGAAATGGGAAGAAATGGAATGGCGATGAAACTTGAGGAGACTGATTCGAAGCATTTGGGTTTGTTGTAAGTGTAGAGTGTGTTGGGTTAGAGACAGCGATGAAAACGAATGACGGAGTCGTGTTTTTTAAGGTGCTATTATTGTTGGGTGAGATCACAGAGGATTGCGATTGGCTTTGTGCGCGCCAAACCCAATGACAAATGACAGCGACAGCTATATTGGGGACTGTGTCATCTTCCCCTATCATTTTGGGGGTTTATGTATTATGAAATATCAATCTTAATCCGTCCATCCTATTTGATTAGGGGAAATGTTAGTGTTAATCATCCATGCCTAGGAGCTAGAATTGTATTTACAGGGGGCCAACTATTGGAGATTTTGTATATTATTTGATTGCGTAATATTATCACTTTGTGACGTTTTTTTAGATGCTAAATGCATTAAATAAGTGTTTGTCATTTTTTTTTATTTTTTTAAGTCGGGAACAAATTTGGTGTCAACTACTACACCAATCATCTTGAATAAATGCTTGTCAAATTGAGTACTAGTATTTCGCAACTAGCATTTAGCATAATGTCTCCTCCTTGAAGGCTTGAAATTAAGACATTTTATCAAATAATGTTGAATGAAAAGAGTGAAATAATTGAAAAGGTGTGTGAATAGAATTTAGGGTGTGTAAATAATAACAATGCCCTTTATACATTAATAATAATAATTTTTTAGGTAAGGGTGGCTTTAAAAGAAATTAATATTCTGAAAAAGGACAAATAGTATGGATCATGATACATTTTTTTTTAATGGAACTCAAAAAATCGAGCCCAACTGCCCAAGTCAATATGGATCATGATTTATTCATATTGCATTAATCAAATCTACCAAAAGCGTTGACGATTCTATTCATCCCCTGTTTTTTGATAACACAACACTTTAATTTCCTTATTCACGAATCTAAAAGAAAAGGAATCAAGGCAACCCTTGCTTGGAGACTTTGTCTTCCGTCCATGCAAATATGGGTACTTCTGCCAAGCCAAATGAGAGTATATATCAGACAACTTATTGAAACTAACAAAACTAATAGAATGAGACATGCATTAAGTAAGACAAAATGCTACTCACAGGTTGGTGGTAATTCGCAGAGGATCAGTGTCTGTACAAGATCTTTAACATCCTCCTTGAATACAAGACGAAGGGCACAACTTTGCACTCCTAAGCATGGACTAGAGGACGAGAATGTTGCCCTGGCCAGATTGCATTGCCTCCAGAACTTGAAAAATTTACCACCACGCGGTATATAGACAAACAAAGTCAAATCGATGGCAAAATCCGACGGCTTGAGTTTCGGCACAAGTTGCTGAACTCTGACATCAAATAAGCCGTTCCAAGCAACATCAGAGTCTAGACAACAACTAAGCACATTAATCTCTGAATCAGGAGTGTCAAGAATGATGTTTGGATCTTCATGGGACCGCCAAAGAAAAGCACATACAGCAATCCCCAACCAATTAGTATCATCTAACAAATTCGGGGGCAGTCGGATTTCTGCAGAGTTGCCTTCGTTGAAATGCATGAACCATTTCCACTTGGAAATTTCAGCTCCAAAGAACATACAAAAGAATAGAGAAGGAACTGACCAGTCCTGTACGTACGTAAAAAAGAAAGTCAAAAAAAAAAAAAACAAAGAAAGAAAAGAGAACCGAAAGAAGTTGAGTATGTATGTGTGAGAGATGGAGATGGAGACCCGATTTCTATATTTTTGAGAGAGCAGTTCAAACTTTCTTTCCCGTCGGATTATGGAATCACTTTTGTTTGGAGTACATAAATGACCACCTTGCAATCGGATAAACTCTATCCAATCTTGTACCACCCAATTATCATAAATTTCAAGAGTATCTTCTCTTTGCATGCACCGGATGATTGTCTCAACAAACCCTTGCAAATCTTCCTGGTACACAATACGGATCCCACCTCTTTGAACATCAACATGAGGGCAATCGGTTCCGAAGAAAATGTCCATTGTAATTGGTGACGGATACATAAAATCTTTGGGAATCTGTGCTCGCGGTATGTAAACAACCAAAAGTCGATTACGTTCTTCTGACCACATGTCCACGACGTATTCAAGTTCTTGGGACAGATCCTCATTTGATTCACCCGTTTTGAATTGAAAATAAACATGATAGTCCTCTTGTATCATATGCTGCTGTTCCTCTGCAATTGATGCGCATATTGCAAATCCCATCCATTTCTTACTCTTGTGTAGATTCTGAGGAATCTCGATTGACACAGAGGACCAGTGCCCATCAGTGTCATGACTACACGAGTACTCAAACCATGCTGGGTTTCCACTGAGGTTAAATCTATATATTGCAGAACTATGGTTTAATGCCTGCAGGAATAGAAAATGCCGAAATTAGTAACCTCTTTTATATAGAAGATAGTACGTAGTCTGAGAGAGATCATGTAAAGTGTACGTTATAGTTAATACTGTTTCCTATTTAGAGTAGGAAATGCCGAAGTCTTGCACTCTTGCTAGCTGTCTCCTATTTGCTTTTGTAATAAATATCTTGTCCTAAGTTTAATAATTAATTTATGTTAAGAAGCATCTAAACCACATGTTTTGGTTGGATAAGCTCTAAGCTAGCTGGCTAGCTGCTATATAAGGCTTAACTTAGTCCTCAAGAAAATCGGAACTGTATATATACTGAAAAAGTAGCTAGCTACTGTACTGTTTGCTGATATGTTCTCTCTTGTTCCCTGCTTCTGTTGCTACTTCAATATTGACTAAATTCCTTTGTTCTGTTCAGTTGTGGTGTGTATGTGCATACCAGAAGAAAAAGATATTAACATAAATTACAGAGACGAACAGACCTACCTCAAGGTATCTTGGAAGAACTGACTCGATATTCTTTCGCAGCAGAATTGTTGAGTCTTGTTCCAAGGGTGGAATTAATTTCTCCCTGCAATCACATGTATACCATGCATATATCAAATTTCGTACAGAAAACTAATGGTGAAGTTTTAATACGTACAAAGCGGTAAATTGTACCATTTCAAACATGTATCCACTTGACTAATCCAGCCAGATTCCAGTATAGCGTCCTCAACTTCATTTAGACAAGTCCCGGTATCCGCAGGGATCAGTTTGGTATACCATCCATCATCTTCCTCATAGACTAGACGAATTCCACATTCCTGGACCTCCATGAATGGGTTGTTGGTTTCAAATCTAGCCTCCACCACTGTTGATTGATTTAACCACTTTGGAAAGTGAAACCTCTCTAAATAGGAAATCAAAAGCAGATGAGAACTTGATCTAATGAGGCGCTGTTGTTCTTCCCCGTCAAAGAGAGATGGTTGCATAGAAAAAAGATCAGTTTCCATTGTGCATTTGTACAAGTAGTTACAAGTTTCAAAACCCGATTCAATAAAGGAGATAGCACTCGTATTATGTACCCCGACTGAGAAAACAGCACAAGCGGCAACCCCCTTCCACTTTTTATCATCTATCAGATTTGGACGTATCGGGATTGATATGAAATTGCCTCTAGATTTGCTGCTAAACCACTCTGGAATTTCATTATCAATATGTATGGTATTAAAGTCATTTGAAGAGCAATGGGAAAGCTGCAACGTTAAACAGAAAATGGTTACGTATGAATATTCATCTAATATACAGCTAGTTATAAAAAGTAGGATATATATATATATATATATATATATATATATTGTGTGCTCTATTTTGTGTGGGGAGAGAGACAGAGACATAGACTTACTTCAATGTCTTTTATAAGTACTGGCAGTGACAAATTATCAACTTGCTTCCACTCCGTAGGCTCATCTCTTTTCAAGGCAAAATGGATGTCACCAGGTTCATTGGCATTTCCGAAAATACTCCATTTTTTCAAACTGTATGAGTCTCTAAGTGCTGAACTACTTGAACTGAGGGAATTGAAAGTAGTCACTCCCGATTCATGTGAAGCAATTATTTTGAATTGATTCGGGAAATCCATCAGGGAAGTACAATTTTCTGCAAGCACGTATTCAACACTTGATGGAAGCTTGGGCACCAATTGAAGCTGTCTACAGTTGCTCAAGCTGAGAGTCTCAAGCTTTGAAAGTTGAGAGATACTTTCAGGTAACCGAACGAAACTATTACCACCTAAACATAAGGTTCTTAAGGAAATTAAGCTGCTAAGATCATTGGGAATTGCTCCATCCATCAGATTGCAATCACTTAAGTCTAGCACCATCAAAGAAGTTAATCTCCACAATGAAGCAGGCAACAACAAGCTCATGGGAGCATTACCTTTACATCCTTGGCAAGATAGAGTTTTTAGATTATTCATACCTACAAGGAACGGTAACTCTCGTATGGCAGTTCCACCTATATAAAGCTCCTCCAGACATTCCACACAGTTCAGATTCTCAGGTATTTCATTAAGCTTTGAGCAACCTGTTAGAACGAGAGTTTGCAAAGATGTCAAGCACTGAATTGTACTAGGGAGACGCAAAAGGTTTTTACAATGTATTAAATTCAACATGGTAAGACCAGTAAAACTTTCAACTGATGGAGGCAATTCCTCAATGCTAGTCCCATCCAAATGAAGCTCCAACAAGCTTTTCATGTTTCCTTCAATTTCTGGAAACTTCTTCAGTCTCGAACATAATGAAAGACTCAAAAATTGAAGAGATTCCAAACTAGTGAAAGGCGGAATGCTCTCAACAGACTTGCAATTTCTCATATTCAAAGAGATAAGCTTCTTGAGGAATCCAAGAGAAGGGTGAACCTCAACCAAGCTTGTACAATCTCGAAGCGCCAATGTCTCAAGATCTGGAACCTCAGTGAAGTCTGGAGTTGACATCAAGTATTGTGAACCACTCAGATCAATAAGCCGTAGCATTCTCCATCCCTGGTACAATTTAAAGATAGATCATCATGTGAATTAATTGTAATAATACATTCTTTTTTCATAAAATTTGTATCTATCAAAAGTAATACAAATTATGGATGGGAAAAGGAGTTGGAATAATGTCCACAAATGCCTTGTTATTATGTTGTGAAAATGAAAATTATATTGCATCATAATAATGTAGCTTTCGAACTCATGATGTGAAAATTGCATTATCTCGTATCAAGATATAATACAGATACATTTTTTTTGGACAAATACATGAATTCACTTTTGTTTTTAAATATAACTATATAGTTTAAATATAACTTTTGTTTTTAAATATAACTATATAGTTTATATATATTCATCATGAGTCTTAGTTGTTTGACAGAGCCCAACGCAATGCATCCAAATTATGAAAACAAATTAGAATGTAAGCTACATTAATTAGAGAAAACTTTGAAGTGCAAGTAATGTCCATTTTAGCCTGGGAATGACATTAATTTTTGTTCTTTTATGGATGTTTAACTGAGCACGACTTAGGGACCTTATCTAATTCAAACGAGCACACTTCATATTCCTAATAAATCTTTTAACAAAAGACTAGAATCTAAAATTTCAGCTTTACAATAACATTCAAAAATGTGAACATGCGTAAGATTTATTTTGATCTTACTTTTGATCCTCTCCATAGTTGTTCGATGCGGCTTGAATGCATGTAAAGTTCAACAAGGTTATCTGGTTGAAAGTCTGCTGGGAAAGAATCTAAAGGACATTCATGCCATTCCATAAACTGTAACTTCTTAGAAAGATGTTTGATGTTTCCAGAAAACTTCACATTCCAAATTTTAAGCAATCTTAATCTGTCCATATTTGAGAATGAGTCATTAACTGAGTGAACAACATCGTCTTTTGTTGGACCTTGGAGGAGTATGCTCTGAACTGCATTCGTTGCCTAGCAACAAAGAGCAGAGAATTAGTTATTGCACAAGATAGAGCATAATACAAAAACAACATATTAGTTCAATCAGCGCTTTATATTTGTACTATTTTGTTACCTTACTCTGATCAAGTACATCGATGATCTCATTTGGAAGCCACAACCTGCTACGTTTTCCAGGATCATCACAACATTCTTGACGAACAACTTCCCAACCCAATTCTTGAATCATATCATGCATCCACAATTTTCCTCCAAATAGAGTTACCATAGATTTGTCCTGGAGAACCTGTAGATCAAAGTCCGGACAGTGGGCATCCCTACCTTGTAGTATTCTTCGTACACGATCTATGTTTTCCCCTTTAAAGAAACAAGCAATGTCCAAAAATATTTTCTGTTCTCTTGATTCTAATTCATCAAAACTAACTTTAAGAACATTAATAATTTTTTTTTCAGGATACTCGTTTAGTCTATCCAATAGACTTGGCCATAATTCTACTCTTCTACCCTTGACAGAAGAACCCAAAACTTTAATAGCTAATGGAAGGCCATTAGCATATTTCAATAATTTCTTGGATAGCTTAATGAGAACTTCTTCTCCAATCAGCTGGTCTTTCTTCAAGGCTTTCATACTAAAGAGCTGAAGAGCTTCAACATCAGTTAATGGATTCACCTTGTATACTTTATCTCCTTCAACTGCACTGAGCAAATGTTCATCTCTTGAAGTAATGATGATTCTACTCCCTGAACAGAACCATTCACGATCACACAATGCTTCTAATTGTTCATCTTGATCCACATCATCGAGAACGATAAGAACCCTTTTAGTGCGTAGTCCCTGCCTTATTATATTTTTTCCCATTTTAGTGTTCTGTACATTTACATCACATTTCAGCAAGTTCGAAAGAAGTTGCTTTTGTAAATGAACTGCACCTTGCTTTTCAAATACCTCTTTAACATTCTCAAGAAAGCTGTAACCTTCAAACTGAGTTTGCAACCTTTCAAAAACAACTTGTGCAATAGTTGTCTTCCCGATACCACCCATCCCACAAATCCCTACGATACGAACATCTGGACACCCAATGTCTAAGCATTCAAGCACTTCATTCAAGCGATAATCCATCCCAACTAAACCCTCCAAAGATGTTGAGATTTGTTGGTCCAAGTCGGTGAAATTATCTCGAATAACTTTGGATTCATACCTGGAAAGCAATAAATAATCATCTTATATATCTTATGTGGTAACGCAACAATTAAAGTAGAGATAATGAAGGTTTAAAAAAACCAATTAATAAGCAACAATTATATAAAGGTAAGAAGAATTATATACCTGTAATAATTGTTACAACTAATTACAAGTATAATGAACCTAGGAATTCTTCAATATAGTTGTTGAAAGGAAATGCACATTTGGGAGAATTATACACCATTCTACATATGCTGGATAAGTCTAGAACCATGTTGAAACAGTCTAGAACAATCATGTAATTAATTACTCTTGCAAACTTATTGTCCCACTAAATTCTTTCTCCTTCATTCTAAAATAACTTGTGGTAATGTCTTGTTCTGAGCCCATCACTATTCTTAAACTCCTAAAACACCTATTAAATTCTCTAAATTCTAGTAGTGGTATCAAAGAACTAAAACACCAACTAACATTAAGCTATAAGAATATGAAGCTTACCCATCGGTTGAATTCAACACCGCATACCTTGGCCCCTCGATGGTGTTGCCCGTGACGACGTCGCGCCCTACACCCGTGATGACGTCGCGCTGGATACCCGTGTTGATGTTAACTATACTTCTGTCAGAGATTGAACCGACGATGACGTTAATTATACGTCCGTCGGAGGTGGTGATTTTTCTGACCAAGTGATGCGTTTCCTCCGCCATACTAAAATTTGGGTCGGAGCTTGAACCAGGGACATTGGCGATGGCACTACAGTCCTCCGCCATCAGACTAGATCTGGATCTGGATTCTCTGATCAAGTGGCGCGTTTCCTCCGCCATTGGCGTTTCCTCCGCGCGTTTCCTCTTGCAGGCAGATGAACCGGGGACATTGGCGATCTCACTACAGTCGCGCGATTCATCCGCCATCAGATCAGATCTGGATCTGGATTCTCCGATCAAGTGGCGCGTTTCCCCCGCCGTAGTAAAATTTGGATCCGGCGTTTCCTCCGCGCGTTTCCTCTTGCAGGCGGATGAACCAGGGACATTGGCGATCTCACTACAGTCGTGCGATTCATCCGCCATCAGATTAGTTCTGGATCTCCTTGTGTCTGATGTCAACGCAGTGAGATTAGAGACATTGTTTTCCTCGGTCTACTGAAGCGTTGCTGAGGAGGATAGGTAAACGTTTAAATCCAATTTATATTTTAGAGCGAATTCCAACATTGTTTAAATACAATGTCTCAGATTTAAAGTTAAATATATCTGGATTGTAGAGCGAATTCGAGTTATAGGCTTATAGCACTCCAATTTTTCAAATATATTTAAATACAAACTCATTACTCAATCCGAACTAGTTGGATATTCTAAGATACTACCATTGTGGCTTTCCTTGTTTATTATTTTGTTTTTATCCTTAATTGCCACTAATTGCCATATGCTGTAGGATTGCTGGGATTGATGAGAAAATTTGATTTTCAATAATGCAATCCAGCCTCTAACATTGTTTTATAGGTGCTTGTTTTGGCTAATTTAACTTGTATCTGAAATGTTGCGGAGAAGTTGAAATGGAAGAGTTACTTGATCAATACCTCTGTGAGAATATGCATGAAACCAATTTTTCTGTAGCCTCACTTTCAGTTCAGGTACTTGATATCATCTTTGTTGCAATTCATTATTTTTTGTTTTGAAGTAGAAAATCAAAATAAGGAAAGATTAAACTGACTGTTCCATAAAGAAATAACCATTTCAAGACAATTTGATTCAGGAACGTTGTGGATCAAAAGTATATAGAATATGGTGTGGAGAGTTGAGGCTATATATGCTATTTCAAGATGTCTCCCTTGATTGAATCCCTATAGGAATTTGTTTTCCGTTTATGTTTAGTTTAGCAAATCAGAATTTCTATGCTTTGCATCCAACTCAATCTGAGATAAACAGGGAAACCTATTATATCAGGCATAAACACAACAGTGCACATACATTCACAAACACTCAGAGAAAGAGACCGAGGAGTGTGGTTGTTTAATAGGGGTGTATTGTATTTAGATTTCTGTTACAAGATAGAGTTTTTAGATTCTTCATACCTACAAGGAACGATAACTCTTGTATGTCAGATTCTCAGGTATTTCATCAAGTTTTGAGCAACCTGTTAGACAGAGACTTTTCAAAGATGTCAAGCACTGAATGTTACTGGGGAGCCGCAAAAGGTTTTTACAATCTGTTAAATTCAACGCGGTAAGACCAGTTAAGCGTTCAACCTATGGAGGCAATTCCTCAATTCTAGTTCCATCCAAATGAAGCTCCAACAAGCTTTTCATGTTTCCTTCAATTTCTGGAAACTTCTTCAGTCTCAAACAGAATGAAAGACTCAAATATTGAAGAGATTCCAAACTAGTGAAAGGGGGAATGCTCTCAACAGACCTGCAATTTCTCACATTCAAATAGATCAGTTTCTTGAGAAATCCAAGAGAAGGGTGAACCTCAACCAAACTCGTACAATCTTGAAGCATCAATGTCTCAAGATCTTGAACCTCAGTGAAGTCTGGAGTTGACATCAAGTATTCTGAACCACTCAGATCGATAAGCCGTAGCGTTCTCCATCCCTGGTACAATTTAAAGATAGATCATCATGTGAATTAATCGAAATAATACATTCTTTTTTCATAAAAGTTGTATCTGTCAGAAGTAATACAAATTATGGATGGGAAAAAGAGTTGGAATAATGTCCAGAAATGCCTTGTTATTATGTTGTGAAAATGAAAATTAGCTTGCATCATAATAATGTATCTTTTGAACTCATGATGTGAAAATTGCATTATCTCATATCAAGAGATAATACAGATACATTATTTTTTGGACAAATACATGAAGTCACTTTTGTTTTTAAATATAACTATATAGTTTATATATATTGATCATGAGTCTTAGTTGTCTGACAGAACCAGACGCAATGCTTCCAAATTGTGAAAACAAAGTAGAATGTAAGCTACATTAGAGAAAACTTTGAAGTGTAAGTAATGTCCATTTTAACATGAGAATGACATTAATTTTTGTTCTTGTATGGATGTTTAATTAACTGAGCACGACTTAGGGACCTTATCTAATTCAAACTAGTACACTTCATATTCCTAATAAATCTTGTGACTGAAGACTAGAATCTAAAATTTCAGCTTCACAATAACATTCAAAAATATGAACATGCATGCATAAGATTTATTATGATCTTACTTTTAATCCTCTCCATAGTTGTCCAATGCGGCTTGAATGCATGCAAAGTTCAACAAGGTTATCTGGTTGAAAGTCTGCTGGGAAAGAATCTAGAGGACATTCATGCCATTCCATAAACTGTAACTTCTTAGAAAGATGTTTGATGTTTCCTGAAAACTTCACATTCCAAATTTTAAGCAATCTTAATCTGTCCATATTTGCGAAAGAGTCATTAACTGAGTGAACCACATCGTCTTTTGTTGGACCTTGGAGGAGTATGCTCTGAACTGCATTCGTTGCCTAGCAACAAAGAGCAGAGAATTAGTTATTTCACACGATAGAGCATAATACGAAAACAACAGATTAGTTCGATCAGCACTTTATATTTGTACTATTTTGTTACCTTACTCTGATCAAGTACATCGATGATCTCATTTAGAAGCCACAATCTGCTACGTTTTCCAGGCTCCTCACAACATTCTTGACGAACAACTTCCCAACCCAATTCTTGAATCATATCATGCATCCACAATTTGCTTCCAAATAGAGTTAACATAGATTTGTCCTGGAGAGCCTGTAGATCAAAGTCCGGACAGTGGGCATCACTACCTTGTAGTATTCTTCGTACACGATCTATGTTTTCCCCTTTAAAGAAACAAGCAATGTCCAAAAATATTTTCTGTTCTCTTGGTTCTAATCCATCAAAACTAACTTTAAGAACATTAATAATTTTTTTTTCAGGATACTCTTTTAGTCTATCCAATGCACTTGACCATAATTTTACACTTCTACCCTTAACAGAAGAACCCAAAACTTTAATAGCTAATGGAAGGCCATTAGCATATTTCAAAAATTCCTTGGATAGCTTGAGAACTTCTTCTCCAACCAGCTGGTCTTTCTTCAAGGCTTTCATACTAAAGAGCTGAAGAGCTTCAACATCAGTTAATGGATTCACCTTGTATACTTTATCTCCTTCAACTGCACTGAGCAAATGTTCATCTCTTGAAGGTATGATGATTCTACTCCCTGGCCCAAATGATTCACGATCACACAATGCTTCCAATTGTTCTTCTTGGCCCACATCATCAAGAATGATAAGAACCATTTTAGTACGTAGTCTCTGCCTCATTATATTTTTTCCCATTTTAGTGTTCTGTACATTTACATCACATTTCAGCAAGTTCGAAGGAAGTTGCTCTTGTAAATGGACTGCACCTTGCTTTTCAAATACCTCTTTAACATTCTCAAGAAAGCTGTAACCTTCAAACTGAGTTTGCAGCCTTCAAAAACAACTTGTGCAATAGTTGTCTTCCCAATACCACCAATCCCACAAATCCCTATGATACGAACATCTGGACACCCAATGTGTAAGTATGAAAGCATTTCATTCAAGCGATAATCCATCCCAATTATACCCTCAGATATTGAGATTATTTTATTCAACTCAGTGCAAATCTTGTAACAATTTCTTGAATAACTTTGGATTCGTACCTGTAAAGTAATACATAATCATTCTTACATATATTTTGTGTACAAGGCATAAAGCAATATTATAGATATAGATCGAAGTGAAAGAAAAGTTTTCAGTATTACCAAATACATGAACTGAAAAATTAAAATTAAAAAAAGTTGTAGGCACCAAAGAGCAATACATGGAAGAAGTGTAAGCTTACCCATCTTGGAGATGCCATCCAGAGAGATTGCCTACTTGGAAAAGAGCTTCTTTCCACCTCTGCAATTTGTCTGGATCGCCTTTAAACCGCTTTTGATGCTTGGCGAATGGTTTTCCAAACTCGCCTTTTTGTCTTCGTACCTCAAATATATGGATCAACATGGTAGAACACAGGGAGGACTTTTGGTCCAATGGCTTTCGTGCATTCGGCGATCTTTGCAATCTCATCCAAACACCATGCAGAATCCGCGTAATTCCTTGAGAAAACAGCAACTACATATCTTGATTCTACAATGGCTTTCACGAGATTTGGAGCGATTGATTCCCCCCCCCCCCCCCCCCCTCTCCCCGATCAAGCTCTTCATCATCCCTAAAAGTGAATATACCTTTCTGTTTCAGAGCAGTATATGGTCTGTGAAATTTCTGCGGTATCTTTTCCTCTGAAACTGAGGAACACATCGTATGTCAATTTACCGGATGGAGGAGAAGAAGAAGAAGAAGGAATATCTGCTTTGGTGGTGACTGAAGTAGTGTGGAGTGTTGTTGGTGATCTCTGTTTATGGCGAAGAAGATTGAAAGCCAAAAGGCAGCAGCAAATACAAACAGTGGAGAAGAAAAACAACAAGTACAACCATAAAGAGAGAAAGCTGAAGAGAAACAAAGCAGAGAAAAAAACCAGTAGGCTAATGGAAGACAAGAGACTGAAGTGGACTGAGCAGCTCATCACTAATCACTTCTTGGAATTTGAATAACTTACACTTGGATTTCCTTGTTTATAGAGATGGGGAGTAACCCTATGCAAAATCTAGGAATGGGAATCGAAACACCATAGCAATTTCTGGCTTTAAAAATGCATTATATATATCAGTTGCTAGGTGAGGCTACCTTTAGAAATTAAATATCCTGGAAAGGGACAAGCAGTATGGATTAATAATGACATCGTTCAAAATGTTGACGAAGCCCGGCATTGACGATTCTCTTCAATTACTTATTAGTTATTATGCCATGTGGTTAACAGCTATCTCCGACAAGCTTAACGGTTAATATTTTAATTTATTTTGACAAAATTGTACTCGCAAATTTTATCGATATCTAAAGTCACGCATGTGTTCGGGGCTTTGGGCTAGTTTGGTATAGCTTCGCTTTAAAAAAAATCAGTTTTTTCGTACAATTTAAGGTCTTAAAATGTTTAGTAAATTAGTAAAAAACAACTTTAATTAAAAATTACGGGTCAGTGGAAGCAGATTATAGAAGCAACCCAAATGTTACTTCTAAAAGCTGCTTTAATTCACAGTTGATTTTTTTAAGAGCGACTTTTTTTTAAGTCACAACAATCCCAAACTAACCCTTACTGTCAAAACTTCACATACTTTGAGAATTTCTACTCGACACTTGGGCTTTATTTGGTTTGCGATTTTTTTTTATTTTTTATTTTTTAGAAAATGATCCCGGCCGCCCAAAAACTTTCATTAATGAAACCGAATACAATACAAGGGGGACATAAAGCCTAAATTCCAAAATATAATATGCATTTAAAGAACTTATTGCAATACTAGCAAAAGTCTCCACTAAAGTCATGTATTATACTTTGCGCCAATTAGCAGAGATTGCACACTTAGCAATACCATCTGCTTTACAATATAGGCGGCGTACTGGAAAAATTAAACCAGAGCCATAATAGTTCAGCTTTCCTACTATGTAGCCAACCAAAACTTCCGGCAAATGAATGAAATTTAATTTAGTCATTTTCTATGTTTGATAACTATAAGGACATACAAACTAAGTCGCTAATGGCTTAGCCCCAAATCAGTCTTTAATGGCTTAGTCACTAAAGGCCTTTATTTGTAGTAGTGACATAGCTTGATTGGTCGATGCTTAAATAATGACAAGTATATGTTCATTATTAGACATTACAAATTTCTCAACATGAAGAAGCGGAAATTCTTCCATCCACCCGGTGGAATTCCACCATGAGAGATCTGGGCCATTTATTGTATAAAAAAAATTGAAGAAAAAAAATTAAAAAATTCTGAACCATTCATTTTGGTCCACCAGGTTGACCAAAGACTCTCTCACGAAGAAGAAGTAAATCAAGTATTCTAGTTTGTTGGACCCCTAGGCTCCATCCTAAGCTTCCAAGGCTTCTTGGTAATACCCAATATCGTCTTGTTAATGTTCAGACAGCTCGTTTCAAAGCAGTCGATCGGTGTTGTTTTACTTGCTTCTGCTTCTCCACCCCGTTGGTTAGAAGTTACTCCACCATCAATTACCGGTGAAACTAAAGTCTCTGCGTACATGACTCCTTCACATGACAAATTAGTAACAACAACAGTCTTGTATGTCTTTTCCTTTGGATTATATTGCACCAACTCATGCTCATTGCAACTCATCAAAACTTCGCCGTTTTCTAAAATGCGTACAGGAAATAGGGAATCATGTATACCAAATAATCCGGGCCGCGAAAGAATAATCTTCAAAGAAATGTGTACGAGTTTAGTCCACGATGCCTTGACCCCATATTCATTCATCACCCATATTGTAAGCGTAGTATCGCTGGTATGGTTAGGAACGTAAAAATATACAAGAAGACTACTTTCAATAGTACTCCCAATTCCAACGAAGGTTTCGTGGAAGGGAATGCGGTCCAAAAATTCTTTGTCTACCAAACTGGATAATGACACTATCTCTTGAAATTTCTCCCGTGCTAAATCAAAAGATATAATTCTTGAGCTCGAATCATCAAGTTCTATCCAATGTAGAGCTCCATTTGATAAGCACCCTTGTCCAACCAATCTAATGAAACTGTTTTTTTCGATATGATTCACCCTCCTTTCTTCATAATAATTCCTCCATGAACCTGTTTTAAGTGTAAAGAGCGCAACTTTGGTGTGACAGTACTCAATACCATCATCATCATAACCCTCCCGTACATAGCTGTCCCCTAGTATGACCTTGTAATCGTCAGTGCTGGAATCATAGCCGAATCCATAAAACATCGGATGACGATAGTACTTCCCATAATGAGCACGTAAAAAAGTATGTTCCGGTAACACCTTGGTATCTCCAGTACAAGGATTCCATAAAAGAATGTCACTGTAGTCCAGTAACAGTCGACTCCATGTAGACATATCAACCCATTGCAAGATCCCACAATGTACAGATGACAAGACCTCAACATGTCTGGGCAACACTTTGATAAGTCAAGTTTAGGTTGGTTGCTTGCAACATGTCCATCTTCGTCTTCATGCTTCAATAACGCTTCGTAGTCTATGGATTGGAAAGGCTCGATTGAAACAAGAACCTTCAAGCTGCTGGTGGCTTTCGTTGCGTGATTGGCGTGCTTCATAACAAAAAAAGAATCGGAGATTAAATCACACCATGATTTGCATACGCACCGAAATCGCTTTAAAGATTTGACCGGTAGCCTCGACAGAATCTCAACAACAATATCATCGGTGACCTCGTAATTAGAACGATGACGGGTAAGCATCCCGTCAGAGGGAACCAATTGTTGCTTCTTTGCCATGTTAAATTTCGTTGCAGAAGCAAGAAACCCTAAACTTCGATCGTTATAATTGTATCGCGGGTAGTTGTGACCCAATCACCTTTTATGTAGGTTTCTTTACGTACCTTGAGTCGGTTCCTTGATTTCATTGTCAAGGTTTAGGCTTTGAACTCTTGTGCTTATTAAATGGGCTCGGGCTCAGTTTTCGAGACAGAACCTTGTTTAATGGGAATTCGGGTAATAACTGTATGGGGAATGAAGTAAAATCAAGCAGTCCAGAAATTCAAAAATGAAGTAAATTAAATCCAGAAATTCTTATAGCAAAGTTCACTTGTTGGATCCGCCACATACTTTACTGAGGATGCGCAAGACTATGCTCTCGTGATAAACATCCAAGGCTTCCTGCAGATGCGCAAGACTTCCTTGTTAAGGCTCAGACAGCTGGTTTTCAGTTTTCTAGATGCTTCTTCCTCCTCTCCATCATGTTGATTTGAGATGCCAATTCTCGGTGAAATTAGAGTCTCCACATACACGACTGCATGAGATGACAGTGCAGTACGTAGAACAGTCTTGTTTGTCTTTTCTTTTGGATTGTATAGCACTAACATGTTTCCATCGCAACTCATCAAAACTTCACCATGTTCTAAAATGTGTATCGGAAATATGTAATCATTCATAGTATATGTTGGCTCTGAAAATAAGTATTCATTCGTATTTTCTCTAGGCACTGAAATCTTCAAAGGAATGCGTAAGATTTTGGTCCAAGATTTCTCGATCAGCATCCATATTGTAAGTGTAGTATTCGTTAATATATACAATAACCTACCTAGTAAATGGGCCTGGGCCCAGTGTTCTGGAAAGAACACTGACCCGGAACTGGAGGCCCGACCCGAGTGAGCTTAAGCAAAAGGAAAAATGGTGCTGCTTCCGCCTCTCTTTGAATGAGGAAAGCGAGGGACTTGTTGAGAAGAAGCATCAGGACCTTCTTCACCCACCAGAAGCAGAAGCAGAAGCAGCCACTGATAATGGAGGATTTAGCAGAAGAGCGTTACAGTTACAACCCAACTCTGCGTTGGAATTCGGAGGTCGAAAGCTACTTGTCCAACGCCTATGGACCCTTCAATTTCTCTCGCATCTCCAAAGCCCTGACGTACTAGTTCACATTCAAGACTCTCTCTTTCTTTCATTCAGTCCATTCTGGGTCTTCAATTTCCTGATGGGTACTGTTTTTGTTTTGCTTTAGGCGTCCGTCTTGCTACTCTTGTATAAGAGTGAACACACTCAAGTCCACACCAGATACTGTCATTCAAAAGTTGAGAGAGATTCTGAGGCAAAATGGGGCTTCAATTTCTAAGTGTGATATTGCCGGGTTGGAATACTTGGTCTTTGTGAAGGGCTCAGGTCCTCACTCAATTGATTACGGCTGTACTGTTGATGGGAATGTGAAACCTCCCAAGGAGTTGCTTGTGAGTCGGAAATGTGCTGAGGCAGTTCTTCGTGGTGCTGAGGTCAGCTCTTTACTCTTTTCTTTTTCTATGTGGTTGCTTTGCTCTGTTAGTTTTAGCTGAAAAAACGGTTGTTTTTACAATGTAGGTGTATGTACCTGGTGTATTGGCTTGCAGTGCTCATGTTGAGAAAGGGGATGAGGTTGTGGTTTCGGTCTCAATTGAGCAGCCCGGTGCTGATGGTGGATGGGTAGTTGGGATCACTAGAGGGACTATTCTGCAAGGTTCTCAGACAGGTAACATATCATGCTGCTCAAGTGATGTTATGAATTTTGGTCAAGTAATAATGTGTTGATACATGTTGCTAAAATGACGTGTAGTAGATCCTTATCATTTTGAACGAAGTGGGCTGTATATCGGCCGAGGTAGAGCAATGATGACAAGGTCTGGGATTTTTCGCGCCCCAGAAGGAATTGCTGTGGATTTGAGTGACAGAGTATTTAATCTGCCTTCCTTTCGTGGTACGATTTATGACTTGTGTACATATTATAGCAAAGGCTTTATTGGATTTATCAACAAACGATGGAGTCTTGAAAAGTTTGTGGAACTCCAATGTTTTTTGTTTTGATTTTCAGGCGTGCTTGAGGGGGAAATATTTCTTCAAAATCTGCCAAGCATTGTCACTGCTCATGCACTAGGTACCTATTACAGTATTGTGGTTATCTGAATCAATTTACATATGTTATTGCTTCATAATCATCATTGAGTTATGAAAGGTTCTGTTTTTGAATTAGCTAGCTGTTGCTTATAGGCTTTGAATGAAATTCTTTTCTCTTACTGGTTTTGTTATTGTTATTGTTTTTGCTTTTTCTCTTAGATCCTCAAAAAGGTGAGCGCATACTAGACATGTGTGCTGCACCAGGAGGGAAAACAACTGCAATTGCAATTCTTATGAAGGATGAAGGGGAAATTGTTGCCGCTGATAGATCTCACAATAAGGTAAATTTCCTAAATAGAGATTTGATAGGAACTGTGCCTCACTTTGCCTTGTTTTATTTTTATTTTTTATTCATGTATCACATTTAAGTCATATCGTGGATTCTAATAACTTATATAAGGTTGTCTCCATCTGGTTTCCAGCTGTTCTAATATGTGGTTATATTCTTATTTAAGTTATACCAGTGCAAGATGAAGTTGTTTCCATTGTTCTGTGAAATTCAATGTTCCATAACGAATAGTCCTGCCTTCTTGATTTGTTTTCTCTGAGGCTTTTGGTTTCTCATGTTATTCACACCCACCATGTTTTCAGGTGCTGGATATTCAGAAATTGGCTGCTGAAATGGGCCTTAGTTGTATTACCACTTGCAGACTTGATGCTCTGAAAGCTGTTTGTAGTAGGAATGAATCTGATAATATGTCTAATCTATGCTGCACTGAGGATAATCATGGTGTAACAATTCAAGGTTCCAATTTGATGAAGTCAGAAGTAGAGAAAATTGAATCAATTGCTACAGAAAGTTTGAATGCTGAAAAGGATTTTAAGAAAAGTGGTACGTCAATTCTACTCTTCCCAAAAACCACCTTTAACTTGTGAAATGAAAACAAAAATTTATATTACACAAGGTACAATAGCATCTTGTATATATATATAATTTTTTTTTTCCCATATCAATGCTATGTTGTCACCCTTTCAATTTAATTCTATGCATGGAATTGGTTCTTTCTGAAATTAGAAGTTCACCTCTAACTCAATGTCTTAGTTACCAATGAAAAAGCAAATGAGAGAACTTACATTAGCAGAGCTGACATCAGGAAGGATATGCGAAGAAAACGGAATGGTCCAGGAAGAAATCAGTGCGTTGGTGGTAAGGCTGAGAAGTCAAAAGGCTTTGCTCCCAACAGCTTCGACCGGGTTCTTCTTGATGCTCCCTGCTCTGCTCTTGGTTTAAGACCTCGACTATTTGCTGGAGAGGTAATATAGTCGAATCAAATCTTGTTTCCTTTCAGTTACTTATTTGCATTGATTTTTGTACTGTTTTTTTTTTTGTTAAATTGCATTCTCATTCTTTTTTGTGCCTTGTTCTGTTGTTGAGGTGTTAAGTTTGTAACTTATATGCTTATTTTGAGGGTGTTTTAGTGACAAGGGTACCGGAGAGTCAGCGTGTGTTTGGTAAAGTTTGTCCATTTTGCATTTGGGATCTTAGGCTTTAGAAGATAAGCTGTGTTTTGACAAAACTGTTTTGGCAATTTATCTGGGCTGGACTGTAGCAATATCCTCGCAAGATAAAGAACCAGAAGGTTTTAATGGTCATTTGGGAGTGCATGTCAACATTCATTTATATACAGATGGAAAATAATTCCACATTAGAAATTTATTCCCTTGCATCACAATATTTTAGATGTGGTTCTATTCTCAACACACATACCTTTCAATCTTGCATTCAATTTAGATGTATGGGTTCTAACATGCTACAGAAGTTTCTTTTAAAATATACTTGAAGGTAACTGAATTTCATCAGTTGCGTATTCCAGGAAACAGTTGAATCATTGAGAAAACATGCGAAGTATCAAAAGAAAATGTTTGATCAGGCTGTTCAGCTAGTTCGTCCTGGTGGAGTTCTTGTGTATTCAACGTTAGTAGATATGCCTTTTCTTGTTCATATTGTTGTTAAGCATTACATGATGCGTACTAAAGTACTAAGTTTCTTTCGTTGTGTATCATCGTACCCTTAAACTGAACTTTCGATGTTGTTTTTGTCTCTAGATGTACAATAAATCCTGGAGAGAATGAAGCTGTGGTTCGATATGCTTTGGATGCCTATAAATTCCTATCCTTGGCACCACAGGTTGGATTGCATTTTGTTTATAGGAGGTCTATCTAGGTTACTCTTTATATATATCTCTAAGTTTTTTATTCTAATCTGATTTTACATATACTATTGACATTGATTTGTAGAACCCCAGAATTGGAGGACCTGGTCTGGTTGGCCGTTTTGAATTTCCAGATGGATATATTGAGTAAGTTCTTTTCTGCTGTCACATGTGATTGTTTACACTCATTCTTTGTTGGTATCATGTGAAAATAAATGCGTCTACATCACTACATGCTTATCTTTGTGCTCATTACATTTGATGACTTCAAAATCAAATGTTGTTGACCGCATTGCCAAAAGAAGTTTGTTTTTGACGAAAACAGAATCAAATTTCTAGCTCAGAAGTATCAAATGAAATCAAAATTAAATGTTGACTATATATGCTTGACCTCACAGGGAGTGGCTGAGACCTGGCGAGGAACAACTTGTTCAGAGGTTCGA
This sequence comes from Rubus idaeus, assembly GCA_030142095.1. Lineage (NCBI taxonomy): Eukaryota > Viridiplantae > Streptophyta > Magnoliopsida > Rosales > Rosaceae > Rubus > Rubus idaeus. The sequence goes on from CM057970.1 coordinate 35,075,580, forward strand.
TCCATCATCTCCGCTCGATACGATCGGCTTTTTCATAGCCAAATTTATAGTCGGATCAAATGAAGCTGACTTGGAAAAATCTGCAACTTGACAGGATCAGAAATGAGGGTGTATGAATACCCCATGTAGTCTAACTTAAAATTTATAGTTAATCCGATAAATCTGTTTGCATCTATCATGTAAGGTGGTGTCTATTAATAGGTTCTATATTACATACTAGAGAAGTCCAATGAAGTAAAACTTAGAAAGTGCATCTTATATTTGAACTATAGTTTAGTCATTGAAGTTTCGCCATTAGTTAATTTATCTGAATTCTTAAGAGTTAAAGTGGAAAGATGGCATTATATTAATGTTCTGACGTGCAAAATGCAGATATTAAGAAGGCATTACATGCACAGCAGCATTGGTTAGGTTGGCCCCTAAGCTCATGCTTTTACATCTCTAATTATTTGCCCCATTCATCCATACATAACAGATAAACTTGCATCATAATCAGCTCTCTCCCCACAAGCAATTGTAGGTTATTTCATTGCTGGAGGCTCCAACTCCATTTTGCAACTGTGAGTAATCTCCAACACTATAACCAAAGTCCACCATTCCCATGTCATCTCTGAACCAACCCTCCATTTCATGTAATGGATCGGTCTCCATCATCATATCATCCATCTCTACCCAATTTGAGTTAGAGTCGAGGATGGACATTTCATTCTTCTCCAATGAAACCTGGGTATCTGGCATCATATTACTAGGTTCATGATCAATGAGCTCACTCATGTCATTCTTCTTCTCCTCATTCTCCAATTCTTCAAGCAAGTCCCACAGAATGGCTCCATCAACTTCTGTGGCTTCAAAATCTTCGAACTCATTGCCACCAAGAGCATACTGCATAGTGTTAGTCTCTGGAAAATTCGAGGCCATACCTACGGAAGAAAATGAAGCTGCAAAAGAGAGTGCAGAAAATGAAGAACAGCTTAGAAAAAGAACTTAGTAATCCAAATTGAGAACTTGGTACAAACTAGAATACAATATTGAGTTATATATAGTGATGGAGGTAGGCCTCAAGTAGGCACATCGATCGATCTTTTGCCATGTCAAGCAAGTAGATTTATGGCATATATCACAGGTCATCTTGAAAGTTACATGTACCCAATATTGCTCGAAATGGTGCAAACACATATAGGGAACAAGCACGATTGAATAAAGCAAAGTGATATGAATGATATGGAAACTTTCTACCTTTCAATCAACATCAAACATGGAGATCCAGATCCTTAATAGGTTTCCCTCCGCTTGATCCCTTTTCCCTCAATAACACTTGAGATAAGTGTATTGTTGAGTCATTCTATTTTTTTTTTAATGATTTAAATTCTTTATTGAGAATTTATTCAAGAATCAACATTTTAAAAAATTGACCGTACCAAAAATAATTTTGTCATTTAATTATGACCAAATAAATAAACTAATACATTGTTAGTCGATCATTTTGTAAATATATGTACGTTCATAAGACTTATTTTTTTAGTTCGTCGTGAGCCTTCACCGATTGAGATAGAATCAATTTCTCCCGTTGTACCAAATCCTCGATGAAAAGTAATATGTTTAGTTAGATTGGCAATTAGGTACAAGTACCCCGTGCACTACTTTTTACCAAAATTCAGATACAACCGTACGATCAAATCTGTTTTCTGGTTTCTCATCCTTATTTGCAAATGGAAAAGCTGTAAGCCTAAAACCTAACAATCAGCATGTGCAATGTAAAACATTGGCATCATCATACCATGTGAAATTGAATCTAATTAATATGCACATGTTTTTATTGCTTGGTATATTGCACATGTTATCATATTGCTTTGGGTATCTTTTTGGTGTACGTCATTTTAGGCTTCGAGAGTTGAGACTTGTCACCATCTATACCTACCTGTCCTGCATTATAGTTATAAAGTTTGATGTTAATTTCCATTTTTACTTTGTTTATGGGTGGCATGGAGATCCATATATACTAATTAGTAATTACCTAGATGAGCATATATATATTACCCAATTTCTAATCTCCTGTTGCCCTACAGATCATTATAGCCAGCCATTGCTTTATGGTTTGGGATTTCATATGATCGTTAAACAGATCCTTGTTCTTTTTAATTTAGTGCTTTATGATTTGGCTGGGATCTCATATGATCTTTAAACAGATCCTCGATCTAATTAATAGAGTAATATATATAGTACTTTTCCAAGTTGATCAAAATAAGGGCTATATATATAGGAAGAGCAGTTAAGATCGAGCTAGCTCAGACAAGTTCATATGAACTACGCCTGCATTAGATTACACTATAGCGTGAAGGCTAGGGTTAACAATTGATTAGGGAGTAGTTCTAGCTTTTACATCATACTTATTTCGATATCGACATTAGTCACGTTACAATTTTACGTGTAGACAACATTGTGAAAAAGGATCATATATTCGACATCCCAGTACGTGCAGTACGTACACTACTTGGGATTTGATAAGCTCTCTATCATACCTTTAAAAAGATGGAGATCGTATCTAATCTTAAGCAAGCCTTGTTGGTGAAACCCAAATTCATCTGCTTGGTTTTCGAGAAGTGCAACAATACGAGGATGGCTCATCAGCTTGATCGGTATCCATACTTTCTCCAGCTGTTCATCATCATCATCATCTCCTTCTTTCGGGACAATAAGCACCGGAACATAGCCTTTCCGGACTTTGACTGATGAAGAACAACTGCAGCTGCTTATACTCATTTTAATTTCCAAGAACTCCTTTTTACTTGATCGACCTTGATGAGTTGCTAATTTCACATGCATGCTTTTTAGGTTTTTATAGCAAGAAATTAACAGCAATATATAATACACGTACACTCCAATTTTTCCTTTTCACATTCGAAGAAGTTAATTTAATTTAATATAGTTAGTCAATTCTTGTAGTCATCAGTGCTAGATTTTCTTTGTTGATTTTGGAGGAGGGATTAAATTTTATAATGCATTCATGATTTGAAATTCATTCTATAATTTATGGACGTTGATTTTGGTTAGTCAGAAACTATACATTAAGAAAAAAAGGGTTCAAATTAGGTATTAATTAAGGGGTGGGTTAGCTAGCTAGTCCGTGGTTGGAATTAACTTGGTCATCGTGCTGCCGCAGCATTCAACAAACTTCCGTAATTAATTGAAAGCCGAGTGCGAAATGGTGTAATTAATTACTTTTCTAATGAAATATATTCAGTGTTGCTTATTAATAAACCAATGAAGTTTTGCAAACAGGATTAGACTTTTAATATTTTGTTAATTTTCTATGTTCTTATTCATAGATATTGGCGGATACAGAGAGTTCGTGATATGAACGTACTTGGATTAATTTGTTGGTATTCGATCGTAATAGGATATTTGATATCTGATTTGGTTGATATCATGCTTACTTAGTCAATTACCCATTGCTATGAGGAGGTTAATTAATTAAGGACAATGAATTACTTGGGCTTTAAGGAAAAGAGAAGTACTGTACAACCATGAAAAGTTGAATTAGGCACGGATTGCTAGCAGAGATTTTGGACGCAAACCTTCACGAATCAACTTTAGAGTTGAAGAGGCCGCAAATCAAAACCGTGACCGGATGATTTGTTTGTTAGGCCGCAAATCAACTTCAGAGTTGAATACACGTACATTGCCATTACAACTACTAACAGTCGCATAGAAACTGAACATGCCGCCTATTGTTGGCTCCATTAACATTTTAGTCCTTACTGTTCATCCAAATCTTATGACTGCAGGAATCCAGGCATTACTTATCACTGGTTATACTTTACGACTTTACGTACTGCATCTTTGCTTATGTCCTACTTCTGGTACATTTATGCTACTACTATGAGTGCTCCTATATTTGATAGCTTGCTACTGCCATTGAACAGAGATCATGAACTGCCTCCAAACTTTCTCAATGATGTCCATATTTTCCATTCTTCCATGAAATTAGTAAATAAGTTTACATTTCAATTAGTTTAGGGTTTAGAAAAGCTAGCTTATGCAGGAAATGACGGCTACGATCGATCTCTATATGAATGGAGGTTGAAAACTTGAACGAAATGGCCTTGATATATATATATATATATATATATATATACATTCTTCGGTACATGCATGTTTCAAATCCAAGTAATTATACATTGAAGTAATCTTTACCTCAATAAAACTCATTTGTTGTAAAAGTAGTAACTAAGAAAAAGTTGTCATTAAGGTAAACAAGGTGGACCTCAACAAAAAGTAGACTTTACATCAACAAAAGCTCGACAAGCTCTCTCACTACTATACTATCATTACTACCTGTAATTAACTTGATAAGCTCTCTATCATGCCCTTGAAATGGTGGAGATCTTGAGTAATTATCTTAAGCAAGCCTTGTTGGCGAAACCCAAATTCCTCGGCTGAATGGTTTAGTAGCGCAACGATGCGAGGATGGTTGATGAGCTTGATCGGTATCCACAGTTTCTCCATGTGATCGTCATCGCCATCCCCTTCTTTGCCCACAAGCACCGGGACATAACCTTTGCGAATTACCTTCATATCTGATCTCTCCATTGTCTCAGCACTTACTGCAGATAATTAATTAATTAACGGCACATAGGCTGATGAACAAGAGCTGAAGAGCATGCCGCAGCTAGTTCTCATCTTAACTCGTTCATCCTGAACATGAACTAGAACTTGTCAGTTGCAATTTGCATGCATAGTTTTCAACTATCATTTCTAGCAAGATATTAAACACCAACACGTACATAATATAATAGACCAACTTTCGACGTGATCCTTTTCAAATTAATCGTATGAAAATTAATTACTTGGTCAAACTCATACATCATTACAGTTTATTAATTAATTGTTGATTTTGGTGGAGGTTCGAAATATTTTATATTGCAAATTGCATACATGATGACATTGAAATTCAGTACTCCACCGTATGTCGTCGATCGATGGAGTATAACAAAAAGAAATTAATTTAATTAGTACTCTATCTTATCTTATGTCCATTTAAATGGATCGATGGGGAACAAAAAGAAATAATTGAGAAAAAAGTTAGAGTTTTGTCTTTTAGAATCAAGGTCGACTTTATCATATATCAATTAACTAGTGTAAGATTTGGTCGATCAGTCGCAAATTATATACTAATCTTCTTTAAAATATGCTATAGTAAGGCGTGGATGGTCCATCCTTTGATGATAAGTTGGATTTTCCGAGCCGTTTCTTGTTCATGTTTCATGCATTGCGTCCGTACATATAGCAGCATTCAACAAGCTTACTCTGTGATTATGGATCAGTTAATTAATTAATTGAAAGCATAGCAATGCTTTGCGTAATTTAGTTATAACATAAGAGAGATTAATTGGCCGGCTTATCATAATCAATACAATCTATGAACCAAAGAGTATAGAAGCAAAGACACTGCCCGAAAACCCCCCTTAGGTTTCGAAAATTCGACATAACACTCCCCGATGTTTCAAGATAGGTTGTTGCAGGAAACATCTTTCGATCGAGCTTAATAATTTCATATTTGTGATTCACTTTTTCCAAATTTGTTGTCATTTTCATCGATCTAACATGAAGATAATCTCTACTGCGTACATACTCATTCATGGTTCTCATTATGGATCAATGACTAGCTGATGCGTTTGTTAGTGGTATTTTGCCATGTAGGGGGGTTCATGTCCAACTTTGAAAGCCCGCGGGATAAAACTCAAGAGGGATTTATGTTAAGTAACCCGTTCTAGGGTTAAATTAATAATCACTAATTAACCACAACCTCTACGTACGGTATAAAATGAATATATCAATCTAGCTAATCTAAGAAGAGAAGTTAGCATCTGAAGAAAATTTCAGTTCTCCTTTATACAAGTTCACAAATACATAAGTCAGACGAGTACATATGCATGCTGAACGATTTGGACATGATCAACGAATTAGAAAAAGAAAAGGCGACCCTACATAGTCTTTTGAACCGATTTGGCCAATATATTGATACAATACCTCGAAGAGTGAATTCGTACTTTCTAAGACAGTTACTAGCTAAGTAGGTAGTACATATTTGAAGAATTTTTCCATGGTCTCACATAGTTTCAGATTCTTTATAAAACACTAGTCTTATACCCGTGCGATACACGTGCGTTATTTATAAAGGGGAGAAAAAATATGAAGGTTTCCATTAACCCTTTTTTATATATATATTTTTTTATCATAATAATATTTGTGAAGAGGAAAAAAAATATGAAAGTTTCCATTTACCCTTTTTTATATATATATTTAAGTTTTTTGTTTTGTTTTTTATCATAATAACCATTTTAAATAATTATCATGAGGAAATTTTTTATTCTAAAAGGTATTTGTAGCAATTAAAAAATTGGTGAAATTTTTGACACCAAACTAGTGGCTTTTAGTATATATATATATATATATATATATTTATAAAAGAATTTTACTGTATGGTGAAAGTTAAAATTAATTGGAAAGTATCAACACCTGATCATGAGGATTAAAAAATGAGACCCTGAAATTAGTATTCAACAGTGTTACGTACTAATTAGTGAGAATGATTTACTTATTGAAGCACTGTATTCCTTCAAGTTGATAATTAAGATGGGGTGAGTGGGTGTTTGGGTTAGCGTCAAGAGATGATAATTTTTTCTTCTAATATTTTAGTTTCCTCCACTATTTCACTCAAGTGATCGCAATATCAAAGGTGTTTAATTCAATAAACCCATGAAATTAGACATGATTGCATTGTTATTAGACATGATATTGTTCTGCTTCGATGAATGCAAATATACAATCACTGTGAAAAAAATTAAGTTAAAATGACTCGACATTGTTTAATTAGCTCCGGCACCCATAAGCTCATCTCCTTCATCTCGAATCACAGCACCAAACCCCTCGTAGCCGATGATTTTTAGTATCATCAACTGTCTGAGATTCGTTGAATTAACAATGTTATAAATCATAATAAGTCACAATCTTGCTAACATACCCCAGCAATTAAAAGATGGTACCATTTTGATTATTAGAGCGAGCAACTGCTTTTGCATACCAGATCATTATTTCACAGCAATTAATTAAGAGATGACAGCAATTGGTCATAAATGGCAACCCCATTTCCCTCTTAATATGATTCCATAAGAATGCAAAATAACTATCTTGTTGGTAACGAAAGCAGTTTACTCTTAAAGACTGAAACAAATTGCATCTTAAACTGACAAGTGAATTTTCCTTACCAGTCAGGACTGGAGGAATAACTTTCCATGTATTTCAAGGACCTGCAAGTCAGCAACTTCATCTACTGCATTTATGGCATTATAAATACCAACACAATCAGATGGAAACTGAAGCGAATGGCAATTGCAGACTAGCCCATTGGTGCTTTAATGGCTTCCATTCACTTTTTACTTCGTCTTTTTTCATCAAAATCCTATGATTGCAGAAATAAAGGCATTCCCTAAATTTACTTCACTACAGAACCGTTGTTTAACCCATTATGGTTAAACCCTACCCCATAATGCTAGTACATGCTAGCTTGGTACTGTCATTAAAAGCCGAACTGCCACCAAACTCTCTCATTGATATCCGAAATTTTAAATTCTTCCATGAATAAATACATAAACTAAAACTTAAGTTTCCATTCTCAGAAAACCAGTTATTTCATCACATGCCTATTGCCATCCAAGAGTGCGACACAGATCAATATGGCAAACCTGTTAATTCCTTGGCTATTTTTAGTTCAAACACTAACACTAGTTGCCAAATCCAGAGCTAAAGTTCCAGCAGTCATAGTTTTTGGAGATTCCTCTGTTGATTCAGGTAACAACAACTTCATTCCAACAATTGCCAGGAGCAACTTTGCGCCTTATGGCCAAGATTTTCCTGGAGGCCAACCCACTGGGCGGTTCTGCAACGGCCGACTTCCTCCTGACTTCATCTCTGAAGCTCTTGGCCTCAAGCCAACCATACCTGCATACTTGGATCCAATGTATAACATCTCAGATTTTGCTGTTGGAGTTTGCTTTGCTTCTGCAGGAACTGGCTATGATAATGCCACTTCTGATGTTGTTGTAAGTAATACAATCAACTTCTATTTCCTAAAGCCTGCACTTCATCAAATTTTATTGATAAATTAACAAACATTATGAAATTATATATACCATGTATCTCATCTATTTTTCACATGCTACAAATATTTCAGATTAACAGTCTAGCTTTGACAAGAAAAAATTTCCAGCTACGTACGAAAATGTTTACACTGATATACAAAATCATAATGTCGGCTACGGTTTTTACATTATTGCCAGCGGTACTTTTTGGTTTTTAGAATCTTTAGGGTATTCTATCAAGTTAATGAGAGTACATCTGCTCTATTTTTTGTTTAACACTGGTATCTTTATTGCAGGATGTGATTCCTCTGTGGAAGGAAGTGGAGTACTACAAGGAGTACCAGATGAGATTAAAAACCTATCTTGGAGATAAGAAGGCAAGGGAAATCCTAAGTGAGGCCTTGTATTTGATTAGCATTGGAACAAATGACTTCCTGGAAAACTATTATACTCTCCCAAACCGTCGATCCCAGTTTACAGTGAAGCAGTATCAGGATTTCATTATTAGACTTGCTGCAGATTTTGTGAAGAAAATTTATGCCCTAGGAGCAAGGAAGATGTCCCTAACAGGGGTTCCCCCAATGGGGTGTCTGCCGCTGGAAAGAACCACAAATATTATGGAAAACCACGCTTGTACGGAGGAATACAACATTGTGGCTTTGGACTTTAATGGCAAGTTAAAGGGTTTAGTGGCAAAGCTTAATAGGGAGCTTCCTGGTCTTGATGTGGTATTTGCAGATGCATACGACATTATGTTGCAACTCATAACTAGGCCTTCTGTATATGGTAAGTTTTGACTTCAATGTCCAAATGATTGGTTCTGTTACCCCAAAGTTAATAGTCTTTACCTGATTTTCACTTCAAAAAATATTCGCATCTATCACATCTGTCCATGGCTTTTTATTTCTCAGTTGCTCTAAAGATATATAAATTTTCATTTGATGACAGGATTTGAGGAATCAAGAATTGGGTGCTGTGGCACAGGGAGGTTTGAGATGAGTTTCCTATGCAATCCATATAGTCCATTTACATGCCAAGATCCAGATAAGTATGTGTTTTGGGATGCCTTCCATCCTTCAGAGAATACCAATCGAATGATCTCAGATCATCTACTCAAAACTTCTTTAGCGAAGTTTCTTTGATACTGTTTGTGAAGTGTAATGTGTAACATTATGTCCCTATAGTGGGATCTTCTCCCATGTTAATGGAATTTGCATTCCATATACAAGCAACACAAGAACGAGACTTCAGTAGAAGAAGTTAATATTTCGACTTTTATTCATCCTCAAAGTTGTCTACAAACATGACCAGAATGTGCTACAAGTATGTCAATGATTAAACTTCACAGATAATACTTCTTAGAATTAAATTCAGGTCATTGTACACAATAGGGCTCTTGCTTATACACCAACCTTAAAGAGTACAAGTTACAACCAACCTGGCTTCAGCAACTACCTTATTTTACAGTATGGTGAATGAACCCGAATTATGCAGCTGCGGACTCTACAATTTGCCTGGCTTCAAGTGTCTTCTCGTATTCTTCGATGGACTTGAAGAGCTCCGAAAAGTTACCCTTCCCGAATCCCCCACATCCACCCTTCTGGTAAACCTTCCCTTCCTCATTCTGAAGCATGCACCCTACTCTCTGTATGATCTCTACGAATATTGTTGGCCTGCCCATTTAACATGAGAACCAGTTAATCCAATGTGATACTTTTTGTGGTCAATCCTTTTCCAACCCAAAAAGGAATAAACACATTCCAAGCAACTGGGCAAAATGACATGATTACCTTTGCCAACAAATTAGGCAATTATGACACCATAAGCTAGAAGCCTAAAACACAGAATTCCTAATTTCTGATCTTAATGGACCCAATTTTAGTATAGTAAGCATAAATTTGGGTAAAATCATGAAAAAAGGTTATAGCAAAACCAGAAAGCTATCATCTTTAAAGTCCTAATAGCCCAGAAATGACAAGTAGTGAAATAAAGACCATACCTTTTGACAATGAAAAGTAGAGTAGTAGCACTAAGACATACCTATCTCCAACAGGCTTAGTGAAAATCTGAAGCAGAGTGCCCTGGTCATCCCTATCAACCAAAATCCCCAACTCCTCACACTCCTTGATCTGCTCATCCGTCAACACATCACCGGCCCTCCTTTTCAAATTCCCGTAATACGTCGGCGGCGGCGACGGCATGAAGTCGAATCCGCCGATTCCGCTCCGCTGCCTCATCTCCCTTAAGGTCCTGAATATGTCTTCGCTGACCAGAGCCAAGTGCTGAACTCCGGCCCCTTCGTTGTGCTCCAAGTACGTCTGTATCTGGCTCTTCCTCTTCGTCCCGTACACCGGCTCGTTCATCGGGAGCAGCACCGTCTCCTCGTTGCTCGCCAAAACGACGGAGTTTAGTCCGCTCTCGCTCGTCCCAACGTCCTCCGACGTGAACTCCGCGAACTCGTGGAATCCGGTGAAGCCTTTCACGTACTCCACGGCGGCGGAGAGATTGTCCACGTTCCCGACGGCGTGGTCCAGGCGGCGGAGTCCGAAGTCGAGGGGGAAGGAAGCGGGTACGGGCTCGAACCCCGGGAGGAACCACGAGTCCGGGTTCGGGTCGGAGAGATGGGCCGGGTCTTTGTAGCTTATGTAGCGCAAAACGACGTCGCCGTAGAGGTGGACTTCGGCGATGGTGACGCGATTGTCGAGGAGAATCGGTTGGACCGAGGATTTAGCGCCGTGGGAGACGCTGGCGTTGAAGGCGAGCTCGGCGTCTTGTACTTCAATCGCGATGGCGCGGACGCCGAGGCCGTGTTTGGCGGAGAAGGCGCGAGAGGCGGAGTGATCGAAGGTTGGGATGGAGGCGGTGGAGTTGGGCCGGGTCGGGTCGGCGAGCGTGGGGGAGTAAGGAGCGGTGAAGAGGAAGGAGAGGTCGCCGGAGCGGAGAAGATAGGAGGCGTGGGTTTGATTGCCTGTGGAGAGGTCCGATTTGGCTACCATAGGCATGCCCAGGCCCCAGGAGAAACGGAGAGCACAGTTGGTGGCGTCGGTGCACCAGAACTCGATGTGGTGGAAGCGGTTGACATTGAAGAGGTCGGAGCGGGGGTTGGTCCGGACGAAGTTGGAGAATCCGACGAGCTTGAACTGATTATCGGTTTCGTGGACCATTCTTGTGCGGGTGGATGATGCTTCTGGTGATGAGATCCGTGATATAATAGTAGTATTGGAGACTGATAGTGGACTTGGAGGGAGGTGGCGACACGTGGCGAAGTTGGAGTTATCTGGTGGTTTTTTTTTTTGGATCAAGTATCTGGTGGTTGTTACAAGTAAGATGGGCTACGAGCCTACGAGTGGCTCCGAGGAAGGGTTTTGAGTGACGGAACTAGACACTAGTTGTTAAATTTGGTAACGAAAGGAGGAGAAGAAACCTCTTTTTTTTTTTCTTTTTCTTTTTGGTTATAAGGAAGCCCAGAGGGCCAAGAAAAAAGAAAACTAGCTAAACATAGCTACAATCACCGAGTAATCTGACATGACCAACACCAACCATATCATCAAGTAAAGTTTGCACCAAATGAGCAGGAGGATGCCTTAGGAAAGTTGTTCCTCTAGAGCTGGTAACACTCTCCTTAGCTAACAAGTCAGCATCAAAGTTCCTTCTCTGTGAACATGGTTCAGAGAACCCTCTTGATTATTATTGTTAACAATTTTTATTGACAAGTACTAAAACTCTGGAAAGTTTGGCATCGGGATAAGGACTTGGCCATTAGACAAATGATTGCTGATTTTGGCATCGGGAGAAGAAACCTATTGATTATTATTGTTAACAATTTTTATTAACAAGTACTAAAACTCTGGAAAGTTTGGCATCAGGATAAGGACTTGGCCATTAGACAAATGATTGCTGATTTTGGCATCGGAAAAAGCTGTTTATCCCAGCGGCCGTCGGTGGTACAATCCTGACGTTTCTGTATTACGTTTGGGTTTGTTTACTTTTGTTTGTGTCTTCTAAATTCTAATTGCCTTCACTTTTGTGGATTTAATGATATTCTCATTGTTTATTGAGAGAGTGAGGGATTTCGTGCAAACGCAATTAGGTAATGGTATTTACGTGGCACGGAATCATGCATATTACTTTTGAGGATCAAGCATATATAAATGTGCCATGAGAAATTAATTACATTAAAAAAAAACTGTACTAAGCACCATGTTCCACTCAAGGTCAAGGTCGAATTTTTTAAATCTTTTTGGATTAGGCACTTGTTCCTCTTCCTGACTTAGAGTTGCAGTATGATCATAGCAATTGTTGAAGGCCTCGCTTGGTAACATTGCTCTGCTTATTCCATAATGTTTGCCGAAGCTCCTCCGCATCCTCCTCATATATCGTACGGACCCCACACTTGTTCACTTCCACAACTCCATCATCCCATGACTTGAATGAAAATTCAAGCTGATTGTAGATATCCTGCCACTTATTACGGAAGAATTCATCACGGGGAAGATAGAACAATTGGCTCCACCAGGGCTAGGAAACAAGTTTATTCCATTGGCTCTCAGTGAGCAACCAATGCATGTGCATCTCAACCAAAGGCGGGGAGTGGTTTTCGGAGTCTAAAAACAGCACAAAAGGTAAATCCCATCCACTTGTAACTTGTTACTAAACCAACCTGGATGCACCTCTACAATTATCGAACATCCCTCACCTTGGTCAGGTGAGCAACAATGATATAAAACGTATTTGAGACTGACAGTGGACTTGGAGGGAGGTGGCAACACGTGGCGGAGTTGGAGTTATCGGATTGTTGTTACACACTTAGACGTATGGAGTAATCTGATTAGGACTACCAAGGATACCAAAAATCCAAAATATGGTTCTGAGCAAAGGTTTTGAAATTTTGAGTCACGCAACAGTTTACATGTCATTCATTAATCATTAGTATACAATTTGTTAACAATTTGTATAGACAAGTACTAAAACCCTCCAAAGTTTGGCATTTGGATAGAATCACTAGACAAATGATTGCGAGTCATTCCCCAATTCTGGCCTGGTCTCCAATCCATCTTGACCTTTTTGGATGAGGTTCTTGTTCCTCTTCCTGACTTTAGAGTTGCAGTATGATCATAGTGTTTGAAGGCCTTGCTTGGTAACATTACTCTTCTTATTCCATAATGCGTGCCGAAGCTCCTCCGCATCCTCTTCATATACCATACGAACCCCACATTTGTTGACTTCCACAACTTCACCCCGTGACTCAAATGCAAATTTAAGCTGATAGTAGATATCCTGCCAGTTATTAGCAAAGTATGCACCGCCGTTATTAACAAAGTATGCATCACGGTGCATAAAGAACAACCAAATGTGATCGTTATCCAACACAGGTTGACCCCACTCTTTCCCGAGACGTAGAATAGGGCGAGGGAAGCCCAATTCTAGTCCATTGGCACTCCCTAATAAATCAATGTGGTGTATACCCAATAGTGGTTTTCGAAGTCTAAAAACAGCACACAAGGCAAATCCAATCCACTTGTTACTAAACCAACCCGGATGCAGCTCTGCAATTATCGAAGATCCCTTACTTTGGTTATTGTACCACTCTGGAATTTCATTTCCAGGAGCAATAAAGTCAAATCTATAATCGTCATATGCACCAAGTTGAGGTTGAGGTCCCTGTACGGAAGAATCACAATGTTGAGAGAGAGAGAGAGAGAGAGAGAGAGAGAGAGAGACCTGAAGGTAGTGTGTTAGCAATGAAAGTGCCATACTCTGAAAGCTTTTATTCTCCACCATTTTGAAACAGTTAAAACAATTTGCTCCTGATACCACCGAATTGCATTGTTCTATTGGATTGGACAATGTATCCAATGAAACGCAGTCGCTAACGTTTAGCCATACATGAGATGGAATCCCCGATAATGTCCGAAGCTTGCGACAACCAGCCAAGTGAAGATCGTTAAGTTTAGAGAGTTGCCAGATGCTCCTGGGTAGTTCGACAAATTGATTTCTGCTAAGATTTAATCTTCTTAATGAGGATAAGCATCCAACATCACTGGGGATTGCTACTTCAGAAAGATTGCAGTCACTTAGATCCAGTTTGGTTAATGAATGCAAACCAGATAAACAAGGCAAGGACAATCCAGGGGGAGCATAACTTCTGTTTAGCAATAACTGAAGGGGGTTCCATGATTTAGGTGACTGTCCTTTACATCCACGAAGAGATAATTCTTTGAGGTTCTTCAAAAGACTAATAGAGGAGGGCAGTTCTCTTATACCAGTTCCACTCACATCAAGCTTCTCTAAATAGTTTACATGACTCAAAATATCTGGCAATTTGTCAAGCTTTGAGCAACCAGAAAGATCGAGCTCCTTGATAGATTTTAAGCCATACACACTGCTTGGAAGAGACACAAGTTGTTTGCAGTCTTTCAGGTTCAGCAGACAAAGTCTTTCGAGCATTCCAATAGAGGAGGGCAGTTCTCTTATGCTAGTTCCACTCACATCAAACATCTCCAAACAGTTTACATGACCCAACTCATCTATCAATTTATCAAGCTTTGAGCAACCAGAAAGATCGAGCTCTTTGAGAGATTTTAAGCCATACACACTGTGATGCAGCGGAATTATCACGTTGGAATCCACCAACGGCAGTCTTGAATCCACAAGACTAGGGTTTCTCGAATCCACGAGAAGTTCTGGAATCCACCAGGAAAATTGAGTAAACTCAAAGTTTTATTAATATGAAAGATAGGTTAAGCAACCAGTTAAGGATGCTTATATAATGAAAGAAACCCTAGGGCACTAACAAAATGCCTAATTAAGCCCACGAGTTTAATGAAATAACAAAACTAGAAAAATTCTGAAAACTAATTAAATTACTAAATACCGAATCGGACTTAGTAAATCAATTTATTAGGCTTAAATCTGACAGGGCTCACTAAAGTGAGTCTTGTAGATCTCGTGATTCCCTTTTCGAAAAGGTATCATGAGTCTTGAACGGACACTGCATCCCAAAGTTAAGCCAATTCAGATTCTCAGTCCAAATCTGACTTTTCGCGAGAGTCACCTGAAAAGTCCAAAACCACAACTTTCTAAATATTCCAGAAGCTAGCAACCTCATAAACCGTGAATTGCCAATCATCCAATCACTGCCCTTGATTTTGCGCCGCTTCTTTATTTTAATCCTTTTAGGGTTAAATTGACCCATTTCTTGTCCTACATCACACTGCTTGGAAGAGACACAAGATGTTTGCAATCTTTCAAGTTCAGCACAAGAAGTCTTTCGAGCATTCCAACAGAAGAAGGTAGTTCTCTTATGCCTGTGCCATTTACATAAATCTCCTCCAAACTCTCTAAATGACCCATGTCATTCGGTAGTTTTTTAACCTTTGAGCAACCAGAAATATTAACAACTTTGAGAGATTTTAAGCCACGTAGACTGCCCACAAAATGCACAAGATTCTTGCAATCTTTCAAGTTCAGCACAGTAAGTCTTGAAAGCACTTCAATTGATGGGTCGACCTTATACAATCGTGTGCAACCTTCTAGAATTAGAACCCCAAGATACGACATAATTCTAAAGTTTGGGGTGCTCAAAAGATTTACAGAGTGACTGAGATCAATGGTTTTCAAATTGTATAAAGTCTGTCAAGTTAAAAGCATATAAAAAAAATTAGCTTCCATGACATATTCAACAATTTTTTTAAGTAATAAAACAAGGATATAGTAATTATAGTATACCTCTGTTTCTGCCGTTTCCCAACTGCCCGGTAGTGTCGTGTGCGGGTACCTGAAAGCACAAGATTGGTCAGGGAGGTCGGCGTGTACCGACCGAAGACCCTCCGACGCTCAAGTTAGTACCGATGGGTATTTGAGAGCAGAGAGTTTGGGATTCGGAGAGAACGTACCTGAATGAGGAGTGAGGACTCCTTATATATGAGGTGAGGTCGGAGACAAGCTTCCCTGGCGTGGGGGACATCCCCTGACACGAGGAATATTCTCTGATCCACTACATCGACATGCGCATCGAGGGACGGCGGCGCCTAGTGCAGCATGGGCGTGCGACTTAGTGCGATCTGCAAGGTAGTGGACAAGCACGTGTGCCAGGTGGCCGTGCCGGTACCGGTGGGGCTGGCCACTCCCGGTACCTGGTCGGGGAGACGTCTATGCGGAGCCGGGGGAGAGCTTGTGGTCGGTACACCCGGCCTGGTCTTACCGGTACCGGCGGGGTATTGCCGGGGCTTCGGCGCGGCCAGGGCGGTGTACCCGGTAGGGGATCCCTACCGAGTCGGTAGATGCCGCGGGGCGTTGCGAGAGATTATGTTCTCGGTAGGGAGCCCTACCGAGTCGGTTATGGGACTACAAGGAGGCTGCTCCGGTGATAGTGAGCTACTTCGGGCCTATCCGGTAAAGATATGAAATGGTAGCAACGAAGTCCCCCAAGTCCCGAGCAAGAGGAAGCTCGTGGTCGGGGACTTAATCCAGAAGTTCATATCGGGATGTAGCGAAGTGTCGGTGGGACAGCCCGGCGGCGCTCGGTACCGGCCCATGTAGTCCCCCAAGTCCCCGAACAGGGGGTTCCTCCCGGTTGGGAATTGTAACCGCTCCGAGTTTGAAGGGGAGTTGAAGCGTCGTGGCCGTTGAGCTCCTCAGCGTAACTGCCGAGGTAGTGGGGTGACACGCGTCACATCCTGGCCGGTTTGGAAAATCGTGGGGAAGCTTAACCGTCGCGTTGCCACGTGTCGCCATCCTGGGCCGCGACGGTTCACGTCGTACGGTCAAGATGGGTTGACTCCCGCTATATATATGGGGGTGAAGAGAGTTCACTTCACTTCATTCTTGCAAATTTCATTTCCAGAGCTCTGCAAGCCGTCGGTAGGAGAACGAGAGCGTGCATCGGTATTGCAAGTGTGATCACTCGGTACTTCGACTTTCAGCTTGCAACAACTGTAAGTACCGATGCCCCGATCTCCTTTATTTTAATTTCCTGCTTTGCTGTTGTAACGTAGTTTGAGTACCGGTGTCCAGCCTTAGTACCGAGCTAGGTTGCATAGGCATAGGTGATCCTTCCCGTTAAGAACCTTAGTCCGTTTTTTGCAGATGTCTACCTCAGGGAGCGAGTGTGCCAGCAGTGGCAATGCCTTTTCTGGTGAGGAGCCAGAAAGGAGCTCATCGGTGGAGGAGGCTGGTTCAGACTCCAGCTCAAGCACCGGAACCAGTAGTTCTTGCTCGCCAAGAACCAGCCGGTTCTGCCTGGACGGGGTGATGCAGACGGTGGTGAGGGGGATTACCACCGGTGAGGACTTAGAGCCCCTCGCCTCGGAACCGTATGTTAAGTCCCGGCCAAGTAGTAGTAGGACTCCCGTACCGGCAGGGTTCGCGGTGGACCGGCTTAAGTTGAGTGCGTCCACCGAGGGGGATTTGGTGGCATTGAGGAAGGCGTTCAACATCCCCAGCACGGTGAGCATGCGGTTACCGGAGAAAGGGGAGCTCAGGAGTGCGTCCGCGGTACCGGGCGAGACCTTAGTGCATCCGGCATTCTTTGGAGAGGGTCTGCGGATTCCGCTACCGGCGTTTCAGCAACGGTTCCTGGCCGAGGTAGGCCTGGCCATTGCTCAGCTGAACCCAAATACCTGGCGGTACCTCAACGCCTTGTATACGTTGTACTACCACTGCGGGTTCGGTGAGCCAGACCTGGCGGTAGTCTTCAACCAGTGGGCCCTGGAGGGTCACTCGAAGGCCGACAAAGGCTGGTACAAGCTGCGGTCGGTACTGAAGCCTTGCAGCGAGCTCCCGCCGGATACCGAGTGGGTAGACTACGTGTACAAGTACAAGCAATCCACTCGGTGCTGCTTGAAGAAAGATGCTCGCATCCGGGAAGGGATGAACGGTGAGCACGATGTGGAGAGTCACGAGTGTGAGAGTCCCGAGATTGTTAGGGATCCACTTGTGTTTGGCAATCCTACTTCCCAGCAGACCTGGAAGAGTAGGTACTTCTTCGTGGGGGGTCAGTGGGAGTTTCCTACCGATGCGGCCGTACCGGAGAAGAGGGTCCCGTCTACCTTTAGTGAAGCTCCCGGTATCGAGACTGTTTGACATGAAGCCCTTATGTGTGTGTACTTCCTGTTTCTTATACTAATCGTTGCTTCACTTGTTTCTTTTTTGCAGTTGACCAGTCTTGGAGGAAGCTTACCGAGGAGCAGGAGAAGGAGATCGCGTGGATTCGCGGCAACATCTCTTTGGTGTTGAGGAGGTCTACCGTTCTGCTCAACCGGTACTCACTCCATTTGTCGGGCCTAGCTCCTGTTCCCAGCCCATGTAAGTGACTTTTGGGTCGGTGCCGTGGCTTCTCCATTGTCACCGTTACGTTGTTTTTTTTATTGACCGGTGGTTCTGACTGCAGTCCTTCGCCAATTCCGTCGGTACCGAACTCTCGGGGACGACGAAAGCATGGTCCGAGAAAGGAGGGACTTCTACCAGGTCAAGAAGGTCCTGGGTCAGGACCCGGTGCCCGAGGCTCAGCTGGTCGAGGCTGAGCAAGCCAAGGCTGCGGCAGATGACGCCGGTAAGAAGAGGAAGAGGAGGGCACACAAGGTCCGGCCAGGCCTCGAGACGACTCCGGTGGATTTGGAGGCCAGCACCGATGCCGATGGTGCCGGTGGGCCGGAGCTTGAGGTTGCCCCCCGAGGTACGGGCGGGGCCTCCAAAAACGTCTTGCTCGCGAGGAGGTAAGTCCGTTCTGTCGTCGTTGTTCCGATTATACCGGTATGTATCGGTACTAAAATTTGTAGTAGTTTGTTGAACGGGTGAGGAGCCACCGGAAGAGGCGAGAGGGACCAAGATGCTACTGCCGACGAGGTGGCCCGGGTTGCGGCGGGTACCGGTACTACCCGGCCACGCATAGCTCGGGGTCGGCTTCGATCTTCGGGAGGGAGATCCCGGCCGAGAACAATGCGCTCTTCCGCGGCTGCGTGAAGAAAGCGCCGGAAGATCCGCTCCCGGTCTCCGGCTGGCCGCCTTCCCGAGAGATGACCCTCAACGACCGAGAGGATCTGCTCTTCCAGGTGCAAGCGAGGGTACCGTTGCTTTACCTCTACACCTCCTTCTTCTTTTTTTTTTTTTTTTTTTTTTTTTGACCCCTTGTTGTGTCGGTGTTGCGGCGGCATTTGAAGAGTTGGCCCCGGACCGCCGGGTGTGGAAGGAATGGCACACGGCGGGTGGGCAGGTGGAGAACCTGCGGAATGGCTATGACACGATGTTTGGCCGAAGGAAGGAGCGGCGCGGCTGCGCTTGAGGAGACAAAGGCCGAGCTCGAGAGGACCAAAGCCGAAGCCGGTAGGCTCGTTCGAGAGGCCGAGGATAAGGCCAAGGCTGCGGTGTCGGCCGAGAGTGCCCGCCTCCAAGTTGAGTTCGATCGTCGCCTGGAGGCGGCTCTCGGTGAGGCCAAGAAGGAGGCCGTCCTCGCCTACCGTCGCGACCGAGGGCGAGCTGTGGAGCAGGCCACCGCCTACATTGACGGTGGTGCGTACATCCTTGGCAAGATCAAGGAGGCCTTCCCGGAACAGGACTGGAGCCAGCTCCCGGTGCCAGAGCTCACCGATGATCATGTTGATGATGAGCACCGGGGGATCCTCAAGGAGATCGAGGAGGAGTTGGCCGGTGGCCCCAGCCAAGCGGAGCAGCAGTCGCAGCAGCAGCCGGAGGAATGAAGTCCCCCATGTTGGGTGGTACCGGCCAAGGGCCGTGTAATTTTTGTTTTTCCCTTCTTTTTTTTTGGGGGTTTAAACCCTTTTTTGAACATCACTCCCGGTAGGGGGTGCCCTAGCGGGAGGCAGTACTTGAATTGGCCATAAGGCTCTTATTTATTGTTTTGAACAATGGCGTGTTTCGCCTTATTCTATGAATCCTGTTTTTCATATGATACCAAGTGTTCACTCGGGAGGGCTGGTTTTTTCAGTCTCGCTCCCGGTATTGCTTTCTTTAGTATTCATGTCATGTAGGTAATTGATACCGGTAGAATGCTGAATTTATCGTAACAAAACTTATGCATGGGGGTCGCTGGTACCGGCCACATGTCTTACGAAAGTTTGGCATGGGGGTAGCTGGTACCGGCCACATGCTTAATAACATGATCAAAACTTACGCATGGGGGTCGCCGGTACCGGCCACATGTCTTACGAAGTTTGGCATGGGGGTAGCTGGTACCGGCCACATGCCTAATAACATGATCAAAACTTACGCACGGGGGTCGCCGGTACCGGCCACATGTCTTACGAAGTTTCGCACGGGGGTAGCGGTACCGGCCACATGCCTAATAACATGATCAAAACTTACGCATGGGGGTCGCTGGTACCGGCCACATGTCTTACAGAAGTTTCATTTTTGTTCTTGGCATTTGTGCATTATCGGTAGGAGGACAAGCATTCATAGAGACACAGATTTTATAGTGGTTCACCTGGCTCAATGCGAGTCCTAGGCTACGTCCACTGTAGGAGTTTCACTATGGTAAATAATGATTACAAGTGTTTGGGAAGTGGCAAAGTCCACCTAGCCGGTATGTTCCGGGCTTTATATATATATATATTTTTTATGGGTAGTAGTAGCGAAGGTGCTCAATATTCCATGGATGTGGGAGCATGCACCCGGTGGAGTCCATGAGCCGGTAGGTTCCTGGCTTGAGGACTTCGACTACCCGGTATGGGCCTTCCCACCGTTGGTTGAAAGTCATGGCTGCTGAGTTCTTCGTACTTTGCCTTACCCTTCGTAGTGCCCAGTCCCCCAGCTTGAGGTACCGGCACTTTGCCTTCGCATCAAACTTGCGCTTGAGCTGGTTTTTGTGTTCTGCATTCCGGAGGTTGGCTTGTTCCCGACGTTCCTCGAGTAGGTCCCGGTTGAGGCACAACTGTTCTTCATTTTCATTTGGATCATATGTGTCGATCCGGTGTGTTGTGGAATTGATTTCAACCGGTACCACGGCTTCTGCACCGAAGGCAAGGGAAAATGGCGTCTCGCCGGTGGCAGCCTTGTACGAGGTGCGGTACGCCCATAGAACCTCCGGTAGTAGTTCAGGCCATGCGCCTTTCTTATCACCGAGCTTGGTCCTCATAGTTCTCTTCAGGATTTTGTTAACTGCCTCCACCTGACCGTTGGTCTGCGGGTGGGCCACCGATGCAAAGAAAAAGGTGATGCCCTTCTCCCAGCAGAATTTCCTGAAGGATTCAGAGTCAAATTGTTTACCGTTGTCGGTGATAATGACTTGAGGGATACCGAAGCGACAGATGATGTTTTCCCAAATGAAAGACTGTACTTGCCGGGAAGTGATTGACTTAAGGGCCTTGGCCTCTGTCCACTTGGTGGAGTAGTCGGTGGCGACTACGACGTGTTCAACACCACCGGTACCCTTGGGCATGGGCCCGATTAAGTCGATTCCCCACTGGGCGAAGGGACATGGGTTCACCATCGTCTCCAGCGGCTGGGATGGTTTTGGTACGTTCGGTGCGTTGAACTGACAGGCCTTGCATTGCCTTGTAAATGATATAGCGTCCCGGAGGAGTGTTGGCCAGAAGTAACCAAGGCGGATGAGTTTGTGGGCCAACGCTCTTCCTCCCGGGTGGTTGCCACAGATGCCCTCGTGTACCTCCCTGATGGCGTCTCGGGACTCGGCTGGTCCGAGGCATCGTAGGTATGGCAAGGAGTGAGCTCGCCGGTAGAGATGGCTGTTGATGATGAGGTACCGGGAGGACCGGAATCTTACTTTCTTGGCCTCATCATTATCTCTCGGGAGGGAGCCATCACGCAAGTACTCGAGGATTGGTGTCATCCAGTTCGCCTCCTCCAGGCACAGGTGGTTGACCTCGGTGGGCATTGTCTCGGTGCTTCGGCTTTCTAGCATGTCGATGGGTACCGAGTTGCCAGGGTTGGGGTCAATAGCGGAGGCTATTCTGGCCAAGGCGTCAGCCCTTTGATTTTCTTCTCTCGGTACCTTCGTTAGCTTGAAGCATGAGAGACCGGCAGTGAGTTCTTTCGCCAAAGTTCTGTACCGAGACATGATGGGATCCTTGGCCTGGTAGTCCCCCGAGACTTGGTTGACAATGAGCTGTGAGTCGCTGAAGACTTGGAGCTGCTGGGCTCCCATGTGCCGGGCCAGCCGAAGGCCGGCCAGGAGTGCTTCGTACTCGGCCTCATTGTTGGAAGCTTTGAAGTTGAACCGGAGAGCACTCTCGAGCCGAGATGTGTCGGGACTACCGGTGTGAGGGGTGATAAGGATGAGTCCTGCCCCGCTACCGTGGGCGTTCGAGGCACCGTCCACATATAATTGCCAGATCGGTAGTGCGGGATTAAATTGTGTTTCCTCGCCGGTGGCCTGGGCCGTCTCGGCCGAGCCAGCTCCCTCTACCGATGTGGGTGTGGACTGCACAGAGGTGAATTCAGAGACAAAGTCGGCCAGTACCTGTGCCTTAATTGCCGGTCGAGGTCGGTAGGTGATATCGAACTCGCTGAGCTCGATGCTCCACTTCATGAGTCTGCCAGATGCCTCTGGCTTTTGCAGGATCAACCTGAGTGGGTGATCGGTAAGCACCACAATGGGGTGTGCCTGGAAGTATGGGCGAAGCCTTCTGGCCGAGATCATGAGTGCGAGGATGAGCTGCTCGATTTCGGGGTACCGAGTTTCGGTATCCACGAAAGATTTGCTTGTGTAGTCTACCGGTAGGTCCTCCTTGTTGTGGCTCCTGACTAGGATCGAGCTCACAGCAGTTCTCGATACCGATAGGTACAGAAAGAGAGGTTCGCCTAGTACCGGTCGGCTGAGCAGTGGTGCTGCTGCCAGATATTCCTTCAATGCAGCAAAGGCTTGCTCGCACTCGGTGGTCCAGCCCTCGAACTTCTTCCCGGTCTTCAGAATTTTGAAGAATGGGGCACACCGGTCGGTAGACCGTGATATGAACCGGGAGAGAGCTGCGATCCTACCGTTAAGGCTCTGGACATCCTTAAAGGTTTTAGGAGATTCCAAGTCCAGGATCGCTCTGATCTTCTCGGGATTAGCTTCGATACCCCGGTGGCTGACCATAAAGCCAAGGAATTTTCCTTCGCCTACACAGAAGACGCACTTCTCGGGATTGAGTTTCATCCCATAGTCTTGGAGGATGGAGAATGTTTCCTGTAGGTCGGTAAGGTGGTCGTTTTTCTTTAGGCTCTTGACGAGCATGTCATCCACGTACACCTCCATGGTCTTCCCGATCTGCCTGGAGAACATGCGGTTGACCAACCGTTGATAGGTGGCCCCGGCATTTTTCAATCCGAAGGGCAGGACCTTGTAGCAGTATAGACCTTGGTCGGTTATGAATGAGGTGTGCTCCTGGTCCTCGGGATCCAGCTTGATCTGGTTGTAACCTGAATAGGCATCCATGAAGCTCAGGGCCTCGTGGCCGGCAGTGGAGTTGACAAGCTGCTCGATCCTCGGTAGAGGGAAGCTGTCCTTGGGACATGCCTTGTTGAGGTCGGTGAAGTCGATGCACATTCGCCACTTCCCGTTGGGTTTCTTCACTAGTACCGGGTTGGCTAGCCATCGGGGGTATTGAACTTCCCGGATGAAACCGATACTCAACAGTTTGTCGACCTCAGTCTTCATTGCTTCGTACCGTTCTTGGTCCCCGACGCGCCTCTTCTGCCGTACCGGCCGGTAGGCAGGATCGATCCCCAGCTTATGGGAGATGGTTGTGGTAGAGATACCGGGCATATCGGCGTAGGACCAAGCGAACACCGAGGCGTTGTCCTGAAGGAGCTTGATCAAGTCGGTACGCAGGGCGACCGGTAGGCCGGTACCGATCTTGACTACCCTGTCAGGCTGTTCAGGGAATAAAGCAATCTGTTCTACCTCCTCGTGGGGCTTCCCCTGTATGACTACCGCCCCTTCCCGGGGGTCATCTGGCCGGTCCGCCGCCGCCGCGTTATTACTGGGTGCGACGCTGCACACGTCCCGGTAGGGCTGTCGTGGCTTCGTCTCTTGGGCGTAGCAGGACCGGGCCATGGGCTGACTTCCCCTGATAGAGGCAACCCCGGCGGGAGTAGGGAACTTTAGCATGAGCAAGTAGTAGCACACACAGGCTCTGATTTGGCAGAGGATGGGCCTACCGAGAATGAAGTTGTAGGAGGATTCACAATCCACTACCAGCATGTGGGCCGATACCTTCTGGGACCGGGGGGTACTGTCCGACCTCGACGTTGAGCCAAACGCTACCGAGGGGTTGGACAAGGTCTCCCGAGAAACTGATGAGTGGATTCACCGTCCTTGAGATGTTCTCGAGGGGTAGGTCCAATTTGAGGTAGGCACTCTTGAAGATGACATTGGCAGAGCTGCCACCGTCGACCAGCACTTTGTGCATCAGGTCGGTATGGACCTTTGCTGATATTACGAGTGGGTCATCGTGGGGGGTCACGATACCGGTTTCCTCCTCGCTGGAGAATCCTATGTTCCAAGGGTCTCGTTTCTGTTTCTTCTGCACCGGCGCAGATTGTACCGAGAAGCACTGCAGGTGCTGCTTAGCCTCCTTCACATGCGATCTGTGTTCGGAGCGAGTGGTACCGAAAAGAGTAGGGCCTCCACTGATGGTGAAAATTTCCTTTCGGTACCCCTGAGGGGTTTGGCCAACATACTGGGCGAGTTTCCCGTCTCGGTGCAACTGCTCAGCAACATCCCTCAGGGCCTGGCACTCCTCGGTATCATGAGTACCGGATTGGTGGTGGGTGCAGAATTTACCGGTGTTGACCCGGTTGTCGGCATACGGTGGCCTCTTCCACGGTTGCGGGAAGAGCTGGGGGTTCTCCTTGTAGATGTCCTCCATAGGTTTGTTGAACACGGTGCACACCGGTAGGCCATCATCGGCAATATCCTGCCGGTTGGACTTCTTGGACCGGTTCTGCTTCCAAGAATTCTTTTTCTTGGGGTACTGGTTGTACCCGTTTTCAGTCCAGCCGTGGCTTGGAGTGTTTATCTGGTTTACGCCGGTAGCCGGGGTGCACGGCCATCCACCCTGGTAAGCCGGGGGTGCGCTCGGGGCTGAGTAGCCGGAGCTCTGCCCCGGGTTTTGCTGACTGAAGTAGGGCGGTACTCCCGGCTCGCTGTGGCCGGAGTCAACCTGATATACCGGTCGATATTGGTTGTTCTGGGGGGCTTGGTATTGGTGATTCTGCTCCCGATGGGGAGGATCATACCGTTGATTGTTATTCTGGTTCCCCCAGTTATTGTTCCGGTTGTTTCCCCGGTAGTTGTTGCCCCGGTTGCTCTTGTTATCCTGCCTAGGTTCTTCGACCTTGGGCGCGCTGACCTGCTCCGATTTGCGCGTATCCCCGGTAGGGTCCACGGTCACCGTGGAGGCCTTGCTGCCTTTGTGCATTTCGTTGAGGTGGGACTTCCTCTCGTAGGTCAGATAGTAGCTGCGGGCGTACTGGCTGGTTCTGCTCATGAGCTCGGTATAGGTGAATACCGTGCTCGTGGAGTTCAGTTCCCTGAGGAACTCCCCCGGTTCCAAGCCATCTCGGAAGATCTGGGCTGCGCGGATGTCATCCTTGGTGTTACAGCGCCGGTAGGCAGCTTTAAACCGTTCCATGTAGTCAGCCAGCCGTTCGCCCGTGGTTTGCTGGAAGCCGGTGAGCTCTCCTACCGAGTAGAAGAAACTGGACTTGGCGGCATACTCGGTGGTGAAGGCTTTGACTAGCTGTTCGTAGCTGTCGATGGACTCCGGCTCTAGTTGATAGAACCATAACATGGCCTCCTGAGTCAGAGTATTGACAAAGGCATGGCACCAGTCCTCATCGGTGTAGCCCCTGCCGTTGTAAGCAGATTGGAAAGCGGTCACGTGCATTACCGGGTCTTCCTTGCCAGTGTAAGGATCCAACTTCAGATTCTTGAAGTCCCGGTTGTGGGCATAAATCCTCCCGGTAAAGGGGCCAATGGGTTTCTTGGCCATGCCGAGGCTGGACACGGTTCTGGCGGTACCGGTCTCGACCTTCCTGAGGCGGTCGTTCAGCTCTCGGAAGAGGCTGGTCAGTGTGTCCTCCTCCACCCGTGGCCTGGGAACGGTGGTGACAGGTTCTTCATGGATGGTGTCGCGATCCTCGTCGGTATCCCCCTCGTCCGCGGAGTGGACCACGCCCTCGGCGTCAAGGAACGAGACCAGGGGAGTCGGTAGGGGCCCGGCTCGCCTTTCCGGTACTCGGTGCCTCGGTCGCAGAGGGGTGTCAACTCTCGGGAGAGGCGCCGACACCGATTGGCTGGGGTCAGCATCCCGGGTGAAGCGCTCCCTCAGCAGATTTATCTCCCGGGCACTAGCCTCTTGAGCAGCGAGCTGATCGCGGCGCAATTGCTCATTGCTCGCCTGGAGTTCTCGGATCATGCCTTCGAGCCTCGCCACCATAGAGGGCTCAGCCTGGTGGGACTCGGGGGTCTCCGACTCGGTAGAGTGGGCCGCTGCATGTGCCTCCTCCGGAAGGGGCCCAAGACCAGCTATAGTCAAGGTTTCCTTCGCGGATTTGGACTTCTTGGTTTGTTTCGCTGGTTGTGAGCCATCGCTAGCCGATTTTGTCATTGCTTGACTGGTAGAACACCTCACGGGGTGAGTATGCTTTGGTTATGAAGTGGTGGAATTGTTCCCACAGACGGCGCCAAATGTTTCTGCCGTTTCCCAACTGCCCGGTAGTGTCGTGTGCGGGTACCTGAAAGCACAAGATTGGTCAGGGAGGTCGGCGTGTACCGACCGAAGACCCTCCGACGCTCAAGTTAGTACCGATGGGTATTTGAGAGCAGAGAGTTTGGGATTCGGAGAGAACGTACCTGAATGAGGAGTGAGGACTCCTTATATATGAGGTGAGGTCGGAGACAAGCTTCCCTGGCGTGGGGGACATCCCCTGACACGAGGAATATTCTCTGATCCACTACCTCGACATGCGCATCGAGGGACGGCGGCGCCTAGTGCAGCATGGGCGTGCGACTTAGTGCGATCTGCAAGGTAGTGGACAAGCACGTGTGCCGGGTGGCCGTGCCGGTACCGGTGGGGCTGGCCACTCCGTACTGGTCGGGAGACGTCTATGCGGAGCGGGGGAGAGCTTGTGGTCGGTACACCCGGCCTGGTCTTACCGGTACCGCCGGGGTATTGCCGGGGCTTCGGACCGCGGCTCGGGGCAGTGTACCCGGTAGGGGATCCCTACCGAGTCGGTAGATGCCGCTGGGGCGTTGCAGAGATTATGTTCTCGGTAGGGGAGCCCTACCGAGTCAGTTATGGGACTACAAGGAGGCTGCTCCCGGTGATAGTGAGCTACTTCGGGCCTATCCCGGTAAAGATATGAAATGGTAGCAACAACCTCCATTCCTGGATGAAAATGTTCAAAGCAACTATAACACAATCTAAGTTCTAGCAGCTTCTCAGGGTTTAAATGTAGTGGGAGAGATTTTGACGGATACCCGGTCCATTCAAGAATCCGCAAACTATTGGGAAGACATTCAAGCCCACTAGGTAAGTTCCCACAATTAATCTTCAGGTATCTCAATTTGTTCATTAGGGAAAATGATTTAGCATTCACATCCACCACTACTCCCGACTCGGTTGAGTCCACAAATATGCCTTCCATTGCTTTTGTTCCCTATTAACCCAATTTTATCATATCATAAAAAGCAGATTAATTTGTAGACAAACTTATCATATATTGTATTAGCAAGTGACAATTAAAATTATTTTTGTACTAAAACTCTTACCGTGTTTTTGCTCAAGACATAATTGATGTCTTCAAGAAGCCACAACCTACTGCGCTTGCCTGGCTCATCAAGATATTCCCGACGGACAATTTCACAACCCATTTCTCGGAGCAAATCGTGCATCCATAGTCTTCCATACGAAAGAGACAAGAGAGATCTTTCCTTGAGGACTTCTATTCCAATAATTGCAGAAACATTGCAACTGGTTAGTACTTCTGTTACTCAATCTTTGTCCTCTCCATTAAAGAAACATGCAATGTCTAGGAATATTTTCTGCTCTTCGTAATCGAGATCATCATAACTTATTTTTAGTATGTCAAAAATCTCCATGTTATAAACTCTTCCAAGTTTTCTCAATGCACTGTCCCATTCGCTTAAACCTCTTCCATGCAAAAAAGAACCCAACACTTCAAGAGCTAAAGGAAGACCTTTGGCATATTTCATAACAGAATTGGACAAATCAAGAAAATCTTGATTAGGGGAATCTCTTTTGAATGCTTTCCAGCTAAAAAGCTGCAGAGAATCATCATGATTTAATTCTTCGGCCTTCAATCTTCTCTCCACTCCATGTTCGATCAACAAATGCTCATTTCTAGTTGTGATGAGAACTCTACTCCCTGAACCAAACCACTCTTGGTTTCCAGCCAAATATTTCAAATGGTTTGAATGGCTCACATCATCAAGAATGAGAAGAACTTTTTTGTGACCTAACAACCTCCTTATTATGGCGGCTCCTTCATGTAGGTCTGATATGTCATCCTTTTTCGTCCAAACTCCAGAGAGAAGTTGCTTTTGTAGATTAAGTATACCACTTTTTTCAGCGGAGCTTCTAACATTGGTAAGAAGGAAACAAAATTCAAATCCACGAGAGATCCTCTCATACACCACTCTGACCATAGTTGTCTTACCAATCCCACCCATTCCCCATATCCCAATGAAGCGAACGTCATCCACCCCTACACCTAAAAGCAAATTGATTGGCTGCAATCTTGAATCAATTCCAACTAGATTCTCTACAGAACTGAATAATGTAGGCTTCAATTTTTTCCATATCACTTCAACAATATTTTCGATGAGCTTTGATTCATACCTACAACAATATCACAGAATAAACAAAATATTCAAGTTATTTAACATTTAGTTTAAGGAAAAGAGAAAACATCTATAAATTGGACTCAATTTCTTTTTGGGTAAAGTCTCAATATGGTACCCAAACTATCACGGAATACAATTTTTGGTACCCACAAATGCATAAGGACCTTAATGGTACCCAACCTATCACTCCGTTTGCCAAAATGGTACCCCGGTTAACTTTTCCGTTAAAATTAAGGGTAAATTGGTCAATACTTTAAAAAAAAAAAAAAAATCTTTTCTTTCTCTCTCCCCCCCTCCCCGCGCGGCCTCTCTCTCCTCTCCCTCTCCAGCCATCAACACAACCCCCTCCGGCCACAAAACCATGTCACCGCCTCCACCAATGGCTTCAGAGGCTCAAGGCAAGCCAAACCCACCAAGTTTCGAAGCTTCACTCGCCGGAAAACTCCCCGGCCGGAAAAGCTTGAAAATTCAAGTTTCGTTTCCGGCCACTTACGGCCCTCCAAACCAAGTGGGGTTTGAAGCCCTCGATCCCAGCAACATCGTGGTACCCTTGGTTTTCAAAATCGACAACCGTACGAGGAGGACCGACGCCGTTTTCGTTTTGGTTTTTGAAATTCCGGCGTCGATATCTCACAATCTATTTTGAATCTTACATTGATGTAGTTATATAATTTCATCCTTGGGTTGTGCTCTTCGTGTTGATATACATTTTGTGGCGATTGGAGATAGTTGACAGCGGCGCCGACGAAGAGGAGAGAGAGAGAGGTGGCGGGGAGAGAGAGAGGAGAGGATGATGGGTAAAGACTTTTTTGCCCTTGGGCAAAAAGACTTTTTTGCCCTTGAGTTGTTTCCCCTTTGAATGACACGTGTGCAATTTGACCAAATTACCCTCAATTTTAACGGAAAAGTTAACCGGGGTACCATTTTGGCAAACGGAGTGATAGGTTGGGTACCATTAGAGTCCTTATGCATTTGTGGGTACCAAAAATTGCATTCCGTGATAGTTTGGGTACCATATTGGGATTTTACCCTTGCTTTTTTGTTCTTGTAATGACATTTAATTAGGCCTCAGATTGGTCATCTGCCTATATTCTTTGTGAATTGTAATATAATCAAATCAACTAATGTAAATTAATGCAACGGAAAGAAGTATATGTATACCATTCCTTTGAATTCCACCCAGAGAAACTCGCCACTTGAGTTAAAGCAGATCTCCACCTTTGCAGCTTCTCTTTGTCATCCCCAAACCTTTCTTCATGTTTAGTGAAGGCTTCTCTAAAACTCCCTGTTTGCTTTCGTACATCAGAGGGATCGACATTATAGAAAATTGGCTGCACCGTCGTTTCTGTTGCTTTCATGCATTCAAGAATTGTTACAAGTTCATCCAAGCACCAAGTTGACGATGCATAATTTTGTGAAAGAACAATGAGAGCAAATCTCGATTCTTTGATTGCAGCAAAAAGTTCTGGAGAAATAGCTTTCCCTTTTTCAAGTTCAGGCTCATCCCTGAAAGTTGTGATTCCTCGATGTTCCAGTGCAGTGTATAAATGGTCTGTAAAAGTCTTTCGAGTGTCATCGCCTCTAAAACTCAGAAAGACATCATATTCCCACTGAGGAGGTGAAGATGTACAACTTCTTTGTATGCTCATTTCCAATGGAACCTAATGAATTTGGTACTGCATAGTAAATAGAAATGATGAATGATTTCCTTGTGATCGGATCCACTATGAATATTCATTCTAATAAACAGGCTTGTGTAATTGAGTATGAAGTGACAAACATTAGTTGGTTTGCTTTCTGATTAGTCCTTATCGTAAGAAACTTTTAATAGAAATCCATGATCAATTAGAGCCTCTTCTACAATAAAGCATCAGCAGAGACAACATGAATACTAACCATAAAAAAGACCCCCCCAAAAAAATATAAACATTAACATGTTGAAACGAATAACAGAGATATATCTTAAGCAAAAGTAAACAGAAATGGATATACAGGCTAGATATCAATTGGAGCATTAACCTGATTTTCGTGGCAATTTGAAGTTGCGGTTCAGTCTTCAAATATAGCAGCAGTACTGATCAACAAATTAAGCAGCTTTAATTTGAGAGAAAATATAACAAGATCGATCGAGAAGCAAGTAACGGGTGAGAGTTGAGACAGAGAAATGGGTGAGGGAGACGAGGATTTTTTTTTTTTGCAAGGAGGGAGACGAGGATTGATTACATATCATATATGCTCTTTCGGTCAAAAAGTAGTTTACAGTGTGGGTACCCTTTTGGAAAAAGAAAAGAAATAAAGGTGCAGATTCCCCTCATGTTCCTCGCAACTTCATGGCAGAAAGACTTTTTTGGCCTAAGTAGGTCTATGTCCTACAATAAGTTTTTTTGGTCATAATGTCCTAAAATATTGATTAGACTCGGAGCCGGCTCTGAACGCGTGCAACGTGTGCGACCAAACAGATCCCCCAGTTGTTGTGAAGGCTTACAGTGTTTTGATTCAAAATTATTCAGACATTATACATATATTTCAGTCTTTCAGATCAGTAACCATGGTTAGTGCAATAACACATGATAAGTTCTTAATTGGGTGGTAATTTGGACACCTGAAACAAGGTGCGCAGTAAATTAATTCAAATCCACAATTTTCCTCAAGCTTAAAATAATTAGTAAATGTCTGCTTTTATTTACTGCTCAAAATGAATTAAAATATACTTTGCAGGTGATAAATTTTATTTATTGCTTTTATTACTTTCAAAATAGATAAAAAGTCAAGAATCAAGATAAAGATACTACTAGAGGTCCTCTAATACATACTATATAGTATAGATGGTGTGAGTGAGTCTCTAGTGAATACCTTATAATAAGGACTTTGTGAGAACTTTCAAATCAACATTTGGATGAGTGTTTTAAAGTTTATTTGAAATATAATTTTTTAAACATACTACTCATCCAACAGTTGATTTGAAAATCCTCACCAAAAAATTCTCATTAAAGACTCTTCCTAAATGATATAGTATTAGATAACATCCCAACCCAAAATAAATACTCTCACATGCTTCACATAGGATGACCACAGTGAGCATAGTAATAGTATACGATAATTTATTATTAAGCAATTCGTACATTCTATCTATATTAATTACATGAAGTGTGAGGAGAAGAAAAACGCTCCTCCTGTTTCCTTGATTGGTTTTCTTGTACCATAAGGCTCTTAGTAATTTTGCTTCGAAATGAGGGGCAATATTAATCTTTAAAAAGTCAATGTTGCTACCATTTCATATCTTTACCGGGATAGGCCCGAAGTAGCTCACTATCACCGGGAGCAGCCTCCTTGTAGCCCCATAACTGACTCGGTAGGGCTCCCCTACCGAGAACATAATCTCTGCAACGCCCCAGCGGCATCTACCGACTCGGTAGGGATCCCCTACCGAGTACCCACCGCCCTGTGCCGCGGTCGAAGCCCCGGCAATACCCCGCCGGTACCGGTAAGACCGGGCGGGTGTACCGACCATAAGCTCTCCCCCGGCTCCACATGGACGTCTCCCCGACTGTGACCGGTGTGGCCAGCCCCACGGGTACCGGCACGGCCCGGCCGGCACACGTGCTTGTCCACTACCTCACGGATCGCACTAAGTCGCGAGCCCATGCCGCACTAGGCGCCGCCATCCCTCGATGCGCACATCGAGGTAGTGGACTAGAGAATATTCCTCGTGTCAGGGGATGTCCCCCCACGCCAGGGAAGCTTGTCTCCGACCTCACCTCATATATAAAGAGTCCTCACTCCTTATTCAGGTACGTTCTCTCCGAATCCCAAACTCTTTGCTCTCAAATACTCATCGGTACTAACTTGAGCGTCGGAGGATCTTCGGTCGGTACACGCCGACCTCCCTGACGAATATTGTGCTTTCAGGTACCCGCACACGAGACTACCGGGCAATTGGGAAACGGCAGAAACATTTGGCGCCGTCTGTGGGAACAATTCCACCACTTCATAACCAAAGCATACTCACCCCGTGAGGTGTTCTACCAGTCAAGCAATGACAAAATCGGCTAGCGATGGCTCACAGCCAACGAAGCAAACCAAAAAGTCCAAATCCGCGAAGGAAACCTTGACTATAACTGGCCTTGGATCTCTTCTGGAGGAGGCGCCTGCGGCGGTCCACTCTACCGAGGCTAGTGCCCGGGAGATCAACCCGCCGAGAGAGCACTTCACCGGGATGCTAACCCCGGTCCAATCGGTGTCGGCACCCCCTCCCAAGGTCGACACTCCCCTCAAGCCAAGACACCGTGTACCGGCTTCGCCGACCAAACCCCTACCGACTCACCAAGTCTCATTCCTCGACACCGAGGGGGTGGTCCATTCCACGGAGGAGGAGGATACCGACGAGGACTCCGACGCCCTCCCCGAGGAACCGGTTGTCGTCGCCCCGAGGCCGCGAGTGGAAGATGACACACTAACCAGCCTCTTCCGAGAGCTCAACGACCGCCTCAGAAGAGTTGAGACCGGTACCGCCAGGAGTGCGCCTAGTCTCGGCAGGGCCAAGAAACCCATTGGTCCCTTCACCGGAAGGATCCATAACCATAATCGGGACTTCAAGAATCTGAAGATGGATCCTTACACCGGCAAGGAGGACCCGGTGATGCATGTGACCGCCTTCCAATCCGCCTACAACGGCAGGGGCTATACCGATGAAGACTGGTGCCACGCCTTTGTCAATACCTTGACTCAGGAGGCCATGTTATGGTTCTATCAACTAGAGCCGGAATCCATCGATAGCTACGAGCAGCTGGTTGAGGCCTTCACTACCGAATATGTCACCAAGTCCAGCTTCTTTTACTCGGTGGGAGAGCTCACCGGCTTCCAGCAAGCCGCGGGCGAACGCTTAGTTGATTACATGGAGCGATTCAAGGCTGCCTACCGGCGCTGCAACACCAAGGATGATATCCGTGCAGCCCAGATCTTCCGGGATGGTCTAGAACCGGGAGAGTTCCTCAGAGAACTGAACTCTACCAGCACGGTCTTCACCTATACCGAGCTCATGAGTAGAACCAGCCAGTACGCCCGCAGCTACTACCTGACCTACGAGAGGAAATCTCAGCTCAACGAAATGCACAAAGGCAGCAAGGCCTCCACGGTGACCGTGGACCCTACCGGGGATAAGCGCAAATCGGAGCAGGTCAGCGCGCCTAAGGTCGAAGAACCGAGGCAGAACGATAAGCGCAACCGAGGCAACAACTACCGGGGGAACAACCGGAACGGTAACTGGGGGAATCAGAACAATAACCAACGGTATAATCCTCCCCATCAGGAGCAGAATCACCAATACCAAGCCCCCCAGAACCACCAATACCGACCGGTATACCAGGTTGACTCCGGTTACTGCGAGACAAGGACACCGCCCTACTTCGGTCAGCACGACCAAGGGCAGGGCTCCGGCTACTTAGCCCAGGGCACACCCCCGACTTACCAGGGCGGATGGCCGTCCACCCCGGCTACCGGCGTGAACCAGATAAACACTCCGGGCCACGGCTGGACTGAAACCGGATACAACCGGTACCCCAAGAAAAAGAATTCTTGGAGGCAAAACCGGTCCAAAAAATCCAACCGGCAGGACCTTGCCGATGATAGCCTACCGGTTTGTACCATATTCAACAAGCCAATGGAGGACATCTACAAGGAGAACCCCCAGCTCTTCCCTCAGCCGTGGAAGAGACCACCGTATGCTGACAACCGGGTCAACACCGGAAAATTCTGCACCCACCATCAGTCCGGTACTCATAATACCGAGGAGTGCCAAGCCCTGAGGGATGTTGCTGAGCAACTACACCGAGATGGGAAACTAGCCCAGTATGTTGGCCAAAACCCTCAGGGGTACCGAAAGGAGATTTTCACCATCAGCGGAGGGCCGACGCTCTTTGGCACCACCCGTTCCGAGCACAGATCCCATGTGAAGGAGGCTAAGCAGCACCTACAGTGCTTCTCGGTACAATCTGCACCGGTGCAGAAGAAACAGAAGCGGGATCCTTGGAACGTGGGATTCTCCAGTGAGGAGGAAACCGGCATCGTAACCCCCCACGATGACCCACTCGTGATATCCGCCAAGGTCCATACCGACCTGATGCACAAGGTGCTGGTCGACGGTGGCAGCTCTGCCAATGTTATCTTCAAGAGTGCATACCTCAAGTTGGATCTACCCCTCGAGAACATCTCAAGGACGGTGAACCCACTCATCAGCTTCTCGGGAGACCTTGTCCAACCCCTCGGTAGCTTTTGGCTCAACGTCGAGGTCGGACAGTACCCCCGGTCCCAGAAAGTATCAGCTCATATGCTGGTAGTGGATTGCGAATCCTCCTACAACTTCATTCTCGGTAGACCCATTCTATGCCAAATCAGGGCATGCGTATGTTACTACCTACTCATGCTGAAGTTTCCTACTCCCGCCGGGATCGCCTCTATCAGGGGCAGTCAGCCCATGGCCCGGTCATGCTACGCCCAGGAGACGAAGCCACGACAGCCCTACCGGGACGTGTGCAGCGTCGCGCCCAGTAATAACACGGCAGCGGCAGACAGGCCAGATGACCCCCGGGAAGGAGCGGTAGTCATACAGGGGAAGCCCCACGAGGAGGTTGAACAGATTGCTTTGTTCCCTGAACAACCTGACAGGGTGGTCAAGATTGGTACCGGCCTACCGGCTGCCTTACGTACCGACCTGATTAAGCTCCTCAAGGACAACGCCTCGGTGTTCGCCTGGTCCTACGCCGATATGCCCGGTATCTCTACCACAACCATAAGCTTGGGATCGATCCTACCTACCGACCGGTACGGCAGAAGAGGCGCGTCGGGGACCAGGAAAGGTACGAGGCTATGAAGACTGAGGTCGACAAATTATTAGGTATCGGTTTCATCCGGGAAGTTCAATACCCCCGATGGCTAGCCAACCCGGTACTGGTGAAGAAACCAAACGGGAAGTGGCGAATGTGCATCGACTTCACCGATCTCAATAAGGCATGTCCCAAGGACAACTTCCCTCTACCGAGGATCGAGCAGCTTGTCAACTCCACCGCCGGTCACGAGGCCTTAAGCTTCATGGATGCCTACTCAGGTTACAACCAGATCAAGCTGGATCCCGAGGACCAGGAGCACACCTCCTTCATGACCGACCAAGGTCTATACTGCTACAAGGTCCTGCCCTTCAGATTGAAAAATGCTGGGGCCACCTATCAACGGTTGGTCAACCGCATGTTCTCCAGGCAGATCGGGAAGACCATGGAAGTGTACGTGGATGACATGCTCGTCAAGAGCTTAAAGAAAAACGATCACCTTACCGACCTACAGGAGACATTCTCCATCCTCCAGGACTATGGGATGAAGCTCAATCCCGAGAAGTGCGTCTTCTGCGTAGGCGAAGGAAAATTCCTTGGCTTCATGGTCAGCCACCGGGGTATCGAGGCTAATCCCGAGAAGATCAGAGCGATCTTGGACTTGGAATCTCCCAAAACCTTCAAGGATGTCCAGAGCCTTAACGGTAGGATCGCAGCTCTCTCCCGGTTTATATCACGGTCTACCGACCGGTGTGCCCCATTCTTCAAAATTTTGAAGACCGGGAAGAAGTTTGAGGGCTGGACCACCGAGTGCGAGCAAGCCTTCACAGCATTGAAGGAGTATCTGGCAGCGGCACCGCTGCTCAGCCGACCGGTACTAGGCGAACCTCTCTTCCTGTACCTATCGGTATCAAGAACTGCTGTGAGCTCGATCCTAGTCAGGAGCCACAACAAGGAGGACCTACCGGTAGACTACACAAGCAAATCTTTCGTGGATACCGAAACTCGGTACCCCGAAATCGAGCAGCTCATCCTCGCACTCATGATCTCAGCCAGAAGGCTTCGCCCATACTTCCAAGCACACCCCATCGTGGTGCTTACCGATCACCCCCTCAGGTTGATCCTGCAAAAGCCTGAGGCATCTGGCAGACTCATGAAGTGGAGCATCGAGCTCAGCGAGTTCGACATCACCTACCGGCCTCGACCGGCAATTAAAGCACAGGTACTGGCTGACTTTGTCTCTGAATTCACCTCTGTGCAGTCCACACCCATATCGGTAGAGGGAGCTGGCTCGGCCGAGACGGCCCAGGCCACCGGCGAGGACACACAGTTTGATCCCGCACTACCGATCTGGCAATTATATGTGGACGGTGCCTCGAACACCCACGGTAGCGGGGCTGGGCTTATCCTTGTCACTCCTCACACCGGTGGTACAGACACATCTCGGCTCGAGAGTGCTCTCCGGTTCAACTTCAAAGCTTCCAACAATGAGGCCGAGTACGAAGCACTCCCGGCCGGCCTTCGCCGGCTCGGCACATGAGAGCCCGGCGGCTCCGGGTCTTCGGCGACTCTCAACTCATTGTCAACCAAGTCTCGGGGGACTACCGGTGCCAAAGATCCCATCATGTCTCGGTATAGAACTTTGGCAAAAGAGCTCACCGTTTCTCGTGCTTCAAGCTAACGAAGGTACCGAGAGAAGAAAATCAAAGGGCCGACGCCTTGGCCGGAATAGCCTCCGCTATTGACCCCAACCCCGCAACTCGGTACTGTTGACATGCTAGAAAGCCGAAGCACCGAGGCAATGCCCTCCGAGGTCAACCACCTGCGTCTGGAGGAGGCAAACTGGATGACACCAATACTCGAGTACTTGCGTGACGACTCCCTCCCGAGAGATAATGATGAGGCCAAGAAAATAAGATTCTGGTCCTCCCGGTACCTCATCATCAACAGCCATCTCTACCGGCGAGCTCACTCCCTACCGTATTTACGATGCCTCGGACCGGCCGAGTCCCGAGACGCCATCGGGGGAGGTACACGAGGGCATCCTGTGGCAACCACCCGGGAGGAAGAGCATTGGCCCACAAACTCATCCGCCTCGGTTACTTCGGCCAACACTCCTCCGGACGCTATATCATTTACAAGGCAATGCAAGGCCTGTCGGTTCAACGCCCCAAACGTACCAAAACCGTCCCGGCCCGACCGGAGACGATGGTCAATCCATGCCCCTTTTCCCAATGGGGAATCGACTTAATCGGGCCCATGCCCAACGGTACCGGTGGTGTTGAACACGTGGTAGTCGCCACCGACTACTCCACCAAGTGGACAGAGGCCAAGGCCCTTAAGTCAATCACTTCCCGGCAAGTACAGTCCTTCATTTGGGAAAACATCATTTGTCGCTTCGGTATCCCTCAAATCATTATCACCGACAACGGTAAACAATTTGACTCTGAATCCTTCAGGAAATTCTGCTGGGAGAAAGACATCACCTTTTTCTTCGCATCGGTAGCCCACCCACAGACCAACGGTCAGGTGGAGGCAGTTAACAAAATCCTGAAGAGAACTATGAGGACCAAACTCGGTGACAAGAAAGGCGCATGGCCTGAACTGCTACCAGAGGTTCTATGGGCGTACCGCACCTCGTACAAGGCTGCCACCGGCGAGACGCCATTTTCCCTTGCTTTCGGTGCAGAAGCCGTGGTACCGGTTGAAATCAACTCCACAACACACCGGATCGACACATATGATCCAAATGAAAATGAAGAACAGTTGTGCCTCAACCGGGACCTACTCGACGAACGCCGGGAACAAGCCAACCTCCGGAATGCAGAACACAAAAACCAGCTCAAGCGCAAGTTTGATGCGAAGGCAAAGTGCCGGTACCTCAAGCTGGGGGACTGGGCACTACGAAGGGTAAGGCAAATTACGAAGAACTCAGCAGCCATGACTTTCAACCAACGGTGGGAAGGCCCATACCGGGTGGTCGAAGTCCTCAAGCCAGGAACCTACCGGCTCATGGACTCCACCGGGTATATGCTCCCACATCCATGGAATATTGAGCACCTTCGCTACTACTACCCATAAAAAATGTATATACAGCCCGGAACATACCGGCTAAGTGGACTTCACCACTTCCCAAACACTTGTAATCATTATTTACCATAGTGAAACTCCTACAGTGGACGTAACCTAGGACTCGCATTGAGCCAGGTGAACCACTATAAAATCTATGTCTTCATGAATGCTTGTTCTCTTACCGATAATGCAGAAATGCCAAGAACAAAAATGAAAACTTCTGTAAGACATGTGGCCGGTACCAGCGACCCCCATGCACAAGTTTTAGTTATCTTATTAAGCATGTGGCCGGTACCGGCTACCCCCATGCCAAACTTCGTAAGACATGTGGCCGGTACCGGCGACCCCCATGCACAAGTTTTAGTTATCTTATTAAGCATGTGGCCGGTACTAGCTACCCCCATGCCAAACTTCGTAAGACATGTGGCCGGTACCGGCGACCCCCATGCACAAGTTTTAGTTATCTTATTAAGCATGTGGCCGGTACCAGCTACCCCCATGCCAAACTTCGTAAGACATGCGGCCGGTACCGGCGACCCCCATGCATAAGTTTTGTTACGATAAATTCATTATGCTACCGGTATCGGTTACTTACATGATATGCATACTCAAGAAAACAATACGGGAGCGAGACCGAAAAAACCAGCCCTCCCGAGTGAACACTTGATATCATATGAAGGAACAAAATTCATAGAATCGGCGAAACACGCCATTGTTCAAAACAATAAATAAAGGCCTTATGGCCAATTCGTGTATCTTGCTTCCGTAGGGCACCCCCTACCGGGAAAGATGTTCGAAAAAAGGTTTAAATCCCCCCAAAAAAAAAAAAAGAGAACAAAAATTACACGGCCCTTGGCCGGTACCACCCAACAAGGGGGACTTCACTCCTCCGGCCGCGGCTGCTGCTTCTCGGAGGTCCGGCCGGCTCCTCCTCGATCTCCTCGAGGATCCCCGGTGCTCATCATCAACTTGTTCCTCGGTGAGCTCGGCACCGGGAGCTGGCTCCGGTCTTGCTCGGGGAAGGCCTCCGCGATCTTGCCAAGGATGTACACACCACCCTCGATGTAAGCGGTGGCCTGCTCCACGGCTCGACCCCGGTCGCGACGGTAGGCGAGGACGGCTTCCTTTCGGCCTCACCGATGGCCAACTCGAGGCGCGATCGAACTCCACCCGAATCCGAGCGCTCTCGGTAGCCACCGCAACCTTGGCTTTCTCCTCCGCCTCCCGGATAAGCCTCCCGGCTTCTTCCTTGGTCTTTTCAAGCTCGGCCTTGATCCTCTCGAGCTCGGCTACCGCCCGCTCCTTTATCCCGAACATGGTCTCGTAGCCGGACTTCAAGTTTTCGACTTGCCCGCCTACCGTCCGTAATTCCTTCCGGACCCGGCGAGCCGGGAGCATCTCCTCGTAGGCCACCGCAACACCGATCAAACAAAGGGTCAAAAAAAAAAAAAAACAACAATGAATGAAAGAAGGCGGGCATCGGTACCCTTTGCTTGCACCTTTGGAAGAGGACCTCCCCTCGATGCAACATCCGCATGTCGGGTAGTCGTGGAGCCGGAGGCGGTAGAGGATCTTCCAACGCCTTCCTCACGCAGCCGCGAAACGGGGCCGCATTCTCGGTAGGGATAGACCTCCCGAAGAAAGGAGCGGAATCCGAGCCGTGCATAGCAAGGACGGTACCGGCACCCTCCACGCTTTGGGCTGGCTCCTGCACCCTCTCGCTTCTTCCGGTGTTCCCTCACCGTTTCACAAACTACCACAAAGGTTAGTGCCGGTACACTAATACCACAAACCAATTCAAACGGAATGAGGTTACCTCCTCCGGGCGGTGCGCTTCTTGGAGGACCCATCCGGGCCCTCGACGCAACCTCGGTCTCGGGACCGGCGTCCACCTCGGTCTCTACCTCCACGTCCGCCTCGGCGGTAGACCGGGCTTTGTGGGCCCTCTTCTTCTTCCTCTTCGGTACCGGCTCAGCGGCAGCACCGACCTCGGCACCTGAAGCACCGGTACCGACTACCACCTCCACCTCAGGCCCCGGATCTTCACCCACGGCTTTCTTCAGCTGGTAGAAGTCCTTTCGCTCCCGGACCATACTTGAATCGCCTTTGAGGGTGCGGTACCGGCGGTACTGGTAGATAACTGCAACCAAGGCAGGTATCGGTATTAGGATCAAGCAACAAAAGAGTACAAAGGGACTTACCGACAAACACTTACAGGGTTTCGGTAGGGGCGCTAAACCGGATCTATCAAGGGAGTACCGATTCAGGAGCACCGTGGACCTTCTTAACACAATTGAAATATGCTCCCGGATCCACCGAATCTCCTGCTCTTGCCTCTCGGTAAGTCTCCTCCAAGACTGATCCACTGCATAAAACAAAAAAGAACAAGGGTTAATACCGGTATCGGCTAATAGTGCTAGTACATGTCTATACTCGATATGGGCTACCCACCAGGGGCATCCTTGAAACTATGAGGGACTCTCTTCTCGGTCGGTACAGAGCCAGCCGGGAACTCCCACTCCCCACCGATGAAGAAGTATTTGCTCTTCCAGGTCTGCTGAGACGTGGGATTGCCAAAAACAAGCGGGTCCCTAACTATCTCGGGACTCCCAAACTCGTGGCTCTCCACGTCATGTATACCGGTCATATCCTCCCGGGCAAGGGCCTTCTTCGCCAAACAGCACCGGATCACCTCTTATATTTGTGGCTGAACTCTCTTCATTCGGTGTCTCGGGGTGGATCGGTACACGGCTTCAAAATACATTTCAGCTTGTACCAGCCCTTATCGGCCCTCAAATGCTCTTCCAACGCCCACTGGCTGAAAAACACCGCCAAGTCTGGCTCACCAAACCCGCAATGATGGTATAGCGTGTACAGCGCGTTAAGGCACCGCCAGGTGTTGGGGTTCAGCTGCGCAATGGAGAGGCCAACCTCGGCCAGGAAACGTTGCTGGTACGCCGGTAGGGGAATCCTTAACCCCTCACCGAAAAAGAACGGATGTACCAGGGTCTCGCCCGGTACTGCAGACGCGCTCCTGAGCTCCCCCTTCTCGGGAAGGCGCATCGTCACCAAGCTGGGGATGCCGAAGGCCTCCCTCAGCGCCACCAAGTCCCCTTCCGTCGACGCACTCAGCTTCAACCGGTCCACCGCAAACCCCGCCGTGCTGGACCCCTACTACTACCGGACCGGGACTTCACATACGGTTCGAAGCGAGGGGGGCCAAGTCCTCCCCGGTAGTGACTCCCCTCACCACCGTCTGGATCATACCCTCCAGACGAAACCGACTGGTTGTTGGCGAGCAAGAACTACTAGTCCCGGTACTAGAGCTGGAGTCCGAACCAGCCTCCTCCACCGACAAGCTCCTTTCGGCTCTTCACCGAAAAGGCGTTGCCACCGCTTGGCACTCTCGCTCCCCGAGTCGGACATCTGCAAAAAACGGACCAAGGTTCTTATCGGGAGGGATAACCTATGCCTATGCAACCTAGCTCGGTACTAAGGCTGGACACCGGTACTCAAACTACGTTACAAAAGCAAAGCAAAAAACTAAATACAAGAGGTCAAGGCATCGGTACTTACAGTTGCTGAAGGCTGAAAGTCGAGTACCGA
This sequence comes from Rubus idaeus, assembly GCA_030142095.1. NCBI lineage: Eukaryota > Viridiplantae > Streptophyta > Magnoliopsida > Rosales > Rosaceae > Rubus > Rubus idaeus. Next base: position 35,118,050 of record CM057970.1, read on the forward strand.
GTGATCACACTTGCACTACCGATGCACGCTCTCGTTCTCCTACCGACGGCTTGCAGAGCTCCGGAAATGAAATTTGCAAGAATGAAGTGAAGTGAACTCTCTTCACCCCCATATATATATAGCGGGAGTCAACCCATCTTGACCGTACGACGTGAACCGTCGCGGCCCAGGATGACAACACGTGGCAACGCGACGGTTGAGCTCCCCCACGATATTCCAAACCGGCCAGGGCCTTACGCGTGTCACCCCACTACCTCGGCAGTTACGCCGAGGAGCTCAACGGCCACGACGCTTCAACTCCCCTTGAAACTCGGAGCGGTTACAATTCCCAACCGGGAGGAACCCCTTGTTCGGGGACTTGGGGGACTACATGGGACGGTACCAAGCGTCGCCTCGGCTGCCCCACCGACACTTCACTACATCCCGATATGAACTTCTGGATTAAGTCCCCGACCATGAGCTTCCTCTTGCTCGGGACTTGGGGGACTTCTGTTGCTACCATTTCATATCTTTACCGGGATAGGCCCGAAGTAGCTCACTATCACCGGGAGCAGCCTCCTTGTAGCCCCATAACCGACTCGGTAGGGCTCCCCTACCGAGAACATAATCTCTCGCAACGCCCCGGCGGCATCTACCGACTCGGTAGGGATCCCCTACCGAGTACACCGCCCTGAGCCGCGGTCGAAGCCCCGGCAATACCCCGGCGGTACCGGTAAGACCAGCCGGGTGTACCGACCACAAGCTCTCCCCCGGCTCCACATGGACGTCCCGACCAGTGCACCGGGTGTGGCCCGCCCCACGGGTACCGGCACGGCCACCGGCACACGTGCTTGTCCACTACTTCACGGATCGCACTAAGTCGCGAGCCCATGCCGCACTAGGCGCCGCCATCCCTCGATGCGCACATCGAGGTAGTGGACTAGAGAATATTCCTCGTGTCAAGGGATGTCCCCCCACGCCAGGGAAGCTTGTCTCCGACCTCACCTCATATATAAGGAGTCCTCACTCCTTATTCAGGTACGTTCTCTCCGAATCCCAAACTCTTTGCTCTCAAATACTCATCGGTACTAACTTGAGCGTCGGAGGATCTTCGGTCGGTACACGCCGACCTCCCTGACGAATATTGTGCTTTCAGGTACCCGCGCACGAGACTACAAGGCAATTGGGAAACGGCAGAAACAGTCAAAATTAGAGACAAAATTTGATAATGGTCGGGATGTAGCAAGGGCCGGTAAATATTTTATGAGTTAATATATAGAATTGGGAAAAATACACTTTTAATCCCTCAACTTTGACTCGTTCGACACTTTCGTCCCTGAACTTTGAAATATATCACTTTCGTCCTTTAACTTCAACACCGACTATCACTTTCGTCCCTGACTGGAAAAAATGATGCAAAACCTATACCAAAATTTTCGCACGGATGAGAGGAGTAACTTTTATAACTAGGGCTAAACTCAATTCGGCCTAGAATAGCTCGAATTTAGCCCGAAAGTCGGTGGTGGCCAAAACTTTAATTGTAAAATTTTCCTCCGTCCGGCGGCAGTTTGAAGCAAGGTTGGTGGCGTTGAACTCGCCTCAAGGAGGGCTTCAAAACCCAGTATGTGTTGTCGTTCAAATTGGACAGAATCAAAGGTTTATTCGGTGAAAACCGTGGTCATGGACGAAAGTGATATATTTCAAAGTTTAGGGACAAAAGTGTCGAATGAGTCAAATTTCAGGAACTAAAGGTGATTTTTTCCCTATACCGCCTCAATCCATCGCCGGACGGCAGAGAATTTTACAGTTAAAGTTTTGGCCACCACCGATTTTCGGGGTAAATTCGAGCCATTCTAGGCCGAATCGAGTTTAGCTCCAGTTAGAAAAATTACTCTGCTCATCTGTGCAAACATTTTGGTATAAATTTTGCACCATTTTTTTCGGTTAGGGACAAAAGTGATAGTCAGTGTTGAAGTTCAGGGACGAAAGTGATATATTTCAAAATTCAAGGACGAAAGTGTCGAACGAGTTAAAGTTGAGGGATTAAAAATGTATTTTTCCCAAAATTTTAAATAGCTTGCTTAACAAGACACATTTTATATTTTTTGCAAAAATGTTACTGCAGTGTAAAAAATTTTGGAATGAGAAAAAAAAAAGGTGTAAAAACGTTATCCCATTTTCAAAGGTTTGACATTTGGGATTTTGATGACAATAAAGGGCTTGTCCGGTATTATTTTATAAAACTATTTTTATAATATTATATTGCAAAATGAAAATAGAGAATTAAATTATAAATTTTTAAGATTAAAAAATTTGTCAATCATTTCTGATCAATCATTCTAATCCTCATTTCTAAAAAAAAGAAAAAAAAGAACAACCACTCTCATTTGGTTTATTTAGGTCATTTCTGTTCGTGCTGTAACAATGGGTAGTAGTAGTGGGACCAACAAGTCCTCCACCGATGATCTATTTCTTTTCGACCTGCATTGAATCCTCAGTTTCCCATTTGAGAACAAAAACAAGTGAAAAGAATTTAAGCTTCTTCTTCGTCTCCTGAAAAATGTTCTCAGAGAACCAAGAGTCCACTGCAAGAGAATTGACGAAGCCATTCGAAGCTGCCATGAACAAACGAAAAGAAAGATGGACAGCACAAGAGGAACAGAAGCTAGCTGAGGCTGTTGCAATTCATGGTGCAAAAAAATGGACCTCAATAGCGTCCAAAACAGGTATATCTATCCTAATTCTTTTTGGGATTACTAAGATGAAATGAAACAGAATTAAGTCCTTTGATCACATTACATACTTTATAATCAAGAGAATGATGGGTTTTTGATATACGAATGTAGGGCTAATCGGAGTGGCAAGCGTTGCAGGCTGAGATGGATGAACTTTCTAAGCCCCAAAATCAAGTGAGGCAACAACTCTGACCAAGAAGAGGACTTGATTATTAGGCTGCACAAACGTCTTGGAAATAGGTACTTCAAGTTCATCTGATGTATGTACAAATTGGGGTTGGCATTTTGTACTCAAGAGAACGTTCCGAAATAATATCAGAAGTCTCTACTAAATTCATGTATTCAAATAAGCACCAAATAGCAAGAGTAGCACGATTGGCTACTTCAATTGCTTTACAATTGCGGTGACATACCGGAAAGATAATGTCAAAAGAGTGCGATAATACAATTAAATCAGCTTTCCCACTATGTTGCCGACTAGAACGAGATCTAGCGACACTTTGTTTCATCTTGCCACTAGGAGGAAGCGCCCATTTTATCACACGGATGAATCGTCTTCGCACTAGGACAGACCAGACACACTGAGTGCACAAATCGGGACAAAACCCACCTAGCCCTTCCCACACAAAGAAGGGAATTATTGAAAGTAGGAAACTAACATAGAAATAACATAAGTAAATTAGAATAACAAAAACAATAGCCCAAAGCAGGCCCAAAACATGACCCGAGGCCAAAGGCCCAGCCCAGACAAAGCCACACCACAGCTCAACCGGATCTATGTCCAGCAACACCACTGCCATCGGACCACCATTGACGTCGCACCCCCACCCTGGCTGCGTCTCCCCCACTAACGCGCCACCTCTACCATCGCAGCCAGCCAGATCGGATCTGAAGAAGTTCCCCCCAAAATTGGATCGAGCACGCTTACCACCAACCTCAGCCCACCCATCAAGCTCCGCCCCCAGCCCCATCATCATCACCACATAGCCACCTTGAGACCATCGAAGGATCTCATGAATAGCCTCAAAACAACTTATGGAGCAACAACACAAACCACCTACCACAACACCACCAACCACCGAACCAAACCACTCCGATCTAGTGAACAAAATCACCCCAATCTCTCCACCAAACCAAAGCAACGATAGCGGACTAGTCTGATCACCCTTACCGCTGGAAAACCAGATCCAATTGAGAATGAAAAAACCCGTCGTGATTGCACCACGACCCAACCGACCCAAAAGGGCAGTCCAGCGACACCCAGGGAGCCCCGTCCGACGACGACGCCGCGAGGGCGTACCGCCGAACGAAGCATGAGGAGTTTTTAGCGAAACCTAGAGAGAGAGAGCTTTTTTGGAGTTTTTTTCTTCCCAAATGTTATTACCATATTTCTTAGGTGGTCTTTGATTGCTGGAAGATGGCTGGGTCAAACAGACATGGAGATAAAGAACTACTGGAACACTCATTTGATCAAGAAAATTGACAAACGAAGTAGCAATGGAGCTAATTCAACAAGACAAGTTTCCACAGTAGACAAGAAACCAAATTTAGAAATGATGATCAGAAGGTCCATGTTGAAATGAAGCAACAATACTCACCGATAGAAGTAGGTACAAGTGCGTTTCTAATAATGAAAGAGGTGATGATCGATCAGGAGGACTACTGCAACACTAACATTGATGTTGATGGCTTCTTTGATTTCTCCAATGAAGCAACTTTGAGTTTGGAGATTCCACAAAAATCCTTGAACCAGATGATGCAATCGTGTGTCAAATATGTGATGAATCTAGTAGGTTTTGATAGGAGCATAAATATGCGACATTTATATCATGTTATCCTATATTTACTTAGTTAGTTCACTATTATTTCTATATGTTTATGTCATTTTCATGTTTTATAGGTAATTTGGAGCAGAATGAGCAAAAGAGGCATTAAAAGCTTTAATGACCAAATCTGTCTGTGCAGAACAGTCTATTTTGAATAATTACTGGAAACAGCTCAAAATGAATCAGAATATGTGCAATATATAAAATGAAAGCTACAGATATCTAGTTTCTGTAGAAATTTACGGTTCATGAAAAGCTAATTTCTAGAAGGAGATATGTTGATTTGAATGGACAAAGGTTAGTCTGCCGAAATTGGTACAGTAACCTTCTGAGAAATTAGTCAACTTTGGAAAACTGTCATTTTCAGCTCGCAATGAATTAGAGTATATGCCACCTACCATTTTGAAGCCCAGGAAGTCTAGTTTCACTTCCAAGTGACAGAACTCAATTCCACTTCCTGGTTGGTGAGAAAGGTGTGCTTAATTACACAAAGGTCAGGCTGCCATTTCAACAGTAATGTTAAATTCAACATTGGCAGTCCACACATGTCTCTTATTTATCACATGGCTGTACCTACTGCTCTTATCTTCCACAATGGTTGGCTGCACTTGCTTTCTTCCTCCTCTATAAATACCTAGCTCCCCCTCTTTGTAAAAGACACACCAACACTCCAAGATGTAGCAATAAGCTCATCTTCTTTCTTCTCTTCTCCCTTCTCTTTCTCTAGTTTTATTATGTTTATTATTATATGTATAAATAATTACCTTAGTAGTAGGGGGTTGTCTAAGCCCTAGACATGTGTAGTTTTTGATATTGGCGTTAATTTATCATTTCTTGGATGATTGAATGATTATCTTTTCACTAGTTATTCATTGATGAATTTATATATATGTTTCTTTGGAGACCTACTTAGACACATGTATTAGGGTTCTATTGCTAGGGTTATAAGTGGACCGTCATATCATCATATAATTCCAATTAAGTAGCAAATGAATGAATTTATTCATGTGATTAGATTTCTCGGTTGCATAGGATACATGTCATGTCTTATGGTCGATATGATGTTCGTTCTCTTCAATCGTAATAATTCTTGAGTGTTGAATCTATGAACATGTCATTCTAGGTTGCATTTCGAGAACTAAGTTAGGGAGTACATGTCATGCACCTAACATACCAACTATGAGAGAACAATAAGATATGATCAACATGCCATTGATTTATCTTAAATATCGTCATTCAATTTGACAAGAAATGTGTAGGTTAACATATTAAGAGTGAAACATTGTCTAGTGGTGGATACCAGTTCCTAGTTATTTTAATTTTATTTCTTGTTTTATTTTATATTTTCATTGTTCAATATCAACTCAAAAAATCCAAAAATATTTGCATATTGTAAATAGAGTCTTTTCGTGACAAGATTAGCATTTAGACACAATCCTCTGTGGGTAATGACCCTTGCTTCCCACTATACTATACACGACATATTTATAGGAAGTTAAGGTATATATATTTTGACGGGCTTTTATGGTGTGTCAGGTTTCATGTGAATGCACTCTACACTTCTTATGCTCCTTTAATCCTGATTTTTGTAAATTACGGTATCTAACTATCTATCATGAATGGAATGTCTACCAAATTACTTGAGCATGAACTGCTCTGTAGTATCTATCGTGTATTTCACTAGTAAAATCAATGTGTCTCGGCCTCTCGGGCGTTATTTGGATGTTATGGAGACGTGCTACTCACATTTACTCCTTACTAATCTCACAACTCGTTTTTAATGGTACGTACTTTTGAATTGTTACCAGTGCTTTGTAAGCACTAGCAATGGTTCCCGCACGATGCTGCGGGTTTTAAAAGTATTTAAAATATGTAGAAAATATTGAAAACATACATGAGATTTAGAAAACACCAAAACTATATAGGAATTTCACAGTATTATGATCAGGGCCGGACCTGAGATTTTCGGACCTGAGTCGAAAATCTAAATTGGGCCCTCAATTTTTAGTATGTACTAAATTTTTTAGTTTTTTCGTAAAATTTTTCTAGAACTGAATATATAAACTCAAAGTCTAACAACAAAAACATGAAATATATCCAAAAAAATTATAATATAATCAAATAATAAGGCCGAAAATGTTCTAAATAATCACTTAAATACTACTTGCCTTGCAGTTTTGAGTAATTAAATTTGCATAATCAAGTTGTTCAACCAATTTTTTCTCAATTGATAACATAGCCAATCCATTTAACCTTTCTTGTGACATAGTTGATCGAAGATAAGTTTTGATCAACAAAATATTAACAAAAATATTACCTCAATAAATTTGATCATTGATCAAACCTAACACAATCACACAAAATACACAACTACACATGTAGAAAAAAAAAATTAAACAAACTAACAATTAAACTAATGATTGTTGTGTCTAAAATTTATTGAGGACGAGGAAAATTATTTAAATTGATAACAAAATAAGTAGATGACTAAAGTCTAAAAGAGCTAACCTGGTAGGTTGTAGTAGGAAAACTTCGCCGAAAAATTAACGTTTGAAGCTCCCAAATTCCCAAAAGCCCAGAACGTGAATGAAAAAAAAAAAATCTCTGAAACTTAGAAGTCGTCTGACAGCCGGAGGCCAAGAAACTAAGAAAGAGACAGATGCAATTGGATTAATTATCAATACATATGTTAATTAAAGTAATAAGGTGTGCTGCAATTGATGGGCAAAGAGCCAAAAAGACACCAACGTGTTAATTACCTTGGGTAAAACAATTAAAGAAAATTGAAAAGACATTGCTCTTGGCCTCTCTTGTAGAGTTGCAGTCTTGGAACCCTAAAAAGTAAAAAGGTTTTATATCAATTGATAATTAATAACGTAGGAAGTAGGTGTAAAGCCTGCAATTAATTTTTTTTTCCGGGATTAATTGTGTATACATGTCTGGACAAAAACAATTTTCGGGGCCCCCAAAATTTTTGGGCCTGAGTCGGCCGACTCTTGAGCCTGTACTCAGGTCCGGCCTTGATTATGATGTTTTATTTAGCAAACTTAAGTTGCAAAAAAAAAAACGTACAGTGCGGAGTTTAAATTTTTTTCTTTAGTCAAGTAGTGTTGAACTGCTCATTAATTAGATACATATATACAAACTATTAATGAGAAAGAAATAGTATGAGAATGATTGCAGTAGTAGTTGAATTTTCCTCTATAGCTAGCCTGAAATCGAAGAAAATATTCAATTTTCTTTTTCATCTTGAAAGAGGATTTTTCTCTTGTTTTTTGTCATGTGTAATGGTTTTCACTTCTTTGTTAAAAATTTAAAAGATGGTAGCTGTTAGTTCAATGATAGCAATTTAGTCACAAAAAATAGCAACTTTCGATTACATTGACACATATAAATAGAAAAAAAATCACAATAAATAGGAAAAAAAAGGAAAATGTGAAGAGAGAGGGAGAGGAAGAAGAAGAGAAGAAAAGAGATTGTAGAGAGAGAGAGAGAGAGAGAGAGAGAGAGAGAGAGAGAGAGAGAGAGAGAGAGGATGAATGTGGGGACGGGAGAGAAACAAAAGAAAAGAAAAAAAGGAGAAACAGTTGAGAGAGAGAGGGAGAAGAAAAGAAAGGAGAGAGTGGGGGGCAAAAATGGAAGAAGAGGAAAATCATTAAGGAGGGGCAAAACCGTCCTTTCACTATGTTGTGTACAGTAAATGCCCCTAACTGCGTTTTAGTATATATAGAATTTGGCTTTACCCATTTGATTTGTTTTCTTAAAATCATAGTTATTACAACTTCAAAGATGCATGAGACAGAGTCCAGATTCGTTGGATTTCGCGTAGTCTTTAGACTTTAAGTGTTGTAAACTATATGACATTTGTCTTCTATGCTAAAAAAAGTTTGGATTTATGGTGGGACTAAAATTATGAACAGATCAGAATTAATGTATTTTTTTTCTTAAATTTGAATCATCGCCATTTTTTCTATGGAGAACCTCTTTATTGTTAACAATTTCTATTGACAGGTACCAAAACCCTTCAAAGTTTGGTATTTGGATAGTTCTTTTTTTTTTTTTGAAAGGAAGAATTTTTTTTTCGCAAAGAAATATTTATTGAAAGAAAAAGAGTATAAGTAGGGGGGAGTAGAAGCCAAAACTCCAATGAAAAAAGAAACAACAATTCAAAAGGCTAAACCAAAACCTTTTCATTAATAACCAAAGCCAATTGAATCAAAGGAAGAAATTTTATTGAAACTACATACGATTACAATCGTATCGAATGACATCCAGAATGAAGTCTGGAGCATGACTAAACCACTCTGAGTGGGTGTCCAAATCAAACCCATGACTAGCTAAACTATGAGTTACAGAATTGGAAGTTCGATAGCATGATGGAGAGAGATCAAAGGATAGATAGAGAGCAACTGCTTGATATCCTCAATTAAGTTTCCCAGAGAAGATAAGTCTTCAGCAGAAGAACTAATAGCTTGCACGGCTAATAAGCAGTCATTATGCACCACTGCATGAGAAATGCCTAAAGCCTGGAGGAAGAGAAGTCCTTGTTTTATAGCCAAGAGCTCAATATGCAAGGGTGAGGAAATACCAGTCTTCCTGTAAGAGAAACCAGCTACGAAAGACCCAATATGATCCCTTATAACTCCCCCAATACCACCATAACTGATAGAACTAACAAAGGAGCCGTCAATATTCAGTTTAACCACATTCTCTGGAGGAGGAGACCGCTTTTTTTTGCACCAAAACTGAATGACTGGTGCCTCAAATTTTCGCAGCTTGGGAAGATTGAAGGAACTCTTCATACCAGGCCATGGTGTGAGAAATCAAAACTTGAGGAGACTTTTCAATGTTCCTCCATAATTAATTGCCTCCACTTTTGTGGGTTTAAATGAAACTCCCATTATTGGCCAAAAAACAAAACATAGATGTTATGTACTTAATTAAGTTTGTCCATCACCATAATTTGGCCTGTTTTGATTGGGATTGAAGAAATGCGGGAACTAGTGGTGTATCCGAATGCGATTCATGCTTCCTATGCTTATCCCGAGTCTGAGAGAGTCGGGGATTTCGTGCAAACGCAATTGGGGGCAATGGTATTTACATGGCATGAAATCATGCATATTAGTTTCAATGATAAGCATATACGTACAGATCGATGTGCCATGAGAAATTAATTACATAAAAATAAAAAAATTGTACTGACCATCAAGTTCCTGGTCATCAATACAAGCGCTTCCACTAGGTCCTAGCCCTGTCAAGGTCAAGGTTGAGTTGTTTAAATCCGTCTGGATGAGATTCTTCTTCATTCTTCCTGACTTACAGTTGCAGTATCATCAGAGTACGTGTTGAAGGCCTCGCTTGGAATTAATGCCAACATTGCTCTGCTTCCATAATGTTTTCTGAAGCTCCTCCGCATCCTCCTCATATATCATACAAACCCCACACTTGTTCACTTCCACAACTCCAACATCCACGGATATAATTAAAGGTATAAATGAAAATTCAAGCTGATAGTAGATATCCTGCCACTTATTATGGAAGTATCTATCATGAGGCAGATATAACAACCAAATGTGATCGTGATCCAACACAGTTGGATCCCTATTTCCCCCAAGAGATAGAAATGGATTCGAATATAACGGTATTCCATTGGCTCTCAGTAAACACCAAATCTCTAGATCATCCTGAGGCTGGAGTGGTTTTCTGAGTCTAAAAACAGCACACAAGGCAAATCCCATCCACTTGTTACTAAGCCAACCTGGATGCACCTCTACAATTACCGAACATCCCTCACTTTGGTGATTGTACCACTCTGGAATTTTATTTCCAGGAGCAACAAACTCAAATTTATAAGGATATGCTTCAGGTTTAGGTTTCTGCACGGAAGAACCACAATGTTGAAACTTGAACACACACACACACACACACACACACAGAGAGAGAGAGAGAGAGAGAGAGAGAGAGAGAGAGAGAGAGAGAGAGAGAGAGAGAGAGAGAGAGAGAGAGAGAGAGAGAGAGAGAGAGAGAGAGAGAGAGAGACCGAAGGTAGCGTGTTATCAATGAAAGAGCTATGCTCTTGAAGCTTTCATTCTCCACCATTTTGAAACAGTTTAAACAATTTACTGATTCCACTGAGTTGCATTGTTCTATTGGACTCGATAATGTATCCAATGAAATGCAGTTGTTAACGTCGAGCCATATAAGAGATGGAAGCCCCGATAATGTCCGAAGATTGCGGCAGTCATCCAAGTTAAGACTTTGAAGTTTAGAGAGTTGGCAGATGCTCCTAGGGAGACTAACGAATGGATTTCTGCTGAGATTTAAGTTATCTAATGAGGACAAGCATCCAAGATCACTGGGAATTGCCTCTTCGGAAAGATTGCAGTCACTTAGATCCAGGTTGGTTAATGAATGCAAACCAAATAAACAAGGCAAGGAAAATCCTGCGGGAACGTAACTTCTTTTTAGCAATAACTGAAAGGGGTTCCATGATTTAGGTGACTGTCCTTTACATCCACCAAGAGATAAGTCTTTGAGGTTTTCCAAAAGACCAATACAGGAGGGCAGTTCTCTTATGCCAGTTCCACTCAAATCAAGCTTTTCCAAACAGTTTACATAACCCAACTCATCCGGCAATTTGTCAAGCTTTGAGCAACCTGAAAGATTAAGCTCTTTGAGAGATTTTAGGCCATATACACTGCTTGGAAGAGACACAAGATGTTTGCAATCTTTTAAGTTCAGCAGAGGAAGTCTTTCGAGCATTCCAATAGAGGAAGGTAGTTCTATTATGCCAGTTCCATACACATAAAGCTCCTGCAAACTCTCTAAATGACCCATGTCATTTGGTAGTTTGTTAACTTTTGAGCAACCAGAAATATTAAGAACTTTGAGAGATTTTAAGCCACGTAAACTGCCCGCAAAATGTACAAGATTCTTGCAATTTTTCAAGTTCAGCACATTAAGTCTTGAAAGCATTTCAACTGATGGGTCGACCTTATACAATCGTGTACAACCTTCAAGAACTAGAACCTCAAGATACGGTATAACTCTAAAGTTTGGGGTGCTCAAAAGATTCACAGAGTCACTGAGATCAATGGTTTTCAAATTGTATAAAGTCTGTCAAGTTAAAAGCATGCATAAACAAATTTCTTCCATGAGATATTCAACAATTATTATAAGTAATAAAACAAGGATATAGTAATTATAGTATACCTCCATTCCTGGATGAAAATGTTCAATGCAACTACGACACAATTTAAGTTCTAGCAGCTTCTCAGGGTTGAAGTATTGTGGGAGAGATTTTGACGGATATCCGGTCCATTCAAGAATCCGCAAACTATTGGGAAGACATTCAAGCCCACTAGGTAAGTTTCCACAATTAATCTTCAGATATCTCAATTTGCTCATCATGGAAAATGATTTAGCATTCACGTCCACGTTTACTTCTGACTTGGTTGAGTCCACAAATAGGCCTTCTATTGCTTCTGTTCCCTATTAACCCAATTTTATCATATCATAAAAAAGACTTGCAGACAAACTTGTCATATAATGAATTAGCAAGTAACAATTAAAATTTATCTGTACTAAATTAATCTCTTACAGTATTTTTGCTCAAGACATAATTGATGTCTTTAGAAAGCCACAACCTACTGCGCTTGCCTGGCTCATCAAGAGATTCCTGACGAACAATTTCGCAACCCATTTCTCGGAGCAAATCGTGCATCCATAGTCTTCCATGTGAAAGAGTGAGGAGAGATCTTTCCTTGAGGACTTGTATTCCAATAATTGCAGAAACATCGCAACTGGTTAGTACTTCTGTTACTCGATCTTTGTCCTCTCCATTAAAGAAACATGCAATGTCTAGGAATATTTTCTTCTCTTCATAATCTAGATCATCATAACTTATTTTTAGTATGTCAAAAATTTCTGAGTTACAAACTCTTCCTAGTTTTCTCAATGCACTATCCCATTCGCTTAAACCTCTTCCATGCAAAAAAGAACCCAATACTTCGAGAGCTAAAGGAAGACCTTGGACATAATTCATAATAGAATCACACAAATCAAGAAAATCTTGTTCAGGGTAACCTCTTTTTTTGAATGCTTTCAGGCTAAAAAGCTGAAGAGAATCATCATAATTTAATTTCTCGGCCTTCAATCTTCTCTCCACTCCATGTTCAATCAACAAATGCTCATTTCTAGTTGTGATGAGAACTCTACTCCCTGAACCAAACCACTCTTGGTTGCCAGCCAAATATTTCAATTGGCTTGAATGGTTCACATCATCAAGAATGAGAAGAACTTTTTTGTGACCTAACAACCTCCTTATTATGGAGGCTCCTTCATGTAAGTCTGATATGTCCTCCTTTTTCGTCCGAATTCCAGAGAGAAGTTGCTTTTGTAGATTAAGTAGACCACTTTTTTCAACGGAATTTCTAACATTGGTAAGAAGGAAACTAAGTTCAAATTCACAAGAGATCCTCTCATACACCAGTCTGACCATAGTTGTCTTACCAATCCCGCCCATTCCCCATATCCCAATGAAGCGAACGTCATCCACCCCTGCACCTAAAAGCAAATTGATTGGCTGCAATCTTGAATCAATTCCAACTAGATTCTCTACAGAACTTAATAATGTGGGCTTCAATTTTTTCCATATCACTTCAACAATATCTTCGATGAGCTTTGATTCATACCTACAACACAGAATAAACAAAATATTCAAGTTATTTAACATTTAGTTTAAGGAAAAGAGAAAACATCTATAAATTGGACTCAATTTCTTTTCTGTTCTTGTAATGACATTTAATTAGGCCTCAGATTGGTCATCTGCCTATATTCTTTGTAAATTGTAACATAATCAAGAGCCCAAAAATCAACTAATGTAAATTAATGCAACGGAAAGAAGTATATGTATACCATTCCTTTGAATTCCACCCAGAGAAACTCGCCACTTGAGTTAAAGCAGATCTCCACCTTTGCAGCTTCTCTTTGTCATCCCCAAACCTTACTTCATGTTTTGTGAAGGCTTCTCTAAAACTCCCTGTTTGCTTTCGTACATCAGAGGGATCGACATTATAGAAAATTGGTAGCACCGTTTCTGTTGCTTTCATGCATTCAAGAATTGTTACAAGTTCATCCAAGCACCACGTTGATGATGCATAATTTTGTGAAAGAACAATGAGAGAGAATCTCGATTCTTCGATTGCAGCAACAAGTTCTGGAGAAATAGCCTTGCCTTTTTCAAGTTCAGGCTCGTCCCTGAAAGTTATGATTCCTTGATGTTCCAGTGCAGTGTATAAATGGTCTGTAAAAGTCTTTCGAGTGTCATCACCTCTAAAACTCAGAAAGACATCATATTTCCACTGAGGAGGTGAAGGTGTACAAGTTTTTTGTATGCTCATTTCCAATTGAACCTAGTTTGCTACTGCATAGTAAATAGAAATGATGAATGATTTCCTTGTGATCGAAGCCCACTATGAATATTTATTCTAATTAATAAACAGACTTGCGTAATTGACTATGAAGTGACAAACATATATTAGTTGGTTTGCTTTCTGATTAGTCCTTATCATAAGAAATTTTTAATAGAAATCCATGATCAATTAGAGTCTCTTTTACATTAATAACTCATCAGGAGAGGCTGCAGAGCTAGCAGAAATACTAAGTTACTAACTATAAAAATACCTAAAAAAAAGTATATAAACATTAACATGTTGAAACAAATAACACAAATATATCTTAAGCAAACGTAAACAGAAATGGATATATAGGCTGTAAATCAATTGGAGCTTTAACCTGATTTTCGTGGCAATTTGCAGTTGCGGTTCAGTCTTCAAATATAGCAGCAGTACGAACTGGATCAACAATTAGAGGAGTTTTAATTTAAGAGAAAATATAACAAGATCGAGAAGGAAGCAAATTAAGGGTGACTCTGAGAAATGGGTGAGAGAGATGAGGATTGATTACATATGTTGTGGTTGGAGGATAAGACGCTTTGGTATAGAGTTGAGTAGTTGACCCTCAGCTGGGTTTTGTCTCTCAATAATTTGTTTGTTTTGTTTTTGGTCATAATGTTCTAAAATATTCATTACAGACTTGCAGTGTTTTGACTGATTCAAAATTAATCAGATATTATGCATATATTTTAAAGTAACCATGGTTAGTGCAATAAGGGATTGAATTTGCTCACCAGTTTCATTTGCTGGTGGTATCACCATCACATAGAAAGCTGCCACGTATCACCCAAATTAACTCTAGTTAACACTCTTTTTAATAAATGATTTGTTTATTTTTTCTCTCTCTCTCTCTTGCTTTCCTGAGTTCCTCTCTCTCTACTGTATTCTTTCTTCTTCTTCTTTCTTTATTAACTCTCTCCCCGTCAGCCACCAAACCCAGATAACTCAATACCATATATCCCATCTTTATTTTTTGCTCAATGATCTTCTTGCATCTCTGATTTACATTTTCAGATTTTTTTTAAAATTTTAATCCCATATACTCCTGTTTATATGGGCTCTTTTTCTGCGATTATTTTGATTTAGGATTGATTTCTTCTATCAGACTCCTGTCTATATGGGATATGGGGTTTTAATGAAGTATGACCATGTCCAAAAAAAGAAAACACAAAATCCATCTTCAGGAGCTTGTCGCCGACGGAGATGGTAACGTGGTGGAGATGAGTTTTGCAGCGGCGAAGAACTAAAGAAAATAACTTTGGTCGGGTGAGATGGAAATGGAATTGTTTGGTGCTATACTGCTATGTGAATTTGATTTGTTGGTTCTATTTTCATATTGAATCATAGGCCATTAAAATAAAATAAAATCTGAAAATATAAATCAGAGATGCAAGAAGATCATTGAGCCAAAAACAAAGATGGGATGGTATTGGGTTAGGTGGCTGACGGGGAGAGAGTTAATTAAGAAAGAAGAAGAAGAAAGAATACAGTAGAGACAGAGGAACTCAGGAAAGCAAGAGAGAGAGAAAAAATAAACAAATTATTTATTAAAAAGAGTGTTAACTAGAGTTAATTTGGGTGATACGTGGCAGCTTTCTATGTGATGGTGATACCACCAGCAAATGAAACTGGTGAGCAAATTCAATCCCAGTGCAATAATAGATGATAAGTTTTTCATTGGGTGGTGGTATGCGGCGTATGCTCACCTGAAACCAGGTGGGCGGTAAATTCAAATCCACAATTTTCCTCGAGCACAAAATAATTAGTAAACGTCTGCTTTTATATATTGTTCAAAATGAATTAAAATATACTAGAAATTCTCTCGCACGGTCACACGTTTTGCATGTGATAAGTTTTATTTAGGGGGGTGAAATTTATACCCATCAAATTGAAATCCACACCCCCACTATAGATTTTCAATATTATTTAACACTCATTCTTGTGAATTTTCTGATATACCTTTGATGTCTATTTCAGCAACCGTTTCCGAAATTCAAAATGCTCCCTCAATTATGCATGTGGGAGGTTTCGAAAACATGACCCCCTCAATGCATGCAAAAACATGACCTCCTTTATTACTTGCATCGAAACATACTTTTTAAAATAGTTAATATAAAAAAATTGTCGGAGATTCTCTAATACATATTATATAGTATAGATAGTATAATATTTAGTTAATATCTCAACAAAAAGAAAAATACTCTCATATGCTTCACGTACAATGACCACGGTGAGGATAGTAATAGTATATGCTAATTTATTATTAACTAATTTGTACATTCTCTCTGTATTAATGGCATGAAGTGTGAGGAGAAGAAAAACGCTCCTCATGTTTCCTTGATTGGGTTTCTTGTTCCACAAGGCTTTTGGTAACTTTGCTTCGAAATCAGGACAACATATATTAATGATTAATCTTAGAAAAGTCAAAATTAGAGACAAAATTTGATAATGGTCGGGATGTAGCAAGGACCGGCCAATATTTTTTTTTTTTGGTGAGATGGGGGGCCAAGAGGCCCAAGAAAAAACAGAGGAACTAGATTACAGTAGTAGTTATCGGGACACCCCGGAGACGACACCGACCAGCCAAATCATCAAGAAGATCATTCATCGCTAATTCAGGAAGAGTGGGCAGCTTACAGAGGCCAAGCTCAGTTGTAATACTCTGCTTCGCCAAGCAGTCCGCCACCATGTTTCGCTCACGGTGAATATGAGAGATGGAGCATGATTCAAACCCAGCCATCAAACTTTGGCCGTTCAGCAAGATTGTTCCTAGAGGGTGCATGTCCAAATCGTGGCTTTGGAGAAGAGCAATGAGCACCGCAGAATCTGATTCCACCAACATATGAGTGATACCAAGCTCCTTTGCAAGTTGTAATCCAGAGAAAAGACCCCAAGCTTCTGCTTGTAGAACCTCTCTAGTTCCAATGTTCAAAACAAAACCATGGAACCAATTCCCATTCCAATCTCTGATCACTCCACCAGCACCAATGAGACCAATGGAAGATCTAGTACCATCCACATTTAGTTTAAATCTGCCAGGAGGAGGCTTCTCCCATTTGAGCATAGATATATTCATATTTGAAGGGGGGGCATCACATTTCATAGAGTTCTCCCATTCAGATATGTATTGGATAATAGTTGAAGCTACATTTATCGGACCCTTGAAGTGGATATCAAAAATGGATTTATTTCGCCACTTCCAAATGAACCAGCAAACAAAGAGAAACAAATGAGACCAATCAAAATCCATGAACTTGCAATTTTTTTGGAAAATATTAGCAGTAATCCATGCTTCCCAATCCAATCTGTCCGTTCTTTGCATAGTTGTAGGTCTTCCAATGGTAATCCAAATCGCACGAGCCTTTGGACATTCCCTGAATAAGTGTATCATTGTCTCAGGAGCTCCAGCACAATGGGGACAGCAGGGATCCTGAGTGAGATTTCTTTTAGCTCTATTGACATTCGTGAGAAGCCGGCCTTGAAAAAAAAGCCATGTGAACACCTTCAATTTTGGAGGAATCTTAAGACTCCAGATCAGCTTCCAGGCCTGGGAGTGGCTAGTATTCACCTCTAGAGTGCTGAGATATGCACTCTTTACAGAAAATTTACCATTAGTCGAGTGATTCCAAATCAATTTGTCTTCATGGCCAGACATAGAGATAGGAATAGAAATAATTTGCTCAACAATCTCAGGAGGCAAACAAGCATAAAGCAGTATTCTATCCCACTCATTATTATTCCAGAAATCCTGGACAAGCATATCATTATCAATCATTAAGCTATCTAGAGCATGGTTGCCGAGGATACCTGCATCAGACCATTTTTCCATCCAAAAGCGGGCAGAAGCTCCGTCACCAATTCTCCATTTGAGACCCTTTCGAAGAATAGAGGCCCCATAACAAACACTAGACCAAGTACTTGAGCAGGATGCAGGTTTTTTATAGGAATCAGCCAGCAGGTTGTCCTTTCTTAAGTATTTACTTCGAAAGACCTCACTCCAAAGCCCCTCATCCTTTTGAAGCATTCTCCAACTAGTTTTGGCTAGCATCGCCTGATTCATAGTTGTAGCCTTTTTAATGCCCAAGCCACCAAGCCATTTAGGCTTACAAACAGACTCCCAATTCACTAGGTAATCCTTCTTCTTACCATCACAATCTCCCCATAAAAAATCTCTATTAAGCTTGTCAAGAGTCTTTGTTGTACAAGAAGGGAGCTTAGCTGTTTGCATTGCATAGACTGAAGTAGAAGAGGTCACTGCTTGAATGAGTGTTAACCGTCCAGCCATGTTCAAGGTCTTACTCTTCCAGCCAGCCAAACGGTTCTGGACTTTATCAATCACCTCAGCATATGTTTGTTTTGAGATTCTAGAGTGGACCAAAGGCATTCCCAAATATTTTCCCAAATCATTAGTTAAGGGGGAGCCACAGATAGAGCTAATTTCTTTGGCAAGATTTCTGTTAGTATTAGGAGAGCAGTATAGCTTGGACTTCTCAAAGTTCACAGTTTGCCCAGATAACTCACAAAATCTGTTCATACAGCTTTTTAAAACTTTTGCCTGACTAGTAGAAGCTTCAGCAAAAAGGATAATGTCATCTGCAAAAAATAGGTGAGAGATTGGAGGGCCTGCCTGGGATGAGCGTATAGGCTTCCATTGTCCCACATCGATAGCAGATTGAATCAGATGAGAGAGTTTCTCCATACATAGAACAAAAATGTATGGGGAGAGGGGGTCACCTTGTCTGATTCCACTCCCAGAAGAGAATTTATCCGATAAATCACCATTAAGAATGACCTGGAAACTGGCAGAGGTAATACAGCTCATGATTAGCTTAGCTAAAAGAGAAGGAATCATGAGTTCCCACAAGACTTGCTCAATGAAGCACCAATTTAACTTGTCATAAGCCTTAGACAGATCAATTTTCCAAACAATGAAACCCTTGTCACCTCTTGCCATTTTACACTTATGTAGAATTTCCTGAGTAATCAGAATATTGTCCGAGATATGCCTTCCTGGGACAAAGCTTACTTGATTAGGGCTAATCCATTGCTGGAGGAAAGGACGAATCCGAGCCACAATAACTTTGGTTATAACCTTATAGATAGTGCAGCAAAGGCTTATCGGCCGAAACAGATGCATGTAGGCAGGGTTATTTGTCTTGGGAGCTAAAGCAATCAAAGTATGATTTAGACCCTCTGGAATATTACCCGTAGAGAAAGCCGAACTCACCAAATTAATAACATCATTACCACACATATCCCAATGTTTCTGGAAAAACATAGCAGGAAAGCCATCATAACCCGGAGTTTTAAGGCTACCAATAGAGAAACAGGCCTGCTTAATTTCCAGGGACGTCACATGACGACTAAGAGCCTTGGAACAATTGACATTAGGGAAGAGACAAGGGATTATAAACCTGGTATCAGGCCTCTCTTTAGTTGAGAATAAATCTTGGAAGAAATCTTTAGCCATACTCTTCATGCTTTCATGATGATCATGCCACACACCATTAGCATCATACAGGCCATCAGTGTAAAAAAGACGGCCAATATTTTATGAAAGACTATGCAATATCTTGGTTGCAATTTGAACTATTTAAATAAAGACGCATTTTATATTTTTTGCAAAAATGTTACCGCAGTGTAAAATTTTTAGGAATGAGAAAAAAAAAGTGTAAAAACACTCATTCACTCCTTATAAAATAAAAACATTAAAAAGAAAAAAAAAACCACTCTCATTTGGTTCTTATTTAGGTCATTTTCTGTTCGTGCTGTAACAATGGATATTAGTAGTGGGACCAACGAGTCCACTAATGACTCAAAGTCTATTTCTTTACGACTTGCATTGAATCCTCCATCTGTTTCCCATTTGAGAACAAAAACAAATGAAAAGAATTTAAGCTTCTTCTTCGTCTCCAGGACAGTGGAGACATGCACTCCGTTTAGCCTTACGTCATCGACACCTGCTTGTTAAACTGAACCCTAACAAGTATATATCTACATTCTACAGAGGAGTGCATTGAGCATTGTTTCTAACGCTTCCTCTGTATTAATGTACGCACCAACAACACCACCAGACGCACACCAAGTGACTGATAAATGTCCTCAGAGAACCAAGAGTCCACTGCAACAGAATTGACGAAGCTATTCGAAGCTGCCATGAACAAACGAAAAGAAAGATGGACAGCACAAGAGGATCAGAAGCTAGCTGAGGCTGTTGCAATTCATGGTGAAAAAAAAAGGACCTCAATAGCGTCCAAAACAGGTATATCTATCCTAATTCTTTTGGGGATTACTAAGATGAAATGAAACAGAAGTCCTTTGATCACATTACATACTTTATAATCAAGAGAATGATGGGTTTTCGATATGTTGCAGGCTGAGATGGATGAACTGTCTAAGTCCCAACATCAAGAGAGGCAACATGACTGACCAAGAAGAGGACTTGATTATTAGGCTGCACAAACTTCTTGGAAATAGGTACTTCAAGTTCATCTGATTTATGTACAAATTGGGGTTGGCATTTTTGTACTTACTTGATCCGATCATCTGATGTCTGCACACATTTCTTAGGTGGTCCTTGATTGCTGGAAGATTGCCGGGTCGAACAGACATGGAGATAAAGAACTACTGGAACACTCATTTGAGCAAGAAAATTGACAAACAAAGTAGCAATGGAGCTAATTCAACAAGACAAATTTCCACAGTAGACAAGAAACTAAGTTTAGAAGATGATGATCAGAAAGTTCATGTTGAAATGAAGCAAGAGTACTCACCGATAGAAGTATGTACAAGTGCGCTTATAATAAAGAAAGAGGTGATGATCGATCAGGAGGACTACTGCGCGCAACACTAACATTGATGTTGATGGCTTCTTTGATTTCTCCAATGAAGCACCTTTGAGTTTGGAGATTCCGCAAATTCCTTGAACTAGTTGATGCAATCGTGAGTTAAATATTTGATGAATCTAGTAGGTTTCATGTGAGTGCACTCTTACACTTTGGATGCTCCTCTAATCATGATTTTTGTAAATTACGGTATCTAACCATCTATTGTGAATGGAATGTCTACCAAATTATTTGAGCATGATCTGCTCTGTAGTATCTATCGTCTATTACACTAGTAAAATCAATGTGTCTCGGACGGTTTTTGAATGTTATGGAGACGTGCGACTCACATTGATTTACCTCTTACTAATCTAAATGCTAAATGGTATATGCACTACTCGTTTTTAATGGTACTTTTGAGTTGTTGCTTTGTAAGCATTAATTTGGCTTTATTCATTTGATTAGTTTTCTTAGAATCATACTTAGTACAACTTCAAATATGCATGAGATTGCCCAGATTCGATGGGTTTCTTGTAGTCTTTAGACTTCAAGATGTTGCAAACTATATGACATTTGTTTTCTATGCTAAAAATATTTGGATTTATAGTGGGACTAAAATTATGAACAGATAAGAAGTAATGTATTTGTTCTTAAATTTGAATCATCGCCATTTTTTTTCTTAGTTATAAACCAACTGGTTGCTACTTGCTTTGCAAGGTCTATTGCGAAAATCATTCCCAAGGTACGTGTTGATTGATTGATGCATGGCACGATTTTAAAAGTGACGATTGAGTCGGCGTCTAGCTAGTAATAAACTTTTCTTTTTGATTTGTGTGTTGTGAGTTGTGACCAATGTTAATATCTTCTGCTCAATTATTAACCTTATAAAATATTAACCTAATGAAGCATTGGGTTTTGAGCTTCTGTAATGGCAAATTGGCAATGATTCCTTCTTGAGCTCTGTGTGGAGTATCCATTATCCATTGCTTGATTCGTTTTCAAAAGTAACTAAAAGCTATTATTGGCCAAACCAACTGTATTTTCTTCTAGCTGAGAAGTACCTGGGGAATACAAATAGATGCAAGCACCAGACCAAAACCTCAAAAACTACCATCTTTCCTGTTCTCTCCATATAAAGCTTTTGAAGTGCCGCAATGGCTTCTCTTCCCCCGCCGAGATTTTGTGCTACCACTCCCCATTTTTTCAAGATCATTCTGGAAGACACTTCTAGACACAAACTTGTAAGTACCTCTCTCTCTCTCTCTATATGATATCTATATCTTGCTAGTACCTCTGTTTAACCTATTTATTCTATGTCCGCATTATATGCTATGATTTGCATGAAAATGATCTGAAATAAGCTTGAAATGTCCTGTTGTGCAGAAAATTCCCACGAAATTTGTGATGAAATATGGGAATGATCTATCAAATTCTGTATGTCTTAAGCTTCCAAGTGGTTCTGAATGGGAAGTGGGATTGACAAGATGCAAAGGTAGGGTTTGGTTTGAGAAGGGCTGGCCCGAGTTCTCTCTGTTTTGTTCTCTAGACTACGGGAACTTCCTGCTTTTTCGATATGAAGGGAATTCTAATTTCCATGTTTGCATATTTGATACGAGTGCCACGGAGATTGATTATCCCATAAAAATGCCAAATATAGAAGAAGATGATGATTTATCTATTGAAATCTTGGAGGATTTTCAACCCAGCCCAAAAGCAAGAAAGAAATCTCCATTACCATGTCCTCCTTACAAGAAAATGCGAACAAGTTCGAGTGGTAAAGCAGACATAGTTTCTGAAAGTGAGAACACTCAACCTTGTGACATGTTTGAGAAGCCAATCACAAACGAAGATTCACATTGCGCTAAATTAGAAGTGAAAAGTATGGAAAATAAAGGTAGCATTTTACCTTTTTTTTTTATTTTTTTTAAATATCATAACCATTAATAAGATGCAGTGCTTTAACAAGTGTAGATGATTTGTCTGCTGAGAAAGACGGCAGAGTCACTGGAGGCTCTTCTGGCACTCAAAGGTTCCTAAAACAAACGTCTCACCAGGTTCTTGGAAATGCTCTAGCTCTTCATAGAGCTTATGATCTCAAAACTGAAAACCCTTCGTTCATCGTTTCCTTGAAGCCATCGGATATACAAAGTTCTTTGGTAAATCATCTTACTACATAACATTTGTATTAAGAAAGATTTGATACTGCCTCACTCTACATAGCAGAATCAGAATTAAATGCTCTCTCAAAAAGTTTCTATTTTTCTTCCCTGATTTATACTTATATTGTTTTCAGTCTTTGCCATTGGAGTTTGCCATGAGGCATCTTATTACGCAGCCTGCTAGTAACATTACTCTTCGAGTTTCTGATGGAAAAACATGGTCTGTTGAATTCACATATAGTAAACAAAATGCCCGATTCCAGCGTGACTGGTTGACATTTGTGAAGGACAATAATTTGAAAGTCGGTGATGTCTGTGTCTTTGTCTTGATTAAGGACAGTAAACTTATATTAAGGGTTTTGTTTTTCCGCACTTCAGAAGCTACAAATTGGTTCTCGTCTCATGGTAAGTAATTAATCAGCTGCTATTTTGCATGTATGTTCTCCATTATGTCTACATATATATATGACTTACACCCATTAGTTAAGTAAGGATTATGCTGAGGTAGTGAGCTCTGAGTTTAGTATACAACATGATGATCTCATGTACTCTTAACTTTTTTGGGTTTAGCTTGGGGAACCACAACAAATCAAGTTGAACCGAACAATTTCAGATGTGACATTAAAGTTGAAATTGTTAAGTCCATGATAATGATAAACTTTCCTAATTAAGGCTTGAGGAAATCAGATTATATTCTCTGGTTTCTACCTTATTTCATTAGATGATACTGTTATAATCTTTAACAGGTGAAGATGATTTGTTTGCAAAACAAGTTGGTGGAGGCTCGTCAAGCACTCAAACAATCCAAAAACGAACACCAGATGTTATCGGAAAGATGCACTCATTAACTAGAGAAAAAGCACTAGCTCTTCAGAGAGCTAATGCTTTCAAATCTGACAACCCTTCTTTCACAGTTGCAATGCAACCCACTTATATCTCACAAGATACTTTGGTAAGCTTTTGATATTTAACAACCCTGCTGTGCCATTACAATTAACTTCTATATATTTGCTTAAGTATATCAGTCTAATAAAACTGAGCAGATTCATAAATGTTTTCTTGTTGTCTTCCCTGCTTTCCCTTCTTGCTTTTTCAGTCTTTGCGATTGGACTTTGCAAAGAAATATCTTATGGGAAACTCTGGTGACGTTATCCTCCGGGTTTCGGATGGAAGAACTTGGGCCATGAATTTATGTAACTACAAAAATTCAAAATTCCACTTCCGGACTGGTTGGTTGGCATTTGTAAAGGACAACACTTTGGAAGTTGGCGATGTGTGCGTCTTTATGTTGAAGAACAAGAGTCAACTTTTATTTGAAGTTGTCTTTTTCCGCATCATTGAATCCGCAAATCACTTGTTGTCACCAGGTAAGTATCTGTTAATTTTGAATTTGAGCTCCAATAGGTTTGCCTTCTGCCTAACCCATCTTATGTTCCTTCTTTTGAATTGAAAATTCAGTATATATGACTTAAGAAATGATGTTTCTGACTCTTAACTCAGAAATGAAAAGTGTGCAATACATAGTGATTTAAGCTTTCGTGAATTTGTTTACATTATTCATATTCAATTTTCTAGCAAACCAGATGCAGCGTTATTGTTCTTGTAAATTGTAATGTCCTATTGTTGATATATTCTTCAACAGGGGGGAATGATTTGCCCACCAAAAAAGATGGTGGAGGCTCATCTAGCCCTCAAAGATTCCTGAAGCAAATACCTCATTGTAATACTGTGAAGCCATTGACTGCAACTGAGAAAGCTATAACTTTCAATGCTGATAAACCCTCTTTCAGGATGGCCATGCAGCCATCTTTTATCCAGTATAATAAAGTGGTAAACATTCTATAGACAACTCTGACGTGCCAGCATGACATCATGTACTCCCCCTCGTTCATAGAAGAATCATAAATATATTTTGGACCGTCCTTTTTCTTGTCAGGGTTTGCCATCTGAGTTTGGCAAGAGATATCTTATGACGCTGCCTGCTGGCATTGCCATCCTTCGAGTTCCGGATGGAAGAACTTGGCCTGTTAAATTCAAATATGATCATGTGTACTCAAGATCTCAACTCCGGAGTGGTTGGTCATCTTTTGTGAGGGACAATGGTTTGAAAGTAGGTGATGTCTGTGTCTTTACCCTGAATAACTGCTCTGAACTTTTATTTGAAGTTGTCTTTTTCCCCATCAAAGAGTCTGCAAACTGCCCCTCGTCAATTGGTAAATCTGTTAATTAGTGAACTTGTGCTCCATACCTCTGCATTACTTACACATTGTTTGTTGTTTTCTTTGTGCCTTTGGGGGCAAGGCAGGCCATGACAGAGGAGCAATTCTTCAAGTCGAAAAAAAGATAAGCCCCATAATTAAAGCTGAACCTGAATGCAGCATGAATTGCGAAATTGGTGCGTCTTGCTCTCCTGAAATTGGTAAGTCCACTAGAATGATAAATTCTGAAATCAAAGTTATGGAAACTAATCAGATTAGTATTATTTCTTGGATTTTCTGTAGGCAAGAACAAAATGTCAAATTTTAGTGGGCAAGTTACTCCAAGGCCTTCTTCATCTTTGAGGGCTTCAAGGGTTAATCTTGAGGCTGCCAACAAGTTTTCCTCAGATAATCCCTTCTTCAAAGTCACTGTGGGGTCGGGCCATTCTGTGGTACGGTCGTTGAGTCATTGACAACATTAACCTTCTCTTCAAATTCTATAGTTAAATGTAATGGTTACTATTACTAATGCATCCTCTTATGCAGCATGTACCAACTATTTTTTCTAGGAGTTTCATCAAACAGAAGAAGCAAACAGTGATGCTTCAGGTCAAAGATAGATTGTCGCCTGTGAATTTGGTTCCGCAGAAGAAATGTTCAATTTCAATTTGTGGCGGTTGGGTTGCATTTGCCAAGGAAAATTGTTTAAGAGAAGGAGATGTATGCATATTTGAGCTCATGGAGATGAATAACATTGTACTGAAGGTTCACGTTTTTAGATGTTGATTATAAGGGGAAAGTAATTGACGTCCCTATAAAGAGGCGTATGACGTCGAGGTCAATTATCACAGTTTGGTGTACATAAAGTCCGAAATATACCACTTTTGCTGTAGTTAATTCTGGATTCTAGAATCATTGAGGATCCGTTTTATCTTTTCTGTTAACTGTTAATATTGTTATGCTATTGAAACATTTCTCATCTCAAAATTCTTGTGTGTTCTTGGTGGAAATTACTGTTTTTTTTGTTGTTCCCGAATCAAGTTATGCCCATTAGCATCCATACTAAATGTACAAAGTTTAGATCGAACAAATAACAAAGACAGTGTACAGAGAATTAATGCACATTGATCGTAGTAGCCCTTACTATGAACATAGATATGTAATAATAAACTACTGAAGTGTGAAGAGGGGAAGAATACTACACTCTACAGCGTAAATACTTGAACAACAAGCAATTTGATCAACTCAATGAACTGTTAAACAGCGACAATCACATCTCACTGCTGCACCGATATTGTCCCAACTTAACCACATATTAGGTGTTGTATTTTATCACAAAATGTCTCGGTACAATTGGGAGTAAGTCACCAACTTATAAGTTATATTTTATTTTGTCACTCTTCTGATATGAGATCTCCATTCTCCAACATGAACTCATAGTCATTTATGCTGACCTCTTGATCAATCTGACCGTAACCGTTGTTGAAAGATCAAAAGGCTCAGTCCCCAAAAGCCATGACTCAAGATCTTGAAAATGGCAAAATATCCACCAATTGGTCTGCTATTGAAGGTGATGAACCTTCTAAAATATTTGTTGTTGTATCAGCTGTATACATCTGGTAACATAATGTTTAACTCTTGATCATTCATAAACACTTGTTGGTTGCACAACTCGGAAGAATCAAACGATGCATCAGTTGACACATCCACACTAGTACTCCTTTCAGGCTCTAGTGTTATGCATCACTTGATCGGTTGATCCAATCATCTGATGTATGAACAAATTTCTTAGGTGGTCTTTGATTGCTGGAAGATTGCCAGGTCGAACAGACATGGAGATAAAGAACTACTGGAACACTCATTTGAGCAAGAAAATTGACAAACAAAGTAGCAATGGAGCTAACTCAACAAGACGAATTTACACAGAAGACAAGAAGCCAAGTTTAGCAGATGATGATCACAAGGTCCATGTTGAAATGAAGCAAGTGTACTACTCACCGATAGAAGAAAGAGGTGATGATCAATCATGGGGCTACTACTTTACAGTCTTTACTACAACACTAACAATGACGTTGATGTCTTCTTTGATTTCTCCAATGGCTACTGCACCTTTGTTTGGAGATTCCACAAATTCCTTGAACTAGATGATATGCAGAATGGCTTGACTGACATTTTTAGTCCATGCTAAGCAGTAACCAGGGTCAATCGTGTGTTAAATTGTTAGAATTGGAGCTCTGATACTATTCTAATATAATTGAGAGGGTTAGGATCGAGTGCTTACTGCTTAGGAAATGGTGTGTCTAGAACAAGGTTATTATGACAAGATTTTTAGAATGGAGGAGCAAGGAATTTAATAGTACAATAAAAAAAAGAGGAGGTATTGAAAACAGTTTGAAATAGAGGAGAGGAAGTATTGAAAACAGAGGAGGTATTTTGACAAGGGTAAGTCTAATATACAGATCTGCATAGTATGCAGCTCTTTTTTTAAAATGCAATTGCATTTTTGAAATGCAATTGCATTTTTGAAATGCAATTGCTGTTCAAAAAGGTAAAACTAATTATTTTGAAATGCAATTGCCATTTCAAAATGGCAATTGCATTTTTAGAATGACAATTGTATTTTTTGGAATGACAATTGCATTTTTTAAATATATAGTTTCACATTTTTAAACGGCAATTGCATTTCAAAAATGCAATTGCATTTTTTTTTAAAAAGCTGCATGCTATGCAGTGATGTATATTAGAATTTTCCTTTTGACAAATGGCTACGGAGTAGCTTGATTAGCTTTCCTAGTTTCCTCAATTGACTACAAGATGTCTTACTAGCTCACATATATATATATATATATATATATATAGTGTTGTAACTCCACCGACATAGCTTGTGTGGTTAACCAGATGTTACTACGCAGTACGCACACCAGATGTTACTACGCACTTCTAGACCATACAATTGCATGATAGTTCTACACTCCTGTATTACACTAACAATGTTATTATACCAGCAGACTAAAATCACACCATCAGTCCATCACAGTTCACAAGCAACAACAATGCACACGACACCAAGTTCTTGTTATTCTCTCACAGCACAAGACACCAAGTCTAAATCAACAAGAGATAACGCATGCCGTACAATATTCAGAAATCACACGTGTATTCTTTATTCATTAGTAAAATATTCGGTATCCTGGAATGAATAATTTTCAGGTTCACTGAAAATCACATGTTTATTCTTTATTTCTTAGTAAAATATCCGGTATCCTGAAATGAATAATTTTCAAGTTCACTCACCAACTTCCTAGTTAATATATTGTCACTCCATAATTTCTTAATCAAACCGTTCATATTATAAACTATGCTCTATAAATCACCTCTGCACAAAAATCAATCGAATCGGAGATTGTTTAACCATCCAAATTAACGAAACAAATGAACGGTTATGACAACAATTACTACTATTATGATGGACCGTCTATTTATTTCATATCAATGAGTGACCAAAAAATTTATGATTCGATTGATTTTTTTTTGCAGAGGGGATTTATATAGTATAATTTATAATATAAACGGTTGGATTAAGAAATTATGAAGTGCAAGTATTATTCTTCTGGAATATCATAAGTTTGAGAATTGACATTGGGACTTAAGCGTTTAGTTCCTCTTTTGAGATCGAAGCAATTGAATTTGCTTCTTGCATTTTTGCTCAGTCTTTTTGTTTGATATTCAAGTATGCAACAATAATAACCAGATGAACCAGATCTCTTGGTACTGGTAGATGCAATATTAATTTTGAATTGTTACATATGCTTTGTAAGCATTTGGATGTACTCATTTGATTAGTACATTTTCTTAAAATCATAGTTATTTTATCAGAGTCTTGCATACACCAAAGTGCATATGCACTGGGTTGATCTAACGACAGAAATGCAGGAATAGGCGATTCAACAGTGTGCATGCAGGAAGTGTGTGTAGTCGGATGAAGAGTTGGCCGATCTAATGGCTAAAACCACCTACGTGCATATGTACTTTAGTGCATGCCAAAAATTTCGGTTATTTTACAACTTCAAAGATGCAAGAGATGAAGCCCATATTCGATGGGTTTCTTCTAGTCTTTAGACTATATGACATATGTCCTCTATGCTAAAAAGATGTGGATTTAAAATGGGACTAAAATTATGAACAGATAAGAATTAATGTATTTAAAAAAAAAAACTGGAATCATTGCCATTTTTTCTCAATTTTAAACCAGCTGGTTTCTACTTGCTTGCTAGGTATTATTGCTTCAAATCATTTCCAAGGTATTGATTGATTGAGGCATGGTCCGATTGGAAAAGTGACGAGCGAGTTGGCTTGTGGAAAGTGTTAACTAGCTACTTAGCTAGTAATAATGGTGGCCAATGGTGAGAGTGTTGCATGCACCAAAGTGCATATGCACGAGGCGATCCAACAGCTGAGATACAGGTGTGGGCGATTCAATGGTGTGCATGTAGGGGATGTGTGTAGTTTGATGAAGAATTTAGTGATCCCATAGCTAAAACTATTTAAGTGCATATGTATTTTGGTGCACACCAGAATTTCTGGCCAATTGTTATTTATAAAGCACAGAAAATAAAAGGACACACGTACGAAAATATAGTACGATTTCGATACAGAAAAACCGCAAATTTTAAAATTATAAGATACGATGAGAGAAAGAAAAGTAGGAGAAATAAAATAATATATAAAGATATATACATAATTAAGAAGAAAAAAACATTAAACATCATAGCACGACCATCATCTCCAACAAATGACAGTATGACACTCCTTTTAATTGCTTTTCGATCATGTCTTTTCCTTTTTTTCTCCGCACCCAGCATCATCTTCTTTCTCTCTCTGCTGCAAGAACATCCTTTCTGCTCTCTTCTGAACTTCTCTACCTCTACCGAAAAAGATCCACAAATTAAGTTGATTTTTTTGTTCTTTAATAAAGATTTCATTTTCTACCTTCTTCTGCTAATTCAATTGCTTAAGAAGATTCACCTGCAACGCTGTTTAACTTAATAAAGCTTGTCGATGATGAAGAGACGCAGGGCCGATGATGATGATGAAGAGATGAAGAAGTCGAACAGATGAAGACTGGCCTTTCCGCGAAGATGAAGAGAATATTGGGTTATATCGTTTACTCAATTAAGCATATTGGGTTTTGACTTTTGAGCTTCCGTGCAGTGAAAATTCAACTGATCAATGATTCCTTCTTGAGCTCGGTCACTCTGAGTATTCATTGCTTGATTCGTTTCAAAAGTAACTAAAAGCAACCACAAGACCAAAACTTTTAAAAACTACTACCTTTCTGTTCTCTCCATAGAGCTTTTGAAGCTCAGCAATGGCTTCTCTTCGCCCGCCAAGATTTTGTGCTACCACTCCCCAATTTTTCAAGATTATTCTGGAGGACACTTCTAGACACAAACTTGTAAGTACCTCTTTCTTTCTCTATGATATGCATGTATATCTTGCTAGTACAGTACCTCTGTTTATTCTAAGTTAAGATTACATGCATGAAAAAAGATCTGAAATAAGCTTGTCATGCACTGTTTGCAGAAAATTCCTAAGAAATTTGTGATTAAATATGGAAAAGATCTATCAAATTCAGTATGTCTTAAGCTTCCAAGTGGTTCTGAATGGGAGGTGGGATTGACAAGATGCGAAGGTAAGATTTGGTTTGAGAAGGGTTGGCCAGAGTTCTCTCTGTTTTGTTCTCTAGACTATGGGAACTTCCTGCTTTTTCGATATGAAGGGAACTCTCATTTCCATGGTTGCATATTTGATAACAGTGCCACGGAGATTGATTATCCCATCGAAATGCCCACGATAGAAGAAGCTGATGATTTTATCTATTGAAATCTTGGAGGATTTTCAACCCAACCCAAAAACAAGAAAGAAGTGTCCATTACCATGTCCTCCTTGCAAAAAAATGAGAACAAGTTTGATTGGTAAAGCAGACATGGTTTCTGAAAGTGACAACTCTCAACCTCGTGACATGTTTGAGAAGCCAATCACAAAAGAAGTGAAAAGTACGGAAAATAAAGGTTGTATTTTACCTTATTTTGTTGAATGCCATAACCATTAATAAGATGCAGTGCTTTAACAGGTGTAGAATATTTGTCTGCAGAGAAAGATGGCAGAGTCACTGGAGGCTCGTCTGGCACTCGAAGATTCTTAAAACAAACATCTCACCAGGTTCTTGGCAACGCTCTAGCTCTTCACAGAGCTTATGATTTCAAAACTAAAAACCCTTCGTTCATCATTTCCTTGACGCCATCGGATATACAAAATTCTTTGGTAAATCATCTTACTACATAACATTTGTATTAAGAAAGATTTGATACTTACTCACTCTAATAGTAGAATCATAATTAAATGCTCTCTCAACAAGTTTCTATTTCTCTTGCCTGATTTATACCTTATATTGTTTTCAGTCTTTGCCATCGGAGTTTGCCAAGAGTCATCTTATTAAGCAGCCTGCTAGTGACATCACCCTTCGAGTTTCTGATGGAAGAACATGGTCTATGGGATTCACATATAGTAAACGAAAATCCCGATTCCAGCGTGGCTGGTTGACATTTGTGAAGGACAATAATTTGAAAATTGGTGATGTCTGTGTCCTTGTCTTGATTAAGGACAGTAAACTTACATTAAGAGTTGTGTTTTTCCGCACTTCAGAAGCTACATATTGGTTCTCGTCTCATGGTAAGTAATTAATCAGCTGTTATTTTGCAAGTTTGTGCTCCATTAATTAGGTCTGCATATATAACTTATACCCATTAGTAGGTGACGATTATGCCAAGGTAGTGAGCTCTGAGTTTAGTATACAACTTGATGATCACACTTACTCTTTAACTTTTTTGGGTTTAGCTTGGGGAACCACAACTAATCTTGTTGAACCAAACAATTTCGGATGTGACATTAAAGTTGAAATTGTTAAGTCCATGATAATGAGAAACTTTCCTAATTAAGGCTTGAGGAAATCAGATTATATTCTCTGGTTTCTACCTTATTGCATTAGATGTAGTGATACTGTTATAATCTTTAACAGGTGAAGATGATTTGTTTTCAAAACAAGTTGGTGGAGGCTCTTCTAGCACTCAAACAATCCAAAAGCAAACACCTGATTGTATCGGAAGGATCTTATTAACTAGAGAAAAAGCACTAGCTCTTCAGAGAGCTATTGCTTTCAAATCTGACAACCCATCTTTCATAGTTGCAATGCAACCCACTTATATCTCACAAGATACTTTGGTAAGCTTTTGATATTGAACAACCCTGCTGGGCCATTACAAGTAACTTCTACTTGCTTAATTAAATCAGTGTGATAAGCCAGCAGGGGTTGGCAGAGTTGGCAAAGTAGCAAGGAACTTGCTTTGGTTGGTACCCTCATCCAAGGTTCGATCCCCAACACTCCCAACTAAAAGCCCTTGCTGGTAGGTTGCTGCGTAAAGGGGTCTTCAATGGGAGTCTGGGCTCAAGCAGCTCAACTGATGGATGCATGCAGGTCCTTCCACCTGCGACACAATGTGGTAGTGTGGGTTTTGAGATATTGTGGGGTCTGTTTGCAGTCCAAAAAATATCAGTGTGATAGAGCTTTAACTGAGCAGAACCATATATAAATGTTTTCTTATTGTCTTCCCTCCTTTCCTTTTTTTTTTTTTTTTTTCAGTATTTGCAATTGGATTTTGCAAAGAAATATCTTAAGCGCAATTTTGGTGATGTTATCCTTCGGGTTTTGGATGGAAGAACTTGGTCCATGAATTTATACAACTATAAGAATTCAAAATTCCTCTTCCGGACTGGTTGGTTGGCATTTGTAAAGGATAACACTTTAGAAGTTGGCGATGTGTGTGTCTTTATGTTGAAGAACAAGAGGCAATTTTTATTTGAAGTTGTCTTTTTCCGCATCATTGAATCCGCAAATTACTCCTTGTCACCAGGTAAGTATCTGTTAATTTTGAATTTCAGCTCCATTAGGTTTGCCTTCTGCCTTACCCATCTTCTGTTCCTTCTTTTGAATTGAAAATTCAGTATATATGCCTTAATAAATGATGCTTCAGACTCTCAACTCAGAAATGTAAAGTGTGCAATACATAGTGATTTAAGCTCTCATGAATTTGTTTACATTATTCATATTCAATTTTCTAGCAAACCTGCAGCACTATTGTTCTTGTAAATTGTAATGTCCTAATTGTTGTTAAATTCTTCAACAGGGGGGAATGATTTGCCCACGAAAAAAGATGGTGGAGGATCAACTAGCCGTCAAAGATTCCTGAAGCAAACACCTCATTATAATACTGTGAAGCCATTAACTGCAACTGAGAAAGCTATAGCTTTCAATGCTGATAAACCTTCTTTCATGATGGCCATGCAGCCATCTTCTATCCATTATAATAAAGTGGTAAACATTCTGTAGACAACTCTGACGTGCCAGCATGACATCATGTACTCCCTCTCGTTCATAGAAGAATCATAAATATATTTTGGACCATCTTTTTTCTTGTCAGGGTTTGCCATCTGAATTTGGCAAGAGATATCTTATGAAGCTGCCTGCTGGCATTGCCATCCTTCAAGTTCCGGATGGAAGAACTTGGTCTGTTAAATTCAAATATGATCATGCATACTCAAGACCTCAACTCGGGAGTGGTTGGTCATCTTTTGTGAGGGACAATAGTTTGAAAGTCGGTGATGTCTGTGTCTTTATCCTGAATAACTGCACCGACCTTTTATTTGAAGTTGTCTTTTTCCCCACCAAAGAGTCTGCAAATTGCCCCTCGTCCACTGGTAAATCTGTTAATTAGTGAATTTGTGCTTCATATCTCTGCATTACTTACACATTGTTTGTTGTTTTCTTTGTGACTTTGGGGGCAAGGCAGGCCATGACAGAGGAGCAATTGTTCAAGTCGAAAAAAAGATAAGCCCCATAATTAAAGCCGAACCTGAATGCAGCATGAATTGTGAAATTGATGCGTCTTGCTCTCCTGAAATTGGTTAGTCCACTAGAATGAGAAATTCTGAAAATAAAAGTTATGGAAACTAATCAGATTAGTATTATTTCTTGGATTTACTGCAGGCAAGAACAAAATGTCAAATTTTAGTGGGCAAGTTACTTCAAGGCCTTCTTCATCTTTGAGGGCTTCAAGGGTTAATCTTGAGGCTGCCAACAAGTTTTCCTCAGATAACCCCTTCTTCAAAGTCACTGTGGGGTTGGGCCATTCTGTGGTACGGCCGTTGACAACATTAACCTTTGCTTCAAATTCTATAGCTAAATGTAATGGTTACTATTACTAATACATGCTCTTATGCAGCATGTACCATCTATTTTTGCTAGGAGTTTCATCAAACCGAAGAAGCAAACAGTGATGCTTCAGGTCAAAGATAGATTGTCACCTGTGAATTTGGTTCCGCAGAAGCAATGTTCAATTTCAATTTGTGGCGGTTGGGTTGCATTTGCCAAGGAAAATTGTTTAAGAGACGGAGATGTATGCATTTTTGAGCTCATGGAGATGAATGACATTGTACTGAAGGTTCACATTTTTAGATGTTGATTATAAGGGGTAAGTAATTGATGTCCCTAGAAAGAGGCGTATGACGAGGTCAAATTATCACACTTCGGTATGGAAATATACCACTTTTGCTGTAGTTCAAGTGGTTCTCACATTCTGCAAGGGAAGAGATGAGAAAAATGATAGTCGTATTTTGATTGGACCTCTACTTTATCAATTGTACATTGAATGTTAGATAATCATTGTTGGTGATGCCGTCACTGTTATCATCGCTATTACAGAACCGCACTTGAGAGTTTCACCTCATGCGGCTCCTTGAAGGCCATAATTGTGGTATTAAAATGTTTCTGGTCTCAGAAACTATGTGTGTTTTTAGGTGTAATTTACTAAATATCACCGCCTATCTATTGCTGGTAAATTGCATATATGACTGCTGTAGTTAAATTTGAACTTTGAAGAGAGAGTCTCCATTACTTGGATATTTATATGCAATGTAGTGAAAAGGTAAGGTTTGTCTGCAGTTTAATCGTGTTTACTACAGGTAGGACCATTTTTCGACTTATGCATGTCATCCTTTATGCAGGGATCCAAAGGGGCCATTCAAGAATGAGGGCTGTGTTAATTGTAATATGATGTATTCTGAAGGGAATTGTATGCTACTTGGTGTGTTTAATTTGTATAGCTGGATTTAATAATTGATTGTGCACTGCTAAATTTCTTAGAATAAGAATTTCTCCCAATGTCATATTTACATCAATTAACGCTGTCCAGCCCATCCCCAGTTTGGCAACAAGCTCTCATGTAGAGAAAACTAAATTTTGTTGGGGTGATATGGAAAATGATGATCCTCTTGGATCCCATTCTGATATCAATTCTGCTGATACCAATTATGCTAATTCTAGTGATATCAATTATGTTAATTCTTGGTATGATGAGGGTGATGCTCCGTTAGATCTTCAGACTATTCCCAAGACTCATCCCAAGAATTCGAAGAGCAATCAACTTCAAACGACTTCGCTGGATCGTTATCCCAAACGAGTTCGAACGCCTACTGTGCGCTTCAACATTTGATTTAGATTTGGTTTTGGTTTTGCTTGTGTCTTTTTTCCTTTGTGGGTTTTGGTTTCTTGTCCCCCCACATAGTTTGTACTTTTTTTCTTTCAATAAATTCTATTTCAAGCTAAAAAAATATTTACATCAATTAAGATTAATCATGAGACAGACAATCAAAAGGCGGGAGGAAGAATACTTATGGTCGGACCTAATGTGTCCGACTTTTCTATTTTTTATTACATTCGATGATTTATTTTCATGATCTGACCGTTCATCTTTTAAATCAACATTTCA
The DNA here is from genome assembly GCA_030142095.1 of Rubus idaeus. Lineage (NCBI taxonomy): Eukaryota > Viridiplantae > Streptophyta > Magnoliopsida > Rosales > Rosaceae > Rubus > Rubus idaeus. The sequence continues at coordinate 35,154,109 of CM057970.1, forward strand.
ATATGCCTACAAAAAATCATCCAAAATGGAAATCGTTTACTCGTGCAATTGCATTAAACAAATGGACGGTTGTTAATGAGAATATTAACTTTCACCAAAACCGTTCATTTGTTTGATATTAACTTTCAACAAATGAATAAGTTAATGATCTTCAATTTGAATGATTTTTTGCAGGCATAATCTTGAAATATTGATTTAAAAGATGAACCATTCAGATCATGAAAATAAATTATCGAATGTAACAAAAATGAGAGGGGTCGGACACATTAGGTCCGACCCAGGTCGGACATAAGTATTTTTCGGGAGAAAATCAATTTCTGCCAACTAGGTAGAACTTCTGATTAGTTTCATGTGATTGGCTTAAACTGCCAAAGTCCAAGTCCAAAGATAGCTATAGGATTAGAGGATGTTGGAAGTGCTTGCTTCACCAAAGGTTTCATGTTCTTCAGCATTGCTATCAGCACCGGTGATTTTGAAAGTGCTTGCTGCACCAAACTTCTTGTGTCCTTCATAGTAATCTTTAGCATTGTTCTCGATACCATTTTCGTAAGAGTCAGGTGGTGATGAATCGTGGATACTTTTTGGCGGGCAATCGCAATATGGATTGGCAAGAATGTTGACTTGACAGTGCTGTGTGATTTCAATCACAGTGACACCATTGCCATCCAGGGGGATATTTTCCCATGGTGCTCCATCAATTGTTATCTTTACAACCTCTTCTTCATCAAAAAACTCGAAACGAATTCCCCGTACCTAGCAATTGGATTGTTTCTTTGAATTTAATGCAAGAAATAAAATAAATATTCCACTTCAATTGGGGAAATCAAAAATTCAAAATAAACCATATGCAATGCTACCAACTAGCTACCAAGAGGGAACCTAGTTTTGGATGGCAACACCACCACTTTTTAGTTTTTACAATGCAAATGCATGCTCCAATCAAAAATTAGTACTCTAATGTGGAACTTGTTACAAACTCTTTGTGTACTCCTCTGACATGTCACATACGTCTCCTGGATGTACTAATTTATGAAATACCATATATCCCTAAGATAGCTGCCATGACAATTTCTCTGTTTAAAAGTAATTTCAGTTGTGTTCTTAATTTATACCAATGATGTCGAAATTCGAACTCTCCATAAATATAACATACCAATATTTTCATCCTTTGTCAATAGCCCTAGGCAATCTAAAAGAGAAGAAAAAGAAGCAATTTGAACATAAGTTGATGATGTATAACCTGATCACGGTGAATCGAACCTTCACTAATAAGAGGAAAGAAAACTTCTCTGTAACCAATAATTTCAAGATGTCCATCGTCTATGAAAGAGGGAATCAGGTCTCTCTGTAGTTCATTTCAACCAAGAAAGTTTTCATTGCAAATGCCAACCACACAAACATTAACAATATATCACAAAATAAAATCACAATGAAAATAAGGTACCTCTCTCTGATCTTTCTTCATAATTTGCGTTCTAGGTAAGTTAAGACAAAGAATTGACTTTGTGCTGTACACCAAAGAGACAAAACTTAAAATGACAATCTCAAGTCTCTGTGCGTGCGTAGTGTTTTAGTGCCTCTGTTGTCCAGTTGTCCATGCACGCTTGTATTGGCAAATGTTTTATGGATGTTCATTAACATATTATGAGGTTCAATGATGTTGCTGTTAACTTTTTTGAATATCCAGATGTTTTACCGTTGTCATCCATAAATTCTCTTTGAGTAAAATATATACAAATAAAAAGATACACTAATACTAATGAAAGTAATGTTAGTGACTGGATTCTATCAGAACTTTCATATGGTAAATCTCTTTACAAAATCTACAGACTAGATTATTGCTCCAGTCAACACTGACAGCAATATGCAGAGATACTGTAACAAAAAATTTCATCTGTTTTTATAAAAATATTTATTAAACCAAAAAATAAAATGAAAAAAGAACTTGAAGATGGAGTAGAAGACTCCAAAACAGTTCTAGAAACATTTAGAGAATTTAAGTTGCAAGCATTCAAGTAATTAAAATCAATCACATAAGGTAAAAATGAGCTTGATACCTTCTAGGAATATCAAGTATATCCCACTGATCAAGTTGTCTCATAACCTTTATATTTGCAACTGATGATAAGGTCCTGCCAGGGAAAAGAATACTTTTAGTAAACTATATACATAAAATCATCGTTTCTTCTAAGAAAAAAAGAAAAAGAAGAAGACAAAAGACAAAAGATGAAAGATAGAAATATGAAAAGACAAAACCAATTATGAGTTATATAAGGGTCATGGGTAAAGGCTTATCATGATTCAGGCTGACATTATCTTGTACATGGTTCCATGACTTCTGTTGAGCGACATGCAGGCTTACGACTGAAGGATTTAACCATTACTTTATACTAACACATTTAAGATTCCAAATAGAATACATACAAAGTGCATGCGGAGTTAGAAGTAATACATTGAATATGAACAATACTTCAGTAGGAATCTCATAAGCTTGTAGACATAGAATGAGACAAAAAAAAATTAAAAAAGAAGAAGAAGAAGAGAGCTAACTTTTGAGTAGGATGAAAGCAGTGATTTCCATATTGTCGGGGAGCATCAACTTCTATATTAGATAATAAAAGAATTTGATCAGAGAATCTACTTATACTCAGATATATAACAAAAACGCAGATAAAAAAGTAAAATATACTAGTCCCTGAATTATGAGCTGAATTGTATTTAACTCTTCAGTCTTCAACCTAGATTTGTTGATTTTGGTGTCAATTACATCAACTGTGTTCCAGCTAGATCAATTTAAGGGGCAATTTTTGTAACTCCTCTCCCTCCCCCATCACTATGCCCTACCCTCCCCTTCTCTCTCATCTCAACTCTATCAATACTGAAACAAATGACTCTTAGACACGTGCTTCACCACCTGTTACAGGAAGTATAAATGTATGTCTTAGGAATGCACACAAAAAGATGAGAGGAGTAAGAAGAAAGGATAGTCGGCCACCTTACAGAGAAAATTAGTAAGGGATAATGCTTACCCAAGCTGAAGTAGTTCCAAAATCCTCCAAAGAATGTGAGATTATCCTAAGAATAAGAAGGGAAGATAGTGGATAAATTTGAAAAAAGAAACAAACAAAAAAATGAAAAGGACACAGAAACTCGTAAGCAGGATCTTTATATGTAATGTTAATTTCATAGGAAAGCTAGAATGTTTCTATTTCAAAAATGTGCAAACACCTCTTGGAAGGCCTGTCAACCATTACTGCCAATCATAATGGTATCCCTGCATTTATTGTAACAAACTTCCCCATAAATATCATCAACTATTTGATTCACACGAAATATTGATGATGTAACAAATTGCACCAGCTTCTTGAATGCCTTAAGAAATACAATGATCCTACCCTCACGAAATGAAACAGCAAAAGGATAAAATTTGTCAATGTTGACAACATTTAACTTTCATGTGGGCCATCACTGGCATCCTTCTTAGACAGCCGGATCTAGTTACTTTTGAATCATTTTTATGTTTGCTTGAATTTTTATTTTTTTTATTTTTTTTATCAAGGGGAAGGGGGGTTTCAAACTTGGGAACTCTACCAATATTTAAGTTCACTTGCATTAAATTTAACAAAACACCAATTTTACTAAAAAGAAAGAAACCATACAAATGGGACGGAAATTCACCTGAATATATCTGAGAAGGCTACAAAAACATGAGTATTCTAACTGAAATTAAATTTCCATTTATCACCGTTCATTAAATGTTAGATTAGACTCATGATGATCATAAGAAATGATATGGAATTGAGGATGTATGGCAGCACTTCAAAACAAGGAAAGGGAGCTCCTGTGTTTCTAATGACTAATGGATAGAGTTTGGAAAGAAAATGAGCACTTTATTACCACATTTTGAGTATCCCCTTCATGAACAGGACGAGATAGATGCAAAGAATGTGGTATTTCTTGATTAGCTGTAGAACTTTTAGTGGCTTTCATCCTAATGAGAATATGCCAGCTGAAACCAATAACAAATAAGGTTATCACCCTACCACAAGCATATAAGAAAATGCAGTACGGCTAAATAAAAGTTGCGAGCTATTACTGAGAATAAACTAAATGAGAAGCAAACAAAGTAGAAGAAAGGTACTTGTGCTGAAAATAGATACTTCTACCAAGAAACATCATTGCTTGGAAAAAGTTGATGTAAGATCCAGTACCTGTCAATTTTCATTTTTTTCGCATCTTGTACGTCCCTTTGCAGGGTCAATTGCATTGAATCATCAGGTAAAATCCTCTTCTGGAAATCAGCAGAGCATCATAAATTAAATGACGCAAGCAATGACCAAGCATGGCATATCATACATAATTACATATGCATATAGTTAAATAGAAAGATTCACAAGAAAGTGAAGAATGAGGGAGCAGCTACTCCTCTCCAGTTTCTTACCAAGTACAGTGAAAAAACTAAAAATAAACACTAGACCATATTCCTCAATCTGAGTCCAGTTTATTAAATAAAATTTTGTTTTCAGACAAAACAATGATAGTAATAAGTCGTCACTTTCCCAAGAATTAATAAAATCCATTTCACCAATTTTAATAGAATTTGTCTCTCTATAAGAATTCAGGAGTCCTCAACAAAACAAACACAGTTAAATAACTTAAATCTAACTCATCTTTCCATGAAAAATTTACCAACGGCTTATGGCACATCCTGTTATGAATATAATAGAGAAAATACAGTAATATAGTAGATATTGAAATATACACCCATGTGTGTCTGTGTAAGCATATTGTAGTTATGAAATCATGCGCTGGAAACATGTACTGATTCCTTATATAACTAAGAGGGAAGCAACAAACTGCAAATTTATGCAATCAGTCGATATATAGCATGCTCATTGGACTAAAACTTTTCACCATTGGCCAAGTGACATATCTCACTACATGTCTAAGCCATTGAACAACACTAACAAGAAACCAACAGCATTTAATCAACAGACCTAAAATATGCCTTGCTGAAAAGATAAATTCCCTACCCATCCAAAGGAAATTGAGATGCTACCACCAATTGGAGAACTGATTTCCAACGGTATTGGAGCAATGGAGGGTAACTCCGGCAGTTTTAGATCACAGATAACTCCCAAAATCCAGTTAGCCACAGAATCCCCACCAACAATCTGAGAATGAATATATGTTAGAAATACAGCCACCAAAACACTGAGAAAATTAATTATAGAGAAAAATTAATTCCCACAAGGTATCTCAGGAGAAGCTGAACTTAAATCAAAATCCAAACAACAAAAGAAACATGTCAATGCATTGTCGATATAGATACACGTTAATACATTACTTACTATAATTGTCATCGTCTTTTGAATTTCATCAGCAAAACCATATCCTTTTTGCTTAAGCTTTTCTAAAGTACCATAAACATCCTTTAGCACCCTCTCAGGATTATCTACCTTTACTTTTTGCTTGGAATCAGAATTCTCTTCCAAAACAGCAAAAACCTGGTAAGGGAGTGAGCCATAAAGGTGAAAAAGATGCATCTTTACAACAATATGGGTTAAAATTTCTTTTCACAAATAATTACGTCAAAGTACTCCTGAGTTACCCAAAAAAAAAACCTGCTTTTTATTAAGATGGTAGCGAAACTTTTCAAGGAGTTTTTCTCCTAGCTGTCTATTGTTCATATCAATGAACACCAATACTGGGAATTTTGGTATATGGACAGCAGGTTCAACATCCAAATCAGGTTGAAGCAATTCATCAGGTATGTACATCTCCTTCAAGAAGCGGTTGGACCTACAATTCCATCCACAAAATATCAATTGTATGACGCAAAATCTATCACAATCACCCCTATTTATTTTCATTCTTCATATGGGATCCTTATGCAAAAGAATTTAACAAGAGTTTGAGATGAAGGATAAAAAATCATTGATATGTCGGACACTATCTCAAACTAAAGGAGTTTAACTGAAGAATGAAGGACAAAAAATCACCCATACATATACATCCATCAAACTGAAAAAAAAAAAAAAAAACAGAAAACAAAAGGAAGCAAAAACCAAAGGTAAAAACAATAAAGTTAGGAAAAGTTGAGAAGAATACTCAATCTCACGAATCCGCTTGGGAATGATTCCTGCAAGCTCCTTAGCAGCCAATGGTAGACCATAACATTGAACCTTAATTTCATTCTTAATCTTGTCCAAAGTTTCATGAGTTGACATGTATAAAACTTCATTATTATCCTCGATAGTCTCCCTAAATATACGCCAGCAGCTTTCTCTGTCCAAAGGCTCAACATGAATCAAGTTATTTCTTCCAACCATATGCTGAGCAACTAGTGGTATCCTAGTGGTAACAATGACAGCACCACCACTAGCCTTAGGCAATCCATGTGAGAAGCGATCCTGACATGTATCACCTAAACCCGAATAGAATTCGGTAATGTGCCACACATCATCCAACACAATCAAATACCTTGTACCAGATAAAAGCTGGTTGAGCCTTTCCAAGAGCCACTCAAGTCCGAGGCTAGAAATATGTCCCTCCTCCTCGACGACTATGGCATCATTGCCATTGTCTATGGCACCATTGCCATTGTCTATGGCACCATTGCCATTGGCCATAGGCCCCAGCTTATCAAGAATGCGAGTTACAATGCTAATGCTGATTCTGTTAGTAAATACTTGTTTTTCTTTAATTATGTCAGACAAGGTTAACCAAATTATAGGAGAAAACTTATCCCTCACTTTCTCCCTATTCAAAACCTGGTGCACCAGAGTGGTCTTACCTACGCCAGCAACGCCGACTATCCCAATTGCCGTAAACTCATTTTCAGCGCCGCCTAAGAGCAAGCCTTCGATCTTCTCTGCCTGCTCATCAGCACCAACTATACTCGTTCGGTCGCTGATTTGACTCGTCCGGTCGTCGATTCCACTCCCCTGCTCACCGTTCAGACTCGTCTGGTCACAAATCACAAGAGTGGAATACATTTTCTCCTCCTCGACCAAAGCCGCAAACTTGCGTTTCATTTTGTTGAGGCGCTTCTTCATCTTTCGGATGAAGTAATTCATGAATGGGTGGAAGAGCAAGAGCTTCATATTGAGCTCCTTGCACTCGTTTGCGAAGACTCGGCACTCGGCCAACGCGTCGTTGAGCTCGTAGAGCAAAGACACAGCCTTGTGGTAAAGGTCGTCTCCGGAGTGCAGAGTGATTTTTATCTCTGGAATTATTTGTATCTCTTCCACGAAACATTTGATTGCTTTGAAGTCGGAGATGAAAATAAAACCTGATAATTCCGACTCTACGTCTTGAATGGACTTCAGGAACTTGTGCCGGAGGAACTCAGCAACTTCCAGTGTCATTCCTTGTGGTTGTGATTTGTGAATGAGGATGAAACTCGCATTTGGTTACAAAAAGAACACTCCTTTTTTGGTCTCAACTCTGAACTCTGAACTCTGAAAAAAGCCCCACTTTTCTTTATCAAAAAGAGAGAGAAAATAAAGTAGAATAATAATGCAGTGGCAGTGCCGGCCAGCGGGACGAGAGCGCTACCAGTTTGACTCCAACAAAAAGGCTCCAATTCGATGACCCTCTAAAAAAAGTAGAGGCTCAAAAGTATTTTACCAAACAGTAAACAGGTGACAGAAAATAGACGCGTACAGTATTTATCGACAAGGAAGAAGGGAATTTGGAGACCTTCACTAGCAATTTATTGAAAGAAAAAAAACTCTGTACAATACTACAGTTAAAGTTACAGCAAGGATAAAAATTTGATTTGATATTTAAAATATTGCGAAATGTGTTTTTTTGATACATATTTTTTTTTTTTACTTAAACTATTGCGTTGTTACCTAAAAAGGTACTTCCATTAACTTAATCGTAAAGTTCTTCAAAGTGACACATATTTAGATGAGAAATGAATCCTAATTGGACTGGGATAAAACCTAATTTGGTATTTGAACTATTGCGAAATATATTTTTTAATACTTATAATTTTTTTACTCAACATGGTACTTAAACTTTTTCACAGTTACACAAAATAGTACCAAAGTGAACCATACTTAACTTTTTGTAATTATAATTGAGATACCAAATTAAGTTTTTATTGCAGCCTCGGAAAAAATAAGAATTAAAATATAAAAAAATGAGGGAACGAAATCCCAAGAAGTCTTTGTACAGGTAGTGGTGTACTGGGGGCGGTAGGATCATAAATCATTTCTGTCTGGCTAACAGCCAAAGCTGGTGCACCTTTTTTTTTTTTTTAGTTGGGTCGTGTGAAAGCTTGTTTTAGCACTTGGCAGCCACACAAAGGCAAAAGGCATAAAACCATAAATGACAAATTAACTCCCCGGCCAGGCTCTGCTGAAAACAATAAACTAGTGTTTCAGTCCGGCAGCTCGTCAGAGTCCTCAAGTCGTTGCAAATGTCGACCTCATTGTTATCGAGAAATCCAGACAAGTTCATGCCCAAGTTGCTGGATCATCTGAGAAAAGCCAGGGAAGCCGCGGACACAGATGATGAAGCGCTACTCATGAGCTTCAAAAAGATGGAAGATGAGCTCGAAAGCATCAAAGGCGTGCTACCAAGAGTGAAGCACTGGGAGCAAATTCTGGTAAACCAGTTCACTAACTTAGAGCGCGGCCTCGACAAGATCATCTTGGGGACTGAGAGCAGTGTCGAAGCAATCACCGCCACACTCCATCGAATGGCACACAATGTGGAGCAAATCAAAGGCTCAATGCCTCTGGTGGAGTTGATGCCGGCACCGGAACGCAGCTCAGAGTCATTATGGACGCGCCGGTCTCAACCCGGGTTGGGTGTAGCTGATCAGGAAATGTCACAGGAGTGGTCAGAATTGGGCCTCGAGGATTGGGTTGACAAAACCCATATCATGGAGAATATCAGGAGGAGCTATGAACACCTTGAGAGCGTTGGGTTAAAGATGTGCTGTCTCTCTTTATCAATCTTTCCTCCGGATTCTGTGATAAAGAAGAGGCCTCTGATTTACTGGTGGATTGGCGAGAGTTTCGTTACAAGCACTCCACACAAAACAGCCGAGGAGGCAGGTGAGGAAGTTTTTCAGAAACTCATAACCTCTGGCTTGATTCATGTTCCACCACAGTATTGTTTTGTTGTGACTAATTGTACAGTGCATCCTTGGGTTCGTCATATGTTGGTCTCGTTGGCCAAGCATGCTAAGCTCTTTGACTTCGATTCAAGATGGCCCAGGATGCCGTCTTATGATAAAGATAGTATTTCAAGATGTAGGCGTGCATGCTTAGTTTATGACAACCCAATTCCTCAGGGTTCTAATGGCTGGAAAGTGGAGGATCTATTGACAGTGTTCAATGTGAATGAACAGTATCTTAGTTTGAAACGCGAATGGCTTAAGAAGTTGAATAAAGTTGAGGTTCTTCAGCTAGGACGGTGGCAGAACTCGGCTTCGCATCACATTGAAGTGGAAGATGGAGGGTTTTTGAAAGGTTTAGGGGCTCAGAATAAGCTCTTGAAGTATCTTAGCCTCCGAGGAATATCAAGAATTATCAAACTCCCTTCTTCTATCTTGAAGCTTCTCAACCTTGAAATTCTTGATCTGAGGGCATGCCACAGTTTAGAGACATTGCCTCCAGATATCTCATCATTGAGGAATCTCACCCATTTCGACATATCAGAGTGTTACTTGCTAGAAGCAATGCCAAAAGGGATTGACAAGCTGTCTTCCCTACAAGTGCTAAAAGGCTTTGTGATTGGAGATTTGGAAAGAACTCCCTGCAGACTTGGTGATCTTGCCCAGCTCAAGCATCTAAAGCGGCTCAGTATACACATGGGGAATCAAGCCCAAGTTCAAAAGGGGGAGTTCAACAATTTGAAGCAAATTTTATCTCTTCGCCACCTCAAACTATCATGGGGAGTGGTTTCTCCAAACTTGAAAGCAAAAGTTGCCTTCCAGTCCTTGGAGTTCTCGTTTCCACCGGATTTAGAAAAATTGGATCTTCAAGGCATCCCTGTAGCACATGTACCAGAATGGTTGAACCCTGTCCAGCTCAAGAATTTAAAGAAGCTCTATATAAGGGGTGGGGAACTTGATAGCTTGGATCATGGAGAGACTGACAAGTGGACAGTAGAAATCTTGCGTCTCAAGCACTTGAATAATTTGGAAATAGGGTTGCCAAAGTTGAAGGAAGAGTTTCCTCATCTGCGCTATTTGGAGAAAGTCAACTGCCATGAGATTGAAAAGGATAGATATGATGAAGACATTGTTTGGAGTGAAAATGCAGGGTGAGCAGGTAAGTAATCAATGGAAAGTATTCTCTTTTCAGACGAACTAGGATGTGATGCGTTGGACTAGGAATATGAGTAATTGATTAGTTGTCTAACTGTGGTTTGAATTTGATTCATGTTATTGATGATACTCTATTTGTTGGAGTTGTATTTTCCGATACAGGGAACAAAGTAATTTCATGTGTAGTCATCAGCTAGCTTCCACATTTGTGTCTATTCTGCAACATGTTATAATCAAGTGTCCTCCTGTTAAAATGCATATACCAATACGTACCATTCAAATTGCTAGAATAAGAACACATATCAGCACAGCCAAATTCCATGCCCTGCTGTACAGTGGCTTCTCAATTTCTATATTGGCACCGGAGGAGGTTTGCAACCACCTTTTTTGGCTGTTCTATAAAATGATACAATGTGATATGGGAAAACAGCTTTAAGGTGACGAAAGAAAGAAGATAAGCAAATATGATGAGTCGAAATGTATATAAATCTGAGAGCCAACTTCTTCAGTCTTCAGGAGTAGCTGAAAGCCATTTAAAATGGAATAGTACATTATGCTCCAAAGAGAACTGGCACTCATTGGCAACTTTGCTTGACTGTAGGGAATTGGCGCCCCTATTTGTTTGTTTTTTATTTTTTTGATTGAAGTTACAGTGCTGTTTATATGTTCATGTAGCTGTTTGTTCTCATTTTTAATGGAATCAACTAAACATTTATAGAAAAACAAATAAATGACCATATTCAACTAGTAACACTTGAAAAACGCTGTTTACTGGGTGCCAATAGCAAAAACCCAAAAATTGGTTATTTTTTTCCTTTTCTCTTACCATCTTTTTATCTCATCCTTTCTAGCTAGATGGTGATTATATGGCTTTTATAGGCCATATTGATTATGTTTTTCAATATATAATATGTGGTCATGAAAATATGCCTGCTTCAGCCTCGAAACACTTAAATCTGAGAATGTGTGCAAATTGCTGTTATGTGTCAAACATCACCGGTTGTTGACAGAGTCTCATGTGGATTGACCATGTAAGTTCAATGTAAACTCATAAAAAAGAACACAAAACAACATTAAGCAAAATCGTTTGCTAACCTTCCTGATCGAACAGACCATTAATCATTTATATCAGTCTGTTACTTGCTCTCTTCCCTTCAAGCACATCTCAAAGGTTTTATGATAAGAACTTCTCGGAGTACTCCGTACCACTTTAATTTGCTGGAGTTTCATCCTGTAATTATGTTTTGTTATGCCCTTCGTTGTCTAACAAGAATTGTTATTTATGTAATTACATATTTGAATAGGAATTGTTCGACAATTGTCTCGTTTAGTATTGAACAAACATGCTGATTGATCGAAACAATCACACTCATGTCAGATCGGTTAAGTTATGGGCTATGGCAACCTCAACTCAATTTTTCTAAAACCAGATTAAGAATGCACCGCACTCTCACACTCACTCTCTAGTACATTTCAGGTTTTTCAACATTTAATAAGAGATCATTTTAGTTCATGGTACCATGTAAAATACTAAAATCTAAGGAATGCTTTCATCAAGATGCAATGAATGCTTGTTTTGGTGTGAATGACATAAAGATATCTATATATACATAAAAATAAAAGAAAGAAAGATAAACCATTCAAAGCGTAAGTTTCACACATTCAAAATGGTAAGTATATTTACCTTCAGCAGTTGAAGCTCATCTGAAACTTGTCACAGGGGATAGTAAAAGAAGAACAGTAGCATTTTCGACTTGCATATTGAATATGTAACACATGCAAAAGAGGGAGTGTGCTACAGCTGCTGCCTGCAATTAAACGTCAAAATATGTAAGCAAAACTCAAACAGCACAACAAGCATATCAAACTCTATGCCTTGGTTGAAATGAGGCATCCAAACTTATCATATTGATGGCAAGCTAAATATCGGTGTGGTTGTTTTAGTTAAACGAGGGATTAACTTTGATGCAGACAGAGGTGCTAAGTTGCGGCAATCCGGCCTGTTATATCTTATCGTTCTCATCACCAGAGGACCAACACATTCTCATCATCACCAAGATTAAAACACTTACACTTGGAAGATAAAACGGCTCTGTAGTTTCTGTCGTGTATTCCACTAATAATATTATCATACCAGCAGAACAAAATCACACCATCGCAACTCACAAGCAACAACAATGCACAAGACACAAAGTCCTTGTTATTCTCTTACCCAGCACAAGACACCGAGTCTAAAGCAACAAGTTAAAGAGGCAACGCATGCTGTACAACATTCAGAAATCACGTGTATTCTTCATTCCTTAGCTGCTAGGCTTTTAACAATTGTATTATTATATAAATGGTCCTTTTTGTTTTTTTAGTCTGAATAAGTTCTCTTTAATGTACAAAGAGTCAAAGAACATAAGGGCAATACAACACAAAATCAAAGTTCTTCGTAACTGTTTGCAGGGGCGGAGCTAGAGAATGGTAGTGAGGTGTAGCTCCGCCCCTGACTGTTTGATTTCTTTATACACTAGTAAAAATCAATGCATCTCGGGCGGTAGTACGTTGGATGTTATTGGAAACGTGCGACTCACATTTACTTCTTACTAATCTAAATGTTATAGAGATGTGGTTAATTTAATTGTTCAAACATTGATATCCGGTATTCTGGAAGATCATAAGTTTGTGCATTGATATTGGGACTTAAGGGTTTAGTCCCTCTTTTGAGATCAAAGCGGATTCAATGAGGACGGTAGGATGGGGGTGTGTGTGTAAAAAAAAAACATATTGGGTTTTGAGCTTCAGTGCAGACGTGCACTGAAAATTACTGATGGCAATGATTCCTTCTTGAGCTCTGTTACTCTGTGAAGTATTCATTGCTTGATTCGTTTTCAAAAGTAACTAAAAGCTATTACCCAAAACAATTTTAGTACAAATAAACGCAACCAGAAGACCAAAACTTTCAAAATCTACTACCTTTTCTGTTCTCTCCATAGAGCAATTGAAGCTCAGCAATGGCTTCTCTTCGCCCGCCGAGATTTTGTGCTACCACTCCCCATTTTTTCAAGATTATTCTGGAGGACACTTCTAGACACAAACTTGTAAGTACCTCTCTTTCTTTCTCTATGATATGTATATGCATGTATGTCTTGCTAGTACAGTACCTCTGTTAATTCTAAGTTAAGATTACATGCATGAAAAAAGATCTGAAATTAATAATCTTGTCATGCACTGTTTGCAGAAAATTCCCAAGAAATTTGTGATGAAATATGGAAAAGATCTATCAAATTCAGTATGTCTTAAGCTTCCAAGTGGTTCTGAATGGGAGGTGGGATTGACAAGATGCGAAGGTAAAATTTGGTTTGAGAAGGGTTGGCCAGAGTTCTCTCTGTTTTGTTCTCTAGACTATGGGAACTTCCTGCTTTTTCGATATGAAGGGAACTCTCATTTCCATGTTTGCATATTTGATAAGAGTGCCACGGAGATTGATTATCCCATAAAAATTCCCGAGATAGAAGAAGCTGATGAAGACGACGATTTATGTATTGAAATCTTGGAGGATTTTCAACCCAACCCAAAAACTAGAAAGAAGTGTCCATTACCATGTCCTCCTTGCAAGAAAATGAGAACAAGTTTGAGTGGTAAAGCAGACATGGTTTCTGAAAGTGACAACTCTCAACCTCGTGACATGTTTGAGAAGCCAATCACAAACGAAGATTCCCATTGCACTAAATTAGAAGTGAAAAGTATGGAAATTAAAGGTATCATTTTACCTTATTTTGTTGAATATCATAACCATTAATAAGACGCAGTGCTTTAACTGGTGTAGATAATTTGTCTGCAGAGAAAGATGGCAGAGTCACTGGAGGCTCGTCTGGCACTCCAAGGTTCCTAAAACAAACATCTCCCCAGGTTCTTGGCAACGCTCTAGCTCTTCGTAGAGCTTATGATCTCAAAACTGAAAACCCTTCGTTCATCGTTTCCATGAAGCCATCGGATATACAAAGCTCTTTGGTAAATCATGTTACCACGTAACATTTGTATTATGAAAGATTTGATACTTAATTCCTCACTCTTATAGTAGAATCATAATAATTTTTCTCTCAAAAAGCTTCTAGTTCTCCTTCCTGATTTATCCTTTTATTGTTTCCAGTCTTTGCCATCGGAGTTTGCCACGAGGCATCTTATTATGCAAGCTGCTTGTAGCATCATCCTTCGAGTTTCTGATGGAACAACATGGTCTGTTGAATTCACATACACTAAACAAAAAGCCCAATTCCAGCGTGGCTGGCTGACATTTGTGAAGGACAATAATTTGGAAGTTGGTGATGTGTGTGTCTTTGTCTTGATTAAGCACAGTAAGCTTTTATTAAGAGTTGTGTTTTTCCGCACTTCAGAAGCTACAAATTGGTTCTTGTCTCATGGTAAGTAATTTTTTTATTTGGCTAATTCATGTACATTAATTAATGAACTGTTATTTTGCGATTTTTGAGCTCCATTACATCTGCATAACTTACACTCATTTTTCTCAGATGCAGCATTATCGTTCTTGTAAATTTTAATGTCCTTCATAATGGTTATAATCTTCAACAGGGAAAAATAGTTTTCCAACCAAAAAAGATGGTGGAAGCTCTTCTAGTTCTCAAAGATTCCTAGAGCGAACACCTCATGAGGTTATTGAGAGGATGAAAACATTGACTGCAACTGAGAAAGCTAATGCTTTCAAATCTGATCAACCTTCTTTTAGGATTGCCCTGCAGCCCTCATGTATCAATTTTCATAATATGGTAACATTCTATATACAAACCTGCTGTGCCAGCATGACATCAATTGCTCTCATTCATAAAAGGATTGTAGATTTTTTATTTTTTTCTAACTGGCTTTTTTCCTTTCAGTCTTTGCCAAATGAATTTTCCAAGAGATATCTTATGAAGCTTCCTGCTGGCATGGCCATCCTTCGAGTTTCGGATGGAAGAACTTGGTCTGTTAAATTCAAGTATGATCTTGGAAACTCAAGAGCTCGACTCCTGAGTGGTTGGTCACCTTTCGTGAGTGACAATAATTTGAAAGTCGGTGATGAGTGTGTCTTTACCCTGATTAACTCTATTGAACTTTTATTTGAAGTTGTTGTATTCCCCTCCAAAGAGTCTGCAAATTGCCCCTCGTCAACAGGTAAGTCTGTTAATTAGTGAATTTGTGCTCCATAGCTCTGCATTACTTACACATTGTTTGTTGTTTTCTTTGTGCCTTTGGGGGCAAGGCAGGCCATGACAGAGGAGCAATTGTTCAAGTCGGAAAAAAGAGAAGCCCCATAGTTAAAGCTGAACCAGAATGCAGCATGAATTGTGAAATTGGTGCATCTGGCTCTCCTAAAATTGGTAAGTGCACTAGAATGAGAAATTCCCAAAATCAAAGTTAAGGAATCTATGCAGATTAATATTGTATCTAGGATTTACTGTAGGCAAGAACACAGTGTCAAAATTTAGGGGCCAGGTTACTCATAGGCCTTCTTCATCTTTGAGGGCTACAAGGGTTAATCTTGAAGCTGCCAACAAGTTTTCCTCGAAGAACCCCTTCTTCAAAGTTACTATAGGGTCAGGCCATACTGCGGTACGGCCGTTGACAACATTACCTCGCTTTAAATTCTTTAGTTTAATGTTTTGGTTACTATTGCTAATACATCCTCTAATGCAGCATGTACCAGCTCTTTTTTCTAGGAGTTTCATCAAACAGGAGAAGCAAACAGTGATGCTTCAGGTCAAAGATAGATCGTGGCCTGTGAGTTTGTTTCCTAATAAAGATTCAACCCGCAGCTCATTTTGTGGCGGTTGGACTGCATTTTTCAAGGAAAATTGTTTAGAAGAAGGAGATGTATGCATATTTGAGCTCATGGAGATGAATGACATTGTACTGAAGGTTCATATTTTTAGATGTTGATGATAAGGGGAAAGTAATTGATGTCCCTATAAAGAGGCGTATGGCGTCGACTTCAATTATCACAGTTTGGTGTACAGAAATATACCACTTTTGCTGTAGTTAATTCTGGATGCTGGAATCCTTGAGGATCCGTTTTATCTTTCCAGTTAACTGTTAATCTGTTATGCTATTGAAACATTTCTTATCTCAAAATTCTTGTGTGTTCTTTATGGAAATTACTTCTTCTTTTTTTGTTCCTGAATCAAGTTATGCCCATTAGCATCCATATATACTAAATAATGTACAAAATTTAGATAGAACAAATTACAAAGAAAGTAATTTGTAAAAGCACAAATGGGGCTCTCTCTCTCTCTCTATATATATATATGTATATATATATATACACACACACAAAGAATTAATGCACATTGATCTAAATACATCTATTGCTATATATGAACACAGATATGTAATGAACTACTGAAGTGTGGAGGGAAAGAATACTACACTCTACAGAGCGAATACTCGAACAACAAGAAGTTTGATCATAGTAGCCCTGACAGCTCATAGTCATATATGCTAAAATCTTGATCAAACTGACCATAGCCGTTGTGGAAAGGATCGAAAGGCTCAGACCCCAAAAGCCATGACTCAAGATCTTGAAATGGCAACATATCAACCAACTGGTCTGCTGTCGAAGGTGATGAACCTTCTAAAATATTTGTTGTTGTAGTATCATCTGAATACATCTGGTAACATAATTGGTTTAGTTCTTGGTCATTCATAAACACTTCTTGGTTGCAAAACTCCGAAGAATCGAATGATGCATCAGTTGACACTTCCACGCTAGTACTCCTTTCAGGCTCTACTTGATACTCCTCAACATCTACAACTGGTACTTTGTGTTGCTGCTGAGGGTGTGATGATGAAGAAGTAGTAATTGAGATATTCGAGCTTCCATTGCCGGTGAGGTCTTGCACAAGCGTCTTGAAGCTTGAGCAGTCGGTGATGTAGACCTTAGGCCTCAAGAGTCTTATCAAACTGTTAAACTCCTTCTTCTCTTTCTTAGATATTTTCACCGAGGTTTGGCTTACTTTCTTCCCCATAGTTTCTTACAATTCTACTTAGCTGTCTCAGCTGCCTGCCTAGGATTCACCTCCCAGATGTTATGCTAAAGCGGATGCTTCGAAGAGCTATAAATATTAAGGCTAATAATGAAGGAGATTGAGTTTTGAAGGTGGTGGTAGCAGAATAAGACACAAAAAAATACAGATGCTGAAAATGATGTTGGCTTTTTAAAAATTAGAAAAAGAAAGCTTCATAACAGGAAACCATGAAGACCAACCTGAAATCATACTCTATCTCATTTTCAGAGAATGACCCAGCAAACTTGAAAGCAAATGCTAGGGTTTGGAGTTACATGGAAGATGTAGACATTGGTCAATTCAAGAGGATGTTTTTTTGTGTATGAAGATAACTGTAAAATAATATAGAAATTACATCACACTGTATGCCAAATGGGGTAGAACTTAGAAGAGCATTCAGGGCACGCCGCCAACTATTTAGAAATGATATATTCTCAATTATATATGCTATAATAATTTATTCTGCTTCAAGTAATCCATAAATCATAATAAACAAAGGAGGACACCAAATAATAACAGGGGAATTTAATACTAATTTACTTGTTTTATGAGGAAGAAATGGGAATTAAGATGTGCCATTTGAACAGTGATGTGTGAATGCAGAGCTAGCTAGCCACCATGTCGACGTCCCAGGTGTCACATACTCAAATCTGGAAGTTTGGCGTTGGCTGTCTTATACTATTTGCTAGCTTCAAATAACACTGTGCCACATTGCAGTAATGAAGTGTTTAACAAAGGGGTAGTCATTTTCTTAGCTAATTATTGAATTTACTTGGTCTCCCATGAATGCTGCAGCCTCATGAATCTGACTGCTTGTGGACTAGCAAATTTCTGTCTTCCTAGTTCCTACTGTGTTCATGAATTTAATGTCTATGCAGGTCACCCTTGTGTTTGCGTGGGACACATTTGGAATTAGTGATTTCAAATCCATTTACTTAAGGTTAAGGACATTCTCAAATTCTGTGGCATTCTCCATTTGCTAATCCATCTTATACTTCCATGATTAGAGTTTCATTTTTACCCTACAGGATATGGATGGTCACTGTAACCATGAGTAAAAGCAATTCCACAAGTTTGAACAGGAATCAATATGCTTTTATTTGAATTAGCTGTAACCAATAGAAAAATAATTTAAGCTATAATACATGTATTGGCATAGTAAATTGTATGATCAACGTGGATGATAAGTCATCACCATGACACTGGCAAACGCTGTATGCTAGCGTTTGTTTGTATTAGGTTCCAAGCAGCTAGTTTCAACAATCCAATGACAAAACAGACGCTTGCCAAAAAAAAAAAATTGACAAAACAGACGCTTAACTTCAATGACAAAAAGACGAACCTAACCTCACAATAACTAAACTTGACTTTTGGTCATCAATGGGGTTTTGGTAAACTCCTTAGAGGATATGATCATCAGATGATTCAATACTAGACATAATTGGAAGAGATAGGCAACCCTTTGAAGAGACAAATCCCAAATAGCGCACCAAAAGGTTGAAATCCCATGGAAGATCCTTAGAAATGACATGCTCACAAGTAAGAAATCAACCCCACGGCCTAAAACCCAAGGGGATACTTGATTCTCATCTATTTAAAATTGTCCTCAAAATATCTGTGTCCTTCAATAGCATATTGGGTAATCTATACATACATGAATATAATACATCAATGTCGGTCCTTCAAAACATGTCGATCAGAGGATCTTCCTCATCTTGCGGGTTCTCAAGGGCCAAAATGTGATTCTTAAATGAAGCTGCAGCCTCTTCTCTGTCCTCTAGTCTTCCCAGTTTGTCAAAGACGATAGCCATTAAGTAGAAAGCTTCTGCTGCCAATTCGTGATACTGTGGACCAGAAATTTTTTATCCCAATAATGAAAACCATGAGATACCAAAGCATCCAACCAAATAGTATGCAAGTTATAGGATTAGGTTGTCTGTTATTTTACATGCTAGCAGCTAGCTTGCATCAGGGTTCAGTACAATTCATTAGTGCACTAGTATAAAGCTATCTATGGTGGCTGTCACATTGTATCAGCTGCTCCAGCCACCATTAGCACAAATCACCTCTAAAACGTTACCAGAAAAAAAAAAATTATATATATATATATACATATATAAAGAAAAATAAAAGAAAGAACGAAAGCCATTCAAAGCGTAAGTTTCACACATTCAAATTGATAAGTATATTTACCTCCAGCAGTTGAAGTTCATCTGAAGCTTGTCTCAGAGGATCCAGCACAATATCAGGACTTTCATAAACTGGCAAATAAAATTCAGGACAGCAATTAAAAGTAGTTAGAATATACACAACACTGTTTTCAATGAAAAGAAAAGGCAAATAATCCAAGTATTATTTGAATCAATCCAGAGCACTCAAATAATCTTTTTATAGCCAAATTATCAAGTTTGAGCAAGCAATGGTTAACTATGGTTGACGTACCAGAAAAGCTTGGATCAGATAGATAGCATTTTACTTCTACAATATAGGCCCGAGCACGGAGCTCCAAACCTCCTTGACCAAGAATCATAGGAAAAGCCCCATGTAAAAGGCTCAAGGCCCTTTTAGCATGATTTGATCCAAGAGCGAGCCACAACTCGGCTAGTGTGAGTATGGCTGATGCTTTGAGAAGATCCAAGTTAAATGACTGGCAAAATGAGAGGCTCGCCAACACATACGGAAGACCTAAAACAGCATTACCTGATTTCTGAGAGAAAGAAATAAAAGAACTCTTACCTTTGGCACTATAATGTATACAATATGAATTATATAAAATAGACAAATAAAGAAGAAAGGTCGCCAAGAACAAGTGAAATTCAAATAACTGAGATAAAGTTGGGAGGGGGGGAAGATCCCCTATGCAGATATACAATGTAAGATGAGACTAAACAAGAAACTATTTTGCACCAGCACATTAGATGTCCTGGACATATTATTATAGACCAATACGGGAAATGAATACCCGCACAAAAATTAGTCATGACTAGGTTGGGCTTGCGAAGAAATCAACTAACAATGCCCCATAAAGAAGCATTAGATGTATAACTCTACATGCAATCCTTTTTAACTTCTACTCTACATGCACATCCTTTTTAACTTCTATGTTATTGATTCAACTAAACTTCTTAGGCAAGACCAAATAGTTACTAAAACAGATAAATAAATTTCTTAGGCTGGGGTGTATCTCCCGGTCAGTGTGTGCAGTATGGTTGCCTTTCATCTTCTTATTTGATTGGGATGTGCATGAGGGACTGGTGTGTTCAGCACAGGTAAGAATTTCATTTCACTATTTATAAAAAGATAACCAGAGGAAAATGATATAGTACACGTTTAGCATATCTGAACTTCCAACCACACTTTGCATCAAATGTACAATTGTACCTTGTGGATTTCAGCTAGTAAAAGAAGAACAGTAGCATTTTCGACTTGCATATTGAATTTGTAACACATGCAAAAGAGGGAGTGTGCTACAGCTGCTGCCTGCAATTAAACGTCAAAATATGTAAGCAAAACTCAAACAGCACAACAAGCATATCTATGCCTTGGTGGAAACGAGGCATCCAAACTTCAATCATATTGATGGCAAGCTAAATATTGTTCTGGTTGTTTCAGTTAAACGAGGCATTAACTTTGATGCGACAGAGGTGTTAAGTTGAGGCAATCCAGCCTGTTATATCCAGGACCAAAACATTCTCATCACCTAGACTAAAACACTTCCACTTGGAAGATAAAAGAAGCCAATGACGCACATTTGTAAGATGGAGTCTAGTTGCAAGGTAAAAAGGTCAATGTACTGAAAATATCAAACCTCACTGAACTGGTTTGCTGCAAGCAATGTACGAGCATTTCGAAGGCTTGCTTCTATCTTCAGTTCCATATCCACACCAGTGACAGATGATGCCAGGACTCCAAGTTCATCACATACTTGTTGGGCAAGCTTCAAATGTCCTCTAATTGATTTTCAGCAATATACTTGGATCAAAGGTCATAACCAACAGGGGCGTAAAAATACTGTATAGAAATTAAAATATTTGTTTAGTGTATGTGGTAAAAACTTACCTATGTAAAGCACGCTCGTGAAGCAGCTGAAGTTTTAGTAGCAAGATCCGTGACTTCGAGACAGATAAAAACTTCTCCGCAGCTATTTTAAGAGCACAAAAGGCCTCTAAACAAATATAAACAAAAGAAATACAAGTCATCAAGGATTTACCACACGTAACTAAGACTGTATAATATTTTATACAATTCAGAGTGAAAAATATGTGGTTAACAACACCACCTCCACTCCAGAGAGAAAAAGCTACTGAAAAGGGATGCAGGCATTTCATCTAACCTTTGTATCCTCTAGAAACTGCTAGATGTTGGATAAGCTTCAAATATGCTAATGCTGTGTCAGATGTACTGAGGGCATCCACGAAATAGTGAGCTCAAGTTAAAAAGAGAAAGAAGGTGATGTATTATAGGAAAGGAATGGAAACAGGATGTGTAAATCTTGTAATACATTCAGCTAGAAATTACCTCGAAACATCAGGAAAACAAGTCGCATGGACAACAGCATTAAATCTAGCGAGCGAGGTGCTGATGACATGCCATAAAATATAAAATAAAATAAAGTTAAACAAAGGAATTAAAAAAGGGAAGACATCAGAGTCCTAAAAGTAGCAAGACCAGAGAAACAAAGAAATAGAATCAGTGTTTATAGTCAAATCAATAATCCTAGAATACTCCTTGGGCCTAGGAAGCCTTTGGGAAACCATAGAATTTCGATCAAAAATATAATCCTAGAATACTCGAGTAGTAAATTACCAATGTCCTCCTATCTACTTTTTTTTTTTTTTCACTCAATCTATATAATACACCTATATTGAAAATTGGTGGTTACCATAATTCCCATATTGAAGAGTCCACGTGCATATAAAATTCACTATATTGAGAAGCTGCATATTCAAGTATTCGAACTCAAGGTCTCCTATTCTATATTATCTTAAGTTTTGTTGGTTTACCACTACTCTTGAAGCTTAACTTGTTAGGACGTGTAACAACAGTTATGTTATGCTCTTAAGAAAATTTATGTTCGACGAATCTTTCAAAAAAATTAAAGCAAGAAATGTAAGGGCCATCTCAATCAATCAACATAAGAATTTCACAAGACAAGCTAACTCAAAATCTAGTCAATATAACTTGCACACTATTCCCCAAAAAAATGCAGATACTCTCGACTGTAGAAGTTATTTAACATAACAAAGATTATAAACCAATACAGACTGGAGATCACCTTCCATATGTTTCCCATGCCGTGGCCCGGAGTAAGTATGAAGAGCCTACTAATTGCAACACAGATGCAGGAACTGGACTTGGTTGTGCACAGAACTGGAAAGCATTGGCACGGCTTCCTGATCCACTTTCATGGGACAAGACTTGTAAATCCATTGGCTTTTCTAAATTCTTAAGCCATGCAGTACTAAAAGCACCATCAGTTGTCATTGAAGAAGTCTCCGCGGCAAATTCACTAATCAATTGAGAACTTAATCTAAGTTCCTGCAAGAAATATACGTAGTAGGGAAACGGGAACAACGTCCATGTTAAGAAATCACACAGTTCCACATGTTAAAAGAGCATTGGATTGCTTCAAAGGATCCACATTACCTTGCAGACATTAACTGGGCTTGTTTTAAGCTTCATTGAAGCCTTGGGACCAAATGAAACTAAAGGCCTTTGCACATGCTGCAAAATGGTATAAAAATTACAATTTTACATTAAAATAATGGGGGTGGAGGCCTCCCAATTGTAACTAGCAAAGATCAAAGATCAAAGTTTGAAAATTCCTTTAAATTGAGCCTTCACACATAAATCCTGCCAAAATTGGAAGGGGGGAGAGAGGAGCTACATTAAGAATCTGTAAAAAGCATTTCAATTCCCAGGCTCACCGTCAAATCAAATTTAGCCATCACAAGATGATTGGAAGCCACTAATCGCTTTAACTTCAAATTGTCTGCTCTCTTCAAAGACCCTCTCAAGAGAACAAAAAGTTGTTGCTGGACAGATAGGGAAATGCCTATTCGGGACAGAGGTGAATATGATGATCCCAGTATTCCAGTTGTGCTAGAGATACCAGTTTCTGACAACAAATTGCAGATGGCCGCTAATGTGTAAGCAAGGCATGTCTCATTACTTTGCTGCACAAGTTGAATGTCGTAAGGTCCCAATTTTTTATAACCATTATGCATATATGTGAAAAACAATATTTTTTTATTGAGATGCATGTATATATTCAAAAGATGAAAACACAAAGTGAGACACATAAACATGTATGATGAAGACACCACGAAAAAGTGTATTTAATACTAAGAAATTGCCTATGAATATAACAACTGACATGTGAAATGTGTTAGATTTAGAAGCAAGTGTAAGCTAAGGAAATTACCTGCCGAGAAACATTAACTGCTTCAGTCAAAACCTGAACATATGCAAGCAAAAATATTAGACAACCACAGGGACATAAAATATGACAGAAAGATCATAATTAGATGAGTATGAAAAAAAATGGGTTCTTTATGGAAAGAGGTAATCCCCTACTCATGCTCACCTCCAGAGCTTGCTTTGGGTGACCAAAGTGGAAATGCATCATTCCCAAACATAGCAAGGCAATTTCAAATCTTCCTAAGGTATCGGAAACAGATGCAGGAGGAACAAAATCAAATCCTTCAATCCCTGCACTTTTTGTGCCAATACTTATATGATCAGTTAATCTGTGATAAAGAGTTTCGTTCTTGAACTTCATCTTTATCATCAGAGTACAGCAAGAGAATATCAACAACAATATCACAAATATTCTTGATGCATCATCTAGAGGTTATCATATACAGCAGCAAAATAACCCAGAGTTTATTTTTCTATATAAAACGAGTTTCATAGAAAAGGAGCAACAAAGTACAGAGTAGTGATATTCATTAAAATGACTTCAAATTTGAAACATCCTATTTTATTAGAATTCACCAGATGAAGAAGAAAGGTTATAGACTTTACCAGCAAAAAACAAGTTTCAGTATAAATGCTGTAAATATAAATAAATAAATAAATATATGACAAAGAGGACCCAACCCAAGTACGCATGTATATAAAGCTAGAAATAGGGGTCTTTGAGAGCAGAGAAATACTGCAATCACATCCAAAAAAAAATTATGGATATAAATGGTAACACAACTAACATAAAACTACAGTCTGAAAGAGCTTTCCTTTGAAGGCTAAATCAAAGCCCAAGAAGATATGTCAGCATAACTTCATTGAGATAAGTTCAGATTAGGAGCATGCCGCACTAGACACTTAAAGAAAACCTTGTGGTGATAAATCTGGTCATAACAATCATTTAAAGGAAATCTCTTCAGTATGAAGATCAGGAAAGCAGGGTTCACCAGTTTCCAATTTATATTCAATGTATCCAGGAATGAAGAAGTAAAAAATAAAAGCAGCATTTTATCAAGCAGTTAAAAAGGTAACCAGGGAGCTAAAGTTCTGACATACCTGTAATCAAAATAGCAGTGAAGATTCTCCAAAGCAGCAAAATAATCATCATGATACAAGCCATTCAAGTAACGCAAGAAGTGAACCTGCATCAAGATCAAAAAAAAAAAAAAACAACATAGTTTTAAGTGCAGTACAACGCACATCACCAAATAAGTAAAGCATAAATGCAAGTTACTAACACGATGTAGCTCAGGTGCCAGTTTTTGAAGCTGCCTCAGCATAAGTTCAAAATCATTCAAAGAAAAAGAGCCCCCCTGCCTACCAAAGAAATATTAATTCAGATTTACAGCATAAAACTGGATAAAACACATAGGAAAACAAAGATTTTGACAGATACTTTCATCTCTTACTTTTCAAGTGCATCAGCTTGCTCCTGTAGAAATCCTTGTACCTGCCAGTTTGTCCGTAGGAATAGCCCACCATTGGGATCGAGATCTCTTAATGTATTGCTAGGAGGATGTGCATAATGACAGCCTTCTCTAAGTTTGTCACCGTATTTCAACTTTGGGTCCGCAGGGACCTCAATATCTGCATGTTTAATTTGAATTATACATGTATGATTGCCAGTAAGTTAAAACTTGAACATCATATTTGAGACTTGTGAGCAAATCCATGATTAAGGAACCCAAATAGTGAGCTGGGGTAAGCACAAATTGTTCAGCATCATAAATGAAATACTTTGTCTCATTGCATGCCAGTTTTCCAAAACTCAAGGATTTTTAGATGTTCTAATCAAAAAAGAATAAAAGCAATGGGAAAGAAGGATGATAATCGTAATAATGCCTGAATCTAAAGCTCCCCAGATAATTTTCCGACTTATTTCAATATTTCATGTCTCTCCAGAATGCCAGCAATCATGAATATAGATTATTTGGATTTTAATGAGTGATGTGCCAGAGAAGAAGTTCTAATATAATATCCACCGGTTCAACTACTCATAATTCTCTTCCAATTATATTCTTAGAGGAATATGAGGAGAATGTCCTGCTTAGTTCAGAAACAAGTTAAAATAGTAAAGTCATAAAATTATTGTTTTTTTTCCGACAAAGACCTGTATGAATTAGCAGCATCCATATGTGCTTCACAAGATTGGTTCTTAGTACTTTTACCTTCAACCAGTCCAACAAGTGCTTTAGGTGCATGAAGATGAAAAGAAACTCTTCCACCAGCTCTTTGTCTAGCTTCCATTTCTTCAGTGACTTTTTCAAAAACGAAATTCTCCAGGTCCATGTTTTCATATTCTGAGAGTGTTTCTAAATCATTACTAGAATCATCCAACTGAGGTGCCTCATTTCGAGGACAACTTGAGAGTGCTTCTTTATAATACATCACTATATTGTTCAAAAGATGGCATACACCCTGCATTAATAACAAAATTATAAGAAACGGCAGTTCCCCATAAAATCTTTCATTACAATAAACATCTACCCACAAGGAACACGTCACAACATTCAATTCCAACTATGCACGAATCATGTGGTTGCTAAAACCATAAAACTACATACTGGATAAAAGATGATAGAGGACGTTCATTCGAAAAGTTAGACCTCAGAACTGAAAACCAGTCCCCTAGTCCCCTACATTACAATGTTAAGTATTGCACTGATTTTGGGAAACAAATCCAATGGTACCTCAAAGGTTAGGAGATTAAATGCAAGTATGCAACGGCGGAGAAACATCCCCAGATTGCTATTTGGATCCAAAATAACTTGGTCATCTTCCAAAATAGCTTCCGGACCACCAAGAACTCCTGAAGACAAATATCAAAAGAAAACAGTATAAGTAAAAAAATTTAATATAAAATTAGCAAACACAAAAAAGAAGTAAAATTGATGAACTGACCTCGCATATCACTGAAGAAGTTAAACAAATCATCAGGCGACAAAAGAGAAGAGAGCCTATTCGTTAGAGTATCGGTTAGAAAAT
Source organism: Rubus idaeus (assembly GCA_030142095.1). NCBI lineage: Eukaryota > Viridiplantae > Streptophyta > Magnoliopsida > Rosales > Rosaceae > Rubus > Rubus idaeus. Next base: position 35,180,893 of record CM057970.1, read on the forward strand.
AGTTCAATAATCCCCCAATTCCTCTCAATTGATGTATAAGATCATCCAATTTCGGCTCGAAAATGTCATCATAGGACTGCAAAGTGAAACCCGCAATTCAATTGGGAATGGTGAGCAAAAAGATAGAAGCTTTGAGGCCAAATTAGGGAGTAGATGGTGAGCACTACCTTAGTGAGGGCCAGCAAGAACAAGCCGAGGCGGTTGTGCTGATCGACGGAGGAGAAAGGGAACGGAACTGAGACTTGGCCCGGCGGCGCGTAGATCTGAAGCAGTATGCAGACGGAGACTTTGTGCGGCGTCACTTGGAAAGCCCCCGGCGGTTTCACAATCCCGGCCATTCTAGCAATGGTTCGCTTCGCAGTTGAACTCTCTCTGATATTTCTCTGGTTGTGGATTGAGGACCATAGCCAGAGCAGCTTTAGCTCGGAGTGGAAGTGTGCTCCTGAGGGTTTGGGGGTTTTGGAAACCAAAATGGGTTTTGAAAAAGAACCGGGAAGCTTTCCTTTCTGCTACTCACACTGTCAGTAGAGAAAACCCATTTTTATCTCTCGAAGAAAAAAATTAAAATAAAATTTCATTCACAAATAAAATAAAAAAATTCTGTTATTCTATTATATTTGTTTCTTTGGTTGCCCTTTTTGGTCCTCTTGAAGAAAATATTACCAATTTTAATTTTCTTTCTTGCACAAATTGAGATTTTATGTAACATTTTGATTCAAGAATAAGAAATACCACAAAACAAATTGAGTTGTTTTTTTTTCCTTTTAAGAGTTGCAAATCGAATATAACATGAACATCGTTTTTATAGTTAATCGTTGGTCATTCTATAGTAATACATTGGTCTAGTGAGTTGTAACCGATTGGTTATTGATAAAATCAACACTATAAAAGTCACAAGTTCGAATCTCGGAAACATGTAAAGAGAAAGTGCAACATTATATATGGACACAGTATGTGCATATAATGTTCATAAGCCTTCTAGTTTATAACTGTGAGCTTCAACAAACAGATATATACAGTAGCATTTGTCACGTACAGACAAATAAATATAGTATGAGACTCATAATTGTCTACATTAACATCAAAGGAAACATTGCAAGAAATATTTTTTTCACCATGTCTTGTGAGATAATTGTGAAAGTTCAAGGAGTGAAGATGTCGGATCATCACCATCCCTATCCCAAGCTGATCCAGTTCCTATTGAACTTGACACGCCATCCCAATTTTCAATAGGTTTAGTATAGACAAGTTCTACTCCTTCATTATTTTGTTGATCAGCTCTCCCATTGTGGATGGCCTCCAACTCTGATGTGACCTCTCTCATTGTGGGGCGGTTTCTTCTATTCATATTCAAACATCTTCTTGCAAGGTTAGCAATGACCTTAATATCTGTTTCAGAACCCTCTTTCAAAACTCGAGCATCAAGAATGTCAGATAATTTATTTTCTTCCATCGAAGTAATAAAATATGCTGCAAGACTTCTGTATTCTTCTTCTTGTGATCTCGTTACCTCATGAATTGGTTTTCGTCCCGTCAAGAGCTCAACAAGGACAACTCCAAAGCTATAGACATCACTTTTATCTGTAAATTGGCTTGACCGGAAGTATCCTGGGTCCAAGTAACCAAATGTGCCCTGTACATGTGTGGTCAAGTGGGTTTGGTCCATGGAAATTGATCTCGAAGTTCCAAAATCAGCAACTTTTGCTCTGTAGTTTTCATCTAGAAGGATGTTTGTGGATTTGACATCCCTGTGATAAATGGGAAAGGAAGCTGCAGAGTGCAAGTAGGAAAGAGCTCCTGCAATTTCTGTTGCAATTCGTAAACGCATTTCCCAGGTAAGTGGAAATTCCTCAACCTCATCTTGGATATACTTGGAAAGAGTCCCATTTGGTATAAATTCATAAACCAAAAGAGGAACATCATTCTCTAAACAACAACCCAATAGCTTAACCACATTCCTGTGGTTAATTTGCGAAAGAATAACAATCTCGTTTATGAATTGTGAAAGTTGGCTTTCATCCACTAACTTGGATTGTTTTACAGCAACAATTCTTCCATCTGGCAACATGCCTTTGTAAACAGTACCTTGGCCTCCATGGCCAAGAATTCTATCAATGTGGAAATTGTTAGTAGACTTTTCCAACTCTTCTGATTTGAACAACTTGATTTTCTCAACATTAACTTCACCTGATAACAATTGTTTTTCTAACAATAATCCACCATTTCGTTTGAAAAACATTTTCTTTCGTTTGATGCCTTTTATTTTCTTCACCAATTTGTTCACCCACCATGCACCAATAAGTAGTAACAATAGTCCCACACCCATTGCAAGACCTGCGTTATCAATATAAATCTTTTGAGGAGCTAGTTTATTTGGTTAAAATTAATTCCACCTATATCCAATTTTTTTTCTAGAGAAATGAAACAAAAATTCATCCATGCATATCCAAGACAAACTTATATTATACCAGTAACTTGGGAAAAAACAGGGAAACTTAAAACTTAATAAAACCTTTGACGTCTGGACTCAGGAGGCTTCTGTACTAGGAAATTATCATTAAGAAAGGAGAGTCAACATTGAATTTGGAAAGTATAGGAGATACCTAACAGAGTAGTTTTGATCCGAGATGTTGGAGACAAGCTGATGGGGGCAGGACCAATACTGCAATAACCAGAATGGTTACCAAACTTCTCGCATATGGAGCCAGTTATATTTGAATAGCATTTATAACCCCCAAAAGAATTCTCACACTGAGTATCGTCAGGACACGGATTATGGCCCTTGCATTCATCAATATCTGAAATATAACAATAGAATTAATGTCATATGGACATGATTGTTGTATTGCTGGATTGCTGCAGTAGTGCAGTTGATGGCATTAGTCACAGTGATCACATATTGACACTAGCAGTGACTCCATTCTTGATCAAGAATCTGAATAAAGCCTCATTTACTTGCATAAATTTTTCTCCTGGTACTCACAAATCACAAGCATATATATATATATATATATATATGCATCATGTTAATTAGTTCGTTCCAGCATAATTGAAATGCAAAAAATAAGAATGAGCATTTCTTGGTACATATATATAGTAGGGATATTTTATGAGCATGTTTTGAAAGCTTTGGATAATTTACCTTGACAAGGTTGTAGAAGATAGGGATTTCCTTCAAATCCCCCCGGACAGAAACATTGAAGCCTTGAAAGATAGTATGTTGAAGTTGAATTCATGGTGGAAATTAAATCTGTTTCGCAGTTTGGAGTTGACTGATTCATATAATTACCTGTGGAATTTCGCAAGAAATTTGCTAAATAAAATTTGAATAATGAACTATTAGTTGAGGAGATGAAGCCCCAGTCTAGCACCACAGGAACATACTCCATATCCTTGATAGCTCTATAGTTTGATAAATTCTTCACAAACCAATCTTGGTCAACTAGAAATGCATAGTTGTCGCAATTACTACCCATCCCTCTCGATTGTATCTTTATACTCATAGCACTGAGATATGGAGGAATGGTAGCCTGGCAACAATCAACACCAATATCGCAGCTGTTATGGTGTGTTTCATTAGTAGTACTGTTGCCACAACTTGACCAGCAACCATGGAGCTGCTTATCTGAGCTCAACGAGGCAACGAAGCCGCAACTCACCGCAGTGAACCTATTGTTTTCCTGAGAGTAGACGAAAGGGCTTCCAGTCAAATTTGGCAGGCGGCGAAATTCCTTTGCCTTGCACCCGAAGAAAGAAACAGGGTTGTTAACTTGAAGCGTGCCTTGGATGGAAATACTCAACACCTCCAGTTTGGTTCGCCTCAAGAAAGACTTATTGGTGGGTTTGTTGCAGTCTATTTGAAACCATTCGTCTAAGTAACAATCTTTGTTAGGTCCAATCCCAAAAGGGTATGGAATGCTAACATTTCCGCAGTGTGTTTGGCAGTTAAGCTTTGCTATAGGCCATGCTGAGTCTGAAGATGATGTAATAGTACCTATGCACCATATATATAACACCAGAATGAATATCAAATGAACCATAGACGGCATTAATCTAGCTAATTTGAAGTGTCTGTGGCCGGATCGGAGCTTATTTTTTCTGAAGGGTATATAGGGATGAGTTTGCAAATTAAGCAAATTGTCAAGAGAAAGAATAAGATGGCCCTGAAGGAAAGACATAAAAGACGCATTTCTTTTCGTCTACAACCATAGAAAAAAAAAGAAGCAAGCAATAATTGCAAGTAGATTTCTTTTGTTTTTCTGGTGGAAATATTGTACATAATAGTAAGCCGGCCGTTTGATTTGACTTCCAAATTCAATGACTGAAAGCAGGGACGGAATCAGGGTTGGAAAATGGGTTGAGCTAAGTTAATATGTTAAAAATTTGTTGCTAGAAGGGCAATTTTTTTTTTGAAGGAAATCAAGAAAAAAAAGGAGAAGATATGAAGAATTGGGAATTGGGATTTGGGAAAGAATGGAAGAAGCGGAAGAGTGGAGTCGGGAGAGCTGCAGGTAACCCAATAGGAACTAATTTTTTGGAGGCATGGAGTTGCAGAAGAAAAAGAAGAAGAAAAAATGGTGGGAGAGAAAGAGGGAAGGGTTGTCGGCTGTGTGTGTTGAGAAGAGAGAAGAACGTGGGAGACACAGAGAAAAACAATATATATATATATATAAGATGCAGCCTAGACAGAGTGGAAAAAAAAAATATTTAGTAGGAAAATTCTAATATACAGATCTGCATAGCATGCAGCTTTTTTTAAAAAATGCAATTGCCGTTTAAAAATATGAAACTATACATTTAAAAAATGCAATTGTCATTCTAAAAATGCAATTGCCATTTTGAAATGGCAATTGCATTTCAAAATAATTAGTTTTACCTTTTTGAACAGCAATTGCATTTCAAAAATGCAATTGCATTTTAAAAAAAAGAGCTGCATAGTATGCAAATCTGTATATTAGACTTACCCTATTTAGTAACCCTAGATTTATTAACTTTTTACCAAAAATCTGGGTAGAGCTGCAGCCTAGACAGCTTACTGTGTAGATCCGTCCCTGACTGAAAGGAAGAATGACTCTCTTCAAGACCCAAATTCAATGGTAGATGGAGTCCATGCATGGCTTTGATGATGAGAATGTTACGTGTTCCCGTAGAAGAGTGACGTACTGGATCAAGCGGTGATGGGGTAATCTGTTTACATGAAGAATCAATGGATTCAAGTTCAAATAGTCACAGTCAAACCAACGAAAGCACTGAAGGTGAAGAAGTTGTTTCTAGAGGGAATGGTGCTGATTTTGAAGCCGGAAGCAAAATCTCGGTAGAAGAGTCAAAACCAAGTTCTGAAACTAGTGGTCATGTTAGATACCGGAAGAATCAGTAGTGTAACAGGAACTACAGAGGGAGGCAGTTCAGTTTCAAATTCTTAAGTGAAACAGACGAAGGTCTCTAACATTACGAGTTGTAATGTTATTCATGAGATAACGGAAAACTGCAATAATCCTAATTAAAGTAAAATGGAAAATCATTTCAAAGCAAAGAAAACCATCGAGGCATCCACCTCATATCAAGAACCATCGAGGCAAGAATACAAGTATCAGATCCATTTGTGATATCCTCTAGAAACCTTCACAATATTAGTTTTACCAATAACTAACAAGTTTTGACCAAAAAAAAAAAAAACTAACAAGTCATAGCTCATTGATATCATTTTTATTTTTGTCGATGCCAATAAATATGATGTGATTATTTACAAAAGAAAAAAACAACTTTTATAAAAGAAAATAATAATTATGTCCACTCTGAAAAATTCATTAGTGCGACCGTATGACAATACAAAATGGAGCAATATTTTTTCCCTACCTCCATCTGTACTGAAACAACTAAACAAGTAGCAAAGTTCAGAGAAAAAAAAGTCAAAATATAAAAGGAAAAATACTCTTTTCTTGTTTTTTTTTTTTTGGTTTAGTGCGGTGTTTGAAAGCATCATCTTCACCTGCAAGTCCGTGAAACAAACCTAACAGCCTTCAGAAACCTCAAACTATCACAAAGTCCCTCAATTTACCCCAAAGTTTCAGCCTTTCGATCCTCTCTCGATCTACCATGGCCTCCAATGGTGCTTCTCCGGTCAGTCCCTTATTCTCTCTTCCCTTGTTAATTAATATGCATCTCGGAATGCGTGTGAAAAAGGGCTTTGATATTGATTCATTGGGTCAATTGTGAATTTTGTGATGGAGCAGAGAGTTGCAGACCCAGAGAATAGCTTGGAGAAGATCAAGCGCCAGCTGGCTTCGGGTTCGGGTCGGAACTTGCTCCAGGGCCCACTTCTCAAGCGATCGGAGACTGTAAGCTCCTAATCTCTCATCTTCTTTTTCCTTCTTTTATTTTTCATGTATGTGAATGTTAGTCTCTGTAGGATTCAATTTCGGCTTTTGATTTTACCTCTATAGGATCTAATAACTTGCATTGTATGAGCTCCAGTTGATATTATAGAAGTTCTGTAAGTTCGAATTGTTCTAAATCAGGGCTGAAAGAGTAATATAATGGAAAATTATAACTGTGTTGGCTTGGCGAGTTGTGATGACTCCGCAAGGACATCAGCAACGCCACAAGCGTTAATCTTGAGCTGGGTTATGGCAGTTTCTTTATGCTAGAGTCTAGACACTGTGTTACAGAGTCTTTCCAGTGCTCTTTTGCTATGGAAATTAGCTTATCGGTTGTGATTTTGATTATTACAGCTGAGAAAATGGAACGAGCGGTGGGTGATCTTAGACCCGACGACAGGAAGAATGGAATACAAGTTAGTTTCTGCAATGCTACTCCTGGCTTCAAATGAAGTTTGATAAATGCATTGACCTACACTATGTCTTGTTATGATTTAGGATTAGAAGAAATGAGCCAACTGTGAAGGGAACCATTCTATTTGATGCAAATAGCACAATCGCCCTATCTCCAGTGAACTTTCAGTAAGATTGATCTTTGCATAATAGCCTGATTTGTATATTATTCATGTGAGCAGCTGCTAATTTCCATGAATATTAACATGGCCTCTGTTTTTTTACCATCTTTTGTTTTGTAGTGGGATGCCAAAGTATGATGGCTGCTGTTTCTGTATCCTTTTTTTTTTCCAGTTATTTTGGTGATATAGAAAACAAATGAGCTTGTATCTTTTAACTGTTATAGAAAACATCCTTGTAGATGAATCAAAGCTTCTGAACTTGCATGCTTCTTAACTTCCTTCTTTAGATATTGGAACCCCGCAGAAAAAAGACTACTTTCTTTGTGCAGAGACTCCTGGTGCAGCTAGAGCTTGGGTATCAACATTACAGTAAGTTCATTCCTTTAATATCTTTTGCGCATTTCTTTCTGTGCATCTTTTAAATTCTTAAAATATCTTGGATATAGGGTATAACTTATAAGGTATACCTTTTGAGGACAGAGTAACGTGCTACTGGTGAAATTAGTTAACACATGTATGGAGATCTATGCGGTGGGGTTTGGGGAAGAAGCAAGGGTTTTGAAATTTCTACTTATGTCTTCCTATGAAACTTTTATTTTGAAAAATTCTTCTTTATGTCTCAATGTAGTTTTATTTCTTTCTTTAGCTATTCCATTGCAGATAGCTTGTTTCTTATTTTCCTCTTTATATTTACCCCTCTGGCAATCAGAGCAACACAGTTGGTCCTAAAGGCCCATAAAGAAGCTGTGAATTCCTTGAGTGGCAATGGTTCAGCAAAACTAGGAACAGTTGCAGCAGTAGTTGCTGCTGCGAATTCGACTGCTTTGGAGAGTTCTAAGGAAATTGAAGCAGCAATGCATATTTCTTTGAGAAATGCTTTGGGAATGATAACCCAGAAGACAACAGATGGTCCCATGGATGATTTTGCTGTAATGAAGGTACTGTGCCCTAAAATAAAATTTGAAATGTACTTTACAGTATCTTTTATTAGTGATTGGCTCTGGTTGCACTTCTACTTAATCAGTTCTAACTGTAGCATGGTTAGCACTCTTAGAAATGTCTTATGAAAATGATTTTTATACTTTTAGAAGGTAATACACTTCTATGATGTTAAAGTATCCGTCTGTGCTCGATAAAAATATAAAATTGGTAGATTATTGAATCTTTTTCAAAGTTGTCAGAAAGCAAAAATGGAGTGCGAGGATAAATTTCTATTTGTAATGTTCACCAAAAAAAAAACTGTGGCTCGGCCTTTTGTTAAGAGGTTTGAAGAAGTGTGGAGATTAAGGTCTAGGTTCAAGTGGTCTAAACATTTACTTCTGACTTTCTGAGGGGCTTTGTACTTTTAGTCAGGGACTTGCATATGATGGTTTCATGGTGGACTGTCATTGGAGCCTGAGCTTATGAGTTTGTTAGTTGGTGAAATTCGTAGTCATTGAGTTTACAGTTGGTATGGGTAAAGTTATTTCCGTTCAGGTGCCATCCATGTGGTTTTATGATTTAATCTAACTGGACAGACATGCTTCAGTCACGTAGTTGGAGGGTTTTGTTTTGTTTTATTATTATTATTATAGCCAAGGTATTTAGCTCACTTGGCTCGTAAAATAAAACTTTTGGAGCTGGTGTAGGTTTCAGCACAGAACTTACCTGAGGCTGCTAAGACTTCCTATGTGCCTGTGCAAGGTCCTGCCTGATGCTGGCTTAGCTTGGCATTTTGGCATCTTAATTTGAGTCTATTGCTCCTTAATCTTTGTGATCAACTAGTTCACATAGCCTATGTTATCTGAGTATGTCTCTTTGTTTTGTAGGAAACACTGAAGGTCAAAGATGAGGAACTACATAATTTGGCTCGGGACCTACGAGCACGTGATTCAACAATTAAAGAACTTGCAGAGAAATTAACGGAGACTGCTGAATCTGCTGAGGCTGCAGCCTCAGCAGCTCATACAATTGATGAACAAAGGAGAATTGCTTGTGCAGAAATTGAGCGTTTAAAAAGAGATTCAGAGAAGCAGCATGAATCTTCCATGTTAAAGGTACTGATGAGTTCTTATATGTCTTAATCTTATGTGTGTTTATAAATTAAGTGATCTTTTCCCCTCATTCCATTACTAATTTGGGAAAGAAACATCTGCTTTTTTATTGTTAGAGCCCTTCTAATGGCTCTGGTTTGTTTGTGGCTTTCATCTGTATTTGTAGCTAAAAGATTCCGAAGTAAAGGTTATGGACTTAACCAAAGAAAGAGACCAATTGCTTAGGCAGAGAGACTCTGCTCTTCAGGAGGCTCACATGTGGCGTTCTGAACTTGCAAAAGCTAGAGAGCGTGTTGTCATATTAGAAGCAGCTGTTGTGAGAGCAGAAGAGAAGGTGAGGGTTGCAGATGCAAATGCTGAAGCTAGAATAAAGGAGGCTGTGCAGAAAGAATCAGCTGCGCTGAATGACAAGCAGGAGCTCCTCGTCTATGTAAATAAGTTACAAGCACAACTCCAAAGGTTGGATATCTTTTTCCTTTGCCAAATATATAAGTTGACTGGGATAAAATAATGCGTTATCTTTAGTCCCTGCATTTTTTCTTATCAAGTTATTATCAGTGCTGGGGATACCAATGACCCCCCGCTTCTGGAAAAAGACTTCTTGGCTGTGGGTAGTTTGGTCGTATACCCTTTTCCTCTTTTGGGGTTTGTGTAGATGGGGATTGATTGATTTAGTCTATACCAAAATGGGATTTCTTGAGAAAGTCATTGGACATAGTTTTTCTAGTTGTAAGTTGTGTAGGTGCAAAGTTGATTCATCTATCTTTTCCTCTTAACAGAGAGCACATTGATATGAAGCAAGTGTTTGAGGAGAAGTCAGAGTCTTGCTCAGATATTGGCAATACACCCCTGACAAAACATGTAGACTTATCTGAGGAAAATGTTGATAAAGCATGCCTCAGTGTTTCTAGATCAGTTCCAGTACCAGGAGAGAGTGTAGTCCACATGGCAGGGGATCAGGCCAATCTCCGGCCAGTTGGAGATGGTGAATGGAGTGATATTCAGGCTACAGAGTCGAGGATAGCTGATGTAAGAGAAATCGCCCCCGAGTCAGAAGCAAGCAGCTTAGATATTTCTGTTGTTAGCCAACCAGTTGGTAACCATCATGATCAAGGAGGGAACTCTTTTCAACAGCCTTGAAAAGTGATACATTTGTAGAGAAGACTATATAGAAGTCAGTTATAGGAGAAACAAGAACTTTCTTGGTGTTTTCTTTTTTACCGTCTTATCCCAACAAATTGAATCTGCAGAGGTTACTGCATGCATCCGTCGTATTGCGTCACACACTCGCAGAAAATGGAAAACATGTGAAACCCGCCTTTGTGTAATGGTTCCATGTGATTATGCCCGGTACATACAACAATTTCTCCTGATTCTGTGTCCATACAGTTGTATTCCGTTTCTTCTCAACGGAACTGTTACTTATAGTTATATTGAAGAGGTTCATCCTAAAACTATCTATCCAGCTAATGACCAGCTTTTCTTTCCCACTTTGCTAGTCATGGTGTCTTGAACATATAATGCCAAAGTATGTTATACATTGATTTGTCTAGTTTTTAACATTGGTGTGGTGTGGCTACGTTTTAACATTTGAAGGCTCTGATCGGTTTTGTTTACTCTCGCCACTCTACTCGGTAAAGAAGAGAATATTGGGGATAGGATAAAGAGAACATTGGAGGCTTGGATAAACACCAAAGCTATAAGCACCCTTTGTCAAGAATCTCAAGATCTTCAACTAAATTGGTTCATTCTCAATGCTCTTTCATTGTGGAGTCTAGGTCGATCTTCTTGCACACAAGAAACTAAATTTTATGAATGGAAAAATTATTGAATTTTATGAAAGCGAGGCAAAGGATGCCTATGCAAGCGATGCTAATGATGCCCATGCAAGTAAGACATGAACCATTGGGATGCCAAATATAATGAATTTTATGTAAGCGGGGCTAACAATGCCCATGCAAGCAAGGTTAACTCCATAGGATGCTCATGCAAGCAAGGCTAACTATGACCAATTTGACGATCCAACAACGATGCATCATCTCAAAATGTTGTTTTAAAAGTGTAATTTTAGATAAATTATATTTTCAAGTACCACTTAGAAACCACCTTATTTGACTGCCACAAATGCATAATTATTTTTTTATCAAATGGCCAACGTGGCTTCTCAGTAGTTTTTGCTGTCTAGGATTAAACTTAATCGACTTATATATGTTATGTCCAACTATTGAGAAATGGCTACCTAAAGGACATCGGTCATAAACTCAGAATGAGAAATTATATCACTTTCATGTCGATTAAGTACTGAATTTCAATGAAAGGACTTGTCTTCTGTGCAAACATATCTTCAGGCTTGAGACATTATGATAAGGCTACAAAACTGTTGACAATGAAACAAGAGAATTTTATGGTAGACAATGTATACGTAATTTGTGTTTGTAAGGTCAAATTGATCGATTAAATGTAATTACATTTGTAAGAAAAACCTAGCAACGTACCCTTTTTCAAAATCTTTTAACTTAATTAATTGTTTCATTCTCATTCCTCTTCCATCAATATTAATATATAGATTCTTAGTTTCTTACCCTCACCCAACAATGAAAAATAAAAATAAAAAATCATCTAGCTAGCTATTCCGTCGTTCCATTCTGAATTAGGAGTTGGGATTGAAGTCCAACTTTGCCAATAACCATGTCTAGAAGTATAGCTAGTTCAAGCAATATTTTGACTCCTCCAACTGGCAACATGTGCTGTAACCGGGGTAACCCATCGATCAGCCACCAGCACCACCCCCACCCCCACCTCCACCCTTCTTGACGACTCCATTTTAATTCATTGCTACCGGGGTTCAAGGCATATTACCCCTGGGGAACCGGCCAGAATGGAATAGCAAAGTTGGTGGCTGAAAATGTTCCCGTTGAATCATTTCTTCCCCCTCTATTTATGGGAATATGGACTATTTCTCGTCAATTCTCTAAAGAAAATAGAATAGAAAACCTCTGTTAATATTTTCTTTCTATATGTCTAACTTTGTTGTTAATTACTGATAATGGTTCTCTTTTAACTTTGTGATTGGAAATTTGGAATATACATTAATGCAATAACATATATATTTCTCAAATATATGTAGCTGGGGAGGAGGTTCAAACTTCAAAGTTCTCAAGCGGCGTTGCACTGGTATAATTTTACTCTCATCGCCATGCTAGCTAGGCATTCTCCTTCAAGTGAAGCAGGCAGCGCCAGGAGTAAATCTCCATTTGTGACGGACAACGTCACAATGCTGAGGTTTATTGCTGTTTTCTTGATTTACATCTGGTCATTGGCAACTGTACGTCAAGATATTTCACTTTCCCACCTCGATCAGATTTGGCTGAATTCATGGACAACGTACATTAGCCTCTTCTTTGGATCACTTGCTCCGATCTTACTATTGTTCATCCTCGTTTGAGCTTTCGGGTTCTAAGAGCACTTGTGCGCAAGTGAAGAGAGCATATTTTCACGAGAATATTGATGCTGTTAGTAAATCAGTTAGGTGATATTTGACCAAAAAAAAGTTAGGTACGTGATAAGCAAATATATAAGGACCAATATATGCTGCTACATATATAGCTTTAAATCTTAAATATTTCTTTCTATTTTTACACAAATGTTCTTAATTCAGATTACGTCATGCATAATTAATTCTTTCTTGTCAAATATCTAATGCTAATTAATCTAATTAAGAAATGATTGATTCTCTGGCAAAAACTACTTTTAGCAAAAAAATATCAGCGTTCTTACGTGCGCACTTTACATTGATCGAGGCCTAAAGAATTAGCTTAAAAATGTGTTTTACACCTTTTGTTAACATTCACCAATTTATATTGTCACATAACTTTCGTTGTAATGTCATCTCAAGATGTTCATTTTCATTTCATTTGTGTTGTGTACATATATATATATATATATATATATATATAGTTATACAAAATGTTTTAAGGTGCGATGTTTGTGTGTTACTGTTTCTATATGTTTTATTCCGATTGAAGTAGTACTTCTTTTTCCTTTCCATGTTTCTTAAACTTCAAATGTTGGAGAAAACCAATACTTAAAATGTAAAGTGTGAGACCTTGAATCTAATTATCCTTGTTGATTGAGTGCCGTGATTCGTGATTGCATCCGGCAAATACAAACACTTTACTTATTTCATATCGTACTATTCTATATATTAACTGATATGAAGAGATGTGATATTCACTACTTCACACATTCCAATTGTATTTGATCAAATCTCTTTCATATTTTGGATTAGCGTGGTATACTCCTATCTTGTGTGACATGACTTCCAGTTGAACATATCAAAGTAACTTAATTGCAAATGCGTTTTGTATCACTTGCAATCCCTAATGAGTACTTTATATATATAAAAACGTTGTATATGAATCATCAACTTACTATGAAGTACGTGTGAGGTCACGACTAATTCAATATTAACACGACCTTATACAATAATATTGGTGGTGTGAAAATAATGTTTGTGATCACTACAGTATTTTTTATTATAAAGAACTACTTAATTAGCTGAGTACGTATATGTACTTACCATGTAAAATGAGGAGTGTGTCAAAACAAAACAAACAAAAAAATAAAAATTTCCAACTGGGCACCCTCTAGCTGTGGATTGGACACCCTCTAGCTGTGGATCGATCTGCTTATCTGTACATAGTCATAAACTTGGTGGATGGAGGCACAGCAAGTTGAACAACTGGTCTCAACTCATCCCAGCTTCCATCTGTAAAGAAATCATTTTCGTTTGGATTAAAAGAGAGCTCGTTCCTCATGAAGGAAGAACTATTGTAAGACGCTGCCAATAAATTAGCCTGGCGATGATGATGATGATCTTCGGCAACAGAGCTCAACTGCCCTCCATGAAACCAGTCACTTGTTTCACCATGATCAACTTGTTGCAGAACTGGCTTTCTTTCATTAATGTGTTGAACGACCGAGTCTTCGAGGCTCGAATATGGCTCATGAGTACTGCAGTTCTCGGACTCCAAGCTGCATGTTTTAGAACTTGAATCAGTAGTATTAGGGTTCTGTTTGGTTGATGTGGTTTCTACCTGCCAATTTGGTGCGTATTTTTTATAAGATGGGATTCTTTTGAATATTCTGCAGAGTGTCCAAACTTCCTGCAATACACCAATTCAAGTAATAAAAGTTGTAATTAGATTGGACAAGTTCATGTGATTTTCACCCAAAAAACAAAAACAAAAAGTTCATGTGATTAGGCTATATTACTTTTATCTGAAGCTTTGATATTCTGTTAAACGAGGTAGCCTAACGTAACCGACGTTTTGGCCGAGTGGTTAAGGCGTGTGCCTGCTAAGTACATGGGGTTTCCCCGCGAGAGTTCGAATCTCTCAGGCGTCGTAATTTTTTTTGTTTTTTCTTTCTTCAAAATTTTCCCAGAATTTAACTCTTCAAATGCAAGATTGTCACATTTTAACAAGGAGATCAAATCAACAGCCTACAATGCAATTCAACTTGAGATTCAAGTCTAGCTAACATTAAACTCGCAACCAATATGAAAGATACTGTACATGAAGACTTGGCTCCATTTATATCATTCACATTCAATCTTCAAAGTTTAATAGCCACTTTTTCAAAAAACTTTAATTTTGATTGTTCGACTTTAGAAAATCATCATTAAATTAAATTCTTAATTAGAACATATACGTACTTGGTCATATCAAAGTCACTATCAAATAATTCTCATTAGAACATATAATTTGAAAGTTTTACACCATGTATTCATAGAACAATATTATCGTGTTATTATATATATAAGTATGACACATAATATAATTTTGTTTGTTTGTTTGTTTGATATAATGTTCGAAGTTGAGTGTCATAATTTTTTGTAGTTTGACTCTGGGTATATCATCACATATTCACATTATGAACTTAATTACAGGTTAGGTGTTAGGTCACATTCTAATTTTCTTTTTTCTTTTCGTCAAGAGTTGTTAGGTCCCATTATTAATTGGGTATACATGCACATACCTATAATACTTGAGAGAGACAATCTAATTAAGAATGATATAATTCCATGAAATATCAAACTTAAGAAGAAGAATTTAATTAGTCCTAAGAAAATTGAATCCAAGTAATGATCATCAAGACTTAGAAAAAAAAAATACAAGAAGACTAGAAAGGGAGAAGAGTGTAGTCTTACAGCTTCTTGTGTATTGTCCTTGGCATTGAGGAAGTTGGTAGTACTTTTGCCATTAGGTGGAAGGCGAAACTCATTCATCATCCAATCGGTTTTGGTGCCTTTGCCTGCACTCCCTCGGTAGTACACTAACGATTTCTTCAGGCCGATACATTCGAGAGGGTCTTTAGATGAATAGATGGGTTTGTCGATGCCAGTGGCTTTCCAGAATCCAGAGCCAGTGACTCTGTTAGGCCTTATGCTGTTCCTGTATTTTCTCCCTCTTCTGCAGAAGAAGTAGCACTCTCTATCTCCCACGGTGCTAACTTCGTCATTGTAAAAGACCCCATTAGAACATCAAAAGAAAAATGTTTATAAGTGAGAATGGGAAAATCCTAGGGTACTAACATCTTAATAGATTGCAGGTGAAATGAGGCTTTCTTAATCAGCTATGAAACATCTAGCTAGGAAAGTAATTGAATTGAATGAATTAGTATTGAGACTATATAAACCCTACTTGACATGCAGTATTTGACCTTATAACTAGTTAGGTCTATCTAGTTTGCTTATGTACTGCATAAGTGCATATAATAAAAACTATTTTGATCCAAAAATTGCATCAGGCACTCAGATAAGAGCAAGTGAATCTCGGTTTGACGATTCACGTATGTGTTCGTTCTAGTGTCTGACGCAATGTGTCGAACTCACATAGATGAATTTCTCTACGTGTATACTTATGTAGTGATGTTTAAGCTTTTGATATCAATCCATTTGCTTGATTAGGATACTTCACTGAAACTTAAGAATAATAATTAGTGTTAAAATCATTAAATTAGCTGATCAAAATTAACTGGTCATTCATGTTTTCTTTCTGAGTTTTGGAATTTAAACTTTTGTCATGTTATAAGTTTATAACGTACTTCAAGGACCAGTAAGATTGAGAGCACTCGAACCCACTAATTTTCTTTCCGAATCATATTGTGAAGACGATGATGAAGATGGATCTATTTGTTTTGTCAAAGAAACAGTTGTTCGATCTGTAGAATGATTATCTCCTAGCTAGCTACATAGTACATATATAGCATAGAGTAGTAAAACCCAGATTTTTCATGAGTACGTATTAAAAAACACATACATAACTGATCGAACAGAAAATTAAGAATCAACTGAAGATAGCTAGATATATAAACTAGCTGCTGAGTGTAAATAAAGTACGTACTTGGAAGATCCCAGGGATCATATTTGTAGATATCCATCTGTCTGATGAGTTGATCCAATCTAATAGAAGTTCTAGTACTAATCTTTTTCTTCTCCACCTTAACCGGCAGATAAAACCCAACAAGTTCTTCGTCAGTCGGATGAAATCGAAACCCTGGAAGCATCCCACCACCACCTGCTTCCTCATCATCATCATCATCCTTAATTAGCTTAACCTTTGCCTCCTCCATCTCTGTGTCTTTCTCGATCTCTCTAGTGCTTCTGATCAGCTTGCGTATACTAGCTTATAATAATCTAGCTAGTCTCAAAGTAGAAGCTTCTTATATATATAGAAGATAAAGAAGTATCTTCAAAATGCCACCCACAAAAAATAAAAGATATTTGAAGAAAAGAATAATGTACGATATAATTAAATAGAGGTGGTTGCCTTGGTCAAGTCATAAGGGCTTCATTTGAAACCATATCGAAAAGGTCTTGGAAGAACAAATCTCTCTCAATCTATCTAGTGCTATGTCCACATATGCATTCCTCTATCAGAAAGTTAATTAAATTTTAAATTCAGAGGCCAAACAAGTCTTAGTTATATTACTGATTATCTGTGACTTGTGAAACAAAGTAACCATTAGATTTCTTCATTAATTAGGTCCTTGTTCGACCAGGCATACAAAGGGTTAATCATGTATGGAAGGTAAAAAAACATGTGACACAGGACTTTCTGAAGTTGATAATGTAAAAGTCCACCTGTGTAGGCATCAGCCTTGACTAATTAATTGGGGAATTTTTCAACGAGAAGCTAGCTATCTTAATTGGTAAGAGCTCACATAATTGCGGGGGGAGGTAATCGAAAGCTACTGCTATAATTATCAAACCCTAGCTAGCTGATCTTTGTGCCCTCCTAAATAGACCAGGCCTTCCTATTTACATGAGACACGTACGAACTTCATCTGCCACCTGTTTTAAGTTATTTCAATAATTTGGAATTAATAAAAACTAATTAAGGAGATCCATCAAGCTAACCCTGAACAGGCAGCTAGCTGCATGCATGCTATTATTGGCCAGATTAATATTGTCTGATGTATCTTTTAGTCGACATTGATCTCTCCACTTGGCAAACCCATTTGAAAACTAGTATGAATGCTTATAAAACTGCGGTACGTATTTCAAATCAAAACAATGACACTACTTACGTGCATCTCTAGCTGTTACAACTTACAACCCATGGAGAAAACTAAACTTAACTCTAAGATGAGTACAAAAGGAAGAAAAGACAATTCATCAAGCAAGTATTTACCAATTTATTGAACGCCACCAAAAGAATGGATTAGTAAGGACTCTAGCAAATTACACATAATGACCCATCTTTTTGAGGGAAAATTCTAATATACATCACTGCATAGCATGCAGTTTTTTTTTCAAAATGCAATTGCATTTTTGAAATGCAATTGCCGTTTAAAAATGCAATTGTCATTCTAAAAATGCAATTGTCATTTCAAAATGCAATTGCATTTCAAAATTATTAGTTTTACCTTTTTGAACAGCAATTGCATTTAAAAAAAAAAGAGCTGCATACTATGCAGCTCTGTATATTAGACTTACCCCTTTTTGAGATACAACATAAAAAGTCACACACTGACAAGTAATTTTACATGTTCTTTATTAGCGTACAAGGATCGAAAGGTATAGACCCTGAAACCGAAAAATTAATAAATAAATAAAAAAGAACTCAGATTCTAGTATAATTGCATGTGACGATCTCTAGCTAAAAAAAAATATCTATATATATATAAGCATTGAAGGAGGTACAACATTTTTAACCTCCAGTACGTAGTAGAGAATCCAGTCACCACATTTCTGAGTAGTTATTTCGTTTCGATCTCTTATAAATAACTTTTGAGGAAATGCATGTAGAATGTATATATGAACCACAGATATTGAGATTTTTCAATTGCACATGCATGCATATGTGAGTATGTGACATTCAAGCAACTACTACTTCGATCGGGACTCAGTTACTGAAACAAAAACCAATTTTATTTTGTTGATGACATAATTTATCTCAAGGACATCTTTTTCTCAGTTACCTGTATTTGGCAATCGATCTGGGAGCTGTTGTTAATGTAAAAAACTAAAAAATTAATTTGTCTACAAAACATACATGTATCAAAGAATAATGTCTCGATTTACTAACCACATTGCCAAATATTTCTCCTCCTTATCAAAGAATATCTGGATTTGCATTTACCTACTACTTTCCACCAGCATGGGAATTGTCTTCTTACTAGAACCAAAAGTTTGATGGGATGGGAATTGTCTTAACTTCCACATTTATCTTCCTCATTGATCGAGTTACTTAATTAGAAAAATGAATGTGGTCCGCACACCGTAGAATTTTGTAGAAGACTAATTTGTACAAACGTCAACAAATAGCCAAATTAAAACCCTATTATTTCAAATTTCCAAGTCAACCAAATATGCATCCAAAGTTCCAAACGTCAACAATTAATTTCATTGATAATTTAACAGGGACCATAATTGAATAAAAAGTCCAAGTCCTATCAAGATTTTATCAACATATGTAAAAGTCTGGTCTCTGTAAGAAGGTTCTTCTATGAGACAAACCTATTAGGTTATTTGAGACTTCAGGGTGAGTATATTGTCAATTAAAGATTGTACAAGAGCATGGTTAATAGTACGGTCATTGTATCGGGTCTCATGGAGAATTACCAAACTAAATGAAAGTGTAATTCAAACTACAATATATCATGCTTTGGCCAAATTAACGAATAAATTAATAGAAATGGTACGTGTAACTGATTCATATATAAAAGATGATCGATCGATGTAGAATTGTAGATACAAAGAATAAGAAACGATTAAATATAAGAGTCAAATAAGAGGACATGCATGATCATGAACCCTAACATCAACAAGTCATTCGAATATTCGATCAAGCTATCGTAAGTCTTTTGTTAGCTCACAACTCAATGCAATCTCTTTATGGGACAAGATTCTGAATTACGTACAGATGATAATATATGAGAGAGTATAGACCTAAACTACTTATAGCTAGAGGTATGGTGTACAAAGTTAGAGATCCTTTCACAAAGGAGACTCGGTAATTATCTATTAAACTTATTAATTATAAAGTCCTAATCATATATATTCTGCTTGGCTAGCTTGATTAGCTACCAAATATTAGGTCTCGTAATTAAGGATGGATACAGGATTAGATCACTCATATTTTAATTACTTAATTTTGCTGCAAGTAACAAGTTATTTTTATCACTAGTAAATTAATTCTTACAAATAACGACACTCATTCTAAAAAGCAAAAATCCATTTAATTAGTTCACACATACTTACATATATATAATGATTCTTAGGTGCGGAGGTCCTTACTTTTTAAAGTACGAAGTTTTGATTCAGATTTGACGGCTGTGATCAAAACTCTGCACCTTAAAAAATAAGAATATCCGTAGCGGAGAAGCCATGTATGTATGTGTGTGTGTGTGTGTGTGTGTGTGTGGAGAGAGAGAGAGAGAGAGAGAGAGAGAGAGAGAGAGAGAGAGAGAGAGAGAGAGAGAGAGAGAGAGAGAGAGAGAGATTCATAGTTGCATTACTTATAGCTTCATAGTTCGTAAACAAAGTGGATTCGGAATTGGCTCTTATTCCAAGTGTGCTAATTGCCAAATAAAACTCCAAAGTAGAAATCAAAACTCCACACCTTAAAAAAATAAAAAAATTCATAGTTGAGAAGCATTGTGTGTGTGCGCGCGCTAATTGCCAAATAAAAGAAAAACATGTATATGCTAGCTAGCTGCATGTACAATTGTACATGCATTGACTTTATACAACAACATTACGTACGTTTCATTTTCAATGAGGCCTGATGTGTCTCATTTGGTGTATACATGATGCCAAACGTGTCAAATGCATTTTGGTGACAAAATGCCAAATAGATGATCAAAACATATGGAGTTTCATTCGGTCATTCCTATCTTTAATTAAGTCATATTCTCATTTTTCTTTCAATATCTGCATTTGCATGAGTTTTCTCTACTACTTTTCCCAGCTGACACTAGCTAGCTTGTACGTAGGGACGGTTGTACGTGTGTGAAAACTACTTTTCTCAGCAGCCAAACCGACCTGGACAGAATAATTCTGATATAAATATGTATTTTGGATCGAACCCACTTCATTGATTCTCTGATCTGATCTGTGTGAAAGCTCGCCTGAAAAGCCTATTATAATTTGGCCTTGCATTTCAAACATGCATGCACGTACAACTGACTAATTTCCAGTACTATTTGTCTGACGACCTTGAAGAAACTGAAACTCGATCTGAGAGACGTACCAATTTACGTACCAAATGCATGCGGCGACTTTTGAATCCCCAAATTCATACGTAGCGAGCTCATTAAATCTTTGACCACAGTCACTCTTAATGATATGTCGATCTGGGATTCCAAATCTGCTATCTGCATATGCATTATTAGTTTTATTCGAATCAGCATTAGACTAATCAAGACAATGATAATTAGTTAATCCTATATTATCGTAATTATTCGAATGCTTGCATGTGCTCGATAGGTCTGACCTCTATATCCTGATCGAGTACTCCTGAGTCCTGAGCCAAATAATTGAGTGTATGTTCTAGCTTCCGCAGCTTTACGGTTTGAATGTCCTGTTGACCAAATAATCTTTTGATTAAGTGGTTGGTTCAAATTTGGATCCTCAACCGAAAGTCTTGATCTAACAACCAGCGCATGTAGCTATAACTAGCTTTTAGACCTTTTGCTATAATTAATGATGGAAATTAGAAAAGGATTTTGAAAAAGGTTGTTTGTGTCTACGGTCCAAGTAGTTGGAAGCTGATGCAAATTATATCCTTGACAAACAGTGTGAACTCGGAGACAACCATTCATATATTACTTCAAAGATAACTGCAATATATATATAAATGTTATTGAATTATGTTGTAAATTGGTCGGAATGATGATGTTCACATTTTAATACAATGTAAACGTCCACGTACACGTAAAGGATACACTGTATAGTCTGTATATCATATATATATATATATATATAAATATATATCAACTAATTTTATTTCCCTCCTCATAAATGACTTTTTGTTATATATGGAAAAGACTCATACAAACAACAAGGAGAAATCCTTAGGGCATCCCGAACTAAAATTATCGAAGTTAAAAGCATTTAGAGCCGAGAGTGGCAGACAACGATTCCAATTATGACTGGAACTTAAGAAGTGACGTCTGAGTTTTACTAAACTATTAGCAGTGAAGTTAGATTCTCGAAGAATGTGAGTGAAAGAGATTTCTTCAAAAGAGGATGAGAGTCATTTGATGTTTTCCACAATTAATCTTCTTGAGACGCCAAGGGGTAGAGTAAGAGTCATTAAGACAATTAATCAAAACTTTGGAGTCACCTTCCACTTGGACCTTCTTGAAGCCATTTTCCAAAAAATCGGAGATCATCTCGGAGCTCTAAACCTTAAGTTACGAGAATATTATTGACGCCAACATTCTTAGCACCAGCTAAAAAGAGGATACCTTGAGCATTTTTTATTACAAAGTGAGTAACTTTATTGTTGTTGTTAATGACTTAACCATCAAAATTAACCTTGACAAGAATTAAACAAAGGGGGTGCCACTTGATGGCACTTGATTTATCTAGTTCTTTCTTTTGTTTGAATGAAGCCATTTCTAATAGGTAGATCCAATAGCAGCATCAACAAACAGAACCTTGGAAGGGTGGGGTTGGACTTGTTTGAAGATTAAATATTTAATTCTAGCCTCCTAAATTTGCCAGCAGATAAATGACTCTTCAATTGTCCAATTAAACATTTCAATTTACTCTTTGGAGTTAGTTATGTGTTGCAATTTAAGCCCTGATCACTTTTCCATGAGATCAACGATCTCTTTCTCCCAAAGCAAACACTCCCCTCATTTTTGTACTAATTAATACAAACCCAACTTCGTCCCATAATCCCACAACCTCAAATGATCTCAATAGATCCCATATTAATTTTGTGAATTCCACAACACTTAAGGGAGTCTTGGACTACTGGAGGCCATTTATGCAACATAATATTTAATAACACACAAATTGATAGGATATAGTTGTCATGCATGTTCTTAAAAATTTAACCAGAACTCATGTTTTGACCTAATTAATTAACCTAGTTAATTTTGTAGGTATCTGATTTTGATCAACCTCATTGATTTCCATCTGATGATCGATCAATTCCTTTCTAATCAATCGTTAGGTGTGACATGAGTCATGACTATCAAAAGCTCAATCAACTCAAGTGACTGATGAAATTGAATAAACGGCACCAAAGTGAGGTCATCTAGCTAAGAGTTTAGAATTCCATCCTTACAGTCAGGTCCATCTTTTGGTGAATCAGTGACAGTATTCCTTGCGTGTGGAGATATAATGAAACACCAAGTATGACAATTTATGCTTGAGAATATATTAGAAATTTGCTTCGCCCCTTTCAAGCGGTATTGGCATTGTATTCAGTTCTTTTCGTGCTGATGTGAAGTCGTGAACTTCAACAAGAGGCTCTCGCTTCTTTTCTACGAAACAATAACTCCTTATTGGCTTCACTGAAAGTGCCAGAAAGAAAAATGGTTTGGTGTGACGTTTGGCTTTCGTTTTCTCCATTATCAATTTTGAACCTGATTGATCACCTTAGTTTGGCTTTTCTTTCCTCTGTGTATTTATTCAGGAAGTGTTAAAAACTTGGGGAAGGAAGCTCTTTGTAAAAAAATATAAAAAAAAAACAAAAAAAAAAAAACTTGGGGAAGCTCACAAATGGAGTCTAAGTTGTTATAAATGTTTAACACAAATTAATTATGTTTCTTAATCTCTCTGTTCATTCATGCAACTATATCTTATAAACTGCCACAGGACTCTCATGTTGAGAAGCTATGAGTGGAACATATATTAAATAAGCTTCATAGTTCGAACTATCTACTTGGTTTCGATTCCAAGATGTAACAATGTGCAAAGATGGAAAACAATGTTAAAACTTAAAACATATGGCCAACAATATGTTACATGATATTTCTAAGGAAAGATGTGCCAATGTTTCAAGATATTTAAGTTCACTTCAGTGCAAAACATTGAAGTGAGATATTTTAACCGAATGAGTATACTTTTACCGAACCAAGCAATACTTTGCAGTTTGCAGTACAATACTATTGAATCCACTCATAACAGATTTCAATATTTGCGCCATCCGAAATCGTCAAGACAAGGCAAAAACGAGTAAAGAGTGGTATTACTTAGTTACACATTCAGCAAGAAATTTTATTTATGTGCCAAGAGAGAAAGCAAATTACAAAGGAAAGCACACATTATTCCCAGAAGTACTACTGAGCATTATTTTCCGAAAGCATACACAGGGTGGATAGAAAACCCTCTCAAGATAATCTTTTCACAGCTGGTTAAGTTACCATGAGGGGGATATTGTATACAGCTGCTGTATACAAGAGTTCTTACAGGTGTCTACATAAACCTTAAAATGGGGCACCGAACTCGAGGACTTTCTTCCAAGATGGCCTGTTGCTAATATCATCCCACCAAGCAGAGACATGCTTTCTGCTCTTTATCATATAATCCTTCCCGACAGCACCCACCAAGTACTGGGTAAATGGAAGGTGGCTAAGATCAGCAAGGCTGAAGAAATCACCAGCCAAGTACTTGCTCTTCGACAGCCTCTCCTCATACACATCCAACACCTTGCCTAGCTTTTCTTCACTCTCTTGAATGATCTTTGGGTCTGAAGGCAAACCCTGGGCTGGGGCAAACAAAATGTGAATGACTAAGTTGTAGATTGGTGCGTGGTAGTTTTGTGCTTCCACCTCTAGCCATTGTTCCACAAGACCTCTTTCCTCGATTGTCTTTCCCAGCAAATCAGTCCCTTGCGACTTGTACTTTTCTGCATAGTATCTCATGATTGCACGCGATTCTGCAGATCAAATTTGAACGACTTTATTCAAGAATAAATTAGGATTGGGACACACAAGAAGGCAGTGAACAAGTTTATCATCCAACAGAATTTGTATAGCTCTCTTGCTCCAAAAACATTCCAATGCTTATTTGATGCTCCACATAATTCAAATAAAAAGTTGAAGTAAAACCACTGAAATGGAATGTTATGTATGGTTTGACCAAAATCAATGTAAAGTTCGACTGAAAGAATGTATGGTTCCACTCTGGGCCTTTGATACCATATGGTCAAAATCTTATCAATGAAAACAAGTCATACATATAACAATGCTATTTTCTTTTTCTTTTCTTTTTTGTTTGAGAAAAATATACTGCTGTACATACTTACCAAACTTTTGCAAATTCAGGAGATCATCCCAAAAGTTGATGAAAAAGAGACATATATGTTGTGAATCATAATCAAATAAATATTTTTTTTTTTTAAATAAATGAATAAACTGGACAACCACTAACAATCTAAAGACAAAATATTGAGTATCCAGAGATAGAAAATTCCCCGCACAGGAACCCTTTCACAATTTCCAGCTTCTATCAAACAATGAAGGAAAAAGAAATAGAATTGTGGTTGAACAAAAGCAAGAAACCAGAACAGTATATGAAAGCTCATTTCAAATTTAAAAGTACATACCATATAAAGTATAATCCCCATCTTGAATAACAGGAACTGCTCCAAAGGGCTACATCTCATGAGAAGCAATACAAAAGATCAACCACCACGTAAACAAACAGATTATAAATTAGAAGTTAGATATGATTTCCAAAGATATTACCTGCAATTTGAGGAATTCAGGATCTTTATGTTCTTGCTTGAAGAGATCGATGGGGATGGTTTCAAACTCAATCTCCTTCTCAACAAGGCAAACTAACACACGTTTAGGAGAAGCGTAGGAGGGGCCATACACCTTTACCACCATTTTAATTGTTCTGAATGAGAAACAAAGAATTTAGAAGAGTCTGTTCTGTAGTTTGGTTTCTACTTCTTAATTCTTATAGACTCCCCCTTCCTCTATTTCTCACAGTATGCATTCCCCCAAGTCGAAGATAGGTGAAATATTCTAATACCAAGAGGCAGTAGAAAAACCCAAGAACTTGTCAAAGTAGTAAGTAGATTGGTCAAGTTAGTTTCATGCATGTATTCAAATCCAATTTCAAATCAACCTTAACAAGACAAGACATCATTGAGGTCCTCTAGCTAGTTTAAAGTGCATATCAAATAAGGCCCAAAAAAACCTGAAAGGAATTAGAATACAAATGCACTGACAAAAGGAAAAGCAAATTATACTCCCACTCAAGTCCATAGTAAAATATAAAATAAATTTGCCTATTTTAAAGAGTTTCTAATGTAGCATAATCTTTGTATGGTGTTATTCTCACCTCACGACCTCACTAGACTAAAGTGATCATCCACCATCTTGTGATAATTCTTTTATTACATTTCAAACCTTTTATAAAACTACATGACTTAACAATGATTAAATATAAGAACAAGTTCTGGCGGCCTCTGGTCACCAAAACTGACTTCCTCCTCCCATTGGCCTCTTCTGCAAGTCGCCATAACAGTTAAAATCTAAGGAAACTAGGGCTTATTCGTATAGGATTCTTAGAAAAATATTAGTATTAGGGGTGGCTTGACAAAAGAGCTCTGAAAGGATAAACTCTAAGGTTAGAAAAAACAGGTAGGTAGGTAATCAGTGACCAATTTGATTTTGATAGATGGTAATGATACAACTCTAATCTCTTGGTCAAACCCATCACAAAGAATACATCTTTCTACCACAATCTCTAGTATACCCCTGTAGCTTAAGCACTCATGAATCATCATACTTAATCTACTTCAAAATTAAGCAGATGGGTACTGATTATCAGTAACACAGTTCATTCTACCTATACAATGATAAATTCAAAAACTTTCTAAGAAGGAAAAAGAAAACCAACAAGAAGATTGAAACCCAAAAGCTATTAAACGCAAAACCCAGCAAATGGGTAAACAAGTGAGAATGAAAGACGGAACCTTCAGGGGTTAAACCGCATCATCAGTAGGTTCCTAGGGTTTTGAGGTGGGCAGAGTAGGAGAGAGAGTAGAACTGATACGAGCAGCAATCGAATCAAACGTATATTCAGATTGAAAACTATAAAATGAAATTGGGAAATCACGATCCCCTCAGATAAATTTCATATCCACATGGTGATTGATTGATTACCGCTTCTAGTATTTCTTCTCCTCCACACAGCCGCTGCTCTAGCGCCCATTGACTGACGCCGACTACGAGCTTTCTATTTATATGTCAATGTTGAAGATTTTTTTTTTTTTTTTGGGTGTAGGGCTTTGCTTATTGGGCCGTACTGAAAATTTATTTTGTTAATTTTTTTGTCTGACTAATATTGCATTAGTAATGTAAACAACTCCCCTACTATCCACTACAATCGAGCTTTTGAAGTTAGTCCAAGTGATGAGGGAGTGTGAATAATTGAGTTAAGACTAAGTTAAATCATGAGATCGATCACCTCTTTAAGACTGTTTGTTTTGTTGTGGAGGAAGTAATTGTTGAAGAAATTCGAGTCCTGATGGCTCATCTACAAGAGAGATTGTAAATCATCTATAAACTACAGACAACAAAAGGGGATAACACCAGTATCACTTTAGTCTAGTGAGGTGAGAATAACACTGACTTTGGCGGGGACGAAGATTGCAACTGCGAAAGAGAAGTATCACTTTCCTCATTCTCATCGAATACAATGGCAAGAAATTTTATTTATGTGGTAAGAGAGAAAACAAATTACAAAGGAAAGCACACATTATTCCCAGAAGTACTAGTGAGCATTATTCTGACGATAATCTTTTCACATGCTGGTTAAGTAATAAGTAATTTCTTACAGGGGTGTACATACACCTTGGCTTAAAATGGGGCACCGAACTCGAGGACTTTCTTCCAAGATGGCCTGTTGCTAATATCATCCCACCAAGCAGAGACATGCTTTCTGCTCTTTATCATATAATCCTTCCCTATAGCACCCACCAAGTACTGGGTAAATGGAAGGTGGCTAAGATCAGCAAGGCTGAAGAAATCACCAGCCAAGTACTTGCTCTTCGACAGCCTCTCCTCATACACATCCAACACCTTGCCTAGCTTTTCTTCACTCTCTTGAATGATCTTTGGGTCTGAAGGCAAACCCTGGGCTGGGGCAAACAAAATGTGAATCACCAAGTTGTCGATTGATGGGTGGTAGTTTTGTGCTTCAACCTCTAGCCATTGTTCCACAAGACCTCTTTCCTCGATTGTCTTTCCCAGCAAATCAGTCCCTTGCGACTTGTACTTTTCTGCATAGTATCTCATGATTGCACGCGATTCTGCAGATCAAATTTGAACGACTTTATTCAAGAATACATTAGGATTGGGACACACATGAAGGCAGTGAACAAGTTTATCATCCAACAGAATTTGTATAGCTCCCTAGCTCCAAAAACATTCCAATGCTTATTTGATGCTCCACATAATTCAAATAAAAATTTGAAGTAAAACCACTGAAATGGAATGTTTAATGTTATATATGGTTTGACCAAAAACAATGTATAATGTATGGTTCCACTCTGGGCCTTGGATACCATATGGTCAAAATTTTATCAATGAAAACAAGTCATACATATAACAATGCTATTTTCTTTTTTGTTTGAGAAAAAATATAAACTGCTGTGGATACTGATCAAACTTTTGCAAATTCAGGAGATCATTCCAAAAGTTGATGAAAAAGAGAAATATATGTTGTGAATCATATTCAAATAAATATTTTTCTAAAAATAAATAAACTGGACAACCACTGACAATCTAAAGACAAAAGATTAGAGTATCCAGAGATAGAAAATTCCCCGCACAGGAACCCTGTCACAATTTCCAGCTTCTATCAAACAATGAAGGAAAAAGAAATAGAATTGTGGTTGAACAAAAGCAAGAAACCAGAACAGTATATGAAAGATCATTGCAAATTTAAAAGTACATACCATATAAAGTATAATCCCCATCTTGAATGACAGGAACTGCTCCAAAGGGCTACATCTCAAGAGAAGCAATACAAAAGATCAACCACCACGTAAACAAACAGATTATAGATTAGAAGTTAGATATGATTTCCAAAAATATTACCTGCAATTTGAGGAATTCAGGATCTTTATGTTCTTGCTTGAAGAGATCGATGGGGATGGTTTCAAACTCAATCTCCTTCTCAACAAGGCAAACTAACACACGTTTAGGAGAAGCGTAGGAGGGGCCATACACCTTTACCACCATTTTAATTGTTCTGAATGAGAAACAAAGAATTTAGAAGAGTCTGTTCTGTAGTTTGGTTTCTACTTCTTAATTCTTAATTCTTATAGACTCCCTCTTCCTCTATTTCTCACAGCATGCATTCCCCCAAGTCGAAGATAGGTGAAATATTCTAAAACCAAGACGCAGTAGAAAAACCCAAGAACTTGTCAAAGTAGTCAGTAGATGGGGGGGCTGATTCTAAGAGGGGAATGAACAAAGAAAGGTGTGGAAGAACAGGAGAGAGAAAAAATCAAAAAATTGGATTTCTCTAGCTAGAGGGCAAGAAAGGAAGTTTTGCTCAGCAGCCTTGGTCAACATTAACGATCGTTAGTCTGTTTTGCAATTTAAAATGAAATGAACGGTTGTCCTTTTGCCACATCAGCAGGTACATAGCAATTCTGGTACATTCCAGAATTTCACATTTGCCTAACAAGACAAGACATCATTGAGGTCCTCTAGCTAGTTTAAAGTGCATATCAAATAGGGCCCAAAAAGCTGAAAGGAATTAGAATACAAATGCACTGAAAAAAGGATAAGCAAATTATACTCAACTCCATCGAAAATTCTTCAGTGCACGCCGTGCAGATGCACGGCGCACTTTTTAATAAGGAATCTACGATCTCAGCCGTTTATTGCATCTCAACCGTTCATTAGTGGTTACTTTCCATTTGAAGTCAACGTTCGTAGGGACGTTAGAGATTGATTCCAAAAATTTCGAGTCAAAGGTAACTTTGCGTTAGACGGGTAAATGTTAGATCTGACTATCTGAGGCAACAGGACAGAAGGTTTTGGATTTATGATAGATCTGATGCAACACAAGGAATTTAGGATGATTTTGCAAGCGAGGAGTCGAGCCGGGAAGGGGCTACGGATTTGGATTTGATTCCGAATTTCTGATAAGGGGGAAAATGGGTTGTCGGGCTTGATTTGCAGTTGGAAGATGGGTATGGTGAGGATCATGTTCGGGTTCTGCGGGCGGTGCTGGGTGAAGCAAAGCGTGTACGTGATGGACCCATGGCTGAAATTCGTGGATATAAGCTGAATTGGCGTCGTTGTCGCCGATTGGAGCCATTAGCCATGGCTGGCCTGAATGGGTTCCCAGAGACGTTGAGTCATCTGGGATTAATTGCAGCTTTCAATGGTGGTTTGGAAGTGAGCACGAAGTGGTGATAATGCAAAGAAGAAGCCGGAGGTGCTGGGTGAAGCAAAGGCTGTAGGTCAGGGGCTAAGGACATTGGGTTAGATCAAATCTGCATTGAAAGCAATTCGCAGGAGCTCATGAACTGTGCAAAATCAAAATTTCTGTCGGGGAATTGGATTATCTTCCCAATCAGAGACCAACTGATTCATTATACCCGTGTTAAATGGAATTGGGTATTTCACAAGCAAAGCTCGATCATATGGCAGCGAATCGGCGATGCTTGCTTCCCCGGACGGTGGGTCTAAACAGATGGGCTTCCAAGCCACCGCCGTCTCTTGTTTGTTTGCTCCGATGCCATGGTTTCCCATGTCCCCCGAGCCCTATTTCTGCAGCATAGACATGATGTTGTCGTTGTATTTTGGAGATGTCAACTGAATCCTTTCTCTGATGAGATTAGGCATAGTTTGATCATTTTTTTTTCTTTTTCCTCTCTCTGTATTACTTGCCCACTGGGCTGTTGGACTTAAATTGTGATTGCTAGCTTCGTCCCTGCTGTAGGTGATGGACCCATGGGTGAAATTGGTGGAGATGAGCTGAGGTTTGAGCGGTGGAACAGAGAGAGAGGGGATCCGAGTTGAATTAGCTCGTCGGTGGCTTTGATTGAAGCCATGGCTGGGCTGAATGTGTTCCGACTTTGATTGAATTCTGTTGTTGTTGAATTGTGATTGTGACTGTTGTATGAGGTAGTGTTGATCTAGAGAGGGAGATGCTACTGCCGTGAGGGGAGGAAGCCTCAAGGAACCGGCGAAACCGGGTCGAGGGAGACCAAAGGTCGCTGGGAGTCCAAGGGCTTCTAGCTATGTTTGGAAACTTTCTGAAAATAGTAATTACTATTTAGAGATTTATGGTACATACCTAAAATGGAAAAACAACTTCCACAAGCTATAACTCAGTCATACAAACTCGGATTCTCGCATTATATGCGTCCACGAACTCATATCAACGTTTTCTATGATTTTCATGAAGAAAAATTTCTGAGAAAATGTACGAATAAAAAGTCAACCTTGCAACGCCTCGAAAATAAAAACGATTTGATTCTGTGCAATCTAAAGAAATAAATTTAAAATTTAAAATAATAAAATTCACCGTCGGATGCGATTAATGCAATATTTTATAACCATAAAAAAAAAATTTAGCCACTTTCGACCTCGTTTCGACCTCGATCAATGAAGTCAACCATAGTGACCCATATTAATTTTATTTCTCAAACATTCGGAAAATCATTAAAAATAGATGTGTCTAAAAAATTCTGAAAAAATTTCGATGGACTCGTCGTGACGTGTACTTTATTTTGATATTTGGAAAGAATTGTCATGGAATAATTACGGGTGGCTTAACGGTGGGGGTATTACAATCACTATGGTTGACCACGTGGATCGAGATCAGAACAATGACAAAAAAATCCTAGATTTTGGCCATAGTTAAAAGATATCACAATAATCGCATCCAACGGTGAAATTGACTATATTCTTTTTCCTCCATCTCGTAGGTTTTTCAAGGTACATTTTTCATTATAACCAATGAACAAAATATACTACATTAGTATGCCCAATGAGATTCCGTACAACCTAAAAATAATTGATAAAATTGACCGTTGGATGCGATTAATGAAATATTTTATGACCATAAAATAAAATTTAGCCAGCTACGACCTCGTTTCGACTTCAATCAAGGAAGTCAACCATAGTAACCCATATAATTTTTATTTTTCAAATATTCAGGAAATCATTAAAAATAGCTCCGTGTGTAAAAAATTATGAAAAAAATTCAATGGACTCGTCATGACGTGTACTTTATTATAATATATCACATGATTTGTCGTAGAATAATTACGGGTGGTGTAATGGTGGGGGTAATGCAATCACTACGGTTGACCACATGGATCGAGGTCAAAACGATGACGAAAAAATCTTATATTTTTATCATAGTTACAACATATCGGAATAATCACATCCAACGGTGGATTTGACTATTTTCATTTTCATCTATCTCGTAGGCTTTCAAATGTACAATTCTCATTATAACCAATGAACAAAATATACTACATTAGTATGCACAATGAAATTTCATGCAATCCTAATAAAATGATAAAAATTACCGTTGGATGCGATTAATGCAATATTTTATTACCATAAAAAAAAATTAGGCACTTTCGACCTCGTTTCAACCTCGATCAAAAAAGTCAAACATAGTGACCCATATTATTTCTATTTCTCAAACATTCGGAAAATCATAAAAAATAGATATGTGTCTAAAAAATTATGAAAAAAATTCAATAGACTCGTTGTGACGTGTATTTTATTATACTATTTCACAAGATTTGTTACGGAATAATTACAGGTGGCTTAACGGTGGGGGTAGTACAATCAGTACGGTAGACCACGTGGATCGAGGTCAAAACGATGAAGAAAAAATCCTATATGTTTACCATAGTTACAACATATCGCAATAATCGCATCCAACGGTGGAATTGACTATTTTCTTTTTCATCTATCTCGTAGGTTTTCAAATGTACAATTTTCATTATAACCAATGAACAAAATATACTACATTAGTATGCACAATGAGATTTCATGCAATCCTAATAAAATGATAAAAATTACCGTTGGATGGGATTAATGCACTATTTTATGAGCATAAAAAAAAATATTAGCCACTTTCGACCTCGTTTCGACATCGATCAATGAAGTCAACCACGGTGATCCATATAATTTTTATTTTAAAAATATTCGGAAAATCATTAAAAATAGCTATGTGTATAAATAATTATGAAAACAATTCAATGGACTCGTCGTGACATATACTTTATTATATTATATTGCAAGATTTGTCACGAAATAATTACGGGTGGTTTAACGGTGGGGGTAATGCAATCACTTCGGTTGACCACATGGATCGATGTCAAAACGATGACGAAATTTTTTTATATTTTTATCATAGTTACAACATATCGGAATAATCACATCCAACGGTGGATTTGACTATTTTCATTTTCATCTATCTCGTAGGTTTGCAAATGTACACTTTTCATTATAACCAATGAACAAAATATACTGCATTAGTATGCACAATGAGATTCCGTGCAATATGAAAATTATTTGATAAAACTGACCGTTGGATGTGATTAATGCAATATTTGATGACCATGAAAAATGTTTTAGCCAATTTGCACCTCGTTTCGACCTCGATCAATGACTATAGACGTTTATACCCTTTTTATATGAGTTTATTTTTTTTTAAGGGTAGCCGAACCATAATGAGTTAGTCCCAGCCATTTTTTTATATGGGTATATATAGGTCGACTCCGTGAGAGTGTGGATGTAAACAACTCATCCACACAAGTTGCGGCATAGCGGTTAAATATGCATTTTTGTGTGAGGGTACTTAAGTCATTATGGTTGAATAATTGGATCGACGCCTAAACAAAGTCAAAAGCAGCCAACTTTTTTAGCATAAGCATTTTGCCCCCCAATGACCACATTCAACGCTTGTATTGGTCAATTAAGTTTTCCACCATATTGTTTGTTTTCAAAATTAAATTTTTTTATAAAACTGACAAACAAGTTAAATCACACTGAGGATTTCGTGCGATCCAAATAATCGAAAATGAAAATGGTAGACTCAATGTTATTTTTGTGATATGTATTGTGATATGTATTGTGTATCTCATAAATTAACCTTGTTTGTCATCGTTTTGACCTAAATCAAGGAGGTTAACCTTAATTAAGTAAATATTTCCTTAATGGTAGCCAAATCATAACGAGTTATTCCCCTAAATATTTTTCCATAGATCGACCGAAGTCAACCCCTGGAGATAGTGGGCGTGAATGGCTTGCCAAAAAGAGTTGTTACGCGTTAAGAAGTTCTATTTAGGTTTATGTGGTTAACCATGTGGATGAAGATTGAAACGAAAACGAAAAAAACTAATTTTTTTAACATAGTCATTTTGGCCTGCAATAATCACATCCAACGGTTGGATTGACGAAAATATTTTTCCTCCACCCTATAATTTTTGAAAGGTATACATTTAGGGTTTAGGGTAGGGCTCATTTACCCCCAAAAATTTGGGCTAAATTCCAAATTTCCCACTTCAGCCAGTAAAATATTCCTAATTTTATGAATTCTTGGGCCAAATATTCAGCTCTTGCTCATGTATTATCTCTCCCTCTAAATCGCCCTCCCTATTCTTCTCCTCCGGCGCTTCTCTCATACGCTCCTCCGGCGCTTCTCTCAGACGCTCCTCCGCCGCTTCTCTCAGACGCTCCTCCGCCCTGTACTGAATGTGAAATTCGTGTGATTGCAGATTGCAGACCAGCCATGGAGACTCCGACTACCGTATTCAGGTAATAACTCCTAGCCATCGTTCAATCTATATTTTCTTTATACCTAAGTGCTTTGTGTACAATTTGGGTCCTCAAAATTTTGCAAAGAAACTAGACCAAGAAAAAAGAAAAATACAATAAGGATTTTGACTTGTTCATTCATGTTTCTAATTCGTCCGTCCTTCCAATAAATTCGGTGAATGAATCGAGGTCTGAGCTGCTCTTATTTCAGATCTAATGTTCTTATTTGGTTTTATACACTTCTGTAAATGTGGGTCTGCCTGATACAATTAATATTGTCGGTATGCTCTGGTGCTTATGCTTTGCTTGATGCATTTTGGGCTCTTTACTAATATAACAGGAGATATGGTTTTGACATTTGGAGCTTAGGATTAGGATTTTGTTTGCTACGTGTTGTATACCTTTTGGGTATTTTCCAGGTTTTTTGCTGGTTTTTATTATTTTTTTGGTTCTAATGTAATCATTGTGTCTAACCTGATTTTCCATTCGGGTTGGATTATATTGTATATGAAAATTTTATTTTGAATCAAATTTTATTATGAATTTGTTACCTAATGTGCCATCCACTTTTGGTTTTTTAGAAACTGACTTTGGTGATCTAAGTGATTGTGTGTACTTACTGCTTAGGTCCTACAGATCCTACTAGCAGACCTCTCCTACTGTAGCTAGCTAGTGCTCGGTTTCAGTTAATAGGATGTTAAGATCATTAAGTATTTATGTAATTTTATATGTCAGCTATTTATTTGACGCAAGTTTTTATCAAATTTGTAAATATAATTGAAATTATATTATTTCATAGTCCTTCCCTCCCGTTGTTTTTGGTTTTTGGTTCATGTTGGATGATGACTTGCGTGTTGATGTATGTTGAACAGATAGTATTACCTGAACAGTCCAAGGATGAATCGAAACAGCGTAGATGGGTCCAGTAGTGACTATTCAGCTTCAGCTGATTCTATGGCATACACTGATTTGGGTGAAGACGATGCGGGCCAAGAGGTCATGGAATATAGAGGGAAGCCTTTCAAAGACCTAACGTTTGATGATTTAAAGGATGTTGAGTTTGGTACCATTGTAGAGGTTGATGAGTTCTATTCATACTATTCACTGGCAACTGGGTTTAGTATGAGGAAGCGTAGATGTGACAAAAACCGCGCTGGTACTCTAGTGCTATGTAGAAAGCTTGTTTGCTCAAAGGAAGGGCAGCGGAGGGGGGCAGGTCCACATGAGGCTGAGGGTGATCAACAATTGCCGAAAGAACGAGATGTAGAACGGACTGAATCCATCCAGAAGCAGAATGAAATTCGTAATGAAACAAGTCTCCGGACGAAAAGAGTAATTGGGGACAGCACAAACCCAACAGCACGCAAGCAGATTCGTCGGTTGACAAGGGGAAATTGTCCATCAAGTATGACTGTTAAGCTTTGCAAAGATAGGGGCGTGTACTATGTATCCGAATTCACAACGTTTCATAATCATGAGCTTGCAAAACCTGAACATCGTCACTTTATGAGGTCCCATCGTAAAGTGAAAGACAGTGACGTAGCAGCGGTCAGTGCAATGCGGAAGGTTTCGGTGAAAACCAGTTGTGCTTATGAGTATCTTGTACATGCAGCGGGCGGACATGAATTTGTTGGCTTCACAATTAAGGACTTGTACAATAAGTTGAATACATCACATGAAGAAGTACTGTTGGACGGGGATGCTCAGGCTTGTGTGACTTGGATGAATATGAAGGCTATGCGGGATCCTCAATTCTACTGCTTCTTTAGTGTGGATGAGTTCGGGAGGCTTGCAAATATGTTTTGGCGGGATGGAAAAGCACTTGTCGATTACAATGCATTTGGGGAAATATTGATATTTGACAGCACGTACAAGAGCAACATATATGGAAAGCCACTAGCAGTGCTAGTTGGCTGCAATAACCATAGAGCTACAGTTTT
Organism: Rubus idaeus; assembly: GCA_030142095.1. Taxonomy (NCBI): domain Eukaryota; kingdom Viridiplantae; phylum Streptophyta; class Magnoliopsida; order Rosales; family Rosaceae; genus Rubus; species Rubus idaeus. The sequence continues at coordinate 35,217,108 of CM057970.1, forward strand.
GTTTGGGTGTGCCTTGTTGGTGGATGAAACTGAAGAAACCTACATGTGGTTGCTAACAAGTTTTTTGACATCGATGTACGGGAAAAAACCTTGTTCTGTTGTCACTGATGGGGATGAAGCAATGCGGAATGCAATTTGTCGTCTACTACCCGAGTCTAGACATCGTAATTGTGCTTGGCATATTGGAAAGAATGTGGTTTCAAACCTAAAAGGAGCTGAAATTCAAAGAGAATTTTGTCATTTGATATATGCTGGACTCACAATAGAAGAATGGGAAGGCAGGTGGCAGTACTTTGTGTCCATGAATGAGTTGGAAAACAATAAATGGGTATCCAGTATGTATAACAAGCGTGACCGATGGGCCGAGGCATTCTTTAGAGAAAATTTTTTTGGAGGCATATGCAGCACACAACGCTGTGAGGGGATGAATAGAAACCTTAAAGGTGGCATTGGACGTAGCATGCGGTTGTACGAGGTTATGCCAAGGATGGAAAAAACGATTGCAAGAATTAGGAATCGAATAGCTGAGGATGACTACCGATCGGAGCATTTTGAGCCCGTCTGCGGCACCCACATGCGTTGCTTGCAGCAGGAAGTGGGGAGAATTTTCACACATGACATATTCTTGTTGATAAAGGATCAAATTAATTATGAGTCAAAATTTGTTGTGGTTCATAGAGACGAACACCCCACTACCGGTATGACGTTGCTATCGGTTACTCAGTATGGCAAGCCCCATCGATTGTGGATTGTATGGTACCAGCCCGAAGTTGTCAATCCAACATTTGACTGCTCATGTAAGCTTTTTCAATCTGATGGAATTCCATGCTGCCATATCTTTGCTGTTATGAAGTCTGAGATGGTGACGGCGTTCCCTAAAACATTAATTAAGAACCGATGGACGAAAGCTGCATGTATGACCCACACTTTACCCCACACAGGTTTTGCAAATGTTACTTCAGTCCAGCTTGCACGCTATGGTGAGTTGATGTCCATAGCTGCGAATTTATGCCACACTGCTTCCTACACGGCGGAGTCATTTGCCCACACACGAGATTCTTTATTGCAGATGAATCTCAAAACTGAAAGGAAAAAAATGGGGGATAAAGATTGCAATGCAGTGCCTGATTTTGTTGATGGTCTCCACCCCAATGTGGTCCGAGACCCTGTTGTATGTAGAACAAAAGGAACGAAGTCGAAGTCTACAAAAGACAAGGAAACCGACACAGACCATAAAAAGGGGGGAGGGGGTAAATGCACCCTTTGTGGAATAAAGGGACACAACAAGCGGACGTGTGACCTCTCAAAAGAGGGCAATGGTCTTGCCGGTTGTTCAACAGCAAGAAAATTTGTTGACTCTGATTCAGATTCCAGTTTGGGGGATGGGTCACCTAAAAATTCAGAAGCATGTGTTCAAACCAGCAATCCTCCTTTTGATGAACATATCTGCCAAAATCCTTCCTCCACCAGCCTAATGCATCATACTGAAGAAGTTAGGCCTTTTGAGTTTTTTGGTGGCTACGACAACGATACCACGCAAATAGATTCCGTGTCGCATACACAGTCAGAATTTTGATGTTCTGATGGCCAATCACCTGCAGTGATCTGGTCACTTGTTCAAACCTTTTGGAATTACAGGTACCAGGGAATACTTATTAGTTGACTTGCTTTATTTGATGCTATTGTTGGTGGGCGACTGTTATGCTCCCTTTTTCAATGAAATCGCCATATTTTTCGCCTGCATGTGCTCTTCCTATACTTGCCTGGCAGTTACTCAGTCATTATAAGTTACAAGGACCTTCATTTATATTATAAAGGTTTTTTTTTCTGTTTAGTTGAAATATTATTTACAGTACTTGCGGTAAGAAAGTGGTAAATTTTTTTCTGTTTGGGTGTGCATTATTGTGCTGTGATGTTTTTAGTTTTGCTTGCTTGACATATATAGAATCTGTTGGATCTTGGACTGCACTGGTCATTGGCCTTTTGCAGACTTTTTATTCATTGCTGGGGCCCATTTTGGCTAAGAATTCTGGAGAAGCATTATTCTGAAATTGTCAAAGCATAGAAGATAGGGCACTTTCTAATTGGATTTGTCTTGAGCTACACTTTTCCTTTTGCAAATTTGGGGGCTGTTCATGCGTGGTGCATTGAGCTTTATATAAGGCTTAACGTTGGATAGGATTACTTAGATTTAGTAAGGGGGACTTATGTGGCTTTAAATTTGTTACAACAGAGTGATTGGGAAATTTGGTTCAAGTTCTAGACAGTCTTTGTATGGCAATGAGATACACATGACTATGAATTCATAATGTGAGAAGGTTGCAATGCTGTAGTTGCTGAATCGATGCTAGTTTGTACGTGTTTCATTTACATTGCATTTGAAGTAAAATTGATGTTATCTGCTGAACCTGTTTTGCGGACACCGGTACAATTCTCTCTGATGATACGACCATTTATTCATGTACTTATTGTTTTTCAAAGATTTACTTGCCTTTTCGTGGATGATGTTTTATGCATGATGAACAGAGGCACATTTTTAGAATAATTATTCTCATTCTGAGTGTATACTAGGTTAATGTGTACTTCGTATGTTTTAGTTTATTCGGAAAATAGTCTAGCTAACATGTACAGATTTGCTCAACTTAGTCTATTGCTGCTTGCATGGCCAATATAGTAAGTTATGTATATCTTATTTTTCAGGATTTCGGTGCTCTGAGTCAACGGGACTGTTGGCAGTGAAGTGTGGGAACCAGTTTTATCTCAATCTTTAGCGTTTTTGTCAGATTCGAACGATCAATCTCTTGCTGCAACCATAGATTTCATATTTAAAGCTGCATCCTAGTGACGACACCTACCTGAAGCGGTATATATATAACATCTTTCTTTTTCCATTTTCCATTTTCCATACTTGATGATTTTTAGCGAAAAAAGAGAAAAATCCCATTATGTAATTGCAGTTTACTTTAAACATGGTTTTCTTTAACCATATGTAAACTTTTTTCTTCATCATTGTAGGTCAGATCTGTTCGTGTTGGGCTAAGGAATGTGGTCGTCCATGTTTCTCCTTGTGTCCTTGACTGAGTAGAAATGTAAATAGCTTAGGGTTTATGTTGCTGAAACCATACTTAAGAGATATTGATGGTGATTTTGGTGATGCTCGACAATGCATTCTGGGCTTTTCTTGTTTGGAGAACATGGGCCTAGTTCCGAACCGTAACCATATGTCGATAATGAAATCTGAGAAGCCAATAGAATTAACAGTTCCAAATGCCAATACCCCTTACCCCCTAAAGTTAATTATAGGCGTTCTGAAAGGTTTTGTTTAATCATGTGCTACTTTACTTTGTGAAGCTTCTCTTAGACTCCTTAGGATTCGGTTCAATTATGATCGGATACAATCATGCCAAATGTGCAGTTTTGCGTTCATTTATGCAGTCTTCTTGCAATCTTACTCTTTGTATCTATCAATGATTCCTTTATTAGTCTGTTTGGTGGGCTTAATCGAATACAATCTGAGTATTATTAAAGGCTGAAAGCAATTAGAAATGGTAAGATACTTTTGTTGGTTTTCCTACACCAAACTGAATGTGGAATGCTTTTCGTTGACACAATGCCTAATCTCTCAAGTCATTTATATTTAAAGTACAATTCTTATGGACCAAATTACAACTCCCCAAGAACTAAATTGTAAATGAAAAATTGTGATCATTTTCAGGTATGGCTAGGTCCAAATCAGACCTTTACAGATCAGTGTACAAGATAAAAATGTGATTACATTGAAGGTCAGAAGGCGAAAATCAAAGTCTAATTATTCTTATTGATCATTGAACCCAACTTTATGGAAGGTGTAAACTGATTTGCTTGCTAGGGCAAACTACCGATTTAAAAGTTAAAACCGTAATATTTTATAAGGGAAATAACCAATAGGTACACAATTACACTACACATTTCCCATTCACACAAGTAATCTTTAGTTTTGCCCAATAGACCCACAAGTGATCTTAAATTTTGCCCAATAGACCCACTTTGAGCATATTTTACTCCCATCAAGGTAAATAATATGAAAAAGCTTTTTTTTTTCGGACAATTTTGCCCTTGGAGAGAATTTTCAGTTTAATTCAAAATCGAACCCGTGCACATTGAGCAACCACAATTGATCATATCCAAATAATGATCAAAAGTTGAATTGATTCTTCAAAACAGGTAGAACTCGTCAAGAGGGTCCAGTTTCATACCTCGTTCGTCAAAAACAACGATCGGAGTAGCCGGAAAATATCGCGAAACTGCCGGAAACTTGAACAGTTTATTCCGTCGATCCGACGTCATCCATTACCGTATTGAGAATCCACGCCCGGGCTTCGCTTCGCGCAGCCGGGACGAAGGGAACGGAACCCGTGCGACGCCGGGAAATGGCCGGAAAAAGGAGAACCAACCGGGTCAGATCGCTGGTAACGACGGGTCGAGGCTCATCTGGGCTTTTAGAATAGTGATGAGATCAACGGTCCAGATTGCCTCTTTTCTATTTTCTTTCAATTAAATAAATTTCTTTATTACTAAACTTCCGAAAATCATTAAAAATAGCTCATGAATCCAAAAACTTCTCAAAAAATTAGCACGGACTCGTCGTCATATGTACTTTATCCTTGAGTTCTGAAATTGAAAATATTTCTTAAAAAAAAAATCGAAAGATTTTTCAACTATCCTTAATTATTGTCGAGATCACATTTTTAGTCTCGAATAAGTTTGCAACTATTTCCATAAATTTTCTCGAATCTCACAACCACTCTCAAAATCAGAGTTACGACATGAATTTTTTATAAATATTATCAACAAATTTCTGTTGACCATTCAATAGAAGTCCAATCTTCCAAAAATCATGAAAAATAGCTCGACAATTCAAAAAAATCTCCGAAATATTTTGAAGTTCTTAAATTCGAGTTACGACATGAATAAATTTTAAAATATTATCGAGCCTCATTAATAACCTACCAATAGAGTTCTACTGACCACTCAATAGAGTTTTACTGACCACTCAATAGAATTCCAATCTTCCGAAAATCATTAAAAATAGCTCGGGAATTTGAAAAATTTCTCAATTTTTTTTAAATCCTTAAATTGGATTTATGACATGAAAACAATTTCTAAGATATTATCAAGTCTCATTAATAACCTACCAACAGAGTTCTATTGACCACTCAACAGAGTTCTATTGACCACTCAATAGAGTTCTATTGACCACTCAATAGAGTTCTATTGTCCACTCAATAGAATTCCAAACTTCATAAAATCATTAAAAATAGCTCGGGAGTTCAAAAAATTCCTCGAAATTTTTCAATCCCTTAAATCGAAGTTACGACATGCAAAAAAATTTCTAAGATATTATCAAGTCTCATTAATAACCTACCAACAAAGTTCTATTGAGCACTCAATAGAATTTTACTGACCACTCAGTAGAATTCCAATCTACCGAAAATCATTAAAAATTGCTTGGGAATTAGAAAAATTTCGCGAAATTTTTTGAAATCCTTAAATCGGAGTTACGACATGAAAAAAAATTCAAAAATATGATCGAGCCTCATTAATAATCTACCAATAACGTTCTATTGACCACTCAATAGAGTTCTATTGACTCATTGATGAAGTTCTATTGACCATTCAATATTATTCTAAACTTCCGAAAATCATTAAAAATAGGTCAGGAGTTCAAAAAAAATTCTGAGCACAATAGGCACATGCAAAAACTTATTTTGAGCAAAACCATTTGCGATACGGGGTTCTTGAGACTAGACCGCAACATACAGCACGACAACACAGAAATGCAAGTCTCACATCTTCAGCCATTCCCATTGTTCCAGTCATATCTTCTGTGTCAATAATTTTTCTTCTATTGGTTGGCCTTTTTGGGTCTTCTAGTCTTGTCTAATATTTGTTTCCCTTTAGTAAAAATCTTCACTGTCAAAACATTTCGCATCTTCCCTCCTCAGTATAACATTTTATGGTAGATGAACGGAACCAATCATCAGCAGCGATACACCATAGCAACAATTCAATAACACGTTTGCGTCATGCTCATATTACATTTATAAAGTGTCACAAACACTTGCCATAGTTCAACCTTATAGGCTAATTTTTCCAAATACATATTCGCATAGAGGATCATATTCAAGTGTTGGTTTATCCTAAGTTGGCTTCTCCTCAATTACCAAAGGTAATCCTTACGTAATTGAAGTAAAGCCAGTTTATGGATTCCACCCAGCAAATTTGAATACTTCATCCCCGGTATAAATTCAGTGTAGAAGGTCCACCCTCCTCCCACCTTAGGATCACCGAACAACCGCATTGGTGCGGTCTAAATGTAAACCTTTCAACAGAAAAACCATCTTCATCACCTACAACACAAAAAATGTTCCTCGTCCACAGCACAAAATGAAACCCAATTAGCTCGTTTGACTATATGAGATAGGAACGTTGTAGGTTTTTAGTTATAATTACTCAGTTAAGGGGTGGAGGAACCCCGACCGGGTTTGCACACCCTCTTTTTGCTTCCCGACTCTTCAGATGGATCTAGTATAACCATAGGAATTTTTTTTTTTACCTCCGCTCGGTCATGTGCTCTTCCAATGTCCTTTTTCCCCATACCACCCCTCCAAATATACAAAGCTTCATCTACGGTTGACTGTAGCTGTTTCACTTCGTTTTTTGGGTTCTTTATGCATTCGAGGACCAAGCTTGACCTGTGCAAATATGAATCATACTGGCAAGATGAAGAGGACACCATCAGTACAATTGACATTCAAGTATCATCACATTGGCAGGCTATATATGTATGGTTGGATTTTTTTTTTTCAGTTATGCTTTATACCTGTGCAGCCCACGGTTTCCCATAATGTTGCATATTCCTGATTACAAAAACCCCACAATCATAACCGTTTGGCTGTCGCGGTCCATATCCGTTTTGTCCAAATGGAAGGTTAGCAACAAACAATGGAGGATTGAAAGCCTTCTTAATATCGTCTCCGAATATGCGGTCCACCATGACCATCTGCATATGTAAAAGTTGATTTTACTTATTATTACTTTCCACTTAGAGAAAACATAAAAATTCCTAGTCACTTCACACTTTGACCACTCACCACATTTCGTGCGTCTCGCGCACGCGATGCCTTCCTTGTATCAATAGGAAAACTATCCATTATCTCAGCAAACCTACCCCTCACATGAATAACCAACATATAGAAATGTGCAGGCTGTCCAAGCATCCCTTCCTCACGCATTGGTATGAATATCTGCACCATACATTGTTGTTAGTTTTAAATAAACTATAGACATAACTTTAGCACTTCATTCCACAGTTATCAGCTTCAAATCACGAAAAATATTGACACTTACCCGCCTGCAACTGCCAATCCTACCAACAAAGCGCCCTAGAATAGACACCTTGACGGTGTGAACCAACCATTCTTTGGGCGACATATCCGCACTTTTAGATAGTGCACTACCCTGATAGTTAATCACACACATGCAACAGAGTTATTGATTTTAAGAAAAACAGTCCTTATTCATCATGTTACTTTAATAAATAATATTTTCTCATAAATTAATCCGTATTACAGAGAAGTATGTTGGAAAAAACCAATCCTCGGAGTCTGATTCGTTTAGGTATGCCGCAAACATGTTAATCACCTGCATTTGATCCAATATTTAAATTAATTTTTTGCTTCATATTGTAATCATGTCCGTTAATATATTAATATTACCATGTATTACACATATCATTCAACCTACCTCCCAATGTTTCCTTATATTACTCCCTATATCTCTACTTAACAACTCACCATATTATACAACAACTCTCTCGGTCGAAGACATTGCAGATCTCCGCAAGTAACATGAACTCCTTCGTACACGGCTACAATCACACTGCAACAGTTAACCCACATGTACATCATTAACAACATCAATGTCAAATTGTTGTTACTTGTTTATTCTCACTAATTAGGTTATTGTATTCCCCCCTTAATTTATTTTCCTCCAACTTCATATGTCAGGCCAACTCGCGTTTATTATGCAAGCCGTTGTTTACAGGCCCAAACAAATTTCAGTCTGAAATTCAACATAAAAGCAATCAAATTTACCTCTCATACTCATCAGGTTTTTGCCTCTCAGTAAATATGAAGTCCATTAGATCACCATCCGTTTTGCATGTGGCGACGATAAATATAGGGTGTGATGTACCTTCATCCCCCTTGTTCCTTTTATTTTTATTTTTTTCCATATTCCTGCTCACCCCGCGTCCGCCTTTACGTTTCTGTTCTTCGAAAAGAACCCGCGCAATTTGTTCAGGTGCCACTGCCAGTCTTGGCTCCTTCTTCTCCTTTCTTCCCCTGCGCTTCATCTTAGGAGCTGCAACTGGGCTGACGGAACAGTCCGAACGAGTGCCAACTTGTTCCCCAATAGAACGTTTCTTTGCAGCCTTCCCCTGCATAATTATATCCAATATTACATGAGGTTTACTTTGACTAATTAATACCCATGCAAACCTTCCGAAATGAACATTTTTTCAAATACCTCACCAACTTAGGTTTTTATAGCACTTCTTTATCCAGTTTGCATGCCCTATATACGTTTTTGTAAGCCAAATCTTGTGTGAAAGAACAATAATTACCTTGTCTTTTTCTCCAGCTACAGCCGGGTTGTGTTTAGGCAACACAATCCTGCATGATGAATCTCCAGATAACAATCCCTTTGAAGTACCAACCTTATCTCCCACGAAGTGTGCACTGTTGCTCTTAACCTCAGTTCTCGGATTGTCAGGCTTCCTTTCATTAGGTTGGCAGTTATCAAATTTAAACTGGGGGCAACGATTCATTATCTCATTGACTATGTTTTTTACAGCCTCCCCATTAAATGACCTAATATCGATTCTAACCTTATCAAGCTCCTGTACAAATTCGGGAAATGTTGGGTGTACGCTATTCATCTTCCCCTTCATTTCCTGGACATCCTTTTTCACACAATCCAAATGTCTGCTCATTTCTTTCAATTCCTCAAATGTTCTTTTGCCATGCATCCCACGTTCATGATCTATCTCGAACTCTTTCACCTCCTTACTCCTACTATTGACAACGTCCCTCATTCCTGTTGTCATATTTCCAAATCCGCCTATATTGCCAATCAACTCCACAAGCTTTGTGGCTCTGGCCACGGTCCAGTAAATCAATGGGGTAATCGGCTCGTCTACCCAGCCCAAGCTACTTCCCACAACATCAAAATAAAATAATTGGATGAATGGTAAGCATACCAATGTGGCCATTTGTGGACGTATTCTCATTGTTAGGACTGCATCCACCAACTTGTTGTAACACAGAGTTGCCCAATTCAGGTCTCGGATCTTATCTGTCTTCAGTAGTGGCAAAAGGATCATGTGATCAATTCCCGTTATCTCACAAGGGCTAAGCACAGATGCAAACGCGTACATTACGTATGCTGCTTTGAAAATGTAGTCCACTTCGTTCCTTTCCATGACAACACTCTTCAGCGATCCGATACTAATTTCTCCGGACATAGAACAACGTAGCTTCATACGAACAAATTCAAGCAGAGAATGACTCACTTCCCAGCAAAAATCCAAGTCAACACCTCCATCTTTTAACCCCATTACCCGCTCGAAATCAATTGTTGTGATACTGATACATCTTCCATTTATAACCACGTTTTGATTAAGGGGATCAATACTGTTCAGCATCAATAGACAGACATCCTCAAATAAATGAGGGCATCCCATTTTGTGAAGCCCCCCAAACCCCAGCTCATTAACTGCTTCAGTCTTGTCAGAATTTAGTGCCTTTGTGGTGGATATGAAGTCAACAATTTTATCCTTACTCTTCAACAACCAGTCTCCCCTTATCATTGTCCCAATATTTATCCCCTCAACGTGTTCGTGTTCTTCATTCTCCTCTCCCCCACAATTTAAATCAAATCCCAACATAACCTGCACAAACATAAACAAGTATTTCCATCAACATGAACCAACAACATGATTAATATTTAAAATATATGATCCGAGAGCTGGATTTTCATATGTATGTAATTATCAGTGGACCTTGTTAACCAATAATGGTCCATTGATTATTAGTATCGTGTTCATGCAATCACTTGATCATATGCTAATACATGAGGAGGCGTTCCAGGCATCTTCTAACACCTCCACTTACACCAACGAGTGTTTGTCTATTGCATGGATAGTAATGGCTTCATATTCGTTTGAAGTGGAATGCAAATTTTTTTCTTTTTAGTCTGATAATAAATGTTTTGGTGGTTATTTTAATTAGTCTTTATGATCCAATGTCCCACACCAATCAAAATATTTATTATCAACAAGATGCCAACAACCACTTAATAAGAAAAATACCTTGTCGAACGTCTGCAACCACGCGAACCAGTAGAATACCCTTCTATGAGGAACGGCCCGTTCCTTTCCTTGTACGATGTAATCTAGCTCCCCTGTTATATAGACATAGACTGCGTCTTCCTCCGTTTTCTCTACATCAACCGTCCTTATAACGCCAACCCCTCACCACCTTCTTAAAGCAGACACAGATCGACCACTACCCCCTTACTAACAGTGTTGAGAGTGTTAGTTTCTGAAAATATCCCCATTGCTGTCTTCTGCGTGAAAAGCAATATGTTGTCTCCTTCACCCTCGATTTGATCAAAAAAGCCACAGTGCAAACAGTTACTCACTGCAATCGTATTTTAAATAACTATTTATTTACCCAAGAAAATATGGCAACCCTATGAAGCCTAAGTCGGGTCATTACTACAAATATATTGGACACAATTAACATTTTCATAGGTAGGAACTGCAACTCATGCTGATACAATTAACAATGTTTTTAAGTCCATAGTCTTACACGGGACGCATTCCATTTTTGAAGTATTCGCCCTACCTCATCCTTCAAACACCCAATCACAACCGGCCCTTATAAGAAGCATTGGCTTGATGGGCTTTGTTAAACCATAAATAGTAGGTATTCCATTTGATTTAGAAAACATATTCTGTGATCTCTGTTGATTACATTATAAGAAGCATATGAATTAATAATTTTGTACTTAAGAAAACAAATTATAACTTACATGCAAAGAATTAACATAAATACCAACGAGGTTTGCCTCAGTTGGCAAGGGTGAGCCTGAGGTGTATCACTCACACAGGTTCGATCCCCGCTACCAATAGGCATCGTCAGGGCCGGCCCTGAGAATTAAGGGGCCCTGTGCGAAATTTAAAAAAATGGCTCTTTATTTTTGTTAGTCGAAATAATAGATAAACTAACACCTAATTTCAGAAAACATCATGATCTACATAAAAACACATTTTTTTTAAGTAGTAAACAAAAATAGATACGAGTATTCAAATATAATTGTAGAAAATAGAATACGAAGATATATAAGAGGAACCGAGGAATACTTTTGTTGGAATGGTATGAGAAATTTTGAAATGAAGATTTTGGAGAATAATTATAGACACATTTAGTTAGTAATTTATCATAAACCAATTGCAAATAGTAGGAATTTTGTTTTTTATTTTTTCTATGGGTTTCTACCTTCAACTTTTAGATTCGAAAGAATTTTGTAAAAGGAATTTTAATCTTTCTATAGGCAAGTTTGGTTCCTTTTAGGATATTATTCATATGAACTAGTTAGCAATTTTTAAAAAAAAATAAGTTTGTGTCCTTTTGGGATACAATTCATATGAACTAGTTAGCAAAATTAAAAAAAAAAAATTGTAACATGCATGCACGAGGTGTCGAACCTAGAGCAATAAGTTGGAGCAACAATTGCATAACCAACTGAACCAAGTCTCATATCATTATTAATTACTGCATGATTGTATATATTAAGTATGTTATAATTAATATGGACAGAAATATTGTTCACATGCTTTCAAACCAGAGGCCAAATTTGATCCACATCTTTGCCTACAAGAGAAGACACAATGCAGTAAGTTCTTTTATATTTATTTAATGTCAGGACGTTTAATACCAGGTCCTACATACTGTGGGTTTAGGCAGTTTTTACCGTAAACAACCGATGGTTTATATCCAAAGTACATGTCAGATTCATAATGATTATTTGATTAATGATTTACATTCTAAAATAAAAATTAATATAAACAACTTAACTTTAGTTAGTATTTTGAACATGTGTCGAGCATCTATAGGCGAGGCGAGGCGCACCCCTAACTAAGTGAGTAAGTGGCATAACTGGTTGGGAAAACGCAATATTCAAATGATGAAAGCAAACCACGTGTCAGACATGGCCGGGTTGCTTGTTTTACGCGTCTCTGTCATAAATATCGGGGTTGGTCGACTTGTTATATCAACTGTTATGGAAAAGGGATGGACATGTCAATCGGATTAAATATAAGTGCACATTCACGTGGCTATTCACGTGGCTAGTTTCAAGCATGTAAATTTTTTTGTTCGCAGGTTTCATGCCTCTCATTAAGAATAAGTTATCAATGATGGGGATGGGGACTATGCCACAATTTTGGAAACAAAATAAATCCATGGTATTGGTTCGCATAATTAGAGCTATTTGTTTTTTTGGCCTTTCAACGCTCTAAAATTATATGTCCGACTTTTTTTTAATATGCTCATGTTATATTGCGCATATTAAATATTTTGGTTGGTTACAACAAAGAGAACAAAGAAAACCCTAATTGAATGATGAAATAAATTTACACAAATGACATCGCCGTTGCAGACCAAAAACCATTATGCCATGGTATCGTTAACAGTTAGGTCCCACCATCTTAAGATATAGGGTTTTGACCTTTCCTGTCAATATATAGCCATGGAAAATAACGACCGCTTCGTAATGTTGTAAACAAAAAAGTTTCGCAATTTGTTGATTAGTCCAGCTGAGAAGATCAACACGCTACCAAAGAAAATCAACTACACGGCCACCGGAGATGGAGGAGGTACGCGACCAGAAGTGTTACTGCCGGGAAGTGGCAGCTGTACGCTTTGCTTGGACGGGTGAAAATGCTGGCAGAAGGTTTTATGGTTGCCAAAAAGGGCGGGTAAGACACGAACGTTTACAGTTTTTGTGGTTTTGTCAGTTATAGTGTCCACTGACGGAACAGAATATTACCCAGGCACAAGGTCACTGCAACTTCTTCTTATGGCGTGATCCCGAGCTTGGGGGGCGAGGAAGTGAAATTATAGTGGGTCTTTTGAGAAAAAAGAACCGGTTGGAAGAGGAGCTGCAACTTTCATTGCAGAAGCAGAGAAGGATGTGTGCGGTTGTGGTTAGTTGTGGTTAGTTGTTCCATCCTGGTAAATAGGTGGGGGCTTGAATCAAGTGCGGCGAAGCTCAGATATGCCAAATTGGTGGCGGAACAGAAGGCCGGCCGTCACAGAGAGCGGGTCTTGTGGATGATCATATGTGTCTTGGCATCCATAATAGTTTACTCCAACTTATGAAGATGACCACCAGAAGGGCTAAACCCATATTGTTTCAGAAGTGGGTAACTATGGAATTAGTATATGTGGTTTTCAGATTTTTTGTTTTGCTGTCGGAGCAATGGTCTGAAAAAAAATTTAGTTATTGGACCGGTCATATTTTGGAAATGTATGAATTTATTTTTAGTCTGCCTTTTGTGGTTCATATCCAGGTAGTTATTATTAATGGGTTTAAAATAACGCTTACAGTTGATTCTTATGATTTATCACGGAAAGAGGACGCATTTAATGTCAACATTAAGAACCAAATACTTAAATATGGAGCATAATAGGACTCAGGTGGGAGATAACATTGCGTCATATTAGGGCAACTCCAACCTACCCCAAAAATAAGAGTAGACCCAAAAAAAAATTTGAAAGTAGGGCTAAAATTTGTCTCAATTTGGGGACTTTTCTTAGTCCAGTCTCATAAATGAGACGCAGCTCAAGCCGAGCCAGTTGCCAAATATTAGCCACATAAATGACTCTACCATGCGCATCTGAGTGACAGACTCTCGCTAGGAGACAAAATCATGTGTTGCTTGCTACAACACACGCTGGACGCGAGAAGAGGGTAGAGAAGAGGCAACAAGGCTGACAACACCAAAAAACCGATGTGGTCCCAACAGCCCATGTGCTCTCCATGCTCCGTTGCTTTTGACTGCAACGGTTGACAAATCAATGGCCTTGATTTGTTCTGCTCATGAGATGAACGGCCCATTTGCATTGAGGAATATTAATTAAAACTTAAATAATTAATTATGTAGATTGATCTAACGGCTGAAAAATTGTGTATAGATTAATTCAATGACAATAATGTTGTTTGGTATTCACAAAAAAAAAATAGGACTCAAGGTTGGAGATAGTACAAGTCTCATATGAATAGTAATAGAGAGAGGTGCTATATTGGATTTGGTACCCCAAAGTAGGACTCAAGATTGGAGTTTCCCTTACATGTGGACCACGGGCAGATTACCTCAATAATGAAACCCAATTTGCAATTACTTGTATCATTTCCAATAACGGAGGGAAAACAATCAAATGGACTCGTAGGAAAAAGTGCAACGTCAAACGGATTTTCATTTTTAATTTGGTCATTGACATAAAAAAGGAGAAAATGAGTTGAGGGAAATTTACTTCAACGTAGCGGTAAATGTTTTGCAATCTACAATGTGTAAGGAAAAAATCTATGTAAACATGCACTACACCATGATAAAATGATGGATTATAATTTCGGTATTTTTTCTGGAGAATGAAAACAAATTTCACGCTCAAATGGATTGACAATGAAATAAGGGTGATTGACTTTCAATTATGCAGCAAAAGAGAGTGTCTTGCACATACCAAAGTGCATATATACTTGGACAATCTAACAGTTGATATGTAGAAATAGAGGATCCAACGGCTGAGATGCAAGGAATTTGTGTGGTTGGATATAGAGTTTGCCGATCCAACGGCTAAAACGAGATAAGTATACATACACTTCGATGCATATTAGAATTTCCGCAACATAAGTGCGTCCAACAACTCCCATTTTTGCATATTTGATCAATAACTGTGACGAAGGTTTGGTTTGTTTTAAATGATGTACAATTGGTTGGGAATATGGTGACATAAATGTCAAATTTAAGGCTGACCGGTTGCATGGGAAAAAGCTTCATACATTGTCTTTCGATGGTGGTGGTAATTTAATGTCATAAATTGACCCATAAAGTATTAATGGGGGCAGTAGGCATGTGGGGTAGCAAGAAAAGCCGAAGGGGTAGTTAATTAATGAAATTTTACCGGACATTGACTCAACCACCACTGAATTACCGGATAATAATTAATTTGACACTGCCACGAAGCCAATACATACGTTGAATTTGAATAGCGTCCCAATAATAAATAAAAGCTCAACCTATTGAATGGGGGGGAATTGAAATTTGAAGTTTTCTCCGATGCGCCCTGCCATATACTATGCGCCGAACCCTTCATTGGTTCAGGGCAACGCAGCCTACGCACTGTCGCCCCTTGCTGGGATTCCTTATCCCCTGCATAGATTTTGTTGGGGGGGAGGGGAATGGTTCGGGGCGGAAGCAATATTCAAGCAACTGAAGATGGTGCACGGTTTGGAGGTGACTAAAATTCCTAAATGGTTTCCACAACAAGACGAGTTTGGTAAGCCCTACAATCGGTGGTGTTGTATTTATGACAGAGAAAGGCAGGTAGGAGAATGGGTAGGAGGGTGGGCTGCGCCGTACTGCCCACATGCAGCGGAATTGCTTTCAAAATTTTACGCAGGTTACTGGGATGACCCTCGAAATGCTGCCGAGCTGAGGAAGGCACACGAAAGTTTAACAAATGGTAGTGATCTGCGAGACAAATAGAGGTAGTACAAGATATGTATTGTATTTTGATTTCATCGTTTAAGTACAATGGACGGGTGAAAATTTGGCCATTCCCCATACATTATGTTTCCTAATATTGCTATGCTATTGTTAGTGTGGTTGTTATATTTGAAGAGTTGATGTAAAATATTTGAATGCTAGTTGTCCTTAATATAAATAGACATTCAACATTATGTATGTTTTTTTTCGTAAATGATTAGGAGATTCGAATATTCGTGTAGTTATTTGTCTTTCCTTATCCAACAAGGTTTGGTGTTGTCGGATTAAACCTATTGGTGGTCGACTATAGATCGATCATGACCAAATTACGTCTCCATCTGTAAAGACATTTATATGCTCATATATGCCAGATTGATCGCATAATTAAACCTCCATCGATGATGAGTGTCTTACATTCTTACCTTGCATTCTTCCTTCGGCAGCTTCTTGTGTATTGCGCTGTTTTAATTGTAGGGATTTTCCTATGAAAGGTCTCTAATCTGTAGGACAATGACACACAATTACATCTACCAAACGACTAGAGCATCATGCGTGATGAGATTGAAAGTCAGATGTGAGAGTTTTGGGGCTCCAGATCCAAACCCACATACCACCGAAATAGTGTGCTCCATTTATAATACACAGAGGAGGGGTATGAAACCATGGAAAATTCTTCAATGCACGGAATTAAGTGCATGAATGTCATTTGTTATGTATGTTATTATTTTGACAAAAAGGATGAAGTATATAAATATTGAAATAAGGTATTAATACTTGGCCTGTCACCAGTAAGAATATATATAGCTATCTACTCATGTGACAATTTGCGTCTCAATACTATTGGAGTTATACGTCTATACTGTCTATATATACACTAAGAAGCACGGAGTCACGGACATAGACACACCACCGGTCAATAAACTCCTTAATGACAATTCAGGCCCATAATCGTATTTTCAGTATAATCTACATATAAAAATTTACATTTATTTTTTTGCTTTCGCAGGGTGTCCCCCACCCGTAGGCAAGAAGTATCCCTCTAGCCGGGTCGGACCCCATTTAGGGGGGAAGCTCTCCCAACGTTGGCTACTCCATTCACAAGGCTCGAACTCGAGACCTTGCTTAAGGGGAACAAGCTCCCACTTGAACCACCAGGCGTTGGGAGAGTTTAAAAAAACAAGAAAAGAAGCGCAATTTAAATCATAAGTAATATTAATATTTGAAAAAATAAAATTAATAGTTTTATAATTAATTATGAACATATTTGACAGCAATCCTTGGTTAATAGAGAATGTGTCGTAAGGGAATAAATAATCAACATTACTTATAAATAAAAATTTGACATTTATTAAATAACCAACAATTGGGAACTATGAAGCACTGACACAAAAAATTGGTGCCGTCTCACGTGTCCGACACGATCCGAAACTCCAACACGCACCGACAATCCGACGCGGCCCGACACTCCGACACCTGTGTCGGAACTGTATCGGTTGATTTTGACTATTCGACAATTTGCCCGACACAACACCGACAATCATGTCCCTATAATCGACACTCTTGCAACACATGTTTGATTTTTTTTTTTTTTTGAAAATATATTGTAGTATATATTTTCATATATTTTAATCGACAACCTTGTTCGTCTTCATGGTGTGAAATAAATTGGAGCACGTATAATTTCATACATTCTTTGAAAAACAACAAGATAGAATCACAAAGAGCGAAAAATTTGGTATTGGTCCATACAAATCTTCGTCTTTTATCAAGGAATAACCCAAGCTACAACGAAGGTGCATCCCAGATGGGGGATGTTGGAGCAGATATATTTAATTTTATGGATAGGGGTTGTGTCAGAATGCTTGAGATTGCTAATCTCTTTTATGATGAGCCAACATTGGAGATTGTCATACTTTAGTCTGGTGATAACAATAAAGGCAAAAACAATGCAATTGAGTCATGAATAAAGTGAAGTTGATCGGATATGAGAATAATTTTTCTATGACTATATGTTAATATTTTAATTTATTGTGTGTTATTATATAAAATTTGTAGGTATTTGTAGATAACTATAGGTCCTGACTATTTTGCCCATTAAAAGTCCACTAATATAATATAATATTATAAATAGCCGATAACTATCTCTTTGATTTAAATTCAATTTGGATACGCTATTTAAGAATGAAATGTGAATATGCAATTTTAATTGTTCAAAATCTAAATGTAAATTCCATTCTTCAATGTAACAGTAAAGCAATGATTCAAAATTGTTAGTTTTTTTAGACAATTTCGAAAAATGTAATTGGTTCACTACATTTACTTAAATGTTATAAATTTCATATTAAGTAATTAAATTTTTTCTAAGTAAACACGTTTCAAAGTTGCATTAACAAAGTTTAAAATTGGAAAAGTTGTAGATGTTTTGAATATTTTGTACAAATCAAATTCAAACTTAATTAAAATTTGCAATATTGTGGAGAAACTGATGTTAGCGCAAAGTGTAGTGAGGATTGTTTATTTAATTAAAAAGCCCACGGGCCAACGTAATGCCGATATATACATTTCAGTAAGGGACGAAGATAAACACGGGATATAAACCTAGGATGGTCACAGATGGGCCGGGTGATAGGGGTACAATGGTATTTGCAGACATGGTATGGTAAGCCCTAATACATTCGGTGTAAACGTAGTGAAAGTCGTATTGTGTTCTGTGGCGGCCGAAAGGAGGAAGGTGAAAACAAACAAAGGGGGCTGCAACTGGGTACACACCTGAAATTTCCAAACGACATTGGCGATTCTAATGGCAAAGGTAAGACAAAGTTGGTGTTTTTAATGTGCATGTACACCATTTGAACGGATGGAAAAATTATAAAAATAGGCTTTACGCTGAAGGCTATAATAAGTTGCATTTAAATTAGGCGATATGGAGGTGTGGAAGAAGACGAGCCCCATCAATATATTTACTCATTTGGCTGTGAATACCAATTTGTAGTGGCGGTAATGGAGCAATGTGAAAATAGTTGATAAGGCTAAACCGATATTATCAAATAATTAGATTTCATGTGTTAGGTGGAAAGTATAATTTATTGAAATCGATATAGGTATTAAACTTAAATTGAAGGGGTATAAAATATTTAGGTAGGGGATTGTTGCGTAAATAGTTAAACAAAGGGATAGAATGACTATGGCCATTATAAAAAGAGTTTGGGAATTTCATGTGTTTAAATTGACAGGGGGAAGATTGAATTTCATGATCCTGCTGTAATTTGATTAAATGGCTTTGGGTTGCAGGAACAAATTTCGTAGAAGAGAGAATGGATAAGGGGCCGGAAAATTGTATTTCAGAAAAAAACAGTAAGTGTGGAGAATGTTTGTGTGTGAACGATGGTGCTGATGGATTTGGGAAGAGTGATTGCAACTGCATTGTTCCACCTTGGAAATTAAGGGTGGTCAGCATGGGTCAACACTCCAAAACAGAGTCAATTACCATACCTGATGATGCTGATACACACATTCACACCAACAGAGCGGAGGTCAAATTTGTAAGCAGTTGGAGACAGAACTATTGTGTTTGAGGAAATAGTGATAGGAAAGGGTCAGGTAGTTAACGGTTGTAGATCAAAAATATGATTTTACTGAATTTTGTATTAATGTAATGTTCGTAGGTTTGTCTGGAGACTGCCCAGACACTTCTAAGACAGATAGCAGGATTGACTTACATTGCACAGAACAGATCGATCCAGGCAAGAGACATGATTCTGAAGTTGAGAAGAAACCACGTAAGTTGATGTGCAGATCCTAAGTAAGCTGTATCATATGAATCAATGCCAATGACGGAAGAGTGTTAACTTAAAAAAGTTATTACTTCCGGTGTGTTGTGCAGGAAATGCTGATTACGGAAAAGGATGAAGAAATAAGACGCCTCCATGAGGAGATAGTAAGCATAAGGGAACATTACAAACTATATGGGTATTGGATGGCCTTGGTAATTCAAAGGAATAAATTATTGATAACATAGTTGGCTTGGTTGCAGGGTGGACGGGTAGGCGATACAAGTATACTGCACAGCGATTATGCTGACAGATGTCCGGTGGAGGAACGAAAAACAAACAAACTCCATTCATATCAGGTATATGTGAATTAAACACATTCATCACAATAGGTTCATCCTCCTTGATACACTGTTATAAAACCGTGAATTTGTCGTGTTTGTTAATACTTAAGAAGTCGTAAGCAGGTTCAACATGTCTTAAGTCAAGATGTAGCAGTAGATTGTAACTAAACTATGTAATGCAGGGGTTCCCCAAACCAATTTCCGTAATAATGGAAAAATTCAAATCTGCATCAACACAACATTGCATATTGGATAAGGACTTTAGATTGGGATCCCAAACAAATGAATCGATGGTTAATGAAGAAGTTCATACTGGCTTCACGTCGGATAGTGAAGGGGGATCGGATGCTGACCCTCTCGACCACAAAAAATTGGAAAACTTTATTGAAAACAAGGGAGGGGAGAATCAATTTGGTATGAAGCCTGTGTCCTCCAAATCACAGTTGTTGAATGACGATGTCGTCCGCAATCGAAGGCATACCTCAATGTCCGATCGTCCACTACACATTATATATGGACTGCCTAATCATACAAGGTCAGAATGATTTCTGCAAAAGAAGAATGTCACCTTTAGGACTGCTGTGAGCACCTTCTGGAATTTTTCTTTCGATGGTGGGATTCATGATACTTTTTGATCAAATTCCTTCGCAATGCTTTTCCTTTCATAAAATATTGCTATGTTATGGTTAATGGTTGCTGATCGGTTGAGTTTCATGAGTAGATCGTATATGAGATGCAGATAATGTTACAAACTCATGGAATTTGAAATTAAGCAAAGGTATAATTTTCACACTCCACATCTACATCAAAATGTGGTGCAATTGTGTAACATGGAGTAAATAAAACCAAATATACAAAAAAGAAAACCAACATGATTATGAAGTGCTGATTTGTTGAGGTCGGCTATAAACAACACACAATAAAAACCAACAATGGGGCGTAATCGTTATCTGGCAATCGTACATGAGTAGCGGATTGAGTAGTCCATTCAACTGATTAAACTGATAATTGGAAGTGACTCAAGACTGCCAAGTATGGGTGTCAGGCACGCCTGGTTTTGATCACAAATGGCCTTAGTACAATAGTACCTACCAGTGGACAGTTCGAAGCCGGAAAATACGTAAATGTCCTTCACCGTGTTTGGGACAAGGGTAGTGATGTCCTGATGTTGGGATATTTAAGACGCGGGGCCTGATGCTATTCTTCAAACCATAACATAGCAGCAACACGCAAATGGACTGCATCTCAAAGAAATATGCAGACACACATATTCTGCCTTCAAATGGTGAGGGAACCACGGCGAACGAATTAGCCAACAATGAAACTGTTAAGGATGCGGGTACGAAGCTTACACCATCTTCTGCGCTGGCAAGAAAGTCGGTTGATCATGACCCCGCAAAGGGGGCTTATGGTGCTTCTCAAACGCATGTTGTATACGGAAAGAGGAAGGTAGAGAGTGTCAAAAATGCAAGATCAAAATGTCAATATTCAGGTGCACCCGATGGAGCACAACTAACTGACCTGTACGTGTCAGACACGGACTCGGAAAAGAGTTATGGAGGAAGGAAGCCCTGCATCCGCAAGATCTCCAAACAAAGCAAATGATATAGCTCCACAATTTCCTATAGACAGGTTAACAACTTTCATGTTCGCTTTTATGCACTTGTCGTAGTTCAACTGGGGTGGTGAATGTTAAAGTATGATTTCTATATCTCAAGGAAAATGGGCATGACTCTTGTCATGCAACGAATGTATCTGTGATCAAAATTCTCAGACCATCATGCTACTCATTTATGTCATCTGAGTTGTGCTACAAATAATGGACTAGGTGCAAAAGAATGTAATAAATTACAATTTATGTCATGTAATGTATGAATATTTATTTAAAAAATAAATGTCAAATTAATTAAATTGACAACCAATGTTTACCATGGAGTTTTTTTTAACCCAATCAGAACCACCATTATAAACCTGCAAGCCACATTGCTCATCTTTGCTGGCTTTTCCTCCTTAAAATTGCCATCAATTAAATGTGGATGGTAGTTGCCATCAGCGCCGGTCCTGAGTTTTCGAGGGCTCTAGGCGAAAAAAGTAAATGGGGCTCGTAGCCGGTGGTGTCGCTCATATATATTTCTATTTTCTTAAAATTTAATATTATAAACATCATATAATTACTGAAAAGAAAAATATATACAAATATATATATTAGTATTTTTTTTATACATATATGTGGGGCTAGATATATATTGGTGCCCCATCAATTACTGGGCCCTGTGCGGGCGAATAGCCCAAACCCATTCAGGGCCGGCCATGTGGCTTCTATGTGAACCTCGCTGCTGGAAAAGTGTTGGAAGCTGAGCTATAAGGGTCTTTTAAAAGGGTTGGATTTGGCATGGATTAATTGGTGCAGATTCCTGGAAATTGAAATGGACTCCCCAGTTGTTGTTCAACTAGTAAACTCTTCAATTAACACTCTTCATCCTCTATTCAGTCTGGTGGCAAACTGTCGGTCCTTTCGCATGTTTAGAGAGAACACAACTCGATCTCAGATATGATGGCAAGAATGAGACATAAAGTTGATTATGGCTGCAGACTTTTAACCTCGACTCCTCAAGAGGTTATCTAACTTCTGAAGTCTGATCATCTTGGATTGGCTAAGCCAACACTTGTTTTGTGTTACTTTATTGTTTGTTTTCCTTCGGGGTCCTTGTAACAAAAAAAAATAAAAATTTGTATGCGCAAGTGGTGGCTCAACCATAAACGAAACATAGTAACACATGTCGGAACAGAGTTATAGAATGTTTTCGGAGTACAAATTAGTAGTGTGGAAACCATCACATTTGGTAGATGATAAACAACTGGGCTGAAAAACAGCTGAACATGGTCACATCAGCTAACCGCCATATCGTCCATATCTGTGGAACATTTGTACATTATTTAGAGCATCATACTTCATTATCATATTTGGATAAAGGGTGGCAAATTGGAGTAGGGGGGGAGGGGGGGGGTAGTAGTTTCATTCACCTCTCACGCACGGGACCTCCTCTTGCGATGACTACGACACTTTCTTCCATTCGGGCCATTGACTTGTTCATCTGTAATGACATTGACAAACTCAGTGTCAGCCTCAGTTCTATTTGTGTCTTGGTTCTTATATTTTGATGTATCTAGTCCTGCGGTGCTTTGCCTCTTCTGACCCAACGCTGCCTGTTTCACAATATGAAGTGCTTCATTTTTGGGGTTCATGACAATCTCCAATGCTATTCGACGACGCTGGTCCTCCACATTAACCTGAATATTTTGACAAAACTTTTTTATGGTCCTCTCCTTGAAATAAACTATTAACCAATACTACTATCTTAAACTGTCCTAATATAGAAACACTCACCCCTTCAAACCAGTTTGAATTGTAGTTCTGCATATGCCTGACAACATATATCCCACTATCATGATTGTTCTCATTAGTAGGGAATGCGGTCTGGTAAGTGAGTTGAAATCTCCTGAAATCATAGTACACATCCCTCCATGATGTCATCTCATTAGCGAACACATTATGTAGCAGGACCATCTAGTTGAAAAATCAAACATAAACAATAGTATAAGATACACTGCCATAACAACATAATAACTTCATTCACCTGCCCACAAATACTCACCGTGGTTCTCGCTATTTCAACTCTAAAGGTACTGGCCTTAAGCTCATATGAGCTATCCCAAATCTCACCGATGCGCTCACCGAGTTTCACAACCAACAAGAACCACTGGCCTGCAACTTCATCTCGAAGTGGGATGAATATCTGAAATCAATTAACATTAGTAACCGGACAACATATATTATGTAACACCCATTTATTTACCATTCAGTCCCATTTTATTACCTTCTCACACCTTTTCAGAAGACGATGGAACCTCTGTAGACCAGATCGCAATATAACTAAAGGGATGGATACCCCAATGCGGACGTTGCCATTAATGGATCTTGCGGATTCCTAAAATACACAAGTTACATTTGAGTTCACAGTACACATTATGAGTTTGGGGTCAACCTGGAATTCAACCTATTCAAGGCATAAAAACAACAAAGCCCCTTAAATACAAAAATAAAAAATAATTTTGTACTTTTACCCCAAAATCGGTAGGGAAAAACCAGGAAGTTGAATCTTTATCAAACATGTACGCAGCTGCTATGTTAATGACCTGAAAGGATCAAAATTGGATAAACAAATTCCTCTAGTGGCACCCAATCATCATCAATTTGCAATTGGCATTGGCAAGTTGAGAAATAAAGGGAGCTTAAGATACCTTTGCAGATAAATTCATTTCTGGCTGCAGACTTTGAATTTCCACGGCTGTAACACATGAGTCCCCGCAACGTGCAACATCTTCCCTGCAAGATTTTAAAAATACAAATATTTACCTATGCATACATAAACATGCATAACACCACAATGCGTCAATATTACATTCCAATTTACATCCCACATATTCATGTCAACTGTAATTTTAAAAAATAGCTCAACTTAACATAAACCAATTACTTCACAAAAACAGCCACACAACCGACGACAATGGGATGGGTAATTATATTGCCATTTTCAAAATGCAATTACTTACATGGAATTATCTGATGCTACCCCCCCTGCACGGGTAAAGAGGAACTTCAGTATCTTCGATTCCCTCCGAGTAAACTTCCGCAGTGCGGTTTTAAATTGCGGTTGTATGTTGGACTTGGGATCATATCTTCGACACACATTGTCCTCATATGTCTGATCAGCCCCTATTAGGTCTTCCGTGCGTCCAACCTATTATATCATTGTTCCCACATTACATTTCACAATGCATGGCCCAAACATAGTATCCAAAACAAAATATGTCCATAAATAAGTTGACCACTCAATGTACGAACCACAGTTTCTTTGACAAAAAAAAAAATTCACATTTTTTTTTACCTTCGCCTGTAGTGGTTCCTGGCACTTTTCCTGTTGGGGTAGGCATTTGGACTCTACTGGATTATCAGGGGATGTCTTTCTCATTTCAGGGAATATTCCTTTTCCCTCACTAATTTCATATCCGACGGGATCCTCCTTCATCCATGTCTCCTTAAATCCATCCATATATTGTGTGGTAGGCACCAAACTCGTTAAACACTTCAAAACATCTTCAACAATGGATTTTATTGAACCAACCTTCATCTCATGTAGGGAAATGGCAATCTCAAGGAATATATTGCCCATACTGCCTAAGTTCGGCTCCAAACCCACCATAGTGGAACTCACCATGTCAATGTCGGCTTGCACTTTGCTCACTTCCGTCTTCACCAAAGAAATTGCATCACATACATAACAGTCCAATCCTTTTTTTGCAGCAGAACATACCTTAGTCCCACCTGATGTAGCAGGATTACGTTTCATAACAAATATACAAGTGCTGGAAAATCCGCCTTGGCTCATAATCCACTTGATCAGCATTTCAGACCGCTTTCGGGTCCATCCAACAATCGGCTTGAGCGACATGGGAACAATTGCAGTGCCATAACAAATTGAGTCAAAGTAAAACAGTTGAAGCAACAACAAGCACCCAGTCAACACTTCGGTCCTCTTCTTTTGATATAAGGACACACCTTCTAACAACTTCAAAAAACAAAATGTTGCCCAGTTCTTATTACAAATTGACCCTGGGTCGCGTAGTGGGATAAGGAATTTCGGATCTGCTCTTCCGGGGGCCGTCGGACATAATATCATTGCAAGCGCATACAGTGCAAATGCAACTCTGAACGTGTCATCACCTTCCATACCTTGTTCAACTATTTCCTTCAGGCCATCTGTAGTAATCTCGTTCTTATGATTACATAGCCTACTCATTAGCTGCTTCATTGTAGGGTCTTCAATACTACCATGAAGCAACACTTCTGTCCCCCCATTACGAACACCCATTAAACGACAGAAATCCCATTCACTGATGCACAAATCCCTCCCGTGTATCTTCAACGTGCAACTTTTCACGTCAAAGTTTTCCACCAGCATTTGGCACACGTCCCGATTAAAATTGCAGTTCCCAATATGGTGTAGTGGCCCAAATCCCAGTTCATTAATAGCAACCAACTTTTGTATTGACAGAGCAGAAACTGTCTTTCTAAACTCTTTTAACCGACTGGCTGTTATTAATGTTAACCCCATAACTTGGTCCGCGCAATCGTTACTCCCAACCTTACGAATTACATTTGTTTCTTCTTCTACAACTCGTCCCTGGTCGCAGCCTATGTCCTGAACATAATGGATTTTAAAATGTAGGCAATCAAGCTGCACATTGTTTCACTAAAACAAAATACAAACATTCAATAAGAAATTGTGTCAATTGAAACAACGTACCACCGTTACCAAACCTTCATGCATCAACCTTCTGCGTTTTTCGCATGTGTCATTGCTAACCCTTTCGCTGTGCACACAGTCAACATAGACATCACCAACCAAAATCATTTAATTTTATATAAGACTGCAGTAATAACCTGGATAGGTTGTGTTGTTTACCCAGTATATGTATACACCCCATCAACATTTTTTCTCTGCCCATAACTAAAATTGGATCTCTTTTCACTGATACTGTCTTCCTCCATATAACCCTTCTGAAACACTCTTTCGTCCCTCATGGTGTGTCCGGCATTTATGTCTGCAAACAGAAAAACACATTTCATATTGGTCTGTAATGTATTGAATCTCTAATTTACACAATATTAGTTCATAAAATATATTTACACACATACAACCACAAGAACTCATTACAATCAGGATTTATGCAATAACCGGCCATCCCAATATCATTGGGTTATCCACGGCTTCCACCATTGTCCCAGGAATTATTAGTAAACACATGAACTCCATTGAAGTGCTCAAACACATACATTAATAATGGTTATTGTTGAAATAAATTACTTTTTCCAATCGATACCTGGGAAATGTCTAGCTCAGGACAAATCAAATTACAAAGTGCCCTATCTTCTATGCTTTGACAAATTGAGAATAATGCTTCTCCAGAATTCTTAGCCAAAATGGGCCCCAACAATGAATAAAAAATCTGCAAAAGGCCAATGACCAGTGCAGTCCAACTTCCAACAGATTCTATATATGTCAAGCAAGCAAAACTAAAAACATCACAGCACAATAAATCAAGGTCAAATAGTATCGCTCATGAACAGAAGGAATTCTCATCAATAAAACTCTATAATTTTCTAACAAAAAATCCTACCCTGACACAACAAAAATCAGACATAAATCCTCAATTTCCTTGAGCATGTGCTTAGTGCTTCAGTCATTAGCATTCACCAAGTCTACACCATTCCCATAATCATACAAAGTACAATATATACAAAGCAAAGAAGACAAACCTTTGCACATTCACCAATCCAACTCATAATACTTCCTGCAGCTTCAAACATCTCCCCGAGAGCAGTCAAGGTGGTCTGTAGACAGCAAAATAATCAGTACAGACTGCAATAGAAGAACATAGACACATACTCTATTCTAGTTTTAATCTATTGACATCACAAACCTTAACATGAGCTTCTTGACCCCATGGCTTTAAGACGTCTTATTCCTTCACGATTTCCTTGACTTGCTGAATTTTCTTCATTTTGAGCAATTTGGTAATCAATATAACTCGGTCTCTGGTCTTTGGTTAGTTTCTCTTGCTCCAGTTCTTTGATTAGTGTCTCTTGTTCATTGGTCATAGTACCAGATTCAGCTTCAGGTTTCTTAATAGCACTGCTTTCTTCTTTGTCTTCTCCAACAATCTGTGCATCTTAACCTGGCAGGTGATCATCAAATTACATTCTTACTAAGTTTCAAACCAACAGAAAATGGAAACTAAATCACTAATAGAGCCACTAATACTTGGATATGCCAGCTGACTGAGCTAAATTAGCATGCAAAGCTTTCCATTAGTCTTGAAGGCATGAGAAGTCAAAAGACTAACCCTATGACATTGTGAATCCAAGCAATCCCAGCAAATGAAAGTTCACTTTATGTGCCTATTGGAGTTTCTACCGAACATCAAGAATCAATAATTTTCCACAAAAGACAGAAACCGTAATCAATAATAATAATTATTACTAAAGGGATTTGGCGGCCTTTTCATCGGGCTGCAATTTATGCAAAATCATGAACGGAAAACAATCAGATCCGCATATGCGGTATCGCAAATGAAGAAATCTTTCTCTTGTACGGACTTACGTGCTGAGGAAACGGATGGAGTCGGCCTTGCCGGAGTCTTCAGTGTTGTCGGCAGGCTTTTCTCCGTCGGCTGACAAGGTCGGATCTAGGGTTTGAGGTCTCCCTACAGAGTTTCAGTTTTCGGCTCGCACATCTGAGACATAAGATGGCTTTTGAGGTTTGATCCAATGTTTCTCAGATCTTTCACCCCCAACTGCGCCCCCTGTAGGATCAGTAAAAATTTTACTTACTGCCTTTCACCGATTTTTGGACGTGCGTGAGTTCGTTAACTGAAGACTAACGGAGGTAGAACACAGTAACCAACATGTGCCAGGCACGTGGCCGTGCATCTGAACGGCGTGCACCGAAGAATCTCTCTACAAGTCCATAGTAAAATACAAAATAAATTTTCCCATTTTATAGAGTTTCTAATATAGCATTATCTTTGTATGGTGTTATTCTCACCTCACTAGGCTAAAGTGATCATCCACCATCTTGTGATAATCTTCTTTTATTACATTTTAAACCTTTAATAAAATTACATGACTTAACAATAATTAAATAGAGTTTCTATTGGAACTTCCAAATTTGTTTACTTAACCTCACTCCATGATAAATTATTAAATGACATTTATAACCTCATATAAAATGATTATTAAAGACAATAATTATATCAAAAAGATATTATATTTATTTTCTCTAGAGTTTCCAATTCAATAATATTATATTGCATTCTTTATTATTTTCCTTATCTATTTTTATTTTCCAATTTCACTACATACTTATTAAAATATTTATATATATTTAATAAGAATTAAAATTATGATAAATCATGTGACATAAAATAGAGGAAAAAATTAAATAGTAAGAATAAATGATTACTTTTTTTTTATTGCACAACTAAAAGAGAAAAAAAATAGTTAAAAACAAATAATAGTTCATGCTAAAATATTTTCTTGTTAAACCACCCCTGGTGGTCGAGTTGGTAAGAGCCTCCAGGCACTGGCGGACCCAGACTTGTTCCCCACTGGGGGCGATTTTTTTTTTGGGCAGTGGGCTGGTAGTGAGTAATAGGCTAAGAGGATGTGGGATAATGGAATTGTGGGGGGCGGAAGCTTAAAAATCCAAATTAGTGGGGGCTAATAGAGTAATTATAGCCTAAAACTTTGTCATTTAGTAATTATTAGCACCCATTCAGCCTAATAAAATACATAGAAAAAAAAAGTCAGGGGGGGCTGAAGCCCCCACTCGTCTCTACCTGGGTCCGCCAGTGCCTCCAGGTGTGGTACCCCCCACCCGGGTTCAAATCCTGCCGACTGCGAATTGGAGTTAAATCCCAATTTATTCTGTGGTGGCCAGAGGGAGGAAGCGTTCTGACAAGATCTCCGACTGCGGATTAGTCCTTGGGCCTAGGAAGCCTTTGGGATGCCGTGGGAGTTCTCTCAAAATAAAAAAAAAATTTTGTTGATTAGAAATTAATTAATGGATGTGTAGTGAGTAAATTTAGAAGTATAGTAGTAATTTTATATATTTAATATGAATTATATCATCATAGTTATTTTAGGAATTTAGAAGAGGTTTAGTAAACAAATCTTGTATTTTAAAAATAAAAATGAGATGCAAAGAATATAAGATGTCAAATGAGCAAATTTGGAAGTCCTAATAGAATTTCTCACGATTAAATATAAGAACAAGTTCCGGCGGCCAAAACTGACTTCCTCCTTTTATTGGCCTCTTCTGCAAGTCGCCATACCAGTTTAAATCTAAGGAAACTAAGGGCTTATTCGTTTAGGAGTGGCTGGTCAGCTCTAAAAGGATAAACTCTAAGGTAAGAAAAAATAGAAAACTACATAAAAGCCCATGACATCTCTTCATTTTTCTCCAAAATCCACAAACTTGTAATTCATGCATATAAGTAATTTTTTTTACTTATAAGGACAAGTTGTTCACAAGTTGACATGTGGCATGTGTTGAATTACTTTTTTGTCCTCTTTTAAACTTTGAGTTTGAAACCCAAAATTTGTACTGACAAAAAAAAGTTGTGCAGTAGCAAATTTTAGATACTTATGCAGTAGCAGTAGCAGTTTTTTGATACTAGTGCAACAACATATTTCTGTGCAGTAGCAGCTGTAAGGACGAATGCAGTGGCAGCTGTCAGGTCGAATGCAGTAGCAGCTGCCAGGACGAGTGCAGTAGCAGCTGCCAGGACGAGTGCAGTAGCAGCTGTCATGACGAATGCAACATCAGCTAACAAGAGTCAGGACAAATGCAGTAGCAGTTGTTAGATTTTGAGACAAATGCAGTAACAGGAGTTGTGAGAGCAAAGTAGCAGGTGCTGCTACTGCTTTTTGCATCCTTCCTTTTGCAGTAAGAAGTAGCAGGACCGTTTTGCAGTAGCAAGAGCTTAAGGACGAAGTAGCAGGGGCTGCTACTGCTGGTGCTCATCCCTTTCACTTTCATCAGGAAAATCACAATTTCCATTCTCTCTCTCTCTCTCTCTCTCTCTCTCTCTAAACACAAGTTTGAAAATCTAGATCTGAAACAACAATAGATCTCAAACCGGTAACCATCGTCGACACCCTCATCCTCTCCATCGTCTTCTTCTTCTTTGTTGCCCAGGCGCACAACATCACTCAACTATGGGCGCCGTACAACTATGGAGTTCCAGTTATGGGCAACCATTGTTGGTGCCCTCATCCTCTCCCGGAGTTCTTCACCTTCAACCACTACCTGCATTAGAAACCTCCAACCGATCACTCGAACGTCATCGTTTGGGTTCAAGAGGTTTTGATTCTCCAACAATCGAATCACGCCGTTTCGCACAAGAATCACTTGGATCTTCATCCCTTGCCGTAATTGATCCACTTGTGGACAACTCCGGCGATAGTGGCCTTAGATCTCTTCGGCCTTCTAGTATTCTCATCAAATCCGGTTGAGATTGTTGCCAAGCTTGCCGAGAAGTTTCATGTTCGTGAGAGAGAACTTGATTTGCCTAGAAGCTTCATGGCCACCGTACTGCTCGACGAGAGAGAGAGAGAGAGAGAGAGAGAGAGACTCGAGGGCAGATTTGTAAATAAGACGAAAAAATGTCTGATTATGTAATTGCACTTATATAATTGAAGTATGGGCTTGTATTGTAGCACATGGGCCTATGATGCATGTCCTTATGTGTATAACTCTAATGTTAATTGGTTTATTAGTGTTTTGTAGTGTTGTTATGGGTGTCTATGTCAAATACTAAAGAAAAAATAGGTAGGTAGGTAATCAGTGACCAATTTGATTTTGATAGATGGTAATGATACAACTCTTATCTCTTGGTCAGACCCGTCACAAAGAATACAGCTTTCTGCCACAATCTCTAATATACCCCTGTAGCTTAAGCACTTATTCTACTTCAAAATTAAGCAGATGGGTACTGATTATCAGCAACACAGTAAGGTCTGAACCTATAAAAACAAACAGATCTCCTTGTTAGGCTTAATTTTGGATTGGATACTAAATAAGCATGCGGTCCAATAACAACTCAAACTGTAAATAATGAGAGAAAATAATTTAAGAGTGTAACTTTAAGGATCGCGTCTTCACACAAAAGAACTGAGATAAGATTTTCATTGATTCTGTACATTCTAGGCAGCAGCATACTGCCAACATGACTATAGTTGATCCAAAATAAAACTTCCAGAATCAGCTTCAGTTGTTCAAAGGTGTGACGCAAACCAGTCACCAATTCACCATATCCCTAACCCATTATGCAAACTTCAAATTTAGGTTCGAAAGAACTCAATTTGCATGTAAAACAGACAACCAAAGGGGATAACACCACCATCATTCATCAAAATGAAACCACTGACTTTGGCTGGGACGAAGATTGCAACTGCGAAAGAGCAGTATCACTTTCCTCATTCTCATCGAACACAATGGGCATTCCCTCTATATGTTTTCTGCAAACCAAAAAGTGTACATAGTTAGATTTGCTATCAAGGTAAGTCAATGCTTCTTTAGCAGTGATGAAAAACATGTGAAAACTGAAAAGAAGAAAATCTAATGGAGATTATTCAGCTCTCAGATGAACAAAACACAAGTAAATAAAAATTTATTCTGTCAAAGAACAAAAGAGGTATGCATATCCCTAAAAGAAGATGAAACGCCTGCAATGCTAACAAAACTGACAGGAATATGGGAATGACCACAATATCCCATTTTGGGCCATTCCCATATTTCATGTTCACATTTGACTTGGTTGCACCTACTGTTGCACCTTTTTAAGCGTGAAGTAAACTATACAATTTTCACCAAAACATAATATGTATGGGAATGTAAACAAGATGGATATCTTATCAAACCTAAAAGCCATAAAAGAAAAAGAGAAGGAAAGACTTAAAATGTGAGTCATACTCGACTCAGCCACATGACAAACAAAATTAACTAAGAGGAATAGGTTTAGTGCAGCCCCAACAGCCTAGCAGGTAAAGAAATACTAGGGTTCACAAGAAAAAATTCACATTGTTTGCAGGTTAAAATCTAATATTTGCAGATATCACACTGCACAGAAGACATTAGACAAGGAAGCAGTAATACCTCTGAGAGATGAAACTTTCCTCAGACAATGCCTTCTCCAACCTCTCCTCAAATGGTGTTGCATGCCAACTCACTTTCTGATCCTGAAAATAAAAAGGACTTCAGATATGACTTTAGCGAATGAAGGCTGCAGAAATACATACAAAGCAATAAGCCAAACCTCCTTGTATTTATTGGTTGAATTTGGGATTCCATTCCCGTCCCACCACTTAGGGGAGATACGAGTAGGGTCATCTTCATTCCAGTGAGTAGCAACCAACCCAATTATAGGCCTGTCCCCAGGAGTTCTGCCAAAATAACGATTTCTACCAGAAGCATCTCCTAACTTTAGATTATTGTCATCTTGAGTAGATGTCACTGGCTTCAGCCAGGAGGACATACTTGATTCCATCTTGAACTCTTTTCCAGATGAAATTTCTTTTAGCCCCTCTTCTGATATAGGGGTTGCATTTCCAGATTGTTTAAGAGACTCACTAGGCTCACCAGAAAACCCATGTGAGTTACTATCTTCCTCTTTCAGTACATTCCACTGAGAGATGCCCTCAGGGTTTGGAACTGAATACACATACTGGGACCTGATTCGAGACTTTCCATTAGGAAAAGTTCTCTGGCTTGCAGGGAAAACTGTTCCAGGTGTCTGCATCTCTTCAGAAAGAGTCAGTGGGGTTGGATAAGCTGAATACTTTGATATGCTCTGTTTTCCTGGAGTTTCAGCTATTTTTACACTCCTCGTACAGTTACCGGATGAAGAACCTTTTGAGGATGCTGTATCAAAATCGCATTCAAAACGAACAGACCTTCCCCTGCACTGGACATCTGTGGCTGAGAGTGAAGGTGAAGTTGGAGTTGCAGTGTTCTCAGCCTGATTAGAATGAATCTTTACTGATGAATCAGTACCTATTCCACTACCTTCAGTTGAGCTGATGGAGATCCATCCAGTACTTTTTTGGTTTGACTCATAACTACAGAAAAGAAATGAATTTGAAAAATGTAAGAACGTTATTTTATAAAAATTAAAATCTAAGATATAAGAATGCAAGTACTGAAATCATGCATTTATACTAATATTAAATGGTTCCCCCTAAAGTTCACACCATTAGACCAATACGATAATGACTCAATTATTTGCTGCAGACAGTTTCACAATGGAACCAATTTTCTCTGTGGAAACAGAAAGATGAGATAACCACAAACATTTCATAGCCGACAACATTCAGAGTGGAAATTATGTTTAGAAAACGACCTTCCATGCCATCTATAAATAGAAAATTTAATAAATTTTCAATCATTCTAAACAGTTATAAGGATAACCTGATAGGTGTATGCTCTGAAGAACCTGGCCCCTTTCCCCACTCTTCAAGAAGCTTAACAGGTGTAGGAGGTTGCTCTGGTTGATTCTCCTGCTGAAGCATTTTAATGGATGTGTTGGGAAGCCAAGAGTTGAATTTTGACGGCTCTGAATCTCTATCATGATGGGGTGAGCCATTTAATTTTGAACAAGCTTTCCGAAGTTCAACTGGGGTCTCCACTAGGGTACCACAAGCCTTAAGAAACTTGGCCTGCAAAATCATGTGCTTTAGTAAAACAAGTATTTTTCAGCAGTGAGAGAAATTCAAAAATTTAACACTTAATCTTAAAACTTAACCAAACATTAGTGACTAGGAATGATGCGAATAATCCAATACACAAAATTGGAGTTGAAGCTCCACTCCACTGACTGCCACAAATTCTAACTTATAAAAGCAACATTTTGTAAACTGATGACAGTTGCTTGATTTAAACACCATGCTAGTCGAGAACAATTTCATTTTTCAAGACTGAGAAAGTGATTTCTTTTAAATCAAAGAACAGAAAATTGATTAGCCCAGCAGCCCTTATATCCGAACTAAATTCGAACTATGTAACTTTTTTAGGATTGAGCCAACCAAATAATCAATTCTTAACTGCTAAATTGACTATCAAGTGCACTGTAAAGAGGACACAACTGCATTAAACTTTTAGTTTTCTAGCTTACAAGGCAAAAACCACAGAAGAAAGTAGGGATCACCACACAAATACTTCTCTTTTTGCCAAACATTATATAATACTTCCAAACCCATATGAAAATGTATATATCATTGCGAGTGTATGAGAGTTTTTTAGTGTCTCATACCTCGTTCTTGAGCTCCTTGTCAATTTTTGGAGTCCCATAACTAGGACTTTCCCTATCTGTGGATGGAGAATCTCCTTTCTCTTTAGGAGTTACATACAAACCAGAGAAGAAACAAAATCAGCAATGACATTTATAAATTCAGATTGAAGTAAAAAGTTTATATGGAGGGAAAAAAAAAATACCTTCGTCTAAAAATAGAGATGACAAACGGTTTCGAGATATCACGACTTCCTGATTAAAATAGAGGAAACAGAAAACGAGAAATCAGTGTTGTATCTCATAATCAACTGATTAGCAGCTAAAGAAATGCTTCTGGCTCCATTTTACATAATTTTTTTCAGCTACCAAATCGAAAATTAACTACACAGAAAGACCTAAATCTTGGTCCTTTGGAATTCAAGACGAAGCACAACACTATCACTCAAAATCGATTCTCTTTCTCTCGAATTTTCTCAAAATCAGACTGAGGATTAAGAACAAGAAGCGAAATTGTGCTAATTCAAGAAATGTAAAAAGGGGGAAAAGGCAATTCTTGGAACACCAAACGGGAACCATACCGAGCGAGACGACTGAGAAACGAGGTGAGGCCGAGAGCGAAGGTGGCGATCGTCCCTGACCCTGAAGCAACCGAAGAAGCAGCCCATAGCTCCGGAGATCGATCTGTCAAGAAACCCCAACACCGATCTGCACACAAACCCTAATTCACGATTGAAGCATAACATCGATCTCTCGAAACTGAGGCGGAGAAAAGAAAATTGAAACCCTAGCTCTTGATTTTTCCTTTTTAGGTGATTTGCTGAGGGGGGGAGAGAGAGAGAGAGCGAGTGAGTGAGTGAGGAGAGAGAAAGAGACCCAATGGAGAGTTGTTGGGTCGTTTTTGAATTTTGAACAAATAAAACGAGGGAAAGAAATACGTCTGTTCAGTGTGATGGGCCTCTGCGTCTGCGGTTATATGTACTCGAGCGAGTGTGCTGAAACTGGTACTCGCTGAATCGAAGGGACACGTGGATGGTGTGGTATTTAAGTCAAAATATGTGGGATTAAATGGGAAAACGGGAGGCTTAAGTAGGAAAGTTTGTAATTAGAGGTTTTAATACATAACGGTCATGTATCATTTGTAGTAACTCTTTTCCCCTATTTGTTTTAATAAAATGGATTCAGTTTTCAGAACAAAAAAAGAAAAGAAAATAGATTCAGTTTCTCTGAATTTTTTTTTTTTAATTGTTCTACAATGATTTAATTTTCA
The DNA here is from genome assembly GCA_030142095.1 of Rubus idaeus. Taxonomy (NCBI): domain Eukaryota; kingdom Viridiplantae; phylum Streptophyta; class Magnoliopsida; order Rosales; family Rosaceae; genus Rubus; species Rubus idaeus. Next base: position 35,253,276 of record CM057970.1, read on the forward strand.
AATAAGTTGTTCACGTGTTTAACTCAAGTATGGTTACATATATAGGTACATGTTGACTAGAGACAATATAAAACTCAAATATGAATCTTAGACCTGTGGTTATTGGTTGAAAATTCTCTTATGCGGTGTATAACATGTATTATGTTTTGCTATCGTTGGATTACCTTGTGGAAGCTTGTGGAAGCAAATTTAACAACTAAAAATCATGATTTAATTAGAAGAAAAAATGAAGTGATGTATGATAGCGTGAAGCAAATATTGCTGCTCACTTGGTTGCGCAGTTTGTAGCCCGAGAAGGTGGGTGTTTTACTTGGTTAGAGGCCAAGCCTCATTCGTGGTAAATTCTACCATACACCAAGCATTAAGTTTTCGGGTACGTGGCAGAATTCTAAACCCTTGGATGTATCCTCTACCCCACCCTACCCCCCTGCAATTGTCTCCTTCTGCCCGACCATTCTTCTGCCCCGGGCACTGAAGGTGCACCCCTTATTTGCTCGTTGAAAATTTTCAAAATAATATTGTTGTAACTAACTCTTTGAGCGGAGCTTTGGCACCATGTTATATCTCTTCTATGTATTCAAAGTGATTAAATAATAGGCATAATTGTCAAAATGCCACATGAACTTGGTTATAATTGTCAAATTAAACTCTGAACTTGCAATTACTTCAATTTACCCCTTAAACTTGGTAAAAATTGTCAATATGCACCCCATAAGTCAATTTCAACTTTTTTATCCAATTTTGTGACATGTGACCTTCACGTGAGGGGTATCTTGGTCATTTTATTATATCTATACTATATTTAAGAGAATAAGTTTTGTTAACCATAACAGAATTTTTTTACGCAAATACCCCTCATATATTAAATTACTTTACATACCAAATTAACCATAAGGGATAAAAAAGTTAAATAAAAATAACATAAAATATATAAAAAATTAGCTTAACCACCCACATTCTCCAAGTAACCACCTCCACTCTCACACTCATCGAGTATGTAGATAATTCTAGTATATTTTTAGAAAAACATAAATATGCATAAAAAGTACATTAAAAAGGTGAATTTTTAGGGTTCAGGTGAATTCTTAAAAATTACATTAAAAAGTTGAATTCTTAATTCTTTTTAATATAATTTTTATGTATATTTGTGTTTTTCTATAATAAAAAAAATTATCATAAAAATGATCAAAATACCCCTCACGTGAAGGTCACATGTCACAAAATTGGATAGAAAAAGTTGAAATTAACTTATGGGGTGCAGATTGACAATTTTTACCAAGTTCAGGGGGTAAATTGAAGCAATTGCAAGTTCAGAGTTTAATGACAATTATAGTCAATTTTATGCGGCATTTTGGCAATTATGTTTAAATAATATGGGTTCCAAACAACCCACCCTTTCCCACAAAAAAAGAAAGAAAAAGGTCTTGCTATTAGTTGCTATTAGAAATTAAAGTTGAATTTTTGGGAAAATGGAGGAATATATATGTAGATAAGCAAAGATCGATCACCAAAAATACACCACTCATGAAATGCATGTGGTCAATACTCAATATATACCATATATGCTTAATTTTCATTACTGCAAAAAGCTGAAATCGCAATGCTCTTGCCTCTAGACACACACGAGAAGCCAAAAATCAGTGATATGATGATGAGCTTTTGGTTCAAATTAAGTTCAAAGTTCAAACCATCGTAAAGGAGGATTCCCACAATATAGGAAGATGGAGGTCCTCAATCCAAGATTTCAAATTAACACAACTACCACACAATTTGCTTCATGCATAACTTATTGCTACTGAAGAATTTTGATGTTTCACGAATGGTAGAAATAATAGGGTATCTTTGATCTAATGATTTTCCGAATGGGCAGTTACTTTTCTGCAGTGATTTAAAACTATCTTTATTCTTAACATACTGCTTGTTTATTGATGTATTAATTTTCCTCTTCATTCTTTTTTGTTGTGTGAAGATGAATAGATTAATTAAAAGTCGAACGATTATAATCCAAGTATTGACATCATGATCAATGACATGAGCGATGATTAACCAACCATGGTTAATATGAAAATTTAAGTCTAGACAAACCAAAAAAAGGTGTACTACACCAATTGGTTGTCTTACAACAATAAAACTCAACGGTTGATGGTAAATGAACCAAACAACCCCATTTTGTTGTAGGTTGTACACAACAAATAAACCAATTCAATAACAATCTTTCACGTCTATCCCGTATATAATTACCAACAATGCGGTGAGCAGCACACACAATTGTGGAATCTCATGGCCAATAAGCAATGTCATGATCTAAAGACTTGGTAAAACAACAACTAGAGAGAATGACACAATAAATTGTATCATAAACCGTTTCCATCTTCAACATGTAATGGCTCTCATTCACAAAACCATCATGAAAACTACTGAACCAAATAGAACGATGAATCATTATGTTCTTTTAATTACTTCCACTATCTCATGTAGTACACTACATTAATAAATATAAAAAATAAATTGAGGTGCATAAGTATGTAAGATGGTATCATATGCAATTTGTGAGTGTCAGTATCATGTTAATTACCTTGATTTCAATTTCAATATTCGTATGGCAAGTCCACAACTTTATCATGTGTTTATAAACTGGTCAATAACTAACTAAAAAAATTATAGGCAAACCACCTTAATTTGGATCTAGATCGATTGGTGGATAACAAAATAACATAAAACTTCAACATAATTAATTTTACAAAACGGCGAAACTCTTCTCTTCTACGTCGATCAGCCTTCGAGCAGTACCCATTTCAAGTCGCTTGTTAACTAGGTTCATAAAAACCTTCAATCTTGTACCTAATTAATCTTTTTCAAACCATTACCTTGAAAATCATTATATTGCCATTCTCGTACTAACAATTGGGGTTTATTAATTCTGTACATGTTAAGACTACGGATTTGAAAAACCCATAATTCTTCATCGCTTCTCCCCATGTTAACCATCCTTCAATTTTAAATATAATAATCAGCAGAAAACTGCAGCCAATTAGCTTTAAATGTAATAATCAGAGTGAGTGAGGAAACATAAAATCAAAGACATTGGATATTAAAAGTCTGATTAACTTTACATACACTTCAGCCAAATGTGATCAACAATGTCACAATGTAATCAACAAGCTATCTAAAAATTTGATAACAGAAAGGAGTACATAAGAGGCCTACAAAGGCACAATGCAAAGAAAACCAACTACGCTAATAATTGTTGGCCTCAAATACTATATATGCCACTATGGATTGCACGTACATATATGGCTTCAATTTAGATTTGAAATTTGTATACGTCTTTCTGTACAATACCTATTTTATAAACTTTTTGTTTTCTACATCATTACTCATTTACTCTTATAAATTTTAAAGTCGATTCATCATATTATTTTAATTTCTTACAATATCTCATATCTAAGTGTAAGACTGTAAGTGTGTTGCTAAAATAAATGTAATAAATTATTTGAGAAGATATGCGCTATATCTTTATAAGCTAGGGATGAAAAATTGAAAAGTATATATACATATATGCATATATAGGTTGGTATCACATGCAAAATGGGAAGACCAATTAATACCATGTTAATCCTATTTCAATTCCAATTCAATATCATATTACAAGTCCAGGGCTTTCTCATGTTACGTACTTCTATTTTTTGGAGAAGCAACGGATCCAGTAATACGGCCAAACCTTCATTAGGCCTAGATATTCACAAGCTACGTACAAAGTAGCCAGCTAGCCACTATTTGGTAAATTAATTAAAACTAAAATACTGTTCTAGGGTTTAGGATTTTGCGTGAGGACATTTTATACGGTCTTCTTGAAATCTCAAAATATATACAACTTTGATATAAACCCTCTTTGTTAGTCTAAATGATGAGATCGAGAATGTGCGAAATTGAATTAGCATTTAGCTAATTAAGTCTAGGTTAATTCATCAATCACTTCCGATCTTTCCTAATACAGATTTCAGATTTGCAATACAAGGAGTGACTAGCTAGAGAGTAGAGAGTGGACATTACAGAAGGCATATGGAGTCCACAAGAAGAGAAGAAGGGCGTCCGTCGTTTGCAAGTGATAGCAACACTTAATTCCCAGCTCTCTCATTCTCCACACACTCAAAATTCTATTCCAAGCAAGACTGCGGTCCAAACCCTAATATTTTCCTGTCTTCTTCTTCGAATCAGAAAGAGATTTGAAGCCAAGTGGGTCGTTGTCTTTTACCAAAAAAACTTACACAAGAATGGACATTTGTGGTGTGTGTAGTAAGAGGCAGGTGGAGGTGGTCCTTTCTGGTACTGTCTGTGTCCACGGCAGCAAAAAGTGTATGAAAAGTCTGGGCTAGCTGGGAGGGATTTATGGCTACATTCGACACACTACAACCTTCCACAATTGACATCTATGGCTCATTTATTAGTCTGGGCTAGCTGGGAGAGATTTATGGCTACCTTCGACATACTACAACCTTCCACAATTGACATCTATGACTCATTTATCATTCATCGTTATGTCTTATTTATAATAAACTAACTAATAACTTATTTGAGATTGTTTATGAAATGCCTAAAAACGTTTTTTGAATTTGGTTAAAGCACTTATATATAAGGAAACACTTGTCAAAACCATTTCCAAGTGCTTCTAAAACTCATCAAAGACATATTTTATTTTTTAATTTTTTTTAATATTTATAATTAATTTTTTAATTATTTCAAAAAAAACATTTTTGGGTCTCCGAAAAATAATCTCAAACAAGCCCTTAATTTTGGTGATGATTATTGATACTCTGTTACTTCTACTTACAAGTGTACGTAGCGCAAGTGTCAAATGTAGACACTACTAACTACTCATTAGTCACTTCTACAGTTCTACCCAACAAGATACGAAGAAAACTACTCATTAATTACTAACATGTCTACTTTCAATCAAAAAAAAAACATGTCTACTTTAATTTGCATTTCTCATGGCATGGTTTGATTCCACCTACGTTCGTATTCTGTGACAAGAGCGTTTGAGGCTGATCGATTGTCAATTTCTTAAGCTAATTAAAGATGAGTTTCCAATATCAGGACGTGCATGAAACACAAACAAAAAGCATTTACTGGCTTCAAGAAGTCTCATTTGACTGAAACCTATAACAGGGGGCCATCCTTGAGCTCAAAATTAAAGGGATCAAGGTGGGAATGATCCATGATCCCAGAAAATGATAGAATTTCTTGATGATTTGAATAATACTGTACGTTATAAGATTGGGATCGATCAGGAATGGCACTTTATGCATGGGTCCTTCAGTTATACTTATACATTACATGCGTAGGCCATGCCAGGGATTTAGGGTATACCCCTGTTGGTCGTATTAGCTAGGGTCCTCATGCCACGCCCACCACATATAGTAAAGGCCAAAACCATACCATACAGATCGATGATCTTGCATCGATCTGTTAGATATTTTGCACCACATGTCCAGATTAGCCTAGCCTTAGCCAAAACGATGCATGATACGAAGGTTGGCCAGAATTAAGAAGCACATGGAATCATTCACAGCATCTTCCCTCCAACCTAGCTACCTTGTATTTATCTATCTATATATATATATAAGCAGCCTCAATATATATATGCACGTTTGTGTTTCTCTTGCTAAAAATGTAAATACAATTATATATATTAATTAACTGCTAGCAGATTCTATTCATCATGTCATATGATGCAACAAATTTTGGTTGAAGCATATTCAAACTAGTTTCAAATAGGAAGCAATATAGTGCGGCATTATTACATTACATTTTGGAAATTAAACGAAAAAAAAAAATCAATCAATTCTAAAATTATTAAGTCAAAATCTGTACGTAAGAAAAAAAAACAATATTGAAACACATATTAGATTAACCGAATCTAATTGAATCAAATGTTAAAACACACGGTACACGTACTTCCGATTTTGAATAGGTAATCACCCGAACATAACTTAGTTTAAATATTTGGTTTTGCCTAGCAAAATCTATATAATTACTAATATGGTTTGTGTGCGTCAATTACGTTTTTTTTTTCTTCATTTTAATCTCCACAATAACATGTACAGTTTACTGTTATATAACGAGATTCGATCACATGCATGCATGTTGCGAGGGGAGTGAAGCTAGCCACACCATGAGATATGTCTCGTAAATTCCTAGCTAGCTAGGGATACTCCACTCCTGATATTAACGCTTCCTCGATCTAGGGTACGTATTAGCAGCCAATGAAGATTAGGCCTATATAATTACTTGGTTGAAACTGAGGGCACTTTTTTTGGGTGCAATGAAACTGAGGGCACTTTGCACGTACTGGGGACAATATTCGACCAGACAAGATATATAGCTAGTGAATTAATTAACTAACGCACAAATACAATGGTGCATATTATCGGAGACTCTTCCATTCACCCTAGTTGAATTAAACCCGAGTGATCTCACCATTAAGTAATTTAAATTAATTTTTTTTTATTTTTATTTATATCTTTGGACGGTTGAGATCACCCTGGTTGAATTCAACCAGGGTGAATACAAGAATTGTCGGCATATTATACGTCACTTCACATTAATTAAACGCATACACTTAGTTCATAAGTCATATATATATGCAGGGGCGAATGCACGTTGGGGGCTGCATGGGCTAAAGCCCCCCCCAAATTTTGTAATTTATTAATTAGAGTAGGGCTATTAGTGTAATAGCCCCCCCCCCCCAGAAAAAAAAAAAATTGGTTTGATCTCTAGTCCCTCATTCTTTCCCGTTCTCCTAATCTCTACCCCCAACTTTTGTAATTTATTAATTAGGGTAGGGCTATTAGTGTCATAGCCCCCCAGAAAAAAAAATTGGTTTGATCTCTAGTCCCTCATTCTTTCCCGTCCTCCTAATCTCTACCCCAAATTTTGTAATTTATTAATTAGGGTAGGGCTATTAGTGTAATAGCCCCCCATAGCCCCCCCCCAGAAAAAAAAATTGGTTTGATCTCTAGTCCCTCATTCTTTCCCGTCCTCCTAATCTCTACCCCAAGTTTTGTAATTTATTAATTAGGGTAATCCTCCTAATCTCTACCCCAAGTTTTGTAATTTATTAATTAGGGTAGGACTATTAGTGTAATAGCCCCCCCCCCCCCCCCAGAAAAAAAAATTAGTTTGATTTATTAATTGCTATAGGATAAGCACCCCCAAAAAATAAATAGAAGATGAAAGATTAGTATGATAGTTTGATTAGTTTCTCAATCATTCTCTCGTCCCCGTAGCCCCCCCCCCCCAAACAATTTTGTCATTTATTAATTGCTATAAGGTTATAAGTGTAATAGCCCCAAAAAAAAGAGATTTGTATGATACTTTCTCAATCTTTCTCTGTCCTCACTCCCTTAGACAGTCACCTAGTGACCTCCACTCCTCCAGCCTCTCAAATAGCCCCCCTAGATGTACACCTAGTTAATTAATTTATATTCAGCTAATTAAGTCATTTTAGATTCATGATGTACAAGTTATTAGCTCATAATTAAAGATGAACTCACTTCTTCATCCTTCAATCCTCTCATCAAGATCATTTAATTGTTCAATTCCTTAAGAATTTTTTGAGGTTTGCTTAATGGCTTAAAAAAAATTTTTTTGCCTCACGGCAAAAAAACAATAACCCAAAACAAATTAGCCCCCCCCATTTTTGGATCCTAGATTCGCCACTGTATATATGAAATGCTTACGAAAAGGATTGACGATCGATTAATTCTTACCCAAAACTTAGTTTGAACATGCACTTCGGCCATCTAGTTTCGTATACGTACCCTACATTCAAGGAGCATTGTCCAATTTCACCCAAACCAACTATCTTTCTCAGCATATGATGAGTGCAACACGGAACCAAGAATTGAAATTGAGGTGGACTAAATTTACTTTATGCTGATAGGAAAAATTCTTCTTAAAATTTCGGCCAATCCACTCTGTTTTGATAAAATATTTTAACTATGTAACACTCATGTCTAATATTCTTTTTACATCCTCAACAAGATCAAATCATGTGTAAAAATATCATATAAATTCGATAAATAACAAACAAAATCTGATAATACAAGCGTATTTTTCATGAAAAATGATGGGTGAGATGGTATTGTCAGCTTGTCGTTGACGTATTTTTGTTATTATAATATATGTATATTAAAAAAAAATATTAAAAAATGACTGTCCCAGCAGCCCCCACTAAGTTCCGAGCATAGCGCAAGGTGCTTCAAAAGTTTGGCATACCTCCTTCCACAAGTTTTTGTTTGAACTTTCCATTTTCTCGATTTCCATGTATCATTTTATTATTTTTGGCCGGCTACGTCCAAAATTGATGTTTCATAGCTTTACGTTTGGGGACTTCCGTGCATGGCTTCTTGCCATTGAAAATGCAAATGCATGCACTAGGCGACTATATCCACCGAAATAATTCATCTTAAGTGTAATGTAACACAATAAATGTAAGAGATGAAAAGTAAATTTATAATTTGCACGTATTAATCATGCAGCATATAAAGAGAACTAGCTAGTTGATATTCTACTCGATCCATTTGGCCATTTCTATGTTGATCAATGATCATTCTTACATATTTCTTTAAACTCCTCCTTATAAAGTAGTTGTATACATGTCTTGAAAGGTAAGCAGTAACAGTATATGGACTTAGTTGACGAGTTATTTACTTTGAAATGGGTGAAATTCTGCGGCATGTTCGGGTGATCCACACCGTTAAATGAATGTATCTCACCACTGTATCTCGCTGCAAATGCACCATATATCTGTCCGAACATCTCTGCCACAAACACTAAAGCAGCACCCTTGAAATGGTTGAACATGTTCTTCCATTTCATTTTACAACCAAAAGAAGAACCTCAAAATTCATTCATTTTGGAGCAGTAATAATATTCCATTAACTAGTTTATGTAAAAACGAAATAGCAACTTGGAAACGTTCATGGAAGTGAGATCATACAAGTCAGTGGTTACCAATGCTCCACTAAGGCTAACATTATTGGAAATTATATAAAGGATGAAAAACAAATACACACAGGCCTCAGAAGCTGCCGTCCACATATTTCTCACTTCCATTTATCAGATCAGCTTAGTTCAAATTCTTTGAATTTGGCTTCTCTTGGTGAATGGTGAGAGCGTGTAACATCCACATAGTTAAAAGCAATATAAAGATGAGCTCCTTTTTATATTGCTGGAAGCTTCAGAAAAACTATTGGTCACCCATCTGCCAACCCATTCTTTCAAAAACCCTTTTCGTATATTTTTGCTGCATTCTCCACTCTCGATAAGAGCTGGCCTAACCTCACAGCTGCTCCAAGCCTTGCATTGAAAACCCAGAAGCCAAAAAGCTAAAAGCTCCAAAACCCAAATTTACCAAAGCAATACTTACTACCAAACTTTCATTCTCCTTTGATATGTCTGCTGTTCTTCTTTGGGTGGTGAATCCCAAAGAGAATGCCAACTCTTTGCTTAGTCTGATGCCCAGAATTGGTAGCACAAAGAGGTCCAAATTGTGCTCCAGGCTGAGTTTCTCACCTGGGATTTTAGCCTATTCAGGAGCAATTGCTCACCCACCAAGGTCTTCAGAAGAAAAGGTCTATGAAGTGGTGCTCAAGCAAGCTGCTTTGGTTAGAGAACAGAGGAGGCCCAAAGAGAAAGCTTTGGACTTTGATCAAGAGATTGAAAGTAGTGATGGTATGACCAATTGGGATTTGCTGAACGAGGCTTATGATCGCTGTGGTGAGGTCTGTGCTGAGTATGCCAAGACTTTTTACTTGGGTAAGTGGACTTTCAGCTCCTCCTTCTCTTTCTCTGGTTCTGGTTTACTTTCTGTATATTTTATTTTGGGTTGGGTCTAGTCAGATTCTTGGATATACTATTATACTTTTAATAACATAAAAAGTGGAGCAACCGAGCAAGCACTAAATTGGGTTTCCTACTTTCCTTTTTGAATGTCAAGAATTTTGGAATTAGTTCCACTAATTTGTACTATGTAGATTGGCAGTGCTTCTTCATATTCCAAATTGTTTTGGTTTTGGTTACCTAACTATTATTGCACGCACGAAAATATAGGCTTTATGCAATTTTCAACTTGAAGTTGGTATTTATCAATTGGAAAGGAACTGTTTTTAATCAACTTCTGTCTTTGATTTTCAGGCACATTACTTATGACACCGGAGCGGAGACGAGCGGTTTGGGCTATTTATGGTTCGTATTAACAGTTCGTCTTCAACATGCATTTTACTGATTTTAGTCCTTTTGTAATTCTTGTGGTTCATAACACTTCAGCCATATATTTGTGGATAGAGTTTCTGCTTCGAATCTAGTCAATTTAAATCTTAGTTGTACATGGTCCATTGGTTTGTAAGCATCCTTGTCCCTTGTATTACCAAGACAACAATTGAGACCTCAAATACCCTGTGGAAGCTAAGAAACCATCCTTACCTGCATTGAAACCAGTATTTTTGAATTAAAAACTGTAAACCAAATGGTCCCCATTATGATGTTAGATGTCTAAAAGTTGCAAATGACACCCATTAGGAGGTTTGACTTGTTTCTTTTAAACATCAGTGTATTTGACTCTTTCTTTTTTGCCTATTTGTGCATGGTCCAAAGCCTAAAGATCATTTCATTCTCAAGTAACAAGTAATGGATTCTTTTATGCAGTATGGTGCAGAAGGACTGATGAGCTAGTGGATGGACCTAATGCTTCATATATCACACCTAAAGCTCTTGACAGATGGGAAAAAAGACTAACTGATCTTTTCGAAGGTCGTCCATATGATATGTATGATGCAGCTCTATCTGATACTGTCACTAAGTACCCAGTTGATATACAGGTACTAACTACCACATGTCCAAAATTGAGGTTTGAATTCTCTTTTACGTATTAGAAGTGAATGATTCACCATACAAATTTTTTCTCTTTGGTTACAGCCCTTCAAAGACATGGTAGAAGGAATGAGGTTAGATTTGAGAAAATCAAGATACAAGAACTTCGATGAACTCTACCTCTACTGCTACTATGTTGCTGGAACTGTTGGCCTAATGAGTGTTCCAGTAATGGGGATTGCACCAGAATCAAAGGCTTCGACAGAGACTGTTTACAATGCGGCATTGGCCCTTGGAATTGCTAATCAGCTCACTAACATACTTAGAGATGTTGGAGAAGAGTAAGCTTCTTCTTCATTCCATGAGCTTCTTCCATGCATTACACTTGTTGGGTTAAAAGCTTCTGCAGCATAATGTTTTATGTCCCATCATTTTGCAACTTGTTTTATGTCACATGTTATGGTGCAAGATAGTCAATCTGAGCATTCATAAGATGGAATCTAGTTTAACTTTGTCGTTTGGATCAACACTTTAGCAACATAACGTGCCAGATAAGATTACGCTACAAACTAATGTAGTCATTGATCTATGCGTTCGTGACTTAAGTACATTCTGTGTAAAATCTTACCCTTTTGAGTTTTGATCATTTCAGTGCTAGGAGAGGAAGAGTATATCTCCCCCAAGATGAGCTTGCCCAAGCTGGACTATCGGACGACGACATCTTTTGCGGGAAAGTAACAGACAAGTGGCAAAGTTTCATGAAGGGCCAAATAAAGCGAGCTAGGATGTTCTTTGATGAGGCTGAAAAGGGTGTTGCAGAGCTCAACTCAGCAAGTAGATGGCCAGTATGGGCATCTTTGTTGCTATATAGGCAGATTCTGGATGCTATAGAAGCAAATGGTTATGACAATTTCACAAAGAGGGCTTATGTAGGTAAAGCAAAGAAGTTAGTATCATTGCCAATAGCCTATGGCAGAGCAATTATAGGCCCCTCAAAATTAACTGAGCAGTTGGTAGCAAGATAAACTTAAGACTTCCTGATGATATATTGTGTCTCAGTTTCTAGCATATAATATACCATATTAGAGAAAATTACAGTTGAATCTCAATTTAATATGTAAATTTAGATTCATTTCTATTTAATCAATCTTCATGGGACTTGTGTTTATAGACTCGCTTAACATAGCATACCCCATCAGCCCTGGTTGCAAGTTATTTTAATTGCAAGGCTGTAATGTGTAGCAACTACTATTGGTTTGAAACTTGAAAGTAATTTTAATTCTAAAATATTTAGGTTGAATTTGCTGCTTATTCTGGGCCAGTTTGGTAAAGCTGGGCTTTTAAGTGAAGCTGGCTTTAGCTGTGCTGTGAGAATAAGTGGCTGTAAAACAAAGCAGCTGGGTGTTTGGTAAACTGGCTTTTTGAAAGTGATGTGAGTACTAAAAGCAGTGAGATAGTGTTTGGTAAATTGGTTTTTTGAAAGTGCTGTGAGTTTGTAAAATGACTAATATGGACATAATACTAAAATTAATATTTTTACTTTAATTGTTTGGTTAATTGTTTGATAATGTATTTCATTATCTTTTACGGTTAAATTAATTTTTTTCTATACAACATAATTATTTTTTAACCAATAATTTTTGTAGGCCATGTGTTCTACATCATCCGAGCTATTTTTCAGACATTCGAGTTATTTATTATAATTTTCTGAAGTTAGAAAATTGAATGAAAGTATTTAGATTAAAAGAAAAATAAAAGCGGTGCATTGTGGACCGTCAATCTTACCCACCATTTGATATAGGCCGTTGAAATTAAGTTAATTAGGGCTATAATTGTCTCAAAAAAAAATATTATTATCTTCTTCCCTCTTATAGCTTTGGAAAATTATTTAAATTTTTGGTTTGTCAATTTTTATATTTTAAGGCTATGGAATTTTCCGGAGACTCGAGTTGTTTTTTTTTATTATTGTTGCAAGTTAGAAATTAATTAAAATTAGAAAATTAGGCTGTGCGATCTGGACCATTGATTTTAGGACAGTTAGATCTGGACCGTTGATTTCATGTGAGTTGGATCTTCTCCTCTGCGGTTCTGCCGCGACATCACCGACCCACCTCCTTCTTCCGGCTGTTTCACGGCGCCGGAAGGGTCCCATCTTGTCCGCCTCAACACGGCGAGCACGTAGGTGGTCATGGATCACTCAATCGAAGCACGAGGAGGGAGAATCGAAGAGGGGAAGCTCACAATGCTCCGATGGGTTTCAGCGATTCCGGCCACGGTTGCAGGCGAGACCGGTGGTAATAGATTCGTTTCAACGAGACGAGCATGATGGTGATCTCAGTTTCTCAAATGGATGAAAGGAGAGAGAGAATCGAAGCAGGAAAGTTCAAGGATTTTCCGATCGGGTTTTTCGATTCCAGGCACGACATGGCGTCGCACCAGTGGCAGAGGCTTCGTCTCGACGTCGGGGACGTGTCTGTGGTATTCGTTTCTACCGACGAGCTTCGGTAAGGAAGAATCGCCACCTCCAGTTCACTCTCCCTCGTCCTCCTCACCGCTGCAACCGGACCACCTCAATTGCCCCAATGGCAGACCTGTAATTTTGGGCTGTAATTTTGGCAAGAAAGTGAGGACATAAACGGATTTTGCAAAATTTCATTAATGAACAGTGTATAGCGCTAGGCTTTTAAAAGCTGAGAAGCTTGGATTTTTGGGCTTCGGCTTTTGGCCTTGAAAAAGCCTGAGCTTCTCATAAAAGCAGCTTTTCCATTATTTACCAAACACCTTGCCCAGCTGTAGGCAGCTGTGCTTGGAAGCTAAGCCACTTAAAAGCCTTACCAAACTGGCCCTCTGTATTGCCACTAGAGAACTACTACAACTTCTTGCCAAAAAAAAAGGAAGAAGAAAGAACTACTACTGCTACTACTACTATGTTTATCAGCATCCTGGACTAGCCATCCCTTAGAAGCTATTGTTAAAATAACATCAATTCCAAATGAAATGGATGTCGTAGTGGCTTGTTGGACCGCAGAGTCTTTAGTTGATTCAGGATGAACCGTTTAATACCAATTCCATCTATGAGAACTTCTCTAGTGATGACCATTATAATGAGGATTTGGTGATAACTTTTTGATTAATGGTTGTTATATATATTTTTCGATTACATCTCGAGAAATCAACCGTTCAATATTAAGATATTCATGAGTAGATCACTTTTACAAATTTTCAACAAAATTTAAAATCGTTAAGGTACCGAACTAGACCAAATAAATGGACGAACCAAGTCTGTGAATTTTGAATCATTCATATTCATAAATGGTAAATCACAATTATAGATGACATAACGATTTTAGTTTTCATTGAAAATTTGTAGAAGTGATCTACTCATAAATATCTAAATATTGAACGGTTGATTTGTCAAGATGTAATAAAAAAGTAGGTATAATCGAAAAATCATCACAAAATCCTCATTATAGTGGTCCTCACTAGAGAATCTCCCTTCCATCTATTACTTTATTGTGACCAAAATATAGAGAAGTATTTTAGCACACAATTCTCGATCATCATTCATCTCTCATTTTTTTTAAATTCTGACATTATCTTTGTCGCGGTGAGTGTTACGAAAAATATTATACTCTCCTCATAACAAAACACATGAGTTTTTGGAAACCAAAATACAATATTATTATGTAGGAAATTGAAAAATTCATAAAAAAATAGGTGGGAATAGATTTGCGATGTTGAGGCAATTTCAAAATATCTTTGATGAATTCATGAATCTCATCGTGCAGAAATCTTTGAAAGGGGAATGCTAAGCTCAAACTCACCCCTCTTAGAAAAATAGTAGTGGGCAAACCAATTTGGTTTGATTTATGAGTTGCTTAAACCGATGTTAACTGAACCTAACTGCTCAATATTCATTGAAAAAAAATTGTTAGAGAAATTTGCAATTGTTGAAGAAGTCTTATGCCTCAAAAGAATCGGAGCGTCTTCTGTCCACCTTGGTAGATATCAATGACAGCGTGCCTGGCACGTGCCCGTGAAATTTAATGGCGCCGTTAGTGGACCAAGGTGAGTAGAAAAAAAGTCAACGTTTAAAGCTACCCAGATCCGATTTGGCATTCTTCGTCTCCTCCACCGATATGCCCAGGTCCGATCGGGTTTTTCATGATTGGGTTTTCTCCATACCGATATGGAGAAAAGCAAAGCAGCAAGCTTCACTGATATGGAGAAAAGCACAGCATGATTGGTTTTCTAAACCCATATCCAAAGAAACCATAATCGATCAATCAACTGATCGCATTCCCTCTCATTCCATGTGGCTACCCAAGGACATGTGTATTATTATATGGTTGATTGTATAATTGCGTGATATATGATATGATAGGCTGTGATTTTGGGCATTGAATTTCTCCATTTGTATTGGTTTCGGTTGCAGAAACCTTGGGTATTTGGGATTTTGGTTAGGAAGAAAAGCCATGGGAGTGCACAACATTTGCTCAAATACGGCTTATATTCCCCTTATATTTGTGCTTGAATCATGGATTTGAGATATAGGTTTTTTTTTTTGGGTACAAATCTGGGTTTGAAGAAATTTCAAGCCGGGTTCGGCGGCGAGCGCGACCCCTCCGCCATAATCCCAAAATGCGTCTACCGGGAACAACCCGTCCCCGACCGAGCCCATGGAACTCACCTCCGCCGCAGTCCGCCTCCCTATCGACCGCGACTACTTAATAAACCCGGATCTCCGGCGCGAGATTTGGGCCAACCTCTTCTCCTCAATTCTCGGGGTCAACCCGGCCCAATCCTCTCTCCTCCTAACTGAGCCCCTCTTCACTCTCCCCTCAATCCAACGCTCCGTCGACAAGCTCATCTTCGAAGACTTTTACGAGATGATCTTGCTGCAGATCCTCATTGACTGACCCATTTTTTTGGTTTTTTTTTTGACCCAATTCTAACTCAAAGATAGACGTTGACTCCATTCAAAAGTAAGCCTTGACTGAAGGCTGAGATCGAATCAACAAGCCCTAAATCGGCTCAGATCAATGTCGTGGAGGTTCCTGTCATGGACAGAAGAATCTCCGCAAAAGAATATATAAATTTTCAATATCAAAGAGACTATGATATTTTAGTAGTAAAATATATATATTAATACATTCTTCATCTATCTTTGATGGAAGAGAAAATACTTGATTTTTTTTTTAAATGGTTTCTCATGTATAGATCGATGTAGTTGAGAACTACATAAAAAATATTCTATAATTTTTGCAATTTAAAAAAAAGTTTAAGTATGGAATTTCTTGAGATAGTTCTACATGGTGCTACACATTTTTTTATATATTGTTCATGCTTTAAAATTGTTTGTGATTCATCTCAATATAAAAGAATTGAAAAGTAATTATAACTAAATTTTTATAATCCGCCGCTATCTAGGATGATTTGGTTCGGTTTAAGTCTTTTTTTTTTGTTGTTGTTGGTTTTCCTAGAGGCCCAAGCTGAATATTCTGGTACAAAAACAGTTTGAGCTATAAACCAAACTGAACTAAACCAAACCAAAGCATGTGTAGCCCTATTTGAAAGTGTCAAAATAAAATATAACTTATAAGTAGGTGCATGGTCTGCTATTAAATGTACCGAGATTTTTTGAGTTAAAACCCCACACCTAGTGGCAAAGCCACAAAAGTGGTTAAGTTAGAGACAATATCGATCGGTGCAATGTTTGTTAGAACTTAGAAGTGGTAGAGGTGGGTTACGTGAGCCATGCTTGTCCTCTTTTCATCAAACAGATTGAAATTGTGTCCCCGAAAGAATGCAAAAACCAATTTCATAACATTTGGCGATCCTAGAAAAAAAAGAGTATTTTTTTTGTTTTCCCAATCATGACTCCAATATTAAAAACCTGCCTCAACTAGTTCCTGTCTTGTAATTTTCTTCAATCTTTTTCGAAAAGAGAAACATAAAAAATTGGAATGCAAGGAAATAGAAAGTAATTGATAGGGTAATTAGATTTTGCAGTCCTAGTATGATAAGGTTTCCCATTTCCCATTGCAGTCCTAGTAATCTTTATCCAATAATCCTAATTTAATTGGGTTTAATTTCCTGGTTTAATTAGGTTTCTTGGTTTGATTGATGATGTTGTCTATAAATACCTCCATGCCAACATGATGAAGACATAAGAAATCAACTGAAAACAAATAACAAAACGATGTGTCGTGTCGAGTCGAGCAACCGCAGTGGTGGTCGCTGGGAGGAGTGGCCTTGGGTCTTAGAGCTTGAAGCTTGCCAGCGGTGTATGAGGCTGAACCCGCGGTCATGCTCTGGTTGTTGGCAGCTTCTTCTTCGGGAAGTTGCAAGAAAAGCGGAATGGGAGGACCAAGAGATCATGGATCGTAATTAAACTCGAACATCCAATTCTAACAATAGAAGAAAGAACGTTGCAACATTCTTATTACCGGAGACAGGAGGAAGCTATTCGAAGTATGATGAGGTCAGCGTCGACAGAGTCAACGGAGACGGCACACAGTCGGTTCGATTCTCACGGATTGCTGCGAGTAGAGTATAGGTTATCTTCCAATCAGAATAATATTGGAACAAGAAGGACAAGAGAGGCTACAATGGATGATGTGAAAGCCACGATCAGCGTCATGCCAACCGTTATGGCAATTGACCATGAAGACTGTAGAATTTGTTGGGAAGGTTTTCAATATGTGTTTAAGGACGATGGGGGTAGTACTGCTAAACAAACCCCTTGTGGCCATGTCTACCACCAAAATTGCATAGCAAAATGGCTTTCAAACGCAAAGTCTAACCCTAGCTGCCCTCTATGTCGCTACCCATTATTAAAGGATTAATTACATTTTACCTCCCGAATTATAGGAACATTTTCAATTTGATACCTAATTATCAAAATTTGTCAATTTTATACCCGACTTTTCCTTCCGTTAGCATTTTAATACATCCGTTAGTAACACCGTTAAACACCTCCGTTTTTTGCTGACCTGGACTGTTATGTCATGATGTTGCATTATTATGATCCGCCAATTTGCTGACTCATATGCCATATGGATGAAAAAAAAACTAAATAAACAAAAATTGAAAGAAAAAAAAAACCTAATTCCTGGTGCTGCCGCGCTTCGGCGGACCCGAGGTTCTGGAGCTCCGGCCCAATGTCGACGTTCCTGATCGCAAGCCCAATGAGGTCCTCGTTCGCACTCGTGCCGTATCAATCAATCCCTTAGATACCAGAGTCGGTCCCCTCTTCAGTTCTAGGTTGTATAAAACTAATTGGAGCCATCAATTTTCTATATTTCTGGCAATCATCTTAGTTTTGTTCATTTCTGAATATTCAGCTGCATTTGTATGCTAATTGTGCTTCTGTGTCTGTTTCTGATATCATTGTTTTCTGCATAAGACATACATTTTGAGCTTAAATGTTTTAGTAGACTAGGCTGATTAGTCTGAAATGTTAAACTCGATCTGGTTATAGATGTATATATAGTTGTTTTCTGTTGTGGTGACCTGGTAGAAAATCACTTCTAATCCGAAAAATTTTCTATTTGACCCCATCCTCGATCTAAAGACAAACCCTTGTTCGTTGATCTATGAAGTTTATATGTAATTGTTTTGTTTTTTACTTTTTCTTTGTGCTTTATTAGGAAACTCGAATCTGGTTTGATCTGCTCGGATTCTTTTTGTCAGTTTCTATGTCCTTTTTTTCGTTCTATTTGATTATAGTTGGCTTCTATGAAAAATGCAGAGCTAGGAGCGGAGGACTGTTATTTGATGCCTCTAGGTGGTGGGCACGGTGAATTTGAGAGGAAGAGGTAGTAGAAAGATCGGAGTTGGAGATATTGATTATAGCACCATCCTTTGTGTGATTGGGTTGGAGGAAATAAGGTGAGAAACTGAGAATGGGGAAAGCAATTTTATTGTAAAGCATTTTTAATATTAAACGTTTTTTAATTTTTGTTTATTTAGTTTTTTTTTTCATCCATGTGGCATGTGAGTCAGCAAATTGGTGGGTCATAATAATGCCACATCATGACATAACAGTCGATGTCAGCAAAAAACGGAGGTGTTTAACGGTGTTACTAACGAAGGTATTAAAATGTTAACGGAAGGAAAAGTCAGGTATGAAATTGATAAATTTTGATAATTAGGTATCAAATTGAAAATATTCATATAGTTCGAGGGGTAAAATGTAATTAATCCTAAATTAAATTAAATTCAATATTTATTGCCTCATCAATTCCCTTAATATTGATCGATCGAGCAACCCATCTTGATCTTGCAGAAGAATTGCTCGAATGGTGTTGACTAGCTTGGACCAAAAATGACTGCATCTGTATTACCAGGCCAAAGGACCAAAAATGCACTGCAAAGCTTGATCCCTATTATTTCAAGTATAGGAGATGGAGCAATATTGATCACTCTATGTTAACTTCGTGGCCGGAGCAGTGTTCATAGCTGTTAGAGTTTGAGCCCCATTGATTGCCCTATGTTGATATGTAAGAGAAAGAGCACCATTGATCGCTCTTTGTTAACATTTAGGAGGAGGAGACCTGAAATCCTCAACCCTTGTTCGAAGATTCAACTCGAGGGCCGAACATCTTCCTTCACTGATAATTGGAATGTAAAAGAATAGAGGAGATAAATTTTAGCAATGGGGTGTAGAGAGGAGAGGATCGGAGGGCAAAATAGTGTTAAATAAAAAATAAATTATTATTGAAAACAAAATCGTATCTGTTAGGATGACATTTTAGTAAGAAAATTATGGATCCGGCTCCTCTGAAGTTCACTAGTTGTGAAGTTAGTGAAGTTCATAAAATCTGGGCCTCTTAAATATATAATTTAATGGTTAAAATGATAGCCACCTCAGCTAAACAACTTATAGTAGGTTTTGATTATCTGTTACCTCCGTCAAGAGAAGAAAAAGAAATTGCCTTAGCTACTCGAATCATCGTCAAATTATTAAGAAAACCCTAGTACGTATTCATTCGTGTTGGTCGATTCTACAAGGGTTTATCCTTCCCTTACATCTCCAGTATAAATAATTAATAAAGCTCACATGGGTAGGAAGATTGTTCTCTTCTTTTTCTTTTGTTTACTTAATTATCAATTTGAACTACTGTCAAGAACTACCTAGAATCTAATAATTGCAGAATGTATTCATGGGAGCTTTTTAGTCATATTACCTTGTTCATGAGTCAGTTGTTTCTAGGTCAACCTTGTGCTTGTTGTAAAAGCCTATTCTGAGCACCATTATATCTTTTAGCGATGTGTTTAATTCTAGCAAACTGAAGTTTGAGGTCTAAGTTTGACATTCATGAAATTGTGCATTCACTACTTTTTCTTCTGATAGTACGTTCTTCATCTAATTCCTTGCATCTCCTCATTACTTTGAAGTAGTTGGATATATGCCTACTTTTTACAACTCTACGTAATGTATTCCATTCCTGTGTAGCATCCATGTATATGGATTTCATTCTTTGGATAGATTCCATCCAAGATTACGTCTTTACTTCCTTTTCTGTTTTAAGAGCTTCTAAGAGGGAGATGGGAGATTTCAAGATTCACATTTCTTGTGGTTCGTTAGAAATTTACATTTCTAGCAAGTTTCTCGATTTTTCCATACGGTGTGCACTTAGTTACCGGACGAGGCACGTAGTTTCTTGTGTCGATTGTTGATTTTGTTTTCATATACAAGGGTGGATGCTGTGGTAATAATTTGGGAGAAAACTGTACACTTCAATAATATGCTGCACTTTGCAAGATAATAGGAAATGGAACACATTTTTTTTCTTTCTTTTAACAAACAAGGAAAAGCAAATGTCTGCTCATGAAATTCATAATACAATATAAGGAAAGTCAAGTCAATAGACCTAAACAAAAACATAAAGTAGAAAATAAAAAAAGGTGAAAACAATGCAGCATATATAGAAAATAGTCTTGTCCTGTGGAAATTCAAGGGATACAGTAGCGCTCTCTTGACATGGTGAGGAGCTGTCATATCGCCAAACCTACAAAAGGAGAAGAATTTAGTTGACTGCAGTGACTGCACTACTCATTTTAGCTTTAGATTGAACAGAAAAAAGTTTTAATCATGAAGACTTACCTTACTTACAATACCCAGAGCTAGCTCTCTCGGCTCTTCATCACCTTCTCCGAAAAGAATATCATCAAAGATGGAGTTATGTCTTTCGATAAAATTCATCACTTCCCGAACAATATTCTGTTTAACCTTTAAAGTTTAAACATCAAATTACAATGGTCAACATATGATCGATGCCTAACCAGCTTTATTCTAATAATCCATGGCTATACAGAAACATTTGAGAGGAAGTCATTAAACTTTCAAGAGTTCGTAAATAAGGTTCCAGAGTTACACAGCATGCAGAGAGAATCATATTAACTGGATAAACCACATATATAATTACTTTCCCAAGGACCTACTAAACTGTGATCACATTAAGATCAAATTACATAACACTATAAACTCATCTCTTATAATTTTCAGCATAAAACTCATCTTTTAGTTCTAACTGCTCAAAAATCAAACAGTCCAAATGGCACTACATGAAATCTAATTAATTTAATTTCTTATGCTTTCAATAATTTCTAATTTACAAATACGCATAAAGTAGTTCAGTCCCAAACTTTCAACTTTCATGAAAAAAATCCTGGGAACACCTTGTAAGAGGACTACTTAGTGCTGTGAGCAACTGTACCTAATCTTTCATCAAAGGTTAGACATAAAGATCGTTGTAGAACAGAGCTAAGTACAACAAAACCAGGTTGTACTCATCCTTTAATTTGCGAAACACAATGTGAAGGTCAATTCAAATCACTTTGTACTACATATGTACAGCAATATACACAAGTATAGCCCCAAAACAAGGTTTTTCTTAATCAATATTAACAATTCAAGTTAGCAAAGAAAATCAATTATGCAAGCATATAACTTAAAATCCAAATCATATTAACGCAGAACAAAATAAGTTTCTTACTAATAACAGGATCAAACATTCTCTTTATCAATGCCAAGTCTAAGAATCAAAATGGTTTTATCTTTGTCTGAAACTCAAATCAATTTGAGATTTGTACATAAGTAATCCTTGTCCAAGTCCCTCGTTCTTTCCTGATTTTTATGGGCACGACCCAACAGCTCAAAATGCACAAGCAAACAGTCCAAATGGCACCACATCAAATCTAATTAATCCCCTTGTGTTTTAAAAAATATTCCAACTTCCAAATATAAGTAAAAATAGTTCCAGAGTCCCAAAATTTCGCAGGAACACCTTGTAACAGGAACCCAGTGAGGCCATGAACTAAATTCTCTTTACATGATTAGGTATTCAAATAACTTCTTAGTAATTCTACATCATACAGAAGTACCACCAGAAAACAAATGGATTTTAAGCAGGTTATCTAGCAAATGAAGTCTACCATGACAAGAAATGTCATAAAGAAAAAGGAAAAGATAAACAACTTCAGTTCGATTCAACGAAAAAGGAGGCTAACCTCGAGAATTTCAAATTTATCGATCATAACCAACAATGAGAAAACCAATCTCAGCATTGGCGTGACTATCGTCATTCCCTGTTAGTTTGCATGAATTAGATGATTTACCATTAAGAAAAAGAATAAAGTTGCATGAACAAGTACATAACGGATACTCACAAAAATATCCATAGCCCTGCATGAAGCACAATGCTGGAGGATATCCATTGAAAACAAAACTTGAGCTCCGGAGGTTCCATACTTGTGACTAATCCTTAATAATAAGGCAAGTTTTGCTTCTAGAGTCCGTGCTTGGTGCAACAACTCTTGAGAATACCCACCCTAGCTCCAAAGAAAAAATGTAGAAATTATGTAATATGGTATATGCAAAGTTACAAAGTAATGGCAACATGAAAGTTCCCAAAGAGAGAACTTTAGAGAAGATAAAAGTCTACATAAAAAATAGGAAGTTGATTAAATAAGCACCTGTTCAGATAGACTCCTGATGCAATTTCTTAGGAAACCAGTGGTCTGAAGTTTCTGTAAATAATATTTTTTGTCATCTACAAACACGAGGGCATCTAAGACATACAGGGAGACCGTTTTCATCATTTCGCTTCCTTGACTCGCATCATTTATTATCTGAAGTTTTCCAATTAAAGTGAAAATTTGAGGAAGAGAACAACAGAAGAGATATGCAGAGTAGAAGTTTAATAGAAAGTAATTAATATATCGAATATCAGTTTAATGTTAATGAGTTTAGAATTTAGAAAACACTTACCAAATTCAGAATAAGTTGAGCTTCTTTCCTTAATGTAGAGAAATGAGCATGATCAATCTCAATATCTGGATCAAGTGCATGCTGAGAGTACTGGAAAAAGCTAAGAAGCAGACCATATTGCCTGAAGAATAGATAAAGGGAGGTCAGATGGTGATGGTGACTGCAAGACTTAAAAGCATGGAAGCAGCATCAATCTGACCAGAATCATACCGTCGTCTTAAGGTTTCTGATGATCCATGTTCAAAAATTGTCAATATACGCTTTAACAGGTTGTCATCAGGAAATAAAAATCTCTCCTCTCTTAACTTCTTCATGCATGTCAGTGCAACCTAAGGAAACTTCCATTTAAGAGGATAAATGATACAAAATTTTAAATTGCAGCAACATTTAGGAACGGGAAAATAAAACCAACCAATACCTCGCATAATATCGCTCTCATATTTTCGTCAAATGCATGATACGTAGTTAGAGCAGCAATGATAATCCTGACAATATTAGAAGTATAAATTCTGAGGAACATAGGAAAAGGAAAAAAAGAGAAAAAAGAAAAGAAAAGGAAAACAGGTTATAACATACTGATATAAAACTTCAACTTTTTCTCCAAGTGATGAAATTCTTGTCGAAGCAGAGATCTATTCGAGCAAATATAAAAGAAAAATAAACATTAAACCACATGAACCATTTGATAAGTGTACCCAAAATTTTAACACTTAAAACTCAATGGAAGATAAGAATCGACCTCAACAATGTGTGACCAGGCCATTAACATATCAACGTTTCCTTCTACGTCCATGCTGGTATAGGGCAATCCCGATTGTACTATCTTAAGTAAGTCTAACACCTGAAACAATAGAATAGAATGGATAAGTCAAAAAAATTGAACATAACGATAAAAAAAACAGTGAATATGCATAGATTTCCCAAAAAAATAATTTTTTTTTTTAAAATAACGTTTCCAATGCTCATAGTGTAAATGCGACTGGGAAAACCACTTGAAAAGTTTAAGCAATTAACAATACCTTACTGTTGGTAACAATTTGTGGGGTCCCAGCATGCTCAACATTACTTTCAACATTTTCATGCCCAAAAAGATGCTCAAGGATGCTATGACATGCTTCTAGGTCAGTGGATCTACTGACATCACCAGCATAAAGTTCGACAGCTAATAGTTTCAACAGCCAAGTTCTCTGTGAACAGTAAGAGAAATAGAACGAGTAGTAGTTGTTAAGTTTAGGACTGGAATGCAAGCATATAGATCAGATAATAAAGATATGCAAAGGTAACCAATCATGGGTGTCAAACATATTTGTCAAAAACGATGCACAAGCCATGACTAAGGCTCTAGGAAGAGGAGTGCAGTTGAGATCAACATGCTCAAACTGCCCATGGGTCTTGATGCACTCAAATGCCAAATGAGCATGTTAAAATGAAAGAAATCTAACATAGTTGGATTATGACACCTGACTGAAGTAAAATAATGACAAGAAAATTCTATCTACGGTAGAATAGGGCCATGTCCGGTTCAAAATTAATTTAATAATACACTTCTTAGAATATTTTTCTTGTAATTCTACAGAGTAAGACTAAACTGAGACAACACAAGAAGACAGCAACAGAGAAAAATTAGTGCAAACCAAACTATCAGAACAGTCTCATCCATCACATACCAGGCTTTATCTCTACCAATAAATTATTTTTTCTACAAAAAAATAAAGGTCATGTATAATGAGCCCTGTATAGCCTTGTCAAGTGTAAAGCCCAGTGAAACATACAATGGTTTGATAAAAAAACAACAAAATAATTACGGAAGCAACCTGGTGAAGGGAACTGATGCACAGCGAATGTTCTTCAGGAAGTGCGCAAACCCCAATCGTATCTAGGTGCTGAATGATAAAGGTAAATGCATTTTAGATACATATGAAAGAACGAAAACATAAAGTGGAACAGAACAACTCAACAAAGACATATTAACATTTCAGAGTGTTATGAAAGAGCTTCAAAAAGCAATAATATATGCAGTCCCTTTTTACCTTTACGAAAAACAGATACTCTTTACCCCTCAACAGGTTCATCATAGGATCGTGTGTCTTAGCATCTGAGCACAACTTATAAAGGAGCTGGAAAGGAAAACGTCAAACAAATATCAGTGGAACAGAGCATAGAAAAATTCAACAAGAAACTAAATCTGTTATCCAGAGAGAACAACAAGAAGAGAAATAATTTCTGACAGTAGAGATTTCTAAAGCTAACCTCAAACCCATATTCATGAAGTACAATATTTACATGAGGCTTTGAAAGCTTCTCCAAAATATCAAGAATAACCTTCAAGCAACTGCAAATAACATTTAAGAGTACACTTCATGGAACAGAAATTGGAGCAACTAGAGATCTGATTACGGAACTTTTAAGGCAACTAAACCTGTAAGGGAACTTTGGCTTTAACACAATCTGTTCAGAGGGACTCTCAAGATCAAAATGTAGCAGAAAATGACTGATATTGGGAGCTGGCTGACTTATATTGTTTACTAGAAGCTGTAAAAATGTAGAATAAGAACATGGACATTCTAGAATATAATAATTAATTCAAGAAGGACGAAATAATGGTGTTGTACGGGCTAACCTTCATTATCAGTATAGATGGTTCACTTGTATCCTCAAGGGGCTTACAAACTTCTGAGCGTAATTCTAGGCAGGATGCATACTTTCCAATCAAACACCTTGCAGCATCGGATCTTAGCAGTAACTCCACGAAACCACTCACGCGAGAACTTTTGCCAAAAAAAAAATTCAAAAACCATTTTAGCTTCATCAGATATTTTGTACTAAAAGTGTATCCTGAAAATATGATAGCTATGCAAAATTAGGAAAACGTTTGTAAGCATAAAGCTGAAGGCCATATAAATGAGAATCTAATGGATCACAGAGGGCAAAGTAACACAGAATGGAAGAGGAGGAACCTCAATATAAACATGATCTTGATAGAGCACAGCTGAATTTGTGGTTCAAAATAATATCCGACATACTCCAATAGAGCTAAAGTTTGATTGAAATTTTGAGAGAGCATAACATCCAGTCGTTGCTGCAGGAAAAGAAAAAGGAGAAACAAATGAGAACTCAATGACCAACTATGGCTCTATAGGTCTCCTCCAATTAAGATCCAGACATGAGGACAGGACAACATGCCATGCAAGCAAATACATATATATATATATATATATATTCTACTTCGAGTGCTTTTGCTTAACAAAGAACCATATAGAGGAAAATAAGGATAAAACTGTAACAAATTTCTGTGTAACAAATTTCTTGATAAAGATGAAGTGAACGTTTTATAATTCTGTATCCTAGCTAGTAACTAGTAAATGAACTAGATTTGAGCACACGCTGTTATACTTGCTGGCTACAAGTATTGTGTCCTTCAATGCTCAACCTGCCTACCTTTTTTCTGAAGTGTCCTATACATAACGACTTTAACAGAAAAGTTTACTAATGAAGTATTACCTCATGCATTTAAGCTAGCTAACAGAAACCCTTTTTGACACTAGCAAAACCTCAGACCAACTCCAACTGTCACCCATGAAGGGGAAAGAAGACATAGGATATAATTAACTCACCAGAAACCATAGACCCAAGAGGGCATAAGTAGGTAAAGACAATGACAAGTTTCCTTCAGTCGGTTAAAAAATCTTAAATTCAGATGCTAGGATAATAATACTGACAATATCAGACATTTATTCAATGATATAAATCCATCCTGAAAAAAGCTGGCAAATTCTTGTGTAGCAAAATTTGTAAGGAGTATTAGAGATTAAAATCTGTAAGGTCATAAGGTACCTGGTATACTGGAAGCAAATCCTTCTCTAATACAAGGACTATAATTTCCATAGACAGTTGGACTGCCTTCTCTAAATGTTTCCCATACAATTGATTTGTCCTCTCAGATATAAGCATATTGACACCTGGCAAAAGAATATGCATAATGTTCTGGAAAACAGTATTTCCACTTGTGAAATCCTGTAACAAAATGTACAAAAGAAGGAATTCAATAATGTTATTCTGTTTTAATGTCAGCAATCATGATCCAAACTACACTTCTACCATCAACTGAAAATCCCCATGAAAACGAAAATGAAAATACAGGTTAACTTTTGCAACTAAACAGTTGAATAGATAGATAGATAGACAGTTAAATAGATATCTAATAGATATCTATATATCGATAAAATAAAAGCTTGCATATCATAAAATAATTTTTTTTCAATGCAAATCTATGTTAAATTAACTGGAAAAAAGGACAACTCCAGCAGGAGAGGAGAGTGCCCAGAAGTTTTGAAAAAAAAAAAAACAGGACAATCAATATCGCATTCATATGCTCTAATATTCAATGAGTAGCACATGAACATATATGAAGAATACTAACGTACTTCTAGAAATTCTAGTATGGGTATGTCCGTTGAACGCTGAGAATCGACAAGGAGTCTATTGATGTCCTCCTCAGTGATGTCATACAGATGCAAAATCCTGAATGTTAAATCGTATGAAGATGAAATATTTTCTTTACAAAAAGGACAAGAAACCTTGCAGAGATAAGAAAATATGAATCCCAAAATCACAAATACAGCTTAACTATAGGATAATCTCACATATGAAAATGTCGGAGGCAAGCAACAACCAGCTGCCATTTCTCAGAAGGATATGCATAGTCTCTTTGAGGGAATGACTGGAAAACATCACTATAGATGAACCCAAAAAAAATTTCAACACAGCTGCCCAACAGGAAAAACCTTCTGATCAGATTGACAATTCCAACAAAATAAGGAAAAAAATGCAAAGAAATGTAAGGAAACCAACGGCAGTTACCTTTGTTTTTTAAAACTCAATTCTCTTTCTCCAGATAGAAGAGTGTTTAACAGGTCAAGATATGATAAGGTTGATGGATAGTGGTGACTCATTGTTTCTACTTCATTCAGCGCAGATATATATCCACTCTTCCAACATGCCTCAAGTTCCTCCCAAATTTCTTCTTTTAGGACAGGGGAGACATGTACAAAGGCTTTTATAGAATGCAGTGAGGCAACCTGCAACAGTTAGTAATATATTCTATCAATAAAATGAAATAAAATTCATGTGAAGCTTCTCTCCTACAACAAAGAAGAAATATTAAAATATGGCTACCAACCTTCAGATAAGGAGGCACATCAGAAAGAAGGAGGTTGAATAAAGTTTTTATGTAATCAAATGAGTTTAATTCAAGGAGATTTCCATTTTCTACAACCTGCAGAAGATTGCAAAGAAACATAAAAACAAGTTATTCCTTTCAACATAAAACCATGAGAAAATTGTAATCTATCATTTGTATCCACAGCTCTGCCAGAGATATATAAGGTATCCAACCTAACCTCAACATGAGCAACAAAAACTTTTGACACAAGTCATGGAATTTGTCTGCTGCTGATACATTCTGATAAGGAGGTTCTATTAATAGGACATGATGCATACCTTTTGAAGAATATTCAAATAGGAAGTAAGTTCTTTTGCCTCTTCGTCTGCTGGTTGTAATAGGCGACCATCATAACTTGATAAGCGAGCGAAGAAGATTCCAAACTCATCACTCCACCTAAGTAAATCAAAAACCTTTGAAGTGCTTTCTTGACTAGAGGCCTGAAAGGAACATAAAACAAAAAGGAAATAAAATTGTAGGAAATTGCAAAACAATATTCAAACAAGCCCAAACATGTCTTCATACCAATGAACTCAGCATATTCAAGAAAGCCACATGGATGTAAAAATTTGAAGGTCCCTCTCCAGAAAAATTCACAAATGTCCACAACACATCATTGCCAGATAACAGCTCTGGGTTCTTCTGAAGAAAATTATTTGAAAAGAAAGTTATTATTAGGTCGAACTCATATAAGCAAAAGGACAAATGAAATCTCAAATACTCAAATGTGAAAAGCTAAAAAGAAAGAGTTTCCATGCAGACTAACCTCATATATTATGCCCACCAACCCAAAGAGAGAGTGAACTGGTAAAGGGCCAGCTTCAGGACCGTGTAATGTTATAGCCATGTCCTTTGATTCTTTGACCTGTGAAAATGAAGGGGTAAGATAAACATCATATAAATATGTACGTGCGAGTACAGGGTCAGGGACAGGGAGAGAGAGCAGACCCTTTCTAGGGTAAGTGGGTGAGATACCAAGCAGGTGATCAGCTTGCCCAAATAAATGTTGTATATGTAGTTCATATCCTCATCATCATGGTTTTGATACGCTGCAGTACCAAGAACTTCATCCGATATAAACTGGAAAACATTCTTCGAAAAAACAACCTCCAAGCACGACTCCAGGTGATCCAAATCTTGTGTTAATATCAAGTGTGCTGCCCAAGCTAATCTTGAGCAACCAAGAAAGCCCTCAACATTTGGATCATCTACTGTGGCCATTACCTGAAGCACAGAAGATAATGAGCATCAATTTTTAAATCCTTGCAAGTCAAAACAGAAATTAAATAGCTACTAAGTTTATTGTCTTACAATTTCATGAAATTCATTTTTGAATGAATCTTCAAGTGTCAGCATAGATGCATTATCAGCTGCTGTATTCAGAGAAACTGATACAAAAGCGATCACGAGAGAAAAAAGAAGACTCAATGCAACCTGCACAAACATGGAATACATAAATAGCGTGACCAGATGGTAATGATATAGAATCACAATTGCACAAACAGATTACCAAATATGATAAATGGATACACGCACAAAAGTTTTGTTTGTGAGAAAGAGATAGGTTAACTGTCCATAATTGTCAAAAACAAAAAAAAAGAAACAAAAAATTGAAACAAAGAAAGAAGAAGCAACTTCAACATGAAGCAGAGAACATACCTGCTGTTGTGTGGTGTGGTGACCAAGGTCAGACAAACAAACTTTTAAGGCAAAAAATATTTCCTTTATATCCTGCTGAGCTGCAAATATTAAAGTGAATTGTCTTTAGAAAAGAGGGCTTGTCGAAGCCATGGCATAGTATATATAGTTATTCCCTTGATTTTATTCAAACAAGAGTCATCATTCATATGGTTCCAACACAAGCTATATTTAATGTAATGAGACTAGAGAAAATACTTTCAAATAAATAAGATATGTTGTGTCAATCTGAATGCATCTAGAATTTCATAGTTTGCTTAATCAGAGCACGGCAACATGCAAGCTGAAACGGTCAAACTCTATCATGAAAATGGAACATATCATCTGTAGAACCAACTCTCCCACTTTGTAAAATGCAATGCTAGAAGATGCACAACTCTTCAACATGTTACTCACCATATAAGAAAGTAGAAATTTCTCAGTAAGAGTTGATTTACGGGGGCAACACAAATGAAAATGCGTTTAGAAGATAATAAGACCACAAAAGTTCACCCTAATAAACCAGTAAAACATGTTGCTTACTTAAGCCCGCAACCATAGTAGAAAGGCAAAGGCAATGCCCAAGTATGAGCCTTTCCAAGGACAGTACATGTTCCTGCCGGACAAGAAGTCCACTAGAATCAAGAACACAAGGCTCAGAATGAGGTCCACCCAGGCCATCTGCCTCTTCTTGATTAAATTCCTACAATGGCAACCCATAAGTATATCGAACTGACAAATAGAAACCTTACAATCAATGATTTAAGGGAAAAAAGAAACATCCAAAACAAATATATGCAAAATTCAGATATACATAGTAAACTTGCCTTGAGAAGAGATATTAGTCTCTTTCTCAGCCCAGTATTAAGAATATTTTTCAGAAATATCACAATGTGAGATGCCATATCAGGCTCTACATCCTGATCAACCACAGCAGCCTGTGACATCAATATTTCAGAATTAGAAAGCAAATAAGAACCCTAGCATATAACGAACAGGGGTTAGTATGATACAGAGAGGCAGGAGAGAGTGAGATACCCTTAATAAAATATACAGAGATTCCAAAATCTCTTTCCTCTCCTTGTAAAAATGACGAATTGCGTGGTCGAAAATTCGTTGAGGCTCTCCTCCGATGGAAGTCCACTAGGAATTAAAAATACAGAAAATGATCAATGTTGCAATTCTGATATGTAAATTAATTAATTAAAGATCCATCAGCTAGGGAATACCTCTCTATATGCGTGCTTAATCAAACGCACACAATCAGTCATGTTGAGGTGCAGTTTATCACTCAAGTTCAAAGCCTATCAGTTAAAAAAAAAACAGAGATGTGGTTTCCCTCAAAGATGTGTTCGAATTTCGAACTGTAAGTAAGATCGGTCGGTCGGTCGGTCTTACCATTTCAATGTCCTCGTCATCAAATGTATCGGGAATTTCAATTTCTCGCAGTTGTGCACGACCAGATGCAGATGGAGGCTACAACATATATACATGAAGCAATTAGCCAAAAAAGGAAACTGAAAATATGACGAGAAACAGAAAATACCAAACTAACTAACCGCATAAGCCAGGAGCGACTGAAATGATGGGAGAGACTGGTTGAGCGCTTCGTTAAACTCCTGTCGCTCCGACGGAGTTGGAGACGAGGCGCCTCCGCAGAGCAAGGTTGCCGAGATCGCTTTTTGTAATCGGTTGGTCATTTCGGTACTCGGACTGGAGTTGGAGTTGGATTCATTCGGATTCGAGGCGTCCGAAACCCTAGTACATTGTTGCAGCGTTGACAATCGGACTGAAATTGTACGTACTAGTGTTTTTTGGTGTCTGAAAAGTGAAAACAGAGTTGGAGCTGAGGTTGGAAATGTTAATTGAAACTCGCATGCAGTGATCGGACTCTGAATTGAATCTGGTAGAGACGAATTGTGGTGGTTTTTGAGCACTGAACAAGCTGTGGTAACGCTAGACCCAGATTGTGGTGTTTGGTGGTTGGTGTCTGCTGTCTGGTGTCTGGTGTCTGGTGTTTGCTTTTGCTCAGTGTAGTAGACAACTAGACACAGAATGGTGAAAAGGCGCTTTACGATCACTGATCAACCCCGTGATGACAAGTGGATAATCTTCCTACCCACGCGCTTCATGTTCTTTTTTTGGGGGCAAAGGGATATATATAGCATTGAAGAGGAGGTCTTTGTTTGGGCCCGCCTGGTTAGGGCCCTGGCCTCTTTTTTTTTTTTTCTGTTGTTTTTCTTAATTGGCCCAGTTGGGTCCTTTGTAATGTTTGCCTTCATATAATATATTCTCTTTTTACTTGTCAGAAGAAAAAAAAAATTGAAGAGGCGGTGACAAACATTCAAGCCAGATAATACAAAGGGAGGAGAGGCCATGGCTCTCCGTGATGGTCTCTTGGCGATTCCTTCTCCTACCCAACAACGCTTGATGGTTGAGGGTGATTCAAAAATCTTGATCGACGCTCTTAATGGTGCAATTGTTATTCCTTGGATGATTAAGTTCCTGGTTTTGGACATCCTACATTTAGCTAGTCAATTTCTTAATATCTCTTTTCATCATATCTATAGGGAAGTCAACTTTGTGGCTGATAGTCTAGCTAATTTAGGTCATTCCTCGTCCTCCTCCTTGTCTTGGAATGGTTGTTTACCTCTTTCCTCTGGCAGCGCCTTCCAGCTTTATCAGATCAATTTGGGGGTGGCTGTCCTAGAAGCTTCTGTTTGTAATCTTTAGATTCTTTATTCCCTATCGAAAAAATAGGGAGGAGAGAAATGCCACACCCCTCAACACCTGATTTTTTTTTTGTTTTGATCAAAGATAGCATTTCATTAATAAACTTTCGTTACAAACCATAGGGCATAGTGGCTTATTTAAGAGAAATGCCACACCCCTCAACATCAAATAGAAACATCATCAGACAAGAGTTTTTCCAACCATGGTGGACCAATCTCTTTCCAATAAACTGGACCAAGCACAGGAATTGCTGCTTTTGCAAGACTGTGAGCTACTGATTTTTGTTTCTTAATACTAATTTTATGGTTGATCTATTTTAATATATGTTTCTACAACTTAATTGTTTTTATAAAAGGACTTAAACTACTTCAAATTGTAAACCACAAATTTTTTTTTTTTTCTATTTATGTTTCTATAATAATAAATATAACAATAACTTACACATTATGAGAAATTCTCACTAATTATGGACTCCATTAGTTTACACATTATGAGAAATTCTCAATTAGTTTTACTAATTTTTTTTTAGGATAGTATGACCATTTATTGCAAGAAAATTATGATATCTTTTTGTTCCTATAATTGAATTACTATAGCGAAATCAATTTATCAATAAATTAAAAATTACTAATTTACAAAAATATTTTTTTAGCTTAACAGTTAACAATAAACATATATTTATTCACAATCAAGGTTTGATCAATGAGATGTTGATTTATGACATCAAGTGACCAAATTAAGATTCAAAGTACTATATGTCTATATTTATCCAATTAAAAGTGACATCAAATATACTTGTGTCTATTTCATCAATTAAAAGAACATTAAATTAAGGGAAACTTCTGGCGTGCTCCTGGTCTGTGTACTCCAGGAAGCGTGTCACTCACGCAGATGAGTAATGTGTAAATCACGGGACAATCACAGCCTTTCAAAGCATCTCACCATTCATTTAGGGGCAGATGACAGTCAAAAGTGACGGAGAACATTTTTGTTTTAAAAAATTCCACTCTCTTCTTCTTCTTCTTCGCATTATCGTGTTCCACTGTTCCCCTTCTTCCTCCTCTTCAGCAGTCCAGCCATGTTTTTTTCTTCTGATTTCTCTCTTCTTTTCTTCCCTTCCCTTTCTTTTCCGTCCTCTTCCTTCCTCCATATCTAGATCGGGAAATCCAATATTGCACAAAACGGTTCCTTTTAAATTGCAAAAAAACGTTTCCAGAATTGAAAACTTTCGTTTCGCCGGCATCGTTCATCCTATTATCCACCGTAGAAGGTGTATCGAGGCTAGAAAGATTCGGGAAAACCGACCCGATCGGTTCTCTCCCTCCAGTCATGGCAGCGACTCAAACCATTTGGGTTTTGTTCCTTTTATTTCCAGAAGTCAATCCATGGTGGTAGATCACCACGAAAACTACTGTATAAGGCGAATGGAAGCCTCAAAGTTTTCTGGGTTTCGAAGCTTTTCGGCTGGATTCCGACTTCGAATTTTTGACCCTTGGCATGGATATAACACAATGAAAAAGCCGGAATTAATCTACACCGTTCATCTCTTTAAAAAGCCTGACCCTTGACTAACTCACAACATCATAACGTTTGCCAAAAACTTAAGATCGCGTGTCACTCACACGCTGAAAAATATGTACAGAGCACATGCTCCAGGAGTACTCAAGAAGCTCTAAATTAAGACTCCTCTTATAATGAAATCCTTTAAACCCTTCACTCCCAATAAGTACACCCTAGGCCTACACGTTTGGATCCGCGGTTCGGGCCGGCTCGAGTAAGATTTTCAGGGTTTATGACTTTTTGTGCATGATTTAATGCCCATGGCCCTCGTCCTTATAATTTGATAAATAGGCATACGGATGTCTGGCTGCTCTACCCAATCAAAAAAATATCAGTTACAACTCGATGATAAACAAACAACACCGACATTGTTACTAAAACAATTGATTCATGAACTAATATTTGTTACATATATGCATTTGCTAGTTTTTCTTTTGGTAAACAGTAAACTACTTGTATCCCAAGTTTGACCGTTAGAAAATTACAAACAAAAGCCCCCAACTGATCAAACTCATAAGAAGCACCAACAGACAAAGAAGTTTTGACTGTTACAGGGAGATTAGGCGAGGGAACAAATTTCAACCAGCTTCCTAAACATTCTAGATGGCAACTGTGTGATGAGGTGTACAATTAGTTGTGGTGGCATGACCAAAAGTTGAGTACAGCACTTCATGCTCCAACTGTACCCAGTAAATCAGGAGGCCAATTCCAATTGGGATTATTTGCAATCAAGATATCAATCTGCAAAAGAAACAAATTATTCATCAATCATATACACATGCTTAACCATAAGTAAAAGTCAACTTCCATACCTAAAGGAACAGTAAAAATCAACTTACACCAAATCACCTACCTTAGTCCTCACAGCATCAACTGGGACAGATCTATCATAGTCCACCCTGTTGTCCAGACAAATGAGTGCAACCTTGAGGACATCTGGGACACAGGCTTGAACATGAGGAGACAAGTCCTGTAATACACCAGTGGTAGCATCTGATTTAAGAAATTCAAGTCCGTCAACCTTCTTCAAAACATCAACACATTGGCCCAGTCTTGCCAACTTATGGATCGACAATATCCCCAAAAGTTGTCCCAAAACAGTCTCCTGTTCTAAAACACTCTCCCATTCTTCAGGACTGTACAGTAAAATCAAATGACCCTTTCATCAGCCCATATCAAATGCACATTAAAAAGTGGAAAATCGACTAATAATAGAATAATCTGAAAGGTAATACGAATTGCATAACTATCCAGAAAGTACATTTGCCAAATGTCTATTCTTTACCAAAAAAAAAAAGAGATGAAAAATAAAAACTAACCCCAACATTCTGGATAATTCAAAAATCTATACACAAGGAAGACTTCAAAAGTTTAGTTGAAAAAATAATTAATTCATTAGAACTGAAAATTTAAAAAAGCCAATGACAGCATTTATTTATTATCATTGCAGGTGCTAACGAAGCAATAGCTATAATTGATTAATTCTAAAATTTGTGATGACTGCCCACTAATTCGCATAAGCACATTTTGGTGAACTAATTGCAAACTGATGAGTATGCCAGCACGTTCCTTTTCATGCATACGTTCAATTCTGATTTGCAGATGTGATTCATTTGCATCATAACCAGTGTAATTCTCTATCTAAAGACAACATAGCGTATGCCATGGGAAGGCCTGTCCTGATCATTTCTTTCTATCACAATTTACAAATACCTCAATATTTAGAAACCAGCACAAACACTAATATTGTTCAGACTAGATAAGATTGAGACAGAAAAAATAATTAGAAGGAAGATGGTTAGTGTCAAAATGACCTGACTTCAGCAGAACATTTGGCTATCTTTAAGATCTCTTTTCCAGAGTGAATGAGACCAGCAGTTCTACTCTCAGCATCCGATCTACCACGTGACAGGGCATAAATTGCTTCTGAGAGGCACTTGTTAGTCGCATCCAATGCCATTGAAAAAGCCCCTATTCGTTTCTGAATCTCTATGCACTGAATGAATAAATAGGATAGGAGGAGAGCACAAGGTCAATAAAAAAAGAAGAAGGAGGTGGTTAAAGCGTCAACATTTTAAAGAAGGAAAGATTAACATCTGAAGAAGACAATCACAAAATTAAAGCATTCATCCTTAAGGGATCACTTATCTGATAAATTGAGAGCAAGGATGAGAGGGAACAATACATGAAACATCACAATAACAACCAGGCAAAGATTGCAAACTGCTAAGCATATTCAACTAACCTAAGCTTCTTGCCCCAAACTAATTGAGCTTAACTGCATGAGGTAACTTATAAAGTTCCAATAAATATTTAACTTCATTACAACCCACACACAAGAAGGAAAAAAAAAATCAGTGGGGTACAAATTTTTTCTCAAACAAGCATGTAACCCACCCCCAAGTGCTAGTAGCACCTTCTGTGACAGAAAAGGTTAGCCCTCACCAGGCCAAAGAAAAGAATTGAATGAACGAAGAATAAAAACATTTTTGCTTTCCATTCATCAGTAAGCAGCATGTAAGATAGAAGATTAAAGTAACCTTAAACTAAAGAATTTAAAGGCTAAACAGATTCTGAGAACTTGAAAATGGAGGGAACAGAAAGAAGTATTACTTTTCCATACAACCCAACTTCCAGACACTGCTGAGCAGCTTCAAGCAGGAATTGTGTTCTTTCTCCCACATCGGTGAAAAACCTTGCCAATTCACCTTCCTTGCCTCTTGAACCAAGCAGAAGGTAAATACCACCTTCCCGCATCAAAAGCTCTGTAAGGAGGTGCCTCAGCATCAAATTTCTCTGCCTTTGCTGATCCGCATTACCTCTTATAGGCCATGACAACCGTCCACCACCAAGGACAGCAGCAGCTTGTGCATAATATTCTAACGCCATTGATAGATGACCAGGAAGGAAATTCACAGATCCATACTCCTCGGTGATGCTAGATGCCTTCTGATAAGCATCCATCACACCAATCTCTTCTCTGGCACCAGAAACTTCAGAAAGGACACCATGGTCTGCTAGTGCAATTGATATGTGGGCAGCATCAATGTTATACCCCTCACCTCCAATTTCATTAGACATGTATATGATAGCAGGCATCAACTGAATACTTAGGAGCAAAACATATGGATACATCAGAGGGTCTGCTCCATTTGTTGTGTAATATTCTGGGACAAACTTATTTACGTAGACCTGCAAATCATTCAACGTGTATGGTACCAAGCCATCATTCATAACATTGGATGCAGCTCCAACTGGGCAGTCTCTTATTAATGACAATGTGAACCAAAAGAAATCCTCTACAGTGTCGAATAGAGTTGGCTGATCTCTTAGCAGGCGGTAGAAAAGCCTTCTAGAACCAGATATGAGAGCATATAGTAAAAACTTTTCCTTCTCATATGAAGCTCCCCCTACAACATGACTTGTTCTTAACATCATATCCAATTCATCAGATGCTGCAGCTGCAATCTCCATAGGCACCATCCCTCCAGATGTAATCCACTCATTAAGCTGTACAAAAATGAAGTAATGATAATGAGTAATAACTAAGGTTGCATAAATATTGAATTATAGGCATATGAAAAGTCTTTACCAGAGGAGCAAAGTCGTGTGAAGCATTCGATAATGAAGCAACAGTTCTTGCATCATCATAATACCCAGTTCTCATGCAAAAGAAGATCTAGCACACATAATAAACAGCACTCGGTGAAAATCACAAAATACAATTACTATAAAAATTGTAACTACAAAAGCAATATCTTGTTGATTAACTAACTGTACCCATAGAAATTTGGGGACAGGAAAAAACAAAGCGGATTTTCCATCAATATATTCCTTTTCTGCTTTCAACTAAACAGCAAGTAACCAAGATACCCAAATATACATAATCTTTACACCTTCTGCATATTATAAACAAGGGTGGGGATCACACTCCCATTTGTATATTTACTCCTCTGCTTATTCTTAATGTTTAACTGTCCTTTAGTTGTTCAATCACTAGAGCATGAAAATAAAGATTGAAGAGAGGAACACACATGTAAGAGCGAAAAGTGCTACAGTATAGACATAAATAATAAATGAAAAGAGCTTGAAAGAGGAGTGAAAGGCCCAAACTGTCCTGAGAACAAATAGGAAGGCAAAGAAAGAACAACAAAGAAGCACCGCTATAAGATTGAATGAATCTCTCCATTAGCACAAGGTAGCTTCAAGGATCAGACAGTCAAAAGTTTCTAGGAGATTATTCATCCCACTGTCCCACATACATATAACAAATACTCCAGCAAGGCCAATGAGAAAACTGAGGTATAACCATATAACAATTGATTAAATGCAAACTACAAAAGCTAAAGTAGTAGTTCTTGGACATTTTCTTACACTTCAAATGTTTTGTCATACAGTAAAGTGATCCCTTTGTAGCTGACAAATGACCTAATTTGCAACTTACAAGTGACCAAATGATATGCTTTCGATAAAATCTAAGGAGTGCCTGAGATTTGTGAAATCTGTATGTGAAGAAACTTGTAAAGTGGTTATCTAAGTTTTACTAATATATAACTTCACAAAGCAGGACATATGGTAAGAAAGGTGAAACAAGAATTAGACATGCAACTTTCAGAAATCCAAAAGGTAAAGAACTGAAGACCTGCTGCCAAGTGGTATCCACAGGAGGCTCACTACAAGCATCGCCTGCATCAAAATCTAGAACTCCATAATCTCTTAAATGAACCTAGAGAGAAATATAACGAATACTAGTGAATTGCATGATTAAGATCCTGATGGATAGCATAACATGTAAAAAATGCAAGTTCTCAAAGTTTAAATAAGTAATTAATTACAAACCCTAAGGAAGGCGCGAATTCTTTTTAAGTTTACAACCTCCCCTCCCAGGGCAGCCTGCAATGAGATCAAGAGATGACAATGAATTATGATTGTTGTGACAAAAAGTGGAATGCAGTACCAAAGGAAAAGGCAAATTCAGTACCAGCACAGGATCCCTTGAGATTGTACGCATCATGTATTTCTCATGCTCCCATTCTAGGTGCCGTTTTGCTCCAAGTACCAATGGCATTTCTTTTGAAATGCTTTGGTGGTTAGTGCCATGGTGCATGATATCTTCACCTGTCAGTGTCTGCAATGCATTATAATTGTCAATATCAATGAAATGAACATAAGATTGTCTTGACTAACACGTGTAGAACAACTATACCCGTACAACATCCCATATCTTGCACATGTTGATTCTTCCTCCCAATTCTTCATGTTCTAGGCTTCTGTAAGCCTCCATGAAAGCAGTGGCCGGCTAATAAAATAAACCGTCAGTTCATCAAATTTCAAATTTCAAATTTCCAATGGACAATGGTTAGGAGTTTGAAAGGAGAAAAACAACTTACTTTGAACCGAAACCCATCGAGCCTGGCATAGTTGAGGTTCTTGACGACATGAGCATAGGCTCGTGTCTTGTCCAGCTCTGGCCTGCCCGAAGCCAGACAACTATTGCGAGGTAGATTGAGCAAGCTTGCGACATGTCTGTGTGTCTCGATGAAATCCATCTTCTCCCTCTGCCACACTATCTGCAACATTAGATTGATCTGATGAACATTTGAAATCACTTTGACAAATTTCAAACATAAACAAAAGAAAATCACCTCTAGTTCGGCCCTCAGCTTAATAAAGCTTTCGAGATTGTCCTTGGCAGCTTGCTCGAGCACCGAGGTCATCGCCCCAACGTGGACTCCTCTGAGGAAATCCATGATGACCGACCCACTATCCATCTAAGAACAGGAACACAGACGGTGACGATAGGTGTGTTTGTGATTTTGAGAGAAATGCAGAGACGGTTACACACTGACAGCTATTTAACGATAAATAAGAACACACAGAATTTCTAATTTGTAATTTCGCTGTTTTTTTTTTGCTGGTTACAAGAGATCTTTCTTTTTTTCTCCCAAAGAAAAAATGGTAAGGCTGTAAATCGATTCGATACAGGTCGAGTTTGTATTGAGTTTGGTTTTTGTTTTTGTTTTTGTTTTTCAGCTCGAGCTCGACTGGTAAATGAAATAAGTCAAGT
The DNA here is from genome assembly GCA_030142095.1 of Rubus idaeus. Classification (NCBI taxonomy): domain Eukaryota; kingdom Viridiplantae; phylum Streptophyta; class Magnoliopsida; order Rosales; family Rosaceae; genus Rubus; species Rubus idaeus. Next base: position 35,293,686 of record CM057970.1, read on the forward strand.
CAAGTTTGAACTTCAGCATGTTCAGCTCATAGAGCTCGTCAACAACTTGTATTTAGTCACAAGACAGTTCGAACTAAAATTTAAAACTTGACTCATTTGCTCAAACTCATTTAATATAGCTAAATATTAGATTTTTTTTTTATAATTTTCATTCACCAAATATTCAAGCAATATATATGGAAAATTCTAGTGTATGTTAACGTATCTCATTCGTACAATTACTACTTTTAGGACTTAATTACTCAAACAATAACCTATTTACTCTAATGAGGACCATATTTACCTTAACAAGGGCTTTTTTATAGTTACCGTCAAAGTAGTAATATGTGTCCTCAAGACCTCAAGTCGTAAAACATTATAATTACAACTTTTAAGACTTAATTATTCAAACGAGAACCTAAACCCTAATTTACTATAATGAGGACCTTATTTACTCTAACAAGGACTTAATCTCCACATTATGTATGAGAAATGTTAACATACCATAGCCTTACTCTATAATCTATATATATATATATATATATATAAGTAGTCACATGAATGGCTGAATAAGGACTATTATAATAAAAAAAATTCTATTGTGTTATCATCTATTGTTTCCCCTCTTCCCTTTATGTTATTTTCTTCTTCTTTTTTTAATAATTTTGTTTACTCCACAAGAAAAAAAAACTTTTATTAAGTCCAACCAGAGAAACTCTAACAGCCTCTCTATTCAATTTTTTAACAATTTTTGTAGAAGCATGTTTAGTTTTTCAGTTATTTTAACAATTCCAATGACTTCCTAATTAACTTTCTACTCTAACTTTTAGCTATATAACTTCTATATAAAGAACAAGAGAAAACTCTCTATTATTTTTGTTAATTTAAAACATTCATGTTTAATTTTTTTTTTGTAATTTTAAATATATTTTATGCTATTTTTTCTTCATTTTAAAACATAATATAAATTCAAAACTACCTAAAATAAAAAACTGGTGGAGACGTATTTTAAAACTGGCAATCCAAAATAGTTTTTTAGTTACTTTAGCAAAAAAAAAAAGGTTAGAAAATAGCTTGCCTTGTACGTTAAAAGATGATTTACCAATTATGTAACAAAAAAAGAAGAAGATGATTTACCAATTAGCTATTCCATCTTTTTTTTTTTTGTCGAAAGTGAAATTGTATTACAGTAAAACCTCGATAAATGAATGTTCGATAAAGTAATAATCTCGCTAAGATAATAAAAAACTCCAGTCCCGACTCGGGCATGTGTGTTAAAATAATAATTTCGCTTAATGCATCAGATAATAATTTTTTCTAATTTTCTTTAAGGACCATTGAATATATAAATTAATAATTTATTAAAATATATAAAAAATAGTACATAAAAATTCATAATGCATATGACGGATAGTTGATACTTTTGTAGAACCCATTGTTGCAAATCTTTTTTAGTAGAAGAAAGATGCTCATTTTTATACTTGCATAAGGCTTACTTCATGCATCTCATCAGTTAATATAGATTTTTTCACTCCTTTCAAATGAGAAGTCATGGAGGAACAAAATGACATGATTTTGGGTCTCATATATTATTTATATAGAGATCATGTTCTATACTTCTATGTATATGCATGAGCATTAAGTGATCTAAACCACTTTATCTTTTAGTTCTAAGAATATGTATGTATATGTATCTTTAAAACCGTTATATATTTTTATTTTTAATATCCATTAGGAAGTTTGACTAATATTTGAATCTATGGCTATGACTTTTCATAATATACATGCACATTTTTTTTTGAAAACATAAAATTCTGTATAAATGAATAAAATATTATTTTATCGATAAATTAATAAATTATTCATTTATCGATAAATAAATAATCTCGCTAAGATAATAATTTTTCCTACTCCCAAGAGTATTAATTTATCGAGGTTTTACTGTAGATGAATCGAGAGATACACCACACATCCACAGTACAGGAGGTACAAAAGACCCCAGTAAAAAAGAGGCACATAGGCCCGAGCAAAAACTGGCACATAGGCCCGAGCAAATACAGGCACATAGGCCTGAGCAATAAGGCACAGTGGCCCAGCAAACTAAAAATAAAGCCCAAAATAGGCTTCGCCGAAATACAGATTAATGGCCCAAGAAACAAAATAGCAAACCCTAGAGTACTAACTAGCAGCCACCAAGAGCAAATCAAATCTATCGGCGAACAACCCTTGCCGCCACGTCCATGTCGCCACTAGAAGAGAAACCGCCACCCAACAACCAAATCATGCCGCCTCCTCCACCGATTAGAACTCACGAAAGACCCAAAAAAACCAAGAAACACTAAGTAACCGAGGGGAGAATGATTGACGTTGCAATCTGAAAGTAACAATATTCATCCAAAAGTAGCAATATTCATCCAAAAGTAGCAAAAACCAAATTTGGCAAAAGGGTTGGGATAGAGGGAAAAGATCTGGTGACCAACTAGAAAGGAAGGGTTGTGTGGAGATGGAGGATTGAAGAGGTGGTGATGATGGTGAAGAGAAGAAGTTCCTCACTCGGGGAGTGAAGGAGGGGGAAAATGGGAAGGGTGGAAAGGGGATCTGGAAGAGAAAGGAGGCTCAACCGAGGTGGGGGTGGAAAGGGGATCTAGAAGAGAAAGGAGGCTCAGCCGAGGTGGGGGTGGTGGTGATGGTTAGAAGACTCTCAAAGTGGCTGCTGGTTGTTGAGAAGATTTCTAGAGAGAAGGAAGACCCTCTCTCTAGAAATATTCCCGTGCAGACATTTGCTTGAAAGAAATGTTTCCGCGCTATTCCATCTATTTAGTATCTAGCACATATTATTCATCAAAAGTGGAACTTTTTTTTTTTTTTTTGTCAGAAGTAAAAATTAATAGATAATAAGTGTTAAATTACATCGGATATAAGTACATCGGAAAGCCAAGAAGGACCTTCCTCAACCCAAACACTGAATGCAGGAAACAAAAGCGCATTTTTAGCTAAATTATGCGCTGCCTGATTACATTCACGAGGTACAAATGTACAAATAACTGAATTGAAGAAATGAAAAAATGACTTCACTTCTTCTAAAAGAGCTCCTTCCATAGAGAAATCAGCAGCTGAATCTTGAAGCAAACTCATCGCTTCAATTATTCAAACCTTTTCGTAAGAAAAATTAGAAAATAAATAACAAAAAACTCGTGGACAAAAGTGTTCCATCATTTTTTTTATTCCGTCTTAATAGCATTAAACTCGTGGTTGACCCCCTTACGATCCTAAATAAGGTATATGAAATAAATATTGGAAGTTGAAATTCAAGAGGAAACCAGTTATAACATAATTTTTGTGATCGGACAATAAATTTAATTTCTCTAGCACATGTTATCCATTAAAAACGGGACCTCCAAGAAAATTTAGACTTTGAACACTGGAAAAACCTACTGCCTAAATTATTTTGACCATTTGGTAAAGCGGAAACACAAAAATGAACAATTTTTTTTTATTCCTTCTTAATTTCATTAAACGGGTTCCATTTCCAGTTTATTAAAAGTGAACATATACAAGATTGTTGTCATGTTAAAGTTAACATATACCTTCAATTTAAAAAATAAAAAAATAAACATATACCAGACGTCTTCTAAACCTTTATATTCGCATTGAATGAGAAATGATGTTGCTCATTATATACACCTGTAACTCTCTATACCATTTACATGTAAAGGGGAAAAGCAAGGCCGGCAAGGGGGCGGGGATGGATGAACAGAGACAGCATACATCCGGAATTCCGGATGTACGATAGAGAGACTTCTTAAGCTAAAATCTCTCACTGCCTCTTTGCTAACGTCTTCTTCAATCCCTTCAAAATCTTCCCAAACCACATCAAATTCATGACAGCTAGGATTGGTGGCACCCCGAAAGCTAAAAATTGGCCAATAGTGTGCATTTGCTTAACCTGTTGCATAAGAGCATGTAGGCTGGTAACATAGGTCTTGTGTATCACAGGCTTATAGAATAATCGGTTTCAAAACTAAACTTCTAATAGGTCAGCAGACCAGCTCTGGAATTTATCAAATGAAATACTTGTAGGAGTAGAATTACCTGTTCATAATGCAGGTAGAGATGGTAGAACAGAAACATGAACAGAAGTATTCTGGCAACCTGCACATAAATGATACATAAGCATGTTCAAGATCAAAGATAAGAGAAGAGGAGTCGGAAATAGATTTGTCAAAAGACTCTTCACTTGGTAAATGTAATGCAAAAAATAAAAATGATTAACAAGAGCAAGGAAAAATTGGAAGTTCTACGAATATTAATTATGAATGGATTTGACTCACCAGCCAAGCAATGAATATTACAACCCCATTTATCATATATGTTCTAGATCTCTTCATTCCAGCAGTGTCAAGATACCTTCAAAGGCCGAGCACTAGTAAGCACCAACAATGGAAAACAAAATCGTATCTGTTAGGATGGCATTTTGGTAAGATAATTATACCATCTCAAATTGATTCCAGGGGTGGTGGTCTCAGAGATAAGAACCATGTAGGTATAAAGCTGTCCTTCCCCAGTCAACATTGCATATGCTACAGATGCTATTGAAAGAAGATGATGAATCACCTGTAACATTAACATTATCACCATATATTGGAACAATAACACGGTGAATTCACTTCATAAACTAGAACCTCTGCAGAGATTGTGATTCGTGCAGCACAGATATAGAATTCAGCCCAACTACAAACAATTCTAAAAGAATGCACTTACATATTCCAATCCACCTAGAGCAGGGTAAAACCATATGATCATCCCAAGGTCAGTTAGAAAGTATCCGACTGAAACCTGCCAAATTTACAAAGAACAAAAGTTAAAACAGAAGGTAGCGCATCATCAGTTAGAGTTGTCTATTACTCAATTTACGATTTGAATTTGACTTCTTTGATGTCTTATTCTACTGATATGATGGGATTAAATTAGGTACATGCAACATTGATTTCAAACATGCATCAAAGTGTAAGCATATTGAAAGCCTATCTACTCATATGAGGGGATTAAACTAAGAAAGTATTAACTTCAAAATAAGACTACAATTTCCACATTTGATTTCAAACATGCATTAACACCCTGGTATTGAAAGTTATAGCAGGCTTAAACTTATCAGTATAGTTCAAAATAAGACTACAACTTCCAAATTGGTTTCAAACATGCATTAAGATCCCCCTGTCCAAAAACAAATAACACCGGGAAATAGAGCGGATACAAGCATTTCAAAGAGTCCTGAACGAAGATAAGAGAAAGCATCGTTACCCCCAATACAAATGTAGACAATGGGGAACTCTGCAAAGTAACAAACGGCTTGAGTTGGTTGTCAGAATAGTCGGAATAGAGATTTGACCAAAACACCAAGTACAATGACATAGCTGTGATAAAAATGGCATGAACAGTTGACATAGCCCTGCATAAACAGTTCAACAAAATATAAAATAGATGGATACATGAGTCGGTGATCAAAATTGCAAAAAGGGCATGAACAAAGCAACTAAGAAGAAGAGGTCAAAATCACCTATTATTCCACTCAATACGTTTCAATCTCGAAAGGCCAGAATAGCCCTTGAAGTAAGCAGCACTGAGCAAATGGTTAACATGGTAGACCTGAGAAAATCGAAAAAGGGTATTATGAATACCATGTGCTTCCATTGAAATACTAATTGAGTAGCAATGGTGTTAACATACCAATTTGCAAGCGCAAATCCCCAAAAGCATAGATGTGTATGGAACAAAAGGGTCTGAGAGCAGGTATTGCTCAGCCAACATCTCGTAGGATTTGATTGCCATTCAAACACCAATTTAGAGCATACCCTTTTTACCCAAATAGCTCAAAGTTTTTGATATGGGGAAAAATTCACGAGCATCAGCACAAAGAATCCATCTTTTCAATGAAAGATCGATGGTTTTGCGAGGAATAATCAGAAAGTTCGAGAGAGAAAAGTGTGTACCTGAAAGTGTAATAGAGAGAAAGAACAAGAAGGTGGTTTTAGGATTTTGGCTTTGTAGGAAACTCCAATTAGGCTTCGGGCCCAAGCAACCAGATAATCTTTGCGCACGCAACCAAATATGTGAACCTTCCAGAATCCAAAGGAAAGAACAATTCATGTTCTCCCACTTCCTTCTTTTCGTTTCTGTTTAATGTTCTTTGTTTTTCTTTTTGGGCGATGTTCCAGCACGCTTTGTCACGTGCTCATTTAATCATTGGGCAAATTTTGCAGTTTGCTTGCACTCATAGTGCTTCTAGTTTGAGTCTATTTTCATTTTAGCCTATATAGTTTCAGTTTTATCAATTTAATAATTTTGTAGTTTTACTAATATTTTTAATTGAATTCCTAGTTTTCCTGAATTGAAATAGTGAAAACTTGAAAATCCTGCTTTGCAAGGTCACATAGGGTTTCAATTCACTCGTTGAGATTGATCCGGATCCTCTACTAGTCCTTTTTTTTTTGTTTAAACTCAAAATTATGAATCATTAACTAGATTAGAGGTTTGATCCTCTCTAATATAAAAGAAATGTACACCCTTAATCCTCAAAGCATCGTCATCAGAGAGTCTTATTCCCACAAGGATTAGACTACTAGATAGGATGTGATTGCAAACCTCTGGGTTAATTGACCAGAATTAAAAACATAGATGGATATGGAAATGGATCTAACTACAGGGACCTTTTGTGGTAGTAGTATGTATTCTGGTCTTCATTATTTGAATACAGACATGGTAACGTACACTAAGATTTGTTTTTTTCTTTTCTTTTTGCTAAAGGACACTAAAGATTGTGAAGGATTATATTCATTCTTAAGGGCCAAGCAATAAAGATAAGGTTGGATAGTAAGACAAAACTATGATGTTGATTCTGTTATTTCCTGATCAAAGAAAATTGATTGAATATCTAAAGTAGCAATGCTTCTGTTGCATGTATTCTCTCCTTTTGGCAACTTGAAAGGTATATTGGATATACGTACAGCATTGTTATTCATATTGAAACAGACGATTATCGAACTAAAGTCAAGATTTAAACCCCAAATTCCAAAATGAAATCAAGGATACAATGAACGAAATAAACAGAATTTGCAACTTTGCATGCATCTGTTATTTAGTGGAGAGTAGCAAGAATATTAAGCTAACAATCCCACAGCAGGGAAATTCAAAGAACAGACATTTGGTTTTTCTTTTCTTTTTTCTCTAAAACTGGTGACTCTTGGAAAACTTTACAAGCCACATAGCTAAAAGTGATACTTTACAGACTCAATCTATGATACAGATTGAGCCACAAAAATAGGCTCCTAGGAATATACGAAAGGAAACGTACTTGAAAATTCATCTAAATGTCACAGCTTCCTATAAAATGTAATTAACTTCAACTTTTCCTAACCTTATTCTGATTTACCCCCTCCTTCGGAGAAGATGAGGATGATCATGAGGAGGACGTCAAAACAGACTGATTATTTTCAGCCTTTTCAGCCATGTCCTTGCAAAATGCCTTGTATACATCGTCCTTAAGTTCCAAGAAGCGCCTCTTCTTGTTTTTCTGCTCTTCAGGAGTGCCTTTCTCGAGAAAGTAATCACCCATACCGAGTTCATCCAAGAACTTATCAAGCACTGCTGAGCAATGGGGGAAGAACCGCCGGCCTTTTTCCACTGTCATCACCGTATGACATATAACTTATTGATTGCTCAGAGAATAATCAGGATACAAAATATGCTATTTTCAAAGCTGGTTCCAGCTGCAATGTTTCATATAGCTGTCTAGCTTTAGACCTAAATTAAAAGTTTTCAAAGAAGCTATGTCTTGGGAACTAACGACATGCTGTTCTAGAGAAGTTGGATTCCATATATACTTGACTGCAAAAGTTACTTCAATTTTTCCTTTCTACCTTATTTAATTACTGCTAAGTGCTAACAAATAGCAGAGAACTGTAAATCTTAAAATTGCATCATAGACCCAAACTATATAATAAGTATCCAAGTCTCAATTATTTCTTAACGTTTCTACCTGAAATCCTATAGGAACATTCAGAAAATGTCCCATTAGGCTGGAGTCATTAATCATATACTTTGACAAAACTAGAAGCTAATAAAGAGAGAACTCCCCAATAAAACTGACCAAAAATTGAGGAAAATCAAGCAAAGCTAGAGACTACCATCACTAGGTCAGAAAAATAGAATAAAAGAAGAAAATGCCTGTAATAGTTGATTTGAAATTGAATTGCTTTACTAACAACGTATATTGAAAGTATTTCCTAACTTCCTCCTAAAGGAAACCAATGCTAATATGCCGCAAGTTACAGTCACTAAAACATTTTTTTTCTGGGTTGTCTAAACTGCTAGTACAATATTCACAAAAGACCGCATTCCAGATATTATTGGACCTATAGGTTGTGATAAAGGAGGGAAAACAGTAACAGGTCCATCTCCAAACAGTGAAGGATTTGATAAGACTGGTCAAAGAGGTCAGCCATCGAAAATTGATTGAAAGTTGAAGGAGATCTTCACACATATCAAGGAAGGAGGCATGCAAATGTCACAGGGTTTATAGTAGGGTTTGGGATACATGTAAGTTGTCACAGGTAAACTGATCATACCTGTTTTCATAAGGGCTTGTGATTTTTCTTGGAGCCTTTTGGTCCTTACAGAGGGTGTTTCATTCAAATCAACCTCATGCAAGTTCCCATTTGCGCTTCTTGATCCTGAAAGGCCAAGGTACCCTGATTTTAAATCAGCATCTGCCATTTCCATAGCAAGCTTGGCTTCGGCAGGAAACAACAATTGTGCAAATGCAACTGCAAAACAAAGAGAAACAGCTTAACACTCATTTCAAGGATAAGAATACCGAACATAAAGTAAATATCTTGATGACATTGAGAATGAGGTGGCTTAATGTCTGACTTTATGAACTAATGAGTGGAGTTTGTACAAGCGGGAGTGTTAGAGGTACCAAGGCCACATAGAGATTTATACAAGCAGATCTGTGCAATGCTTACTCATGATAACCATATATCTCCTTAAATATCTTGGGGCTCTACCAATCAAAAACAATAGAAGAAAGATAAAGTGTGCCCACATTAATAAACAGAACAATATCATGAATTGTGCTTGATAAGACTTCCACATCCAAAATGATCATAAAAATCCAGGAAAGAAGACTGAAACCTTCGGTATCAAGGGAAGCAACTAATTTGTAGTATCCGGAACTCAAAACCATAGGAATAAATGTAATTTAAGACAACTAAGATGTATCACCTCTATTTTCTAGATAGTTCAGGCTCACATGAAAACCATCAGCTACCATCTGTGATGTGTTTGATAAGTTCCCGCATATCGAATTTCTTCGCATCTCTCTCTCTAGAAGATCTATGCACATTCGGTCTTTATTAGATACCTCTCCCTGCTTTGTGTTCTCATCATAATCCTTTGGTCTAGTCAACCTCCGGCAAATTGCAACAGCAGTTTGACCATCAGATGTAGTTTCTAAGGCAGAGGCTCCCTTGTTCAGAAGATGAACTATAACTGATGGCTCCTTACGCCTTGCTGCCACATGAAGCACAGTATGTTCTCTGGCATTGCGAAGGTTGACATCAGCCAACCCTAGACCAAGAACCTCCTTAACGATCTTAGGATCACAGTATGCAACAGCATAGTGGAGAGCGTGAGCATCATCTAACGTAATAGAATCAGACTCATTCAGAAGAAGGGTAACCAGTTCAACATCATCAGAGTCTAATGCCTTGTGGATTCTCCTGATGCTTTTAACCCTCTTATCCTCCCTCGGCTCCTTCTCCAACATACTTGATTCATCATTTTCCTGAGATTTGAGACGGAGTGATTTTATATCATCTAAAACTTCATGAGGAAGCTCTTTCTCGAGAGCCACACTGTCAAGATCTGACCTTGAGACCCTCTGGATACAGTGTGAGAGCAGCTGACTCAGTTGGCAGTGGAAAGCAGCTACAAGAATTGGGATCACATCTTCAACAAGAGCTTTGTCAACAAAGTTCCAAAGACGGCGCTGCATGAATTTGTGGAAATTGTCAGCAAACTCATATGATCATACAGCTAGATTTGGGCTAGTTTTGGCACATACAAAATAAGCAATACAAACTTGCTGTTTACTTGCATATAATATATATGTGTGTGTGTGTGTGTGTGTGTGTGTGTGCCACTTAACAGGTACTAATGATCAGATAGACAGTTGAAATCCCCAAAGAAAAAGATGATGGGAAAATCTGTGAGAAGTGTGTGTACGTATTTTTATACTAAATAAACTTTTAATACTCAAAAAAGGATTTGAGATGTGTTTAAATACACTTCAACATTAAATCAGAAAGGAGAAGCCCAGAAAGAAAATGTTATGATCCTTTTTAAAAATTAGAAGAAAGAAAAATTAAACATGATATCACAATCCTACCAAAACTATCACAAGAAAACCAAATAAACTTTTAAAGACAATACTACTCAATCAGCAAACCCTTTCCTAAACAAGACAAGAATCACAGTCTCCCTACAAGATATGAAACCAAAGGAAAGTGTTTACAATATTGGAAAACTAGAGCAAATAGCAATATTTATGCTTTAGAACCTCTGAGAACAGCAAAACGGGTTGTGACTAAGAAATTCTGGGCCACAGGCTAGTGAGAATATTTGCTGCACCCAAGTAGTAATTGTTATGCTTCAGAGCTTCTGAGAACAAATTTTTAAAGTTGTGGTTTAAAAAATTACAGGTCACAGGCTAGAGTGTTCTGAAACTCAAACAACCTGAGACTGTTAAGCCAGAGCACAAAATTGGACACATATCGGAAAGAAAGTTGCATCAAAGATTATTAAAAAAAATTTCATAAAATAATTTTCATGCTAATTTCTGGCTAAAAACATAATTTTATAAAACATAGGGAGGGATAATCTTAAACGTATATGTTAGTATTTCATCAGAAATTTCATGATTTCATCAAATCTGAGGAACAATAGGTGAATTTAAGAAAATTGATACTGTAACTAATTACAAAGATTGAGTAAATAACGAGAGAATACAGTAACAACAGATTGCATGCATTCTGGACTTCCAGAGATGAAACTAATGCAATTGCTTTGCTCATTTTGGTCAAAACTCAGCTTTACATGTCAAACTTGAAGTCATCAGATGCTATGAAATGTAAAGTCGGAGCATTTTAAGGTATTATAGGGCAATCCTATAAGATATATCATCACACTTTCCAACTTTAAGACAGTGAACTTAATGAGCTGTCAAAAAGAAACCCTGTCCTGCATGTGTATTTTTAAGAAAGACATATAATTGAGTGGCATCAATTGCACGAGGGAGATGCTTTTAACTACAAAGGAAAGCATGAACAACCTGAACAACTTGAACAAGCTCCTTCATCTGGAAAGTGAAAGAAGCATACATCAATTCCACAGCATAATTAATAGCAGGGCCGCATGCATCATGAGCACAAATATCGTCAACACATGTTGATACTTCAGGAGGCGATGGCTTCAGCTTCCCAGTGTACAAATAGTTCAAGAAAACCTTGAAGGCTTCATAGCCAACGCTACCATAAGGAACCAATTCAGAAATCTTATACTGTGGTTTACCTTCCTTAATCGGATTATCATTTCCCTTCTGAAAAAGCTCATGAAAAAGCTGACTGCGTGCTGCTAATATACACCGATTGACACCAACTGGGATGCCCTCAACAACAATCTCTGCATCACTATAGTCATATTGAGGATCAAGTAACAGCCTCTCAATATTGTCACTCAGTTTGCTTAGACTCAAATATTCAGCACTTAACGCGAGTTGGGCATTAGCCGAGGCAAATCCATGGTTGCCACTAGACCCATTTGACAGATATGAAGAGGCAAAGCTCAAGGAAGATGACAAATCATTCCCATTATCCATGACTTGAAATCTATGCAGTATTATTCGAGCTTGACAATACTAAAAATCGATCAAGAAGCAGAAACCACCCTATTAAGAAAACCATATCATTTCTCGCAGATAAAGCATACTATTATGACCCAATTTCTCCAAACTCTAAAATACTGAAAACCCAAAACGCAAAACTTAATTCTAGGCAATACCCACTTGTTGGAGGATTGAGCAGAATCCCAAAACCAAAGAAATAAGAATAATTACTATGCAGCTATATATAGCTAGGTGCCCAATTGGAGGTGATAAATCCTCAATATCCCAATACGGGTGTGAGTTGGATCTTCATTAGTCATCAAATCTGAAGCTCGAAGCATTCAATAGAGCGAAAATACGAACTAGAATCGTACTGAGAGAGAAAAGGATCAAGGTAAGGTAGGTACCATACAAAGAGAGACACTTTGACTTTGCTTGATGCGAAACGAAGCAACAGGATTAGATGACCAATGAAATAGCTTATATCCTCATTGCTGACGAAGAAAAGAGTCGGGCTTTACGATTCAGTCAATGAAACTCATGGATAGCAAAATCCGCAATCTCTAATTTTCAAGTTGCAAACTTGCAATTGGTGTTTCCGGGAATTTTGGAGGGAGTGAGGGACATTTTTTTGGGGGAGAGTATAGAAAATGGATTTGACAATTTGTTTTTGGTGATAATTAATTAGGCTTTAGCTTGAGAAAAAAAAGACCACATAGGCAGTTAGGCACATAGCCAAATATTTGGAGATGGTTTGAGAAAATGTGGAGTAATTTCTCTATAAAATATAATTTTTAACTATTTGGAAATGCTCTAAAATGAAAATGGTCATAAAATCGAAGTTCAATTTTTTTTTTGTTGAAAGAAGTTTGGGTGGTACTAAGACAAACTCCACTAGTGTCAAATGAGGTCAAAACACACAAATGACTTCATGCGAACCAATATCTCTTGCTACAGCACACAATTTTTCATCCAAAATCTATTTTCTTAACCTTTTGAATAGAAGACTTAAAAGTTAAAACCTCATGTGAACCAATCGCACGGCATTATAATTTACTTTTATATCTTTTGTTGGAGTCTTTAAAAAGTCATAAATTTAAGGAAATGAGGTTTCTTAACGTTGAGCCCAAGAGTCTCAATTCTCAAAGCCTAAAAGTAGCAACACCAAATGGATTGTTGTGGAGTCAGACTCGGCTACTTTGGTGAATTTGGTGCAGAAGATGAGTGGCGCGCTGACAGTTCATAGCCTCTTTGATACGTTTGATCTGAAGCACATCTACAGAAAAGGGCAATGTGGTCGCAGATGGTCTTGCTTAAATTGAAGAGCAGACTTCTGGTTTTCTCTAAACTTGTTAAACTCTAGTAACAATATACAAGCCAAACAACTTAAAAGTGATATGTTACATGCTCACTCTAACTCATTCTATGACACAGAGAAAGCCACAAAGCAGATGGCTTTCTAAGAATATATGAAAGCAAAAATACAACTACAAAATTCATCAAAAATCACATAGCATCCTACAGTACAATCAACTTGACCTTTTCCTAACCTTGCGATTAACCACCTCCTTCGGAGAAGATGAGGATGATGATGAGGCCGTCAAAACTGACACGTTTTTTTCAGCCACATCCTTGCAAAATGCTTTCTGTACATCGTCTTTAAGTTCCAAGAAGCGCATCTTCTTGTTTTTCTGCTCTTCAGGAGTGCCTTTTTCGAGGAAGTAATCAGCCATATCCATCTCATCATCCAGAAACTTATCAAGAACTTCTGAGCAATTTGGGAAGAAGCGCCGTCCCATTTCCACTGTCAACCACCATAACACAACTTAATAATTGCTCAAAGAATAATCAATATAAAAAACTGTTTTCCTAAATTAGTTCTAGCTGCATATATATAACTGCCAAGCTTTAGAGCTAAACTAAATGGTTGTCAAAGACTCTTTGAATCTGTGGGACTAACTTCACCCTGGTACTAGGAAACTTAGATCCCATATCACTTGAATTTGACCTTTCTACCTTATTTGATCACTCATCACTGTGAAAACAAAATAATAGAGAACTGTAGATCTTAACAGTGCATCATAGACCAAAACTAAACAATAAGTTTCCAAGTCTCAGTTCTTTCTCAATGTTTTTTAATAATTTCCTTAGGTTAATTTAATCCCATAGTACAACCGTTAAGAGAACAAAGGCATCTACCATCACAAAAGGGAGTGGCAGGATTGTAACAGTTATAACAGCGAAAGATTGGAGGGGACTTTGGTCAAAGAGGTCAGGCATGGAAACTGCTTGAAAGTTAAAAGACATCATAACACATGTGGAGGCATGCAAAGTTCATAGTAGAGTTTGGGATACATGTGAGGGGTATAACGATCATACCTGTTTTAATCAGGGCTTGCAATTTCTTTTGGAGTCTTTTGGTACGTCCAGAGGGTGTTTCATTCAAATCAACCTCTCGTAAGTTCCCACTAGTGCCTCTTGATGCTGATGTTGGATGATCTGCCATTTCCATAGCAAGCTTGGCTTCAGCAGGAAACAACAACCGTGCAAACGCCACTGCAAACAAAGGAAAACTATTTGACACTCATTTTGAGGATAAGAATACAAAACTCAAAGTAGAAATATTGATTAAGAGACTTCTTGTATTAATTAATTAGTGCAATTTCTACAACCAAATACTAAAACTATAACAAAATGCCCACATAAAATAAACAGAATGACAAAAGCAATATTGTGAACTTCCTTCAGTAGTAAGAGATATAATCTGCAACACCCTGAACTCAAACTCTTTTCATAATAGATTCAATCCAAGTGAGTGAATTAATCTAACAGTTAAGAAGTATAACCTCTATTCTCAAAATAGTCCAGCCTCGCGTGCAAATCATCAGCTATCACCTGTGATGTGTTTGGGAAGTTTACAGACAGTGAATTTCTTCGCATCTCTCTCTCTAGAACATCTATGCATATTCGGTCTTTGTTAGATACCTCTCCCTGTTTTGTGTTCTCATGATAATCCTTTGGTCTAGTCAGCCTCCGGCAAATTGCAACAGCGGTTTGACCATCTGATGTAATTTCTAAGGCAGAGGCTCCGCTGTTCAGAAGAGGAACTAGAACTGCTGGCTCCTTGCGCCTTGCTGCCACATGAAGTACAGTATGTCCTCGGGCATTTAGAAGGTTGGGATTACCCAAGTGTAGACTAAGAACCTCCTTAACAATCTTAGGATCACAGTATGCAACAGCATAGTGGAGAGCGTGAGCATCATCTAACGTTACAGAATTAGACTCCTTCAGAAGAAGGGATACCAGTTCAACATCATCAGAGTCTAATGCCTTGTGGATTCTCCTTATGCTTTTAAGCCTCTTATCCTCCAATGGCTCCATTTCCACCATACTTGATTCATCCCGTTGCTGAGATTCGAGACGGAGAAATTTGATATCTTTCAAAACGTCGTGAGGAAGCTCTTTCTCTAGAACCACATTGTCAAGATCAGACCTTGCTACCCTTTGAATGCAGTGTGAGAGCAGCTGACTCTGTTTGCAGTGAAAAGAAGCTACGAGAATTGGAATTACATCTTCGACAAGAGCTCTCTCGACAAAGTTGGTAAGACGACGCTACATGAACTTGTAAAAATTGTCAGTATCTGTTCAAACACATAGAAGTTGGCTAGTGTTGGCAAACACAAAATAAACAATACATATGTGCTGTTTACTTGTATGTCAGTAACAAAGTAACAAATCCGACATATTCAAGTATTGACAAAGAAAACTCTGCAAGATGTTTGTACAAAACTGACTAATTATTTTAATTCTAAAACTTACAAAGAGTTGATTACACCCAAAAGAAGGATTAACATGTGTTCAAGTCAAATACTTCAAAACAACAAGCACCAATTAGAAAAGAATTGGTATCCTTTTGTACATAATTTAGACATCAAAATCCTAGCAAAACTACACAAGTAAATCATATAAACCAAACAAGAAACAACGCATGCAATGGTTTTTGTAGTCAAGCAAGAAGAACTTGTTATAAGCAACAAGCACACAGCAAACCGTTTCATATATCACAAACAAGATTATCAGTATCACAAACAAGAATAAAGTACAATGCAAAGCACGAAGAGGTACTCTCTTCAAGACATACATGTTTATTTCACATTTATGCTTTCATTGAACCTAGGGAAAGGTGAATTCATAAATTGACTTTGCAAAGTTTTCAGATAGAAAGCGTCAAAACTATGCAACAGATTGCAAAGGCCAAGCAAATAAAGAGAATATATTTTCAATCCAATCACATGCATTCTGTACATCCAGAAACGAAAGCAATGCCATCTCTTTGCCACTTTCAGTCAAAACTCTTTACAGACAAAACTTGAATCCAGGTATCGTGAAAATTCGAGCTAGAGTGAGTATTTTGACGTCAAACAACGATTCATGAATAATCACCATGGTTTTCCAATTTAAGCTGTTAGGGTGAAAAATCTATCAAAGAAAAGCCCTTCACGCGCTTTCCTTTAACAATACAAATACTTACAAAATGTTTTAACTACAAAGAGAAGCATGAACTACCTGAACAACTTGAACAAGCTCCTTCATCTGGAAAGTGGCTGAAGCATACATCAATTCCACAGCATAATTGATAGCAGGGCCGCATGCATCATGGGCACAATTATCATCAACACATGTTGATACAGTTGATACTTCTGGAGGTGGTGGCTTAAGCTTTCCAGTGTACAAATAGTTCAAGACAACCTTGAATGCTTCAACGCCAACCCCACCATAAGGAACCAATTCAGACATCAAATACTGTGGTTTACCTTCCTTGGTCGAATTATCATTTCCCTTCTTAAAAAGTTCATGAAAAAATAGACTACGTGCGGCTAATATACACCGATTGACACCAACCGGAATGCCCTCCACAACAATCTCCGCGTCACAATAGTCATACTGAGGATCAAGTAATAGCCTCTCAAGATTGTCACTAAGTTTGCTCAGACTCAAATGCTCAGTACTTTGAGAATTTGCTGAAACAGATACATGGTAACCACTTGATCCATTTGATAGATAAGAGGATGCAAAGCTCAAGGTTGACGACATGTCATTCACATTATCCATGACTCGAAACCTATGAACTTTTATTAGAGCTTAATACGGCTATAAATCGATCAAGAACTACCCTAATAAGAAGACCATATTATTTCTGATGCGCAGACTGCATAATTCATCAGACAAAGCATACTAAGCTGACCCAATTTGAGAAATAATCTGAGAATCCAAAAGTCAAAACTTAGTTCTATGCATTACCCACTTGTTCAAACATTGAGTAGAATCCCAAGAACCTAGAAGAAAAAAAAGAACAATTTCTGTGTATAGCTAGGTACCCAACTTGAGGTAATAAAACCTCAAAATCCCAATATAGATATGACTTGGATCTTCATAAGCCATCATCCCCATCAAAATTAAAGCTTGCAGCACTACTAAAAAGTGAGCAAACACAGAGCAAAAATCCTCAAAAGATGGACAAAAGCTTAAAGAGAAAAGGGTTGAGATTGCATACAAAGACACCCTTTTGACTTAGCTTGCTGTATAATGAAGCAACACAGCTTGAGAAAAACAAGATGGGAAGCAGAGCCTCATGAGCTAATGAAAGACCTCAGAGTTGACCACACAGTAGTCTTGTAGATGCTCTCAAAACTAATGGGGGATTTGAACAAGTTGAAGCTTCCAAGAAGATTAATGGTCGGGAACGAATATAGCAAAAGCCGCACTCGCAAAGTTAATGAGATGAAGACATGAAGTGGTTGTGAATCTTTTCTGGTAACTACAGCGTTGACTGACTGCTCCCCAAACGAGAAGGACAAAATGCAAATGCTACATTAATTAATGCCAAAAATGAACATTAACACCATGTCACCCCCAAATACTTATAGATAATTTATGCATTAACAAAATTAAGAGGATAATTTATTTAATTTATATATTCTATGTAGAACAGGATTTCCCTCCCATTGGGTAAAGATGAGTTGACCAAAGACTTGAGACTTCGTTACATGAAACCCGCTTGGGCGGGCCACCATGCTTCAATTGGCTGACAACCGTAAGTACATTTATTATTTTTATATAATTATTTAAGTTTTTTAAGTTTTGTCCTACGTGGTGAGATCTGATTCGAAGACCAGTGTGAGTTTCGATGAACTCGACTACAGAGGATACAAGCTCCTCGACCGTAGCATCGACCACCAGTTTATGGCACATCCCCGACATCATAATCCGTGTACCCATCTGTACCTTCCAACAGCTTCTCCAGCTTGTGCCAGCTGGCATCGGCAGCCTTCGGCGCCACTTGTCCTCGTCCTCCGGCCACCATTTTCTTCTATGAGTCTGTGACAAGTTAGCATTTGAACTATGTTTTTAACTTGGTTGGGACAAGCTGTCATATGGTAAAGTGGCTTTGTCCCCAAAAACAAAGATGAGAAATTTTCTTGTCTTCATCATTATCTGAGTATAACTGTATAAGCTTCTGTATCTTTCACAGTTTCATAGCACTACAACAAAAATAACAAATTTCTAGAGGTTCAAGAGAATTTGAAACATGGGCCTAAGGATTGATAGGAATCTGAAACATTTGCATGCAAATTCCCATATATATGTCTATCATACAATTGCATCAGTGGAACAAGATAACTCTATCCACCATTGTCAGGCCTACACAACCAGCTTAATACCATCTGCTGCCCTACAACATACAGTTAGATACCGATACCATTCATTGTTAAGCAGCCCGATTCCGGTGCTTCTTACGCTTATTTCCTGCGACAGGACCTACTGGATTTGGAACTTGTGACGGAGGTGGCGTGTTTGTGTTCACGAAAGCTGAATCGAGTGGTGGGAGAACACTCTGACTTGATGGGTCACTCACCTTTGCAGCTCCATTTAAGGCAGGTAAACCAGTACCTTGTGATGGAGACTTCTGGCCCGATTCAAGTGGTGGGCGAATACTCTGACCTAATGGGTCACTCAACTTTGCTGCTTCATTTCCTATCACGTAAAAACTTACTGCTCCATTAGCAGCAACGAAATTAGTACATTGTGATGGAGGCTCCTGGTGGCTGTTCGTGCAAGCTGAACCAAGTGGTGGGCAGACATTTTGACTTAACAAGCCACTAAACTTTACTGCTCCATTAGAGGCAGGTAACCAAGATTTTTGCTGATGAGGAAAGTTCTGGTATTCTTCACGGCTCATTTCATGCATCTCACGTGCTCTGAGGAAGGACTGGTGTCTTTGGTGTGGATCACGGCTCACACGTGATGTTTCATGCCCCTTGCGTGGTCTGAGGAAGTGCTCGTTATCGTTAAAAAGTGATTTGAGAAAGCAGGGTTCTTGATGCGATTTCAACCTCTCAGAGTCATCAATATCAATCTCAGTTCCTTTTACATCTGAATCCAGTGAATCCACAGATTCCTTTGGCAAGGAGATCCCAGATAGACCATCATAAGATAGAACACAGGCTATAGCATAAACAGATGCCCCAAGATCAGGAGGCAAAACTTCCTTTGGATGAGTAACCTACAAACATAAACACAGGATTAGACATAGGGTTAACTTACTGGGTTTCAGGATGTAAATGCATTATTGTGCATTACTGCAAATTGCAATGCAAAATTAGCGGCAAAAGAATAAAGGAAGTACCTTAAATAGTATTGCTGTAGACAGGCGTTCCCTCAAGCAGTAGATCTGAGCAACATCAAGAGCTTTCGACCCAAAATAAAGCCACCGATCCACTATAACCATGACGGATTTATCAGGTGATGACATAATCTTCTGTTTGTGCTGTCCACCCGACTTGCCATCTATCTCCATTGCATCTTCATCACTTTCATCCTCATCGTCATCGACATCACTTCCCTCACCATCATCGTCATCATCATCATCATCATCATTGGCTGGAGCAACAGCAATTTCTGTTGACAGCAATAATAATGGAAGCGGCCCAACAACAGTACAGTTTCGTATGTTTGAACCCCCATCCCCGCGGGTTATCTCATCATATACAACCAATGAACAACCACCATCTTTTATCTTGAGTGATAATTTAAAATTAGTAGACTGAGAGTGCAAACGAACTTTACTACCATTAGCAATCTCTACAATAGATCGTTTCCCGTTCCCACCCTTAGGAGAAGGAATCAATCTCCCCAACATGGGATACAAACCAGCCACAAGGACAGCTTGGAGTATACCTGGGTTGTGTGCATTCAAGCTACATCTCGACACATCCTCGGGAATAAACCCAAGCCGAATTAACTCTGTTTGGAGTTGCATCCGCATACCAGATAACATGTTCATGGTACCTGCAGAGACAAAGTATTGAGCACAGAACTGCTTCTCTTGACCTCGTTTCTTTGCAACCTTCCAGCAGTCGAATGCTGCTATGACTGCTAGCTGATCACTATTCCCACCATACAATGAGGAAAGCTCAGACTTAGCAGCAGCAAATCTCTTCTTTTCATCAGGTACCATAGGAAGAGAGAATGGATCCTTGTAGTCAGCGGCACAGGCCAGAGTCAAAGCTGGTTCGAGACAGTTCATCAGTATGGCAAAGAAAAGCATCTTGCTTGTCAGTGGATGAACAGGTAAAGAACCTAGCTTCTCCCCAAGTTCTGTAAGTTTTTCGTCAAGCGATAACGCACCGATATCTTGAAGTACAGAAATCGCATTGCGTATGGTCTCAGAATGAGGAGGATCCAATGTCTTGTTTAAGAACTCGTCTATCTTGCAATCTGGATCAAGCAACTTCACCTGTCAATAAGAAACAAAAACATGCAAAGTTCAACACATCACCTCATTATACTCAAAATCGAGACAGCATTTTACTTTCAAGTCCTAAGTTCATATTGAATATGAGGAGGAAACAAAACTTCTTTTATCACTTTGGAACATTAGATATAAATTCAGTGCAGCACTTTTTGGAATACTAATTCAAAATTATTCTCTACATGAAAATGCAATAATTATATCTTGTGAAACAAGCACATGTCTATGTAATCTTTTATCATTTCTTAGTTATGATTGCTAGTTATGATTGTATAACTCAACATTTTGCCAGTTTCTTTAGTTACCAAAATAGACTGCACCAAGTAAATAAAGATTATTTAACATTACTAGCTGTGTATGAAAATGCAATGATTTGTTTCTTCTCTAACCCACAACTTTCTACTAATTCAGTAACACATAGAAGATTGTACAATCCCAGAAACTGCGAATCCAGACAGAAAATTGCAGTACAGAGATAGTTAGTATGCAGTTTATTTCATGATTCAAAGGGGGCTTAACAAATAAAAAGAACGGCAAGTACCTGAAGGCAAAGCTCCTCAATTGGCACTCTCTTAATCTCAGGCACCTGAAAATCTGGCAATGCAGCTGCTCGAAGTTTAGAGTAAAGATGATAACAGATTCCAGGCTGACAACGGCCCGCACGTCCCTGTCGCTGCTTGGCACTCGCCTTCGACACCCAAGAAGATTGAAGAGTTGATACATTATTAAAAGGATCATAATTTTTCTCTTTCATCCGACCACTGTTTATAACATAAACAACATCATCAATGGTGACTGCTGTTTCAGCAATATTGGTTGAAAGAACAATTTTTCGGCAACCACTAGGTGGGCGATTGAAGACCTTCTTTTGTTCAACAGATGGAACCATCGAATGTAGAGATATTATCACAAACTTAGAAGAATCTCTGAAATATGGGTTCAAGAGTATTCTCTCCCGCGTTCTATTTATATCATCCCACCCTGGAAGAAAAACAAGAATAGCTCCATCTTTTGAATCACTACAAATTTTCCTTAATAATTGCTCTATAAGAATGACATCAATATTCTCAGGATTGAAATATTGTAGATATTTATCAAGCAACTTTTGTTCTTCCATGGAGTTAGAAAGAGCACTTTCCATATGCTCTTTCAACATCTGAGCAGATTCTCCTTGGTCTACCCGTTTAGCCAACTCTAATGCAGTGGTTCCATCCTTGGCCCGTAATTGGCAGTCTGCACCAAAAGATAGCAGCATGCAAACATCTCCTACTCTACCCTTTCCAGCAAATACCATTAACGGTGTAAGTCCGGTTACAGAATGCTGGTAATTAAACAGTTTACGGGTTCCTTCAGTAGAAACCAATTCTAGAAGTTGATCAAATTCATCATTTGACCAAGCCAAACTAATAGCTTCATCTAAAGCAAGCTTATCTTCGTCTGTCAAGTCACGGTCTTCAGTTGAGGCACCTAATGCAGGGTTATCTAGGTGATTATTTTCTACGGATTTCAAGATAGATAGTACATCCTCCAAATAGAAAGTTTTGACCTGATTAAAGAATGATATAACATTAATAGGAAAGCAGCATAAGGTAAACAAATTGACACTCAACAATCTAAAAACAAAAGAGTTCTTACAGGATAAGTGAACCCTGGGACACGGATAACTGGGCAGCCACCAAAATATTGTGCAAAGCGTTCCGCATCAACAGTCGCACTCATCAGTATCTATTCAAAATAGGTATCATATGAACCATACATTAGCAATTAATATAAGCTCAAAAAATGAGAAATTATATATATACTAAAGTTGCTAATCTAGCACTGTGCTTAGTAGCAGTGTGCGGACTCTGTTGCCCCTCATTAATGTTTTTTTACCCCCTATGCTTCGCGTTGCCCCTCCTGTTCTTTCCATTTGGTCTTCTTTCCATTTGAAGCTTGGGAGAGAGCAGAGGAGGTCGGATACAATCAAATCCCTAAGATTGTTGACCAAAAGGCCATAGATTTGCAGATTTCATATAAAATTACTCACCCATACCACTTGAAATTCACCAAAAACCCAATCAATCACCAAGAAAGTGGAAGAAATCTTCCTAAACATAAAGGTTTCACAAAAATTTCAAGGATTTGGGTGGAGGGGAAAGAAAAAAAAAAGGAATGAGAAGAAGAAGACGAGTTGTAGCCTTGCTGAAGCATGAAGAAGAAGAAGAACAGAAAAAAGAGAGAGGAAAGAGTGGTGCTGGTGCTGGTGCGGGTGGGGTGGGAAAAGAGAGAAGAAAGAAAAGTAATGGGAAAGAGAGAAAAGAGAGTGCACGTGAAGAGGGAGAGGGAGATAGTAGAAAAGAATTAAAATAAAATAAAAAACAGAAAAGATAAAAGATAAAAAAAATATTTATTATTTAAATTATACATTATTTTATTCGCATTTTCTGACGTATCATTTCTTATTAATTTTTAAGAATTGGCGTTTCTCCGTTTCGTTTCGTACCCAAATCAGAAACGCGTTTTCGTTCCCGTGCAACATAGGCACTATCTCTTCTCTGCATGCCTCCAATAAACAAATTTCATCTCAGAATGCCTCGAATCAAAGTTTCTCTTTTTTTTTCTTTTTAGTTATACAATCCAGGAAGAATGACCAACTTCTTTCTCCTTTATTCCTTTCCAGTTTTAAATCTCTTTGCTACTTTATAAATTCAATATCTGATATTCATTCTACATTTCTTTATAATTCTAAATCCTAATACAATATGTATGTCATACATATGTCTGTTGAAATTCGAAAAAATTGTGCTATTAATACATAAAATTGTACTAATTTATCTGATGCTTTGCAAAAACATATTAACAGCATGATCAGCTATTTGGAAAAACGATTTAGAGTTTTTTGCTTGCTAAACAAATTTTGTTTATGTTTTTAGTATTTTCTACATATTTTAAACACTTTTGAAACCCGCAACATCGTGCAGGCAGTATTACTAGTATATTACTGTACCAAGAATAAAAAATAAAATAAAATAAAAAACGTGCCATGAACTAACCAGATGCAGATGAGGATGTGAAGGAAGCATGTCTCTGCACAGTTGTCACACAAAAAAAGACACAGAGAAGTACACACCAGTCAGACTAAAACGTTCCCAAATTAACAGTGCAATCATATCACTAATAAATTACACTACCTAGCAACACTTCCACTTTAATCATTATTTAGCAAAAAATTTACTCATCATATTAAGCTTTCCCCAAATCCAAGATACTACAAATTTAAGCTCCCAATCCGACCAGGAGAAAATAGTCAAAATACACATCCATGTTCATTAGCACAAGCAAGCAATTATTGGTAATAAATCAGCAAGTAATAGAGTATACCTGAGAATAGCCAACATTAAATCAGAGTGGCGATCCCTTTCATGAATTTCATCCTACATAGTAAACCATTGATCATTGCCATTGCAATCCATAAATGACAGAAATAAAGAAAGTGTAAGCATCAGTTTAAACTTGTATCAAGAACATAAATTCTACTAATGCCTAACAGACATGACCTTCGATGACCTTCTACTATAATATATAATCCAATAACTGAAATATGTTCCTAATACATGTTCCAGAAAGAAATTAAGGAACACAAATGAAGAAACTAGAAAGGAGTTCAGACCGAACACAGAAGAACAAAAGAAAGAACAAGTACCACAATAATGTGAGTTATGTCAGAGAGATCTTGTTGTTTGGTTTCTTTATTTGATGCATCTGTTTTTGACCTACCAGCACCCTTGGAAATTAGAATCCTCAATAGAATCCCATTTGTGCAGAACACAATCGATGAGTGCCTCCCACCTTTGCTTTCCAACCGTATCTAGCATTCACAGAAAAAGAAGAAAAAGGAAAAAAAGTTAGTTGAGCACAAGTTAGAAGTAGTCCAAAATTACTATTAACATACATAGGACATGGAATCCAATAGACACCGCATGGGACTTCCTTACATAATTGTATAATCACAAGCAAATATTTTTATATTTTCCGGTTCAATAGAAGAACCCCAGAATTTCTCATATAGCATAACTGAAAATTATACCACGCTTGCCTTTTGCAGTTGGTTGTAAAATTGAACAATTTTTTTTTTCTCTTGGTGCAATTACAAAACCAATTTGTACAAATTCCACAGACTACTGAGTATGGACTTGCAAAACTCACTTCTTGCCTAATGGCAGTCATTGATATTAAGCATGGAAGCAGTTCATTATTTTTTTTAACAATACTGTTCAATGGTTGTTCATAGAATAAAAGGGCAACTAGTGCAAGACAACTCAAGAGTAACGTTACCTTGTATCCAATATCCTCACCAACAGTTTGTCCTCTTTCATAAGCGATTCTCTCAGCAACTGAACAGAACACCAAAGATTTGAGAACTTTGTATAGCATACCAGAGAAGAAAAAAGAATTATATTTAACCAAAAAAAGTAATAGCTTTGTATGCACAAAGAAGAGAGTAAACCTGATATAGCTGAGATACGCCGAGGTTGAGTGCATACTATTTTACATGCCTCACCCTTACCCCATATATGGTCCAAAAGATATTGTGGAACCTGAACCATATTAAAAAATGAAAATATTATAAGTTTAATAAAGCTAGTTGTTAGCATAAAGGCAATATCATGAAAATTTCAAAAGGATCTCATATACGTCCTCGGTAATGATCATAATATACTGGTAAAGAATTGGTAACCTGTGTGGTCTTTCCGCACCCAGTCTCACCAGATACAAGAACAACCTGCATTCAAATATGAAACAAACAATAAGTCCAAGAAGTTGTACTCGAAATCCGTTCAATCCAAACCATAGTTCAATAAAGTTGATGATACAGAATTTCTCATAGCCAGTAACAAAGCGACCATGCTGAGATAAAGACAAGTCACATATTTCACTTGCACTAGGGAATTACAACAATAATATCATTCATAAAGTGATCTGTCACATGAGCCACTAGTTAATAAATTTTGAAGCACACATGATGTGTGAGTTCTAAATTAACCTGGTGAGATTCAACTGCTGACGTTACCACATCCCTGTAGGATGCCATTGGAAGCTTAGACCTCTGTTGAGTAATCTGCATAAATAAATTTGTACAGCTCAGACCAATTTGTGCAAGAATGTAAGAAAGGTACAGCATCATTTTAAACTCAGAAGAACCTTGGATTTCTTCATTTTAGAAGCATGTGATTCCACTTTGTTTGCAATTTCGTCCTTGCTCATTGAAGGCTTGCGAAACAAAGGGTCTTTCCTCCGCTGGAATTTCTCAGGCTTTACATTATCTTTCCCGGCCCTTTCTTTAGCCTCCTCTTCATCACCCGGGGGATACTGCACGAACAAATCCGCCAAAACTTCTTTTGTGCCTTCGGAAAATGCCACCTGAGTGAGATTTTCCGAATCATTGTTGGTTGTCACATTCTTTTTAAGCTTGTGAACAACAACACGCCGGTCTTTCCCCTTCCTATACAAAGTTCAGGTTCATCAAAACACAGTCTTTGCAACATATAAGTTACTCTTCAATTTTTTGCGACTGTCACTTACCCAGTGCTCTTGGATTTCATATCCATTCTCCTGCACTGTTCGTGCACAAAAGCACGTTCATTACTCAACAGCTCGGGCCAAAATGAGAACACTGCAAGCAGATTCTCGTACTGTTAAAAAATGTTCATACACAAAAAATCACCCATGCCTATTCAACTTCAATAAACTACGATAAAGCCTGGGCCTTTTTGAATCACATCGACAACCCAATAAGTTCATGAAACGAAAATTGGAACACAGAGGGATTCAAATCGCATTGAATTCGCAGCAGTTTATATATACACACAAGACTTTACCTTGATCATTGGACTCCTGGAACTGCTCGAGTATTCTAATTAGTCGGATCCTTATGGTTTCTGACATTCTTGGTTGTCGTTGTTTGGCCCCTCCTCCTCCTCCTCCTCCTCCTCCTCCCTTCTTCCTCGTCATTTCGCTTGGTTTGTTTTTGGCTGCTTCTCTGTTCGTCAGGTTCTGAATCGGAGTCGGAGTTTTGGCGCTAAAGCCCTGAAGAAGAAGAAGAATGTTGAGTGAAGCTGTTGAAGGTTGGGCTCTTCTTCTTCTTCTTCAAGAGTGGTGCTGCTAATGATGTGTTTAAATAATTTTGGTTTTTGGCCCTCCACTTATGCTTCGATGCTTTTGCATAAGCGGTCGGCGCCTTAACCCTTCGTTTCTCTCCTCTTATTATATTTACAGTGAGAACAAAAATTATTTTTACTTTTCGAGATAATGTCAATTTTATTTGTAAAGAGGTAATAATAGACACGGAAATTAAAAACTGATAAAAATTTCACCGAAATCGAACCCCACCTGCCGGGCAGTCTTGCGGTTCAATTTTCGGGTTAGTTTTTTAAGATAAACCGAAAAAAGTCTATTCGAACCGGTATAATTAAAATTTATGTTTTTATTATAAGTGACTAATTCTTATTATTTTTTTATAATTATAAATTATCACTCTTGGGTCTTATTTTAAAATTATAAAAAGCACTCTGCAAGAAGATTCCACCTATCAAGGATAATCGAGGGTTTTTCACTTTTCACCATAGTGTTTCGTTTGTCTTGATTTTCTATCGATGAACAAGAACATAGTTTGTTTTATGCCTGCTTTATATACTTAACAATGTCTTCCAAAAAAAAAACACCTAGTCACTTGTCACAAAATATGTGCTTCCATGAGAACTTTCAAAAAACATCTTTATACACGAAAAGTTTATGCATTCTTCTAACAATGCATTATAAAATCCTTTACTAACAAGAAATATGAGTAAAAATAAAAATAGTCACTTACGTTCACCCTAATACACGATATGTAATCAATTTAAATGGACTTCAATCGTCGAATGAATCAGTTTTTCATATCGATCAATCTCATTTCCAATTTCATTTGTTCTCTCCCTCACTACTTGTCTTTCCGACTTCTTCTCAACTCCATTCAAGTTTAGTATACCCCACAAGCAAAAGTACCATCAAGTTAAACTGTAAAAAGTTCTTCCCTACAAAAAGCAATGTGAGTGGACCTTGATATTAACCTACATGCCTAGCCCAAGTTACAGCCAGTTTGCCAACCTTTGGCCCAACTTTGAACTGTGCAAATCTGTAGGCTTCCCCATGTGAAGTTGCACTCTAGAGTCTAGACTCATCTCTCCCTTTCTATATAACCTCATCGAGTTGGTTTCCTCCACGCAAAAGAGAAACCCAGTGTGTGTTATACGACAAAGGTACCAGATACTTTATTCATTTCCTTGAAAATAATACCTCAAATCCATAACTCATTGGGCATTGATTGTAATTTGCAATCTGCTATTTGTGTTGTTCCTCTATTTCTATTCACAAATCTCTCTTATATTATCACCTCAATCTGGTGCTTGCCTACCTATATATTACTTTTAATGTGCCGACAAAGGAGAAAAGGCTAGTTCTTGTTCCGGATGCTTTAGACTCCTATTCTTCTCAATACCCATTATTGATTGTTGAATTCTCGACCTGTTGCTGTACTGGGTTGTTGATCGGAATCGGTTCCAAAGTGAAATCGCTTTCTGGGTATTAAAGATTTATGCTTTATAGTTTATTAACCTCTAAATTTGGGATAATCTTATGATTGCTTCTGTGCTCTTCGTTCATTGGGTCTCATTTCTATCTGAATGTTCTTGTTCTGGGTTTTTGGTTTGGTGTTGATGGAGCATCGTTTTGTGTATTCATGTCTGTCCTTATCTTCTGTTGTTTTTTGGGCCAGATTTCATGTTTGATTTGTTTTCTATTGCTTAGTATAGTAGGATTACCGAGTTTTGATTGTTTCTGATATGGGTTTATCACCAAGGATTTGTATGTAGGTGTCATAAACATATTCTACTCTTTATGGTCTGAAATCGACTGATTCTGTTTTCTTAGTGGTCGAATCACTACTTTAGTATGTTCTTATTAATGGATGTAGGTTATCAGTAATTTGATGGACAATGTACATTTTCGATCCTGGGATGTGGATCATTTCATTAATGGTTCATTTACTACATTTGACACTTCAAGTCATTGAATGACTTGCTGAAATCATAGTTTTCTAGTCATTTGTGGTCATTATTGGTTCTTGTTGTAATCAAATATGTAAATCCTCCTAACTTCATCTTGTGATTATTTTTAATGTGCTACGCAGTTTCATCTGAGGCCTTTTCCTTGAAAGATCAGTACTTTTGGGTGAATTTATTGGATAATCGGAATAGATTTCATCATGTAAAATGAAATTATTCCTTTGTAGATTTCAGCTTAAGTTTATTATAATATTAGCGCCCTCCTTGTTTTACTAGAATCTTGGAAGATTTGGTCTGAACTTTTGTGAACTCTCACTTAGCGATATTAATGTGCTATGGGTGAAATTCTTCCTTTGGTTGAAACTATATGTAAAATACAAAACTAATGCAAACTAGTCGTGATGCATGTCTAGGTATAACAGATTATCTTTGAGTAATGATAAAAATAGAGTATATGTGTTCTTAGGGTTTAGGGTTTGGTTTACAGTTATAGAGAGCATTGTTCTTGTAGTTGAGTTTCTGTTTTGCTGATTTGCTGTGATTAAATTTAATCTAGAGTTCTATTTTCCTTAGAAACTTATTGTCTGCCTACTATATTATGCAGGAATTTGTTTCTTGTGACTGACTGGAAGCCCTTGGAAAAATCTGCCTTCTTGTTTTCTTTCATTGTAAGAATATATGGGCTGAGGTACACATTTCATGGGAGGTGTGGGGGATGAAGAACCAGCCTCAAAACGCATGAAAGTATCTCCTGGAGAATTGAGAGGCCTTTCCAACGGTTCATCTTATACAGAGCCTGTAGCTGGCTCTTCAAGAGACTTGATGGCTCGGCCCCTAACATCTGAAGGGGACGAAGAGGTTGTTGGTTCAAAAGGAGTTATTAAGAGAGTTGAGTTTGTCCGACTAATAGCAAAGGCCCTATATTCTCTTGGCTATAACAAAAGTGGTGCTCGTCTGGAGGAAGAGTCTGGAATACCTTTGCACTCTCCTGTGGTAAATCTATTTATGGAGCAAATTATTAACGGCAATTGGGATGAAAGTGTCGTCACGTTGCAGAAAATTGGTCTATCAGATGAAAATATTGCTAAATCAGCCTCCTTTCTGATATTGGAGCAGAAGTTTTTTGAACTTTTAGATGAGAAAAAGGACATGGATGCATTGAAGACATTGAGGACTGAGATTGCACCTCTCTGCATAAATGGTAGCAGAGTTCGTGAGCTCTCAGCCTGCATAGTTTCTCCTTCATTTGTTGGGTCACCTGGTCAAAACATTGTGAGGGCCAAGTCTCGGCCAAAGTTGCTGGAGGAATTGCAAAAGCTACTCCCGCCAACTGTTATGATACTTGAAAGAAGGTTGGAACATTTAGTTGAACAAGCCCTCGTCTTACAGCGTGATACTTGCATTTTTCACAACTCTTTGAACGAGGACATGTCTTTGTACACTGATCATCGGTGTGGGAGAGATCAGATTCCTTCTCGAACATTACAGGTTAGAATAAGTTTATCTGATTAATGGTTGTAAATTTAAATAGAGCTTATATACATATTGGGTTCCATCATATGGGGGGATATGATAATCTTTGTCCTGATTGATTATGATATGAGTTATCTCAGTTAAGTAGTATTAGTGAATGGTGATCATTACAGTCTTGGGTAAGTTAGATGATTTTCCAGCCTTGGTTCATCAGGCTTTATGGACCTTGTGAGGAGAGACTGGCCATCATATTAGGTAAAGATGCCTTTTGGTTTGTAATTATTCTTACATTACATAGACCATGAATAGAATTGGTGGACAGATCTGCATCAAAAGAAGTACCATTTAAATCAGTGAACAATTGGTAAAAGAGACTAACGTAAAGTTGTGTGGCTTCTTTACAGCACACTGGCAAAACTGTGAAACCAGGGTTCCATATGATACTATTGCAATTTTAAAACCAATTGTCCAATCACTTACCAGTCACTCTTGCTTCATGGTGTGGTGGGAAAGACCACTTGTGATTTTGGAAAAATGTCATTGGAAGTTAATTTTTAGGTTAGAGACAAGGATTTGGTACAATCTACTGTATTCTAGGAGGAGGTTTTGGGTTATCACTGTTACATAGGGACATGTTTGAAATAATGATAGAGTATGTAGGACCATTCACGAGAGGAGTTTCAGAACATAAATATAGGGGTAATTAGTTCAGCGTTAAAACTTAGGTTTGTCGAATTTCAGATCCGAGAGGTGCACAACTTTACTGACCAGATTGGACATTTTGAACTTGGTAGCTAACAGGGTGGATAATATGCTCTTAGGCATATATTATTCAAGTTGATTTTCACTATTTTCTAGAATAAACTAATGTTCTTGAATTCATCAACACACTAATTCTCTATTCATGCAATGATTCCTTCGAAGATTTAATGCAGTGAAAGTGTGGCATGTAGTTAGGTAGCTTGGACAGCTTGTGGCTGGTTTGACCATGATGATTTCGTATCTCTTCCTTTCTCCCCCTCTCTCTGGTTGTGGGGGTTAGACTGTAGATGATTTTAAAAACCTGATATGAGTCCAGACTTACAAGCTACAATGTGGCTCACCTACAGCTCAAAAGCCTCCAAAATTTGATAGATTGTGAAAGCCATGGATTTGCTGACATTGTATCTTATTCCTTTTGCAATTGGAAACACTCAATTTTATCGAGGGTCCTGGTTCTTTTCTTGTTAATATTTGCTGTTATTATCAGTAGTACCATTCTGAAATTTGTGATAGGTGCGTTGAGAATGGCAATGCATTTCCAGGCATCCTTGTTTCGTACAACTTCCATCTGAATTAATGTTTGCCAATTTCTGCCAAGATTTTGTTGAGCTTAATCTCTGTCTGATTTCATTTTGTTAACTTGACCTGCATTTCTGTTTGTCTACATTCTTGCTACCTAATGTAATTATAATCCATTATATCTCTTCTGGCCCATGGTTTGTCTATTAATATGTTATGTCAATGAAGATTGCCTACTCTCTCTCTCTCTCTCTCTTAGTGTATAGCTGATGTTTACTCTTTGTTACGCTTTTCTTTGTGGATATGTTATTACCCTCGCTTGGACTATCCGCTCTTTGGCTTTTAGTTATTAGTTGCATCTTTATTCTAAATCTGTCTTGTCGCATTTTTGTTTTGCAGGTATTACACGACCACAGTGACGAAGTCTGGTTTCTTCAATTTTCTCACAATGGAAAATACTTGGCGTCATCATCAAGTGATAAATCAGCTATTATATGGGAGGTAACATTAATACAATGTGGAACTATCTCTTAATCTTGTGTCTACTGCCTTCTTCTCCACTTGTACTTTCCATTCTTTACTCGGTGGATGAAAATTTGATTTCTACATCTTCTAAAACAAAATTGATCTCTATCAATGTATATATGAGTGCATCTATAACGGTTCTTTATATAAATATTTATTATTTCATCACATCTACCTTTTGCATTCCAGATCCCACATGCTTTCTCATTTTCTATTTCTTGACTAGAGATCATAATTTATTTATTTTTAAAAGGGGCAGTATAACTGGTTTCATCATCTCTACTCTTTTCGAAGTTGTTCTGTGTGTGTATCTGCAACTTGTAATAATTTCCAAGGACAAATACCTTTAGGACTAAAGGCGGTAAAGTAATCATTTGTTATACTCAACTAATCTGGTTATGGCCCACATAACCTCATCTTGGATGGGAGGTTCTTTGAGGTTGGAAATATATGGGAAGTAATACATGATCAAACCAAAAAAAAATGCATGCAGATTTAAGATAATAACATGAATTTTGGATAAAAGATGATCAATTGTTGCACTACTTTTGATTGGGCTGAGCTTGCATGCCCAATTTTCATCAGAACTCAAAACCATGTGGATACCCGGTTGACCCTTGGGGATTTGACCTATTATTATATTGTTGCAATACAAAACATTTCAGAGAAAACAGCATTTAGTTTGAGACCTCTGAGTGTAATTCTTATTAATGTGATGCCACTCTTGTTGTCTTCTAACTTTATCTCTATTCTCTCTCTCTGTTTATTTTTTTGGCTATATACTTTATCCTATTCTCTAAAGAAGTTTATACCCAAATCTTTCATTTTTTTAGGTTGATGCGACTGGCTGGGTTTCATTAAAGCATAGACTAACTGGTCACCATAAATCAGTTTGTTCTGTTTCATGGAGTCCTGATGACCGCCAGCTCCTCACTT
Source organism: Rubus idaeus (assembly GCA_030142095.1). Lineage (NCBI taxonomy): Eukaryota > Viridiplantae > Streptophyta > Magnoliopsida > Rosales > Rosaceae > Rubus > Rubus idaeus. The sequence goes on from CM057970.1 coordinate 35,326,717, forward strand.
GTGGAGTGGAGGAGGTTGTCAGGCGTTGGGATGTTTCTACTGGTGAATGCCTCCATGTTTATGAAAAACCTGGCCTTGGTCTATTGTCCTGTGGATGGTTTCCAGATGGGAAATGGATATTCTCTGGTGTCAGTGACAAGAGTATCTGCACTTGGGAGTTAGAAGGGAAAGAGCTGGAGTGCTGGAAAGGGCAGCGAACTTTAAAAATCTCTGATTTGGAAATAACTAGTGATGGAAAGAAAATATTAAGTACTTGTAGAGATAATGCTATATTGCTACTTGACAGGGAAGCCAAAGTTGACATATTACTTGAAGAGGATAAACCTATAACTTCGTTTTCTTTATCAAGAGATGATAATTTGTTGTTAGTCAATCTTCTGAACCAAGAAATTCATCTCTGGAGCATAGCAGGTGAAGTCAAGCTTGTTGCCAAGTACCAAGGTCACAAACGCACCCGATTTGTCATCAGGTCTTGTTTTGGTGGACTTGAAGAAGCTTTCATTGCTAGTGGTAGTGAGGATTCACAGGTAAAGAATTTAGTTGCATCCTTCCAAGGCCTTTTGCTTCCAGTGTACAAGGAAAATTGGAAGAGTAATGTTAAAGCATTAGATTGGGGATAGACATTCTTTTACCTGTGTGTCTGTTCATTAAGTATAACGTTCTTATCTATCTTTGAGGATTAAACACAATGTTTATTTCTGGACACAGATCGTGTGGGAGGCGGACATAAGTGTTACATATATCTATCTATTATCAATTATATGTCTTCTGTTGTGCAGAATATGTCTCCATTATATTGCTGGGATGATTCCTATATAGATTCAAGTATTCAACGTAGGAGAAATGAAATGACGAGAGATTGATTATTAGTGTAATGTCATAGATGCATTTTCATCATAGGCAGAAAGGCTAGTTTATTTTGAACTTCTGTATGTATTGTTTTGATTCTAGGGCTTTGTTTATAAATTCTCCTGGCGAATGGGTAAGACCCGAAGTAGCTAAGCCCTTTAGGTGCATGGTGTGGAGGTTAACCCAAAAGGGAAGAGATTTATTTTTTTATACATCAATTTAATTTGTTGTCTTGACATTTTTGGATACCATTCATGGGTTTGTGGGATGTTGTGATATCAGACTGTCACTGTACAGTGAAGTCAACATGATGAAACTGCATTATGTGGTGTCACGCAGGAGAAACAGACTCCTCTAGATATATAACTTTGCTGTTAATTTGAAAAGCAAATGTGAACATTCAATTGTCTTTTTGGTTTGGTGTGCTAGCTAATGTGTTTCACCCTGCAGGTTTATGTATGGCATAGATGCTCAGGGGAGCTCATAGAGCAATTGCCAGGACATTCTGGAGCTGTTAATTGTGTCAGCTGGAATCCAAAAAACCCTCACATGTTAGCCTCAGCCAGTGATGACCGTACAATTCGGATTTGGGGTCTGAACGAGCTAAAAGTGAAACACAGGGAGGCACACAGCAATGGCATCCATTGTTGCAATGGGGGAAGTTGAAAAAGACTTGGAAAGCAAAGCAAACTGCTGGTTATAATTTCTTTCTCTGACCATTGCTTTTGTGTAAATACTTTATCATTGTCAAAATCAGACATTCATGTCAAACAAGCATGTGGATTGTGCAGCAAGTAACATACTATATAATAAATCTACTATTTCATTTTTAGTACCTTATATTTCTTTTTCTTTTAAATGAAACTTTCGAATTTCTTTGCATGAGAGGTGGCTTGGCCTATTGGTTGCACTTAGGTAGTATGCTCTCATCATGAGATTTGATCAAGAAATCTTGAGAAGCTAGCACTTGTGCATTCAAAAATTTGCACATGGAGAAGCACCTCAATTGAATGGGTTGAGGCTACGATAATCTGGTCAAGTTCCTCTGTCATAGCTATAATTAAGCCATTGTTGTGTTTACTCATTGTCTGCTTTTCATGTTAATTTAAGCCTGTTTAAACCATGAAGGATTGGTAATTAGGGATCCCCTTTATCGGTTTGAGCAATTGGTTATCAAATACCAAGGATTCTCATGCATTCAGAACAATCTTTGAGTAGTTTAGGTAAAACTATCCTGAAGCTCCTTGGATTCTATTTTCATAACAAAAGTTTTCCAACTGGTATTGGTGTTCATATCAAATATATGTAAAAGAAGAATGTCTTGAAAGGTTTGGTACCACTTCTACATATAAGATCGGGTTGTGTGGGTACCTTAGAGCAATCCCTTGTTTTTAGTTTGCTTCTGAATCTTGAGCCCCTTTATCAAGTTGCCCAACTTCTTCTCTGGCTTAAGCAAGCACTAATAAAATGTAGAAACCTGAGTAAAACCCTTTTGGCGAGTATTATTTCCACATTGATTGGAGTCATTGGACTAAACATATGTATCACATAACCATTTGTCTTCTCCACCCAACAGTTTGAACTTTTGTGGTTTATACTACAATCTGAGGCACTTGATAGTCAGATTGTGCCTGCAAACAATTAATGTATGTGATCTGAAAATTGAAATATACCTCGTCTCATGATACAAGTATAACATTATTGTGTAATCTATGTATGAGAGTGTTGGAGAAACCATTATTCTATTTTGTCTTGGAATTGGTAAACAGTACAGGACAATTGCAACCCCTCTAGTACTTTGTATTTTGTAAGTCATTAGAGATGGTGAGATGGAAAACTCATTTCAAGAGGGTCCTGAATACCATGAAATATTTCAATATGCTCAAGGCTCCTCCAACCAGTTCCCTCAAGAAAAATGAAAATGAAAAAGAACTAGAGAGCTCAAACACAAACCTTCACAATCTTAAGGTGATTTACATATACAAACCCTCTTTAAATTTTTAATTAGGCAACACTGAAAGAAGTTACACTGCTCTCCACGAACTTCTTTGCTCCCTTAAACCACCTCTTGTCTCCGGCTTGTGCCTTGCAGATGTAAAGCTTGCCGTCCTTCACGGTGGCGGTGATCAGTTGGTGCTTACCACCTTCATCTCCATCAGCTGTCCTTGTCAACACAGAGATGAAGTAATATGGTTTCCCATTAATTGTTTGAGTCGAAGTTTCCAATATGTTGGCTGTGGCCACAGCGCCTGAGTCGAATCCTCCCTATACATTTTAAATTCAAATTCCATAAGAACTCACAGAATGAGTTGCCCATTGTGCATATGATATTCAAGGTCAGTCGGTGCTTTGTGAAGGTAACCATGTTTTTTTATTGGTTCTGATGGAAGCTATTTTCTCTATTATAAAGCAAATTACCTCAGAATCAGTCTTCCCAAAGTAAGCTTGTTTGCCTAGCAAGTAGTCCACCTAGAGAAAAATCAGCATCAAATTAGAACTGAATTGTTAGTAAATGGCAGTATTTTAAATGATGGAATATAATATCAAATATCAAATATGGATTAGCCATACCTGGGTGAGGAATTCTGCAGGGGAACCAAAGTCAGTGATAGACTTCTTATCAGTTGGATTGATTGTGACAGCCAAATTGGTGGTAATGTCGAAGTTGTCCTCATATCTAAGAACTTGGCCGGGGTATTCGATCTCTTTGCTTGGGTTCCATTTTGCAGGAATCGACACCTTGAACCCTTCTCCGGCATACGGCAAGAAGTCTGTTGCTGTCTTCGGCTTTCCGAAAATATTGGCTGCACATGCATACATATCATCATCATCATCATTAGTTAAGTCAATTTGGTACTTTGGTTGAAGCACAAAGGAGCTTATGATGTGCTTTTGAATGTGCCAAAGTGCTACACGCTTTCAACAATGTTTCAGCTACAAGTAGTTTCGAGGTTATAGAAGCATTTTTAGTGCGTTCTAATGTTCTATACTAACAACGTACTAACAGATGCTTCTTCCTCAAGAAATAAGTTCATTTACAGTCAACACCAGGATGCTAAACCAAGTTCATTATGTGCTTATAATACAGCAAACGTGCTTTCAATAGAAGCACTTCCAAGTTCCAAGTAGATCATTAGAGACTAGCTAAGTTAAACTCCCTTGAAGCTAAAAAGACTAGCTTATCAAGTATACTATACCGGATTCGCCATAAGCTGCATCAGCAGGTGCGACCTTGGTGCCAAGGGCTGCGCCACCAATGAGGAGGGTAAGAGCCAATCGGCGAGAGACAGCGCCGCCGTCTTCTTCCTGGGCAGAGTGCTGCTTCTGGGCCCTGCAGATCACAACCTGGTTGGGCTTGATGCTCACCACTTGGCGCTGCGACGTGGAAGACCTTGCGGCAGTTGAAGTAGTGAGTGCATGGTGGTGCAAAAAGCATGCAGTTGAGGCCATTACTGACTAGCTCGCTGCTCCAAGTGTGATTGTTGTGGTGTGTGTATTGTGTGAGCTGAAGGAAAATGGATTTGGATTTGTTGTCTTTGTGATATGTGAAGGGAAATGGTTGGTTTAATTTTTTGGATATTTGGATCAGGCCAATCAGCAGTGGATGATTTGGAGGATTGGATTTTGATGTGGGATAAGGTTGCAGGGGTTCTCATTGGTCCATTAGTGCCACGTGGGCGCCATATGCATTTCAGAGTCATGCTTCTGCACTTGGACATTTTAATTTCTCAGTCATTCAACTCCTTATATGGGTGTGTTTTGATCATGTTGAAACTTGAAGCTAGGAGGGTACTTAATTAGAGGCCCATTGGGTGAAGATAATGTGGACTTCTAATTAGGGTGGGCTAGGTTTTATATTGAACACTTTTGATTATGGCGGACTAGGTTCTAAATGCATTGGAGATAGGGTGGGCTAGGTTTTACATTTTAAACACTTTTGTATACGCTGACAATAACGTATTTGATTTTCACTATACGTTATTCATCTCACATACATGTGTGTTAAAAATAGGAAATTGTTAATAACACACCCTAGTGTTATTGACACACCATTCCCTCCCTCCCTCTCTTTTTCTATTTATGTACACACTCTAGAAAGAGAGAGGAAAAAGTGTGTCAATAACACCCTATAAATATAGTGTTTCACCGAACATAAATGACTCATCTTTTCTCTAAAAATGACCCTCGAGCGTGACACACAACACCACAAGGTTTGACTTCCGATCAATGTTTAGTATACTCAATGCTCAATCATCCAATTTGCGCAAATCTGCAAAATTAGTCAATAAATCAGGCTCACGATCACTAATTTGCAGATTTGATGAGGTTCTTGCATTTGAAATGATCTAAATATAAGCATCGCTGAAGGTAAGCACAATTTTTTTCGTCTGCCCTATCACTATGCCAAATTGCTTAATCACCGGCCATTTCTAATTTTCCAAACTCCATTCAAATGCTAAAACACCCATTTGACTTGGGCATCGGAGCGTGTTTAGTATCATGCCGGTCTCTCTGATGACCTCCATATTTCTTAATGTCATGGAGTCTCTCAAATTTGAGGTAGATCATGAAAACGACCAAGGCCAAACCTATAATCTCACTCTGTTGCCAAAAAAAACAAAAACCTTATCATCAAAGGAAACCCACCTTAAAAATACAGCACCCATAACTTTACACATCAATGATATGACTAGATTATTAGAACTTTACACATCAATGATATGACTGGTTGATTCCGAAATTTTGCATTAACAAAGCGACTTTATATAACAATTCTTGTTTACCGAAAAGGCCATCTCTCTCTCTCTTTGCTTCTCCCTCTCTGTCTTTCACTCTCTTGAAAGGTCAGCCGGGGTCAAGCAAAGTGAAAAAGAAAAGAAAAAATAATAAGTAGACCAACCAATGAAACATTTAGAATAGTTACCAACTACTTTAGTTGGTAACTACATGTCCACGAATCAACGGTGGCCGTTTGACTGCGTCGTAAAATATCATTCTTTGTAGAAAAAAAGGGTCAAAGATTCAGTTCCCTGCACGTTTTTTATTTCTAGTTGGGAGTTCTGTACTTGCATGCTCTGCCATCATTCATAATCTACAAGGAAAACCCATCATCTTCTGCTCCTCCTTCATTTTGCTCAAATCTCTTCTGCAAAAGGCTCTGGTTTGTGTAGCATCTTATCACTCCTTTTCTTTTGGGCTTAAAGTATTTAATTTGTTTGTGTTTATGGATGGAATTTATCAATTTGATGCTATGAGTTGTATGCATGTAGTGATTGTGGTCTTTGTTTTCTCTTTTCTTTAGTGATTTTGTTAGAGCAGCAGTTGATTCAGTTTATAAGTGAAATTGAATTTCTGGGTCAGTGGAATTGGGAAGGTTTTGGCCTTTGGGTAATGCGAATTGGAAGTTTGCAACTTCTATATGTGTTGGCCTTGACTTTTAGTTTTCAAAATCATATCTTTATACGATGCAAGATCATGTCTTTATAGGATGCTTTGAAGTTTGAACTGTATGCGTGGATTGATTGTGGTCTTGGTTTTCTCTCTTCCCTCCTGTAGTGGTTTTGTTAAGGCAGCAGTTGACTTTAGTTTGTAAGTGAAATTGAATTTCTGGGTCAATGATTTCTAGGTTTCAATATCTTTATAGGATCAAGATAGACAACGGCTTTAATCTTCTTTTTGGAGTTTTAGGAGGACACATGTTTCACGAGTCATGAAGTCTGTGAAATTTGCTGGTAGCATATACAGATAATTCCCTTTCAAAATTTTAAACAGCTTCTTAAGGAGTGACCTTTGTATACAAGTTTTTCCCTAGTGTAACTTGACGTATTTTTTTTTGGTAATCTTCTGCTTACAGTATTGCACTTAGTTTGTGCTGCTTGCCCGTTTCATAGCATAAAAGTGTGGATCATTGGCCAATGGGTTTTGGTTTCTGTAACTTAGCAGTCTGATGTGCTCACAATAAAGGACTGCTGTGTGCCTGATGCATACAGGACAGATGTCCAATGCACAAACTTCTCTGTCCGCCATGTTAAATAAGTTAAGAGATATGGAGGCTATGAGCCAAAAACTTTCTCTTCTGTTGAAGAATCAATTATGCTAGAGCTACTGATTTGAAAGCTGTCGTACCTGGTTGGTGTAGTTGCTTCTGCTGAGGCAGCAATTATGTTTCTTTTTTGTCGATGTGATTCCCAAGATCATGTGCTTTGCTTGGATATCCTTATACTGCTAATTTTCTGTAAGAAAAAAAAAAAGTCGAAAGAAGAAGAAAAATCTTGCTTGTAGAATTTCGATCTTGTAGTTAAGTGGTTTTTGAACGCTACATTTGGTTGTGTGATCTTCAAAATTTTCTTTTTCAAGATACTTTCTGATTGTTTTTCATTTTTGTGCTCTACAGTTTCTGAGAGAAGCTGGCTAGCTTAAATAAAAATCTTTTTGTGCTTCTTGTATGTGTATATAAAGGTAGAGTGATGCACATACACTATATATATTATTTTCGCTGATCATGTATATAGTGAAAGATCACATGGATGGCATCAGTGTTCTATGATAAGTGGCTTTGCTTAGTTTTTCTTCTGTGCCTCTTGTCATAGAACATTGTCTCTCTCTCTCTCTCTCTCTCTCTCTCTCTCTCTCTCTCTCTCTCTCTCTCTCTCTCTCTCTCTCTCTCTCTCTCTCTCTCTCTCTCGGAAGAGGGGGAGGTGGGTGCAAGTGTGCAACAGCAATGGTAGGGGAAAAATGTTTAATTTTATGATTTTGCTTCCAAATAATCAATGGATTATGTTATGATTTTTTGTGTAATTACTTTTGATCCTGCTCAATTTATCTCATCTGCATATGTGTATTGGTATATCTCAGAAATTTACTCTTTTTATGTAAGCTTCCAGAGTAGTATAGTTTCTGCCTTGACGGGAATTTTTGTTTTTGAAGTGTAGGAACAATGTCTGAGAAAATAACTGCTGAGGATCTTTTGAACAACATTGTGGGACTAGCTGAAAGTAGTGCAAAACAGAAATCTGTGTCTTTTTTTGGCGATGACAAATCAGACTCAGTCAGTTCTCAGATTAATCGACTATTTGGACGCCAAAAACCTATCCATAACCTTTTGGGTGGAGGAAAATGTAGGGTCATTATGTTACATTATGTGATATGAGCAATTTTTCGTGCAATTAGAAGTTGTGCTTGCCCTATAATAAGCTTTTTGTTCTTTTTAATGTCTGAATTGTGTAGCTGCTGATGTCTTGTTGTGGAGGAACAAAAAGATATCAGCTAGTGTATTAACTGGTGCAACTTTTGTCTGGGTGCTCTTTGAATGGCTCAATTATCATTTCTTGACTCTTGTGGGCTTTGCTTTGGTTCTTGGTATGCTTGCTCAATTTCTTTGGTCAAATTTTTCGGGCTTAGTTAACAGGTAATTCGAAATGCTCATTTTTGAACTTCTTGTTTTTCTTATTTTGGTGATCTTGTGTTACGTAGAGCTAAATCTGATGATCTCGGTATTATATTCTTCTGGTGGTAGGTCCTCATCTAAAGTACCTCGCCTTGTTCTGCCTAATGACTTATTCGTCAATATTGCCCTCACAATTGGTTCTGAAATTAATCGGGGGCTGGGATTTATTCAGGATGTTGCATGTGGAGGAAATTTGAAGCAATTTCTTGTGGTATCTTGAACTTTTTTTTTTTTTTTTTGTAATGTGTATGTGCATATTTTATACATACGGATGTGATCTAAGAAGTTCTAAGTTGAGGACGTCACTGGAAGATTTGCATGTCAGTTGTTATATTAGATATGAATGATTCAGATTCATCTAATCCACTCTCACCCACTAGGCCACTATGCATGTCAGTTATTTATCTTACAAAAAAACAATTTCTTGGCTTACATGATATTAGCAGTTTTGCATTTTCAAACAACCTCATGCTATTATTCTATTACTTAATGTCTTGAAGATTGTAATGAACTGTGGAGATTTCTTCCCAGGTTGTAGCTAGCTTGTGGGCTGCTTCAGTGATAGGAAGCTGGTGCAATTTTCTGACCGTTTTGTACATTGGTGAGGTTCCAATCACTCGTAGAATCAAAAATGCATCGGGATAACCTTAGAAATGGAGAAAAGATCTTCGATTCTTGTCTGAAGTTTGCTATCTTTGTTTCAATATTTGCTCAGTAAAATAAAGAGTTGTCTTCCACCATTATGAGGATTGATTTATCTCCTCACTACATGGAATTAAGACCTAAGTTACTGTATTCATAAATGTTACATCCCAAAAAAAACATTAAAAATTTTTATTACCTTGTTGCATTTGCAATTGGCCTAGAACAAGTGCTGTCAACTTAGGATTAGGATCATAAAGCTATAATCTTCTGTTTGATTTCCTGCGTTTTCTTTTGTCTCAACTCAATGGATTCAAACAATTCGGATTAGTCTTTCAGTCTATGCTTGTTTAGGTTTAACTGTAGAGTTCTATTATATTTCATGATTTGTTTCTCTGCTTGAGCTAGACATGCTTCTAGGAGGTATATAGAAGCTTTTCAATGTTTTCATTAAGTCTTTAATTTTATGGTATGTCATATGGTTTAGTTATTTATTCTGTACTACTATTGTGCGATGCAAGAGACTGATAGTGTTGATCGTTCTTTAATTATTAGGTTTTGTTGCTGCTCATACATTGCCAGTTTTGTATGAGAAATATGACGATCAGATCGATAGCTTTGTGTACTCAGTCTTTGGACAACTTCAAAATCATTATCACAAGCTGGATACTGGTGTCCTCAGCAGGATCCCTAAAGGAAATTTGAGGGCAAAGAAGCATGAATAGATACATTCAGCAACGTAAATAAATGCCTTGCCCAGATCCAGTGTTGATTAGAATTTATTGTGTAAGGGGGCAAAATATTAGATATCTTCTTGTTCATGTTACAGAATCATACTCTTAAAACTTCATGTAATTAAATCTCCTCTTGAGAGTTGTTAATTGTTAGTTGTTGCCTTGTAAAAAAGTCTCAAGTATTCAGTGCAGGGATTTCGTTAACCCAAACTAAAAGTTGGTTGTGGCATAAGCAAGTTTAGGTTGGGCTACACCACCTCAACAAATTTCATTTTCATGGCTATAAAGAAATCTGACTCCCTAGCCTGTTTGTTAAAGAAGGACCATATATCTCAACATCTTTGTAGAACGAAAAGTTCTAGAGCAAAATTTCCTGTCATATGCTTCTGACTGATTCGAGCTCGGGGCCATGTTTGACAGTGGCCAAATGAGGCAACTGCCTTGAGCCCCCAATCTATATTAGAAGTTTAGGGTTTTATTTTTATAATTTGCTCTGAAATCTCAAATATGAGCTGATTGAGTTGAGGTTTTAACTAGCAAATAGTACTTTATTTAAGAATAAATTGGCTAGCTCATGTACATGCTGAGGTTTAAAGTTTCAACTATATATCACTTGCCATTTGCCCTGTACCTAATTGGGTTGCAGCTAGTTAGATGCATTTTTTCCAAGTGACTGTTTTGGGGTACTTTGGTTTTATACCCCAAAACTTTATCAAAATTTACATAGAGAATAACTCTAGTAGGAAAATTATTAAACCAAAGTACCAAACACAATTATGATCCATATTTTGACCTAAAGCTGCAAATTGATCTGCTACCATATTGGTTTCCGAGTAATTGATCGCATGGTTCTCAATAAAAGGAAACAAAAATTGCATCAATTAAATTACAATAGTATCTGAGCATGAGAATAGAGCTTGAGAGAGTGTGCATGGACTGCTGCTTCCATGTGTGGAATGTGCACTGCAGCAACCTTCCATGAGTTGTGCTCACTTCTGGGCCCTCAAGTGCCATTTGGGAGAAATGTGTGGAGACAGATTTATGATCTTCCTTTCTTTCATTTTCACCTAATGACACCATGCAGAGATTCTCTGCCTTCTCAGACCCCTTGAAAAGCCAACATGGTCTTCCGGGAACGCTTCCTAAGGCCATCTCCAATAAGCTAGGGTGCTATATGGTGACCTTTAGCCCTTTGAGAGAGGATGGGGGGCTAGAGGGCTGAAAGTAGTCCTGGCCTCTTGGGGAGTTGGGGGTCAGGGGTGACCCTTGGGACACCATGTGCTGGGCAGATTTTTTTTCTGGCCGGAATGAAGTTTTTGCATGCATGGGATGCACGTGGGGGGTGCCATTTGCAAGTTAATGAGTTTAAAAATAATTAACGGTTGAAATTGTTTTACCATTGTAATCCTATGGTACCTAATTAAATAACCAATATTAAATAACCAAGTGGAGACGGGTTATAATTTGGACATAAACTATTGAAGACAGTCAAATTATAATCTTTACTATTTTAATAAATAATATTATTTTGAGAGCTACAATTTAACTCCGGGACCCAATTTAGCCATTCTTACTGAAGATGACCTAATATATATATGATCAAGTTTTTACCAAAATCCAATATATATTATATATAACAGTTTAGCAATAATTAAGAATGAATTTGGGAACTATTGGGATATGCAGTTGTTGATCGATCTTACTTGTATATATTATTAGTAGTCATGATGTACACATCTTGCATTGAACAAAAGTGTTAGTTTGATATACATAATTAATGAACTTTTAGAGTTTAGTGTTTGTCTAACTTTGTATATATATCATAATCTTGGTTGAATGAGGTTTTAGGTTCAAATCTCTCATCTCTAATCTCCACTTTTTTGGTTTGTTTGCGAGGTTTAAATACATTTACACAGTGTTGTAGACTTTTTTTTATTTTACATTAAATACACGATATTTAAGGATCATGTAATTTCGATGAGTACATTGATTTTATCGTGTAGTCAACATGATCGATCATGAATGGCTGCAAAATGCTCATGGCGGTAATGATCGACGTGTATAACCTCAGTACCATATTTTTTAAAAGAGAATTTGTCGTCTTATATATCTTGTTCTTTTCGTGTCATTTTATGTTTCTGTACGTGTTTGCTAGTCTATAAATAAGGGAGATACTTGAGTTTCATGAATTAAAACCATTTTGATTAAATCTGAAACATACACTTGCATCTCTGGTCTATCTTTTGTTCATTCATTCCTTAATGGTGATATTTTGTGGCATGAAACCTTGTTTCTCCAAGTTGGTCATGAAGGAAGACCAAGTTCCAACTCTCATCTTTCTGTATACAGAAAATGATGGAGATGATGACGACGACGACGACGACGACGTAGCACCAGCAGCATAGATTGCTATCATATATTTGTGTTGCGAATAAGAGCATACTTGTTTGATACTTCATCGATCAACATGAGCTCATGAAGTCTAGAACATTTTACAAAACTAGTAAGATTCATCATCAGCATATATATATATAATATACATACGTATGCAGTTGATTATATACTTATAGACGCTATATATTAATAAAGTGCAACTATTTGCATGTATATATAGAAGGTGAAAGTAACCGCCAACATGTACTTGAATTAATTGTACGGGATCATGCTTTGGTGGTCGATCTGTACGTGTTGTTCTTCCACCTATATATACTGAAATCTTTGCCGTTAATTTGCATGCATGCTGCTCAAAATCTTTGCTGGTTCTTCCACCTATATATAATAATATATATATTATTATTATTATTATTTTTGGCAAATTAAATCTTCCAGAGTGTCAGATGACAACGGAGGTTGAGAGTGTGCATGAACTGTTGAATCCACAAATGGAATGTGCAGTGCAGCTACTTGCCATGCGCTTTGCTTATGTGTACTAACATTCATGCCTTTTCGAAAAACGTATGGTAGGAAACCCGACCACCATCGCTTTCGTCTTTCACCATATCAAAGTAAATATCTGCTAGCTGCATAATATTTCCTTAATTTCCTTATAAATAAAAGATGCATGAAGAGCTAGCTTCATAGATTCAAAACGCACAATGGTGATCAGCAGTACTGTTAGTTATAGCAAGTTGGTTCATGGTAGAGTTCAAGACCTGTATTACTTCACTACCGGAATCACGATTCTCCTCTATGTTCACCGAGAAAATGATGACGACGACGACGACGACGATGCAGCCATTGTAGCGCCAGCCGCATAGCTATATATATCGTTGTTCCGAACTTCCGATATGCAGTACGTGGAAGGTCTCAACTCTCTCAAATAGCCAGAGCTATACTGCAGCTCCTCATGTAGCTATAAAGTATTAACTTCTTAATTATTTGCTTAGTTGTGTTAATTAACTTTGTATGCATGTCTCAACTCTCTTTTGATAAAAAATAAAAATGGTCGTCTAGATGCATCGGAGGTTAATTAATTATTGGAGCTTACGTATGTACAATTAAAGCTCAGTGAGATTAAGATACTTATGAAAGAATCTCAACCAAGATACCTAGATAGCGATTGACAATGTTTAAAAGGTGTACACGTACGTACCATGTTTAACTCCTAATGATTATTAATTAATTAGTAGTTCTGGTTCATATATTTGGACTTTTGGAGATTCTCAGTCAATGCAACACTCTAAGGGAATTAATGAAAGGTAATAACGTTTTTCCGTTTACATATATATAAATTAAGGTTAGATTCACATTTCACCCTTTTATTCAAAGGGTCACAATTTAATTCTGAAGTAATGAAAAGTAATCTTTAGCTCGTGCCAATTAACAAACTCTAGTTTATACAGACTAGTATAGTCAAACTTGACAATAAGAAGCGAGAATGTTTACCCGGTTAATTACTACTCAAATAAGATGTGATTTACTTCTTAATTTCCTCAAAAAAATATATAGGAAAATTTAACATGCTAGTATCAGCTGTTAGCTGATCATGGCCAGGGCTGGCTCTAACATTTAAAGTGCCATGTGCAAAAAAAAAAAAAATCGATACCCTTTTAGCTTATGAGTATTTCGATAAGACTAAGTTTTGTAAAACCAACGAATCCTCATCATATATAATGATTTATTTATCTCAAAATGAAAGTAATCGAGCCTTATGTTATTGACAATTAGCATATCCTAAATTTCCTAAGTAGAGAAACTTCTTTCTTTTTGTTATAAAATTAAGATCTTTTAAAAATGGAGTGAGCAATATGAAATTCTCTACTTTTTCTTCTAATTGAGATTTTATCTTGCGACTTCAACCATCATTATCAAAACTTAAAAATAGTGTAGAAAAGTAGTTAACTATTTCTTTTACCAAGGAGAAAGAAGAAGAAAACAAAAATTGAAAGTGAGATTGTGAGAACTATCCAATATCCAATTATCTGTTATACCATTTAGTATTTCGGTATTTCCCCAAGTAAGAGGCAACACTGACAAAATAAAAAAAAGGAGGGGCCAAAATTTAAATTGCACATTTTATGTGCTTAAATTATCAACTAGATTTACAAGTTTGGCCCAAACAAGACTGGTTCTTGAATCCCTTGGCGGCATTCGGTGGACTCGGTTTTTGTGAAATCTCCTCTTATCAGTTCGGTCACTTGATATGAAAATGGCGCATGCAGATCGAGCCGTCCGCATTATCGTGTGCTGCTGCTTGAAACTGGAAAGCACATTTAACATGTTCAACGTGTACAACGTAAGGACCATGTTTCATGTTTTCTCTTACTCTTTTCTCAGCCCAACAAATATATCTACACTCTTTTACAACTGGTCATTAATTTCACAAACCTTTGTCTCTTCCTCTCCCAACTTCTGGGGACTATAATTTGATTCAGTTTTAAGCAGAAATTTCTTCAATTTCGGAAACCCATTAATATTTTCTTGAGTTGGGGGAGTGATGGCTATGCATGTTAGCAGTGCAGGGTTTTCTATTTTTAGTCACAGGAGAGTTCATAGAGTCAGAGCTGTTGCTTCTGAAAATGTGACCACAGATGAGCAGAAGGTGAAATTGGGGGCTTCTGAATTGAAGGTGACAAAGCTTGGGATTGGAGCTTGGTCTTGGGGTGACACCAGTTATTGGAATAACTTTGAATGGGATGGTAAGTTACTCAATTTCACTTTAAAAAGATTGAAACTTTGAGAAGCCCTTTTCAAATTTGTGCTTTGTTGTTGTACAATTGTGCCTAAGCTAGTTGCTGATGAGTTTTCCAGAGCTTTTGAGCCTTTATGCCTTTATGCCTTTCTACTTTCACTTTTACCATTTGAGGATTTGACTTAAACAAGATGAAAAGATTGAGAATTTGAGATACCCTTTTTGAAATTGGTGCTTCGTTTTTGTAGAATTGTTAGCTATGCTAGTTTCGGAAGAGTTCTCCATAGATATAAGCCTTTTATGCCTTTTTATTTCCAATGTCGTCACTTAAGGGAGCGTTTGCAATTTAGTTTAGGTTTGCACCTGAATTACTATGTAAAGCAATCATTGGCTTCGAAGTGAACATGAGAATAAGTGAGATGTATTTGTCTGATTCAACTTTATGCATTGAAAATCTTCGTTAAATGTTTGATGGGTTCTTTTGGTTGACAAATGAATCTAAGAATTTAAATTTTTTTTGAATAGATATGTAAAACTTGCTGGACATAAGTCTGCATGCAATGTATGAGGAATTGTAACCATTGTGGCAGCTTTGTTGTTTAGATTATTAAATATATACTTAGGTAACTTGTCATCATATTTATAAGTGGCAATTCATGATGTTTTGTGAAAATTGCAGATAGGAAGATGAAGGCTGCTAAGAATGCTTTTGATGCCAGCATTGATGGTGGTATAACCTTCTTTGATACTGCTGAAGTTTATGGCTCCAGGGTGAGAAAATCGCGTCTTATAGTTCCTTTGTTATTTTGTTTCACTCAAATAGATGCCGTAAAAATTTTGGGAATTCCAACCAAAATCATCATTGTCCACTCTTGCAGGCTTCTTTTGGTGCTATAAATTCTGAAACTTTACTAGGAAGGTACATTCCGCAATTTTGATATTGTCTCGTTCTACTCTCTAGTAAGAAGAGAATGCAACTAATCATGGTTGTTTTCTGCTTTTTGAGAATATTCAGTGGATTTCTTACAGATTTATCAAGGAAAGGAAAGAAAAGGATCCAGAAGTGGAGGTTGCTGTTGCAACCAAATTCGCAGCTTTGCCATGGAGGCTGGGTCGTCAGAGTGTCCTCTCCGCCCTTAAGGATTCCCTCAGTCGCCTTGGTCTTTCTTCAGTAGAACTGTATCAACTCCATTGGTCGGTCCATAGTCCTTATGTCCCTTTTACATGATCCTTGTGGGAACATATATATCTTTTCTGCTGATGTAACTACCAACTACAATAGCTAATCAAGTGTGTGTATTGATTTTCAGGCCAGGAGTATGGGGAAATGAAGGTTTGTTGTTCATATGTAACACCATTTTTCAATTTAAAATGTTAATCCCCCTTTTGTATGGGGAAATGTAACACCATTATCTTTCCAGCTAATAACTACATATGTTAATCCCCTTTTGTATCTGAAGAGGCTTAATCCTTTGGAAATAAATTTTCAGGATATCTTGATGGTCTTGGAGATGCTGTTGAGCAAGGCCTTGTGAAGGCTGTTGGTGTTTCAAACTACAGAGGTATAAATCTATTTATTGTTGATGAGAGTTAGTAGATCGAACCATGAAATACTTTCTCTACCATATAAGCATCATATCTCTTTTATTTTTCTTCTTTAATTTAAGAAAGTATAGAAGATATTGGCACACTGAAATGATATCAATTTAACAAAACTGCATCCCCTCCTTAATTAATCAGAAGTTCAGAACATGAGGCATAAAGTTCCTTATTTCAGAAAAGAGATTGCGTGATGCATACGAGAAACTTAAAAACAGAGGTATTCCACTAGCATCAAACCAAGTGAATTACAGCCTCATATACAGGGCACCAGAGGAGAATGGAGTAAAGGCTACCTGTGATGAACTTGGGATCACTTTGATTGCCTATTCACCTATTGCTCAAGGTGAAGTCTGAATCTTTTGCTGTATTGTATTTACTATTTTCATTTTCACTCAATATGGCAAGTTATATCTTCTCAGTTGACAGCAGTCGAGACCTTTCTTATGCTTTAAAAAATCTGGCTTTTGGTGCAATTATTTATATTAACTTAAGAAGGGTATGAATTCGAAAAGAAAAAAAACCATCGAGGTTAAGAGAACAGGTTTGCTCACCTTTTGCAATCAGTCTTTCGAATTATGAGCATCCACTCTCAAGCAGCTCTTTTAACTTCAATATTATGAGATCTTATTTCCTTTCCTGGTACTACATGATACACTGTGTGAACTTTAGTTATGCACTTAAAAGTTCACCATCACCTTCCACGTATACACCTAAGAAGTGTGAAGAAAATACAAATCTCTCTCTTGTGCATTCATGTGTTTTGTCTCTTTTGAACATCTTATTGGGTTTTGCTTATGGTTGAATTCAACTACTGGTGGATGGGTTGTTATCTTGCATGGTAAATTTTTAAAGTGAGTCATTTGAGCAATAGACTGTTCATTTATTTATTGTTCTACATGCGTACTCATATTTTCACCGAACCAATACTTTACAACACAAGTCAAACAGCTGGCTTTTACACCCAGATTGGACATTTTTTAGTAAAACCAAGGGTGTTCTAAAGCAAAAAGGACGTGAATACTTGATAAAAAAAGTCTGTAGAGATCTTAAGTCATTGCTGAATCTGGTGCAGCTCTGGTTATGATGATTACAGGATTTAGTCTTGGATATCAGTAGGTTGGTTGCTGCTGCAGTCAAATTTGATGTCTGACCAGGTCATAGAGAGATTGAGAAGAGAGTGACATTTCTACTATTTATACATATGCAGGTGCTCTTACAGGAAAATATACACCTGAAAATCTTCCAACTGGCCCTCGAAGCCAGATTTACACTCGCGATTTTCTTACTAAGGTAAACCATATTTAATAAAATGGATGCCCATTACGCAGTAGTTACAATAATTTTATTTTTGTTTCTGAAATATCATTGTAATATGCAGCTCCAACCTCTGCTGAATAGAATCAAGGACATAGGAGAAAAGTACAGTAAAACACCCACGCAGGTCTGTCAATGTTTTACTACCTTGTAATTTTCTTTACGAGTCTGAATTTTGTTGTTGCTGTGGAAACCTGACTAAACAATTAACCGAAGTTACCTGAATGTGAAAAAAAAAATGGGTTTTTTAAAATGCAGAAATAGGTAATTGGGTTTTTTTAATTCTGAACATTGTTTGTTCGTTTTTATGATATTCGGGTTCCTCTTGACAGGTAGCCCTAAACTGGTTAATAGCCCAGGACAATGTTGTGCCAATTCCAGGAGCCAAAAATGCAGAACAGGCTGTGGAATTTGCAGGTGCACTTGGATGGAAGCTCAATGATGAAGAAGTTACCGAGTTGCGCTCTTTGGCTTCCAAGATAAGACCTGTTACTGGTTTCCCTGTTGAAAATTTATAGAAAATTTGTACTAGCATCTGGATTGTAAATTCCTCTATATATACAAGAATGTAGGAATACACTTCTTCACAAATACAGAATTCACATATTTTCATTAGAATGATCTAATGCCTATTCACATTTAAGGCAAAAATGCAGAACATGCTGAAAACTGGTAAGCTCACTTCAGTCCTTCATTGTAAAGTCCAAGATTCCACACTTATGACCTGCATTGTAATTAAAATAATAAAAGCGTTTTGGTCCTCCACCTATAATTATAAGGAGCCCCATGGACCCAATTTGATATTAAAACAGCACTTAAAAGGTAGGCCTCCTGGCTATAACTGTACTGAAAATGACAATAGCTCATGGCCAGGTTCATAGTAACCCTATCATTTGCATATCTAAGAAGCTACAGTCTCTCTGAAGAACAAACTGACATGAATTTAAAGTTCATGAACACAACCCATATCAGTAGTAAGAAAAACACTCAATTTATGAAGACTTTCCTCATGTGCTGGTATTTGTAGATCCTCTTGGCTCCTTAGTCGGAAGCATTGCACTTGCACTAGATTCTCTATCCTCTAAGCGAACAACTACTAGCTCCCCAAGTTAATGCTATCATCATTTAAAAAATTTGCTCCAAAGTTAACTTTTAACCAATTCTTGAAGTGGGAGTGGAACTATGTTCAAGTAGATTCTAGTGAACTTTAAAGGCATAAGAGCATGTGCAGCGGCACCAATATAAACTAGGCTAAACTATTAATATAGGTCATACAAACCAAAAGTTAGCTCCAACATCACTAATATAGACTTGGCTAAACACATGCTGACTTTTGAAAAAAGATAAACTGAATAGAGCTTCAGGCTACCCTAAAATATAGGGCCCAACACATGTTTCACTAAATCAATGGACTACATCTCTTTGTACATAAAGAATGGCCCAGATTTAATACAAAAATCAATATTGACTTAGACTGTAGACCTCATTGGTGAAAACATAAAATTGTGGAGCATTCTAAAACTGTAAATAGTGTAGTTTTTTTTATCTTAAATTTTAGTTTATGCCTTAACTTTTAGCTTTTATCACTGCATATGCTCTAAGTCATACATTTGTTGGGCTAATTCTTCGGGATTTAGGACTTATCCGGTCCGTAATATTTTTTAGGCTTTTCAACAAGAATCTTACCTCTATCCTCCAAAAAAAAAGAATAAAAAAAAACAAATGAGGAGTTGTTAGATCTCATTTATTGAATGAACTGAATTTTGAGGGAGACGAATCACAAATAACTTAACTAGTCTCCATCTAAATCCGAGACTATCAATGTCTACTAAAATTTGTATGGATACTCCGTTATCCTCTATCATATTTATATTTCTTTCTTACTTTTATAGAGATAAGATAGTTGCCAATTGGCAATTGCATCATCCAATAATCTAGCCAACGTGAAACACCAAAGAAGCTTCGCCTACTTGGGCCAATCTGCCAAATGAGCTGTCTAAAACTTTTCCTCTTACAATTTGTCCCTCATCATTGTCCAATAAAATAGTCTGCCATTGAAAACGTGGCATCACCCTCACTCATTTTCAGATCACAAGTTGATTGTCCTCCAAGTTGTTGATTTGGTTGCCTCAAAATGAGCCTCTCCAATTCACCCAATTCCAACCTTTTACATTTCACAACACTCAACTAGCTAGCCACACTTTCATAACATAGCACAATTCACCAAGTGACACATGGCATGCTAGCAATGCTGCTGTAGAAACCTGAAGCTCTCTATGTTACTACCCAATCTCTGCTCTCTGACCTCTGTGCCAAAGTCCCTGTCCTTCTAAACTGGTCTTTAAGACTCTGGTCCATTCCAAGTTTCTTGTTGCTCTCCTATAGCTCTCTCAGTCTCACACAGAGAAAGAGAGGTACTTGTAGTGCTTTTACTGTTTGCCTTCAATTTCCAGCCCAAGAGAAGTCAGAGCTGTGCTTTGGTCAGTGTGATTTTCTATTCCATTTTTAGCTTCTGGGTCTTTTCTTTTACTCATTTTCCTTTCTGGGTTTCTACTAAAAGATTGCTTTTTGTTTTTGGGTTTTCTGTTGTCGAAAAGCAGACCCATTTTTGTTTTTCCACTTGTTGAATAGTATTTCTCAGTGACGAATGATGTATCTAGCTCCTGTATTTCTTTTTTCAACTATAATTTTTTACTTGATTTTTCTCCATATTTTCATTACTGGATTATTTTATTCTGGGTTTCATGGCCTCTGTCTCTCTAAATTTGGTGCTCCCAATATTTTAATCTAATTCATGTGTCAGTCGGCAATTATTGTTGTGGCAATTAAAAAAGAAGACTTTCCTTTCTGATAAAACTGTGCAGTTCTATATTGGGGCTTCATTCCATTGCTCCTCTTATTCCATTTTTTTAGGATAGTTCCAAATTTGGGTATGCATCATTTTTTATTGGTTAGTGTTTGGTTAATAAATTAGTTAGTCAATTGACCTATTAATCAATTAGTTTTTATATAGTTTCCTTCTAGTTGAGATATCTAATCTGTCTTCTTTCTTGTTTTACAGGTACTTCTGTCTGTTCAGACATGAATTCTTGCATTCCTGATTGGAACTTTGAGGGTGATCTCCCTTTAACCAACCAAAAGAAACCCTTGGGGTCTGTACTCTTTCTCCATCTATATCTATCTATATAGTAGAAGAAAATAGAGAACAAAAAATCAATCTTTATGCATTTTGAACTATCTTGATTTGGGTGGCAATTTTTACAGGCCAGATCATGAACTAGTAGAGCTGTTATGGAGAAATGGGCAGGTAGTTTTGCACAGCCAAACACATCGAAAACCGGGTCTTAATCCTAATGAGTCAAGGCAAGTTCAGAAACAACATGATCAACAAACCACAAGGGTTGGTGGGTTCTATGGGAACTCAGGTAATTTGATTCACGATGAGGTCTCCATGATCCACTACCCCCTAGAAGATTCCTTTGATAAAGAGTTTTGTTCAAACTTCTTCTCTGAACTGCCTTCCTGTGATCCACTTGAGATTGAAAAGCCAATCAAACAATTTGGAGAAGAAAAGTTTGATGCTTCTAACACCACCCATCTTGTTTCTCCTTCACCCCAACCTAATGGTAAGTCCTCTACTGGTGTGGAATATCCTCAAAATCCAATGCCTCCTCCAAGATTTCAAATCAGTAATCCAAGTGAGAAAAATCAAAATCTTGGAGGCGGCTTGGGGAAAGCAGTGAACTTTTCTCAATTTTCAGCATTGGGAAAGGGTGATATAGGATCTTCCAGAAGACAAGTAGGAGGGAAAGAGTCTGGTAATTTGAATCAAGGAGAGGTTAGAGAGTGTTCAGTAATGACTGTTGGGTCGAGTTACTCCGGTAGTAACCAAGTTCCTAATGACTTTGATGTGAGTCGGGCTTCGAGCATTAATGATGGGACTACCGGGTTTTCTACTGAACCCTTGTACAACAATGTTCAAAAGATGATGCCTCTGAGTGAGGGAGGGATGACAGAAACCCTTGATCCAACTCTTACGTCGTCTTCTGGTGGTTCTGGCAGTAGTTTTGGCAGAGGTGGGAAGCAGTCTAATGTTGTCAATAGCAACAAAAGAAAGGGTAGAGATGCAGAGGACTCAGAGTGCCAAAGTAAGGTAATTAGAACTCTCTCTCCCTCTCTCCCACGCATGACTACTAATTATAACTTCACTGGTTTTGTTGCCTCAGAAATAATAATCTGTGCATATTTTAGGCTGCTGAACTTGAATCAGCTGCGGGAGACAAGCCAGCACAACGATCAGGAACATCGAGGAGGACACGTGCTGCCGAAGTTCATAATCTCTCAGAAAGGGTAGGACTTTTAGGTTCCATAGCATTTCCAAGTTTTGGAATTTGTGATTCTTTGCTATAACTTTTTTATTTGGTGCAGAGACGAAGAGATCGGATCAATGAGAAAATGAGGGCATTACAAGAGCTCATACCTCATTCTAACAAGGTTTACTTTCTTACAAGCCATTCAATTCGTAGTCTCTTAATTTTCTCCTAATTTTAAATTGCTGTGACTGATATGTCCTGATTTTGCAGACAGACAAAGCGTCGATGTTAGATGAGGCAATTGAATACTTGAAGTCTCTTCAGCTGCAACTTCAGGTATAATATACACTCATAAAACATTAAAACTTAAACCAGTCCTATTGTTTGTATCACAAGCAACTAACATCTTTTCTCGGTGATTTAGGTAATGTGGATGGGAGGTGGAATGGCACCGATGATGTTTCCGGGAGTACAGCACTATATGTCCCGAATGGGAATGGGAATGGGAATGGGACCGCCTGCGCTACCTTCTATGCACAATCCAATGCAATTACCTCGGGTCCCTCTAGTCGATCAGTGCATGACAGCTCCACCAACAAACCCGGCTGTAATGTGCCAAACACCGGTTTTGAATCCTGTCGATTACCATAACCAGATGCAAAATCCCTCTTTTCAGGAGCAATACGCACGTCTCATGGGATTCCATCATATGCAGACCATGTCTCAGGTTTGTGTTCTTTATCTTGAATGAAATGTTTAGTTATATAATGGTTGTAATTAGGTTTGTTAGCCGAAATCACTATCGTTCTTATCATATCCAGTTTGTCTCGCAGCCTATGAATATGTTCAGATTTGGCTCACAGCCTCTACAGCAGAGTCAGATGATAGCACCAACTCGCATCAACACTGGACCTGTAAGTGGTGGAGCTGCAGCTAATGATGCTTCAATTGGCAAGATGAGTACGTCATATATATCAATCACTTTTCGCGTCTAGTTATATTGCTCATTGCTTTCTAAAACTGAAATAGTAAATAATAAAATGATTTTGATTGAATTAGTGAGTTATGGCTGTCAAAATCAAGGGCTATATGGTGATTTGGGTTGCATTAGTGAGTTCATTTCCTCCCTTATCTTCATTGCCATGTCCATTGGAAGTGAATGGTTGGCCAACTATATATAAAGGGTTGGCCACATCTGTTCTTTTTGTGCACTATTGTGACTCATATTATCTGTAGATAATACATCTTTTCGTAGATTACACTGGATTTTCTTTCTAGCTGTCAATAGTCCAGATTCTAATGCTCTCATATGATCGTTTTCGATTTGATATATACAAATGGTAGTGTCCTGTTGCATCTTTGATGCCGTTAGTGTCCCTATCATATTAATTATAATGGACATGCTGCCTTTTCTGATGTTTACAGGTTGATCAACAAGTTTGCATTCTTATCTCTATGGTCCCCTGACTTATTTAACAAGACTACTTCGACGGGGAAAATGCCGGTTATGAACTCTTCTTGCTCACACGGTTCACAAGGCTCCCCAATTAACCGTATATATGTTCCTACTGGTGTTCACTTTTCGTATTTAAACGGCAATGAACCACCATTGCAAGGGTTCAAACATCTCAATCAGGAGTTGAACTTGCTCCGAAACCCTACAAACAGGGATAAGCTTAAATGGTGTATCTTTCTGGTTTGAGCTTTTTTGGCTGTTGCAAGAAGTAAGATAGTATTCCATGTCCCATAACTTGTATAAAAATACAGGCCATATTGCTCATTGATGTTTTCTTATAAAAAAGATGCCTACATTTTGCCTAGGAAGTGTTGCTTTCTTTGCACCTTTATATATGCTCATGCCTGTGTGCTCACACACTTCCTCAACACAATCTTATCTACAATTCTTTAGTCTCCAAATATCTCTTGAAGCATTGATCTAAAAATCTTAATAAAGTGATTTTACACTTGAGCATGTTCTAAATTCTAGTACATTGGTCTATTTACTACCTGTTGTTTTCAAAGTTGAGCATCAAAATGAGTTCATGTAGGTACCACTATATTTTACCACTCAAGCTTTATCTTGTTGTTTTGGTCAAGCTGCCATTAATTCAAAAGGTGGTGGTCTAGGGAATCAAAATAAAAGCAAGCCAACCACCCTCCTGATATTGGGATACCCTTTATCTCGAACTCCATGTTACCTCAACATTAAACACATGGCTTTCAGGACATGCTAATTGTCCAAAAGTAGAGGAATATGGAGAGTGTCTTGTGTCCACCAAAGTGTAGGTTCTTGGCCATGTGTTTGTCACGTGCACGTTAGGAACGGTTTCTCCGTTACTCATCTCTTGGTTAGTCAAGTCAACTAGTCAACCCACCAAATAAATATCCAAAAATGGTGAAAGGCAGTAAAAAATCTGGTCTTTACATTGTTCTTCGTCTCTCTCTTGCAACCAATGTTCTAAAAGTCGGCCTATACTCGGCAAGGAAAATCGGTGGGGCTTTAGGCGGGCAGATTAGGCATCCTAGGCGGAGCTGGGCGGTCCGAGGAGGGGCTGGGCGTTCTCTCTCTCTCTGTGATTCTCGAGCGGCGTTTCCGACCATCGAACAACGACCTTGGTAGCGGCAAGATCGGCTTCAGAGAAAGAGAGAAATCTGGTTTTAAGAGATGGATTGGAAGAGAGAGAGATATGAAGACGGGCAGGACTAAGATAAAAAAAAATTGAAAAGAAAAAGAAGTTGCAGAAGGAGAAACGAAGAAGAAGAAGAACGTGGGTGAGAAGAATAGAGAGGAGAGAGAGAGAGAGAGAGAGTGCAGCACGTGGGTGAGCTGAATAGAGAGGAAAGAGAGAGAAAGAGGGTGCAACACGTGGGTGAGAAAAAGAAAAGAGGAAAGGAAGGAGAGAGAAGAACTAAAGAGTGAAGAAGAATGGATATGTAGCATACTGTAGCGTGTGTGTCATTTAATTAAACAAATTTGGTCTTATGATTTTGGGTTGGGTAATTCTACATTTCTACCATCTTAAGTTCGACTAACACCAAACCCCCCAAATCAAAATAAATATATGACTTTTTAATTTTATATATCATTTTATTTTGTACTTATTCAGTTATTTATATGTAGTATAATAAAATTTTAAAAATAAAAAAAACTGCCTAGCCAGCCGATTAATCTCCGCCTAACCGATTAGGCGCTGGAAGGTGGTCGGGCGCCCTAGTAGCGCCTAGCGAGTTTTAGAACATTGCTTTCAACATACTGGTCTTTTTTTTTTCTGGGTTTCTCTCTTAGACTTGAAGAACTGCTCCATGAGATGAATTAGCGTTAGCACACTGCTTGATTATTTGAAAACCAACGTGATAAAGAAGAAAAAATGATCAAATTCACCGTTGGATGTGATTATTGCGATATTTTGTGACTATGGTAAAAATGTTACTCTTTTTCGTCCTCATTTTGACTTCGGCGCCGCGTGGTCAACCGTAGTGATTGTAATACCTCTACCGTTAAACTAATCGTAATTATTCTGTGACAAATCTTGCGAAACATCGTAATGAATTAAACGTCACGACGAGTCCATTGAATTTTTTGGAGAATTTGTTAGACATATAGCTATTTTTAATAATTTTCTGAAGTTTGAGAAATAAAAATAGTAGGGTTATTACAATCTCTATGGTTGACTTCATTGATCGAGATCGAAACGAGGTTGAAAGTGGCTAATATTTTTTTCAAGATCATAAAACATTGCAATAATCACATCCGATGGTCAATTTTATCATTTTCAATTTTGATTTTTCAGATTGCACAAAATCTCATTATGCCTACTTAGTATAATTTGTTCATTAGTTATCATGAAAAATGTACATTTGAAAAACTACGAGATAGATGTAAAAGAATATAGTCAAATCAACCGTTGGATGTAATTATTGCGATATGTTGTAACTATAGTAAAAATATTAGATTTTTGCGTCCTCGTTTTGACATCGATACGCGTGGTCAACCGTAGTGATTGTAATACCCTTACTGCTAAACCACTCGTAATCATTCCGTGAAAAATATTGCGAAACATCGTAATAAATTACACGTCACGACGAGTACATTGAAATTTTTGGAGAATTTTTTAGACATAGAGTTATTTTTAATGATTTTCTGAAGTTTGAAAAATAAAAATAGTAGGGGGTATTACGGTCTCTATGGTTGACTTCATTGATCGAGTTCAAAACGAGGTTGAAAATGGCTAATATTTTTTTCATGATCATAAAACATTGCAATAATCGCATCCAACGGTCAATTTTATAATTTTTATTTTTGATTTTTCAGATTGCACAAAATTTCATTGTGCCTACTAATGTAATATAATTTGTTTATTGGTTATCATGAAAAATGTACATTTGAAAACCTACGAGATAGAGGAAAAAGAAAATGGTCAAATCCACCGTTGGATGCAATTATTGCGATATGTTGTAATTATGGTACAAATATTAGAAAGTTTATATTTAATGATTGATTCAATTTAAAAAAAGAAAAGAAAAAAAAAAGACAAAAGCTCAGCCCATTTTTTTATTCTTCTTCTTCGTCAGATGCAATTATTGGACACATAGCTATTATTAATTATTTTTTGAAGTTTGAGAAATGAAAATAGTATGGATATTACAATCTCTATGGTTGACTTCATTGATCGAGGTCAAAATGAGGTTGAAAGTGGTTAATATTTTTGTCATGATCATAAAACATTGCAATAATTGCATCTAGCGGTCAATTTTATCATTTTAAATTTTGATTTTTCAGATTGCTTAAAAAATCATTGTGCCTACTAATGCAGCCTAATTTGTTCATTGGTTAACATGAAAAATGCACATTTGAAAACCTGTGAGATAGATGAAAAAGAAAATAGTCAAATCCACCGTTGGATGCGATTATTGTGATATGTTGTAACTATGGTAAAAATATTAATTTTTTTCATCCTCGTTTTGACGTCGATCCACGTAGTCAACCATAATGATTGCAATACCTCTACCGTTAAGCCACTAGTAATCATTTCGTGACAATCTTACGAAACATCGTAATAAAGTACACATCACGACGAGTCCTTTTAAATTTTTGGAGAATTTTTTAGACACATAGCTATTTTTAATAATTTTTTTTTAGTTTGAAAAATAAAAATGAGTAGGGGTATTATGATCTCTATGGTTGACTTTATTGATCGAGGTCGAAACGAGGTTGAAAGTGGCTAATATGTTTTTCATGATCATAAAACATTGCAATAATCGCATCCAACGGTCAATTATATCATTTTCAATTTTGAATCATTAATATATCTAAAACGAATTGATATTCAAATTGGTAGAGAACTGGAGATAAATAACATGCAATACTTAAATAAAAAAGTTTAGAAGTTTTAACAAAATTTATACTGCAATAGAAGGAGGAATTAAATTTAATAAAATAAAATAAATACTAGTAATATATTGGTAACAAGCAATTAAAAAACTATGAGAGGTTAGTCCTTAAATTAAACGTCCATAAACTAGAAAATATTATATACTATTTTCATAGTTTTGTAGAATTTCTTGAAAAATTTGTAGAATTTCATAATATTTGTACATTTTTATAAGCTAACTTTGAATCATTAATATATTAAAAATAAATTAATATTCAAATTGATAGAGATAAATAACATGCAATATAACTTGACGGGTAAATTGCATAATACAAGCATATGTATCGTGTTTGATAGGGCCACAAGGGTGAGTAAATGTGAGCCCCGAAAAAAAAAAAGTGATTAATTTGGAGTTAATCTATACTTTCATGAATAATTTGAGTAAATGAAGTGTCAAATTATGGCTCGTGCAAAAAAAAAAGAGAGAAAGATTTGGGGTCGAAGAGGATTAGAAGAATAAAAAACAAATAGAGTTGTAGACTTGTAGACTTGTAGTCACATAAGCTAGAAGAAGAGAAGAAGAAGAAGAAGAAAAAAAGAAAAGAAAAAAAAAAAAGGAAATAGTGGGATCCCAAAGAGAGTGGTGAGAGAAATGAGAGAGAGCTGACACCCACGTGGCCACGTGAAGAGGGAGAGAGAAAGAGAAAGAGAAA
Organism: Rubus idaeus; assembly: GCA_030142095.1. NCBI lineage: Eukaryota > Viridiplantae > Streptophyta > Magnoliopsida > Rosales > Rosaceae > Rubus > Rubus idaeus. Next base: position 35,354,834 of record CM057970.1, read on the forward strand.
AAGAGAGTGAGTAAAAAGAATAAAAAAATGGAGTTTTTTTTATACATTTATTTAACATCTAACGTTGACTGTCATTGACTAACTTTTGATGGACGGCTGGATTGAGGCTTGATGAATGAACGGCTCAGATTGAAGCTGATGGAGTTTGGTGGATATCAACCTGGTGGATACCAGAATTTCCGAGGAATATGAACATTGCAACTCTTCAAAATCTTATCAAAAGTGGCGCTTTATACTTTTTATGGATCAAGTTAATTAACTTACAACTTGTCAATGAGATATGACGACAGTGTGGTTTGTTGGTTATTATTAAAACTAATATTGTGGATGTCAAATGTTCAAATTTCACTCTTATTTATAAATATATTGTGGGTCATGTTCACTTACTCAATAAGGTGTTTACTCAGTCATGCTCAACTACCATTGGATTTAAATCCAATGGTGGATAACAATGAAGCAAATAAATTCATTATAACTGTTTAATTATTTTTCACCCTTGGATTTAGATTCAAAGGTAGTTGAGCATGACTGCGTAAGAAATCTATTGATTATGTGAACGAGACTCATATAGAGTGAGTACAAAAATTATTATTTTTTTCTCAAAAAACAAAATTTCACTTGTTGGTCCTGCATTCTAGCATGTTTGATTATCTAAGTCAACAATAACCGCCACTAGAATACTGTTTCCACTTGTATAACAAAGTTAGTAATTGTCTTCCTCTTTAAGCAATAATGCAAAACTTTTTGGCTTGGTAAACAGGCTAGGTTTATCCCAAGTCTCTTAAAGGATGGGTACACTTGGTTCTTGCCTGTGCTGCAGCTGCAAGTCTAATTAGTTCTGTAGAAAGATATGAACAATTCTAAGAGGGTAGCCAGTAGTGATAACGACACTTCAAGTTTTGCCTCCCACACCCAAGTGAAGCAAAACAACTTTTGATTTTTCTTTTCTTTTCTTTAAGATTATAAATTGTTTTTCATCATTAAGTTTAGAATATACGTGGTTAAAGATTAATATGGTGGTAGGAATTAGGAAACAACCTAATCCCTATTCATATATGTGAGGCCTAAGTACTCTCACACAGTGCACGTGCATGAGTCCCTTGTGTCTCTCATTATTGTAAAATACTATTTCACTAATCAAATTTCAGTCCCCTTTCCAGCAAGAAGGATTTCTGCTGTCTCCGACACGCATGAACAATCATATATTCTATCAAATTGGTAGGGTTCAGTCATCTATCCGGTTTCCACTCTCTTCAAAAAATAAATAAATAAAAAATAATAAGTACATCTTTAATTGGTTAAACCAATTATAAAATAAAACTATTCGTACCACATTAACTACTCATGTTTTATCACAAATATAAGATCTACTTAAAACTAAGTCACATGAGTCCGTCTTACGATCACTGTAAGAGTTATGATCAACAACGTAGTTTCATTCATGCAAGTGTTATATTTCGGTATTTCCTTCGCCATTTTGAGACAAATTCTCATGTTTTTCTTTCTTAGAGAATTTGTCTTCAGCTTCCCTAGTAGTGCCAGTGCCTATGGTTTTTTTTTTTTTTGGGTGGATTGGGGGTGGGGAGGGGAGGGGAGGGGGGTGGGGGGTCCTGGTCAGATTCCGCTGCTTGTACTTCAAAGGCAAATGGCTAGTCTAAGGCATCATCATCAACATCATCATGAATACTAATGACTATGGCCTCCCAGTTGTTGCATGTTTCTTTTTTCCCATTGGACTAATTGACCCTCAAGAAGATCTAACCATATATATATATACATGTATAAACAGATTAGACAGGAGCCATACAAAGCAAGTGGCATGGACAGCTCTCTCCTCCCTCAGTCCCCAGTCCCCACTACTATCTTTTTCTTGATGTTGGAAGCTGGAAAAAGATTGATGTCTCAAAGGGTTTTGGTCCCATTCTTGCAAACTTGCCTGGCTAATCTTTTCATAGCTTTGTTCATGTCCACAAGTTGGGAGTTGGGAGTTCACCAAACCAAAAAAGTTGGGAGTTGGGACTTTAAAAAACTAATATCAAGCATTAGCCAACAATATTGTAATACCCCACTTCAAATATTTCAAACATCCAGGTTCAGTTGATCGATTCTGGATAGATTTGTATCACTCATTTTTCCCCTCAATCATTGGCTTCCCTCTTTAATCTTCTCCACCTAATCTCTTGTTGATTGCCAAATCAGTTTGGGAAATTGAATAAGTTATGTCCCGTAAGATCTCTTACATTAGATTAAAATAACAAATTTTAATCATCACTCCAAAAACAAATAGAAAAATATCAAACAGATGTTACTTTCTTTTTATTTCTTTTTTGGACACTAACATGTTACTTTATTTTTCTTTTCTTTTTTTGTTACAAGGAGGCCTAAACAGGCCTAAAAGGCTAAAACAACAAAGAAAATTAACCAACTCCTGGGCCTAGAAGTATCATCAAAATCTTCTAAGAAAGCAGCAGCAGCCTGGGGAGGAGGAGAGTCGAAATAAAGAACACCATATATGATCATGCTCCAAATATCCAATCCAAATTCAGCAGTGCAATTACGTACACTCTCTAAAGATGTGAGAAACACTGGCAGAAACAAACGTAGATAGGAGGTGTCTGCAACTCATGACAATAGTACCAAGAGGATGGGAATCAATGTCACAGTTCAGAACCAAATGGACCAAGATTGCAGAATCGGATTCAATCTCAAGATGAGTATAATGCAGCTGGAAGCCATTCTAAGACCAAGAAGAAGACAAGCTTCAGCAATAAGATTTTACTTTCTTAGACATTACTACACATGGTCTTAGTGATCGAATAATAGTGAAAGGCAACCCTACTTGGAAAAATGCATTCAAAGATCTATACATCCGATGTGTCTATCTCCTATGATGAGGAGACGTCGTAAGAGACATAAAAATTGTTGGAACCTTGTTAGACGAGGATCCGAAGAATGGACTTTCATAACAATTTGGACCTTCGGGAATACGTCAAAAGATGGGTCTTGGGCCTCTCGGAGTTCGTTTAAATTTGAACGGGAAGTTGTACTTGCAGTTGAATGAAAAATTATGTTCATTGCTCTATTCTATCTAATGAGAGACAACTGCTCAACATCTCTATAAAGGCCTCCACACCAATATGAAAATACAACTTCATTCCTTCTTCTTCCCCCTTTCTTTCTTAGAGAAACATAAAATAAAGTTTGTTAGAATTCGAGTCTGTGTCCAAATACTCGAATTGATAGTTGTATCATGCAATATAGAAGTCCAAGAATCTACTGCACAAAGTGTAGAAGGCGAATTTCTATCTTAGAAGATTGCGATTGCAAGCCTCTATCAGTCATAATCAAGTTAGTAATTTCCAATTAATTTCACTCCTAATTTACTTCTTCTATTTATTGTTCAATTAGTTTTTACTGTGAACTGTAATTAACATTGTGGTCGATCATATATTCAATATATAAGTATATATAATATATATAATCACCACTAGTGGTCGAGTTGATTGAGCCTGAGTACGGATGTTGAAGTTTAAATCAGCCAGCTCTAAGGAGGCCCAATCTCAAGATAAACATGGCCTGCAGCATGGATTGTCAACTCTCCTGCAAAACTTGGAATAATATAGCCAAACATAAACAAGTTCCTGGCAAATCAGAAACTCTTCATGTGGCAGCTATTGTGTGCTACATGGCTCCAATATAGATACTGAAGTTTTTCTCTTTTTCGGTCAAAATCAAACTAAGAACCTCTACTAATTAACATTTTGTTAGAGATGGAGAAATTACCGAATGCTAGTGCAACATATTAAAGTTTTTCTCCTACTTATCCAACAAATCACAGGTTCTTAGCTGCAGAATCGTCCCTTCAATACCAGATCCGATTCTGGGCCTGCAAAAGAATCCAGCCCATTAATAGTAAACAAGTTTTCTCTCTAAACATTTGTGTTGTGTTTCTTCCCCAATTCAGCCTACTGGTTCAGTCTCTCTAATCATTGGTGTCTGGAAACTTCTCTGTCAAAAACCCAGTACTGTTATATAACAGACTTGACAATGTTGCAGTGACACCTAACCTAACAGTCGGTCCTCCATTTACTAAGTACAACAACGCAAAGTTCGGACACCCCTCAATTATTGGAGGAGCCACAAGAAGAAAGAACAAGATATTTTGTTTCCTAAAACCCAAAAAGAAAAGAAGGAGAAAAGATATTTTTCCACTTGTAACACGTGGTTGGGAAACCGAAAACCGACCCCTCAATTCAATCAACGAACGCACGTCGTTTTCCATTGCATGTGAGGGGTTCCAATTTCTGCACGGAAAAAAGGGCTCTTAGGGTTTAAATCACGGTGGGTCCACTAAAAAATGGTCGGCGGTGAGAGTCTGGTGAGTAGTCAGTTAGTCACAGTAATATACTTTTTTTTTAGGGGGGTTAATATGGAGGAGAGCAACGTAAATGAATAAGAGTGGTGTACGTGGTACCAACTTCTGGGTTTATCATTATCTCTTTGAAAATTTCAGTGGGGTAGGTTGAAGTTAGTGACTGTTATATGATAAGTGGCTTGCAGATGTACGTATAAACGAGGTTGCAGATCGATACGTATAAGTATTCAAGATTCAAGTCTTAGAGATTAAGGACTTGTTTGAGATTGTTTTGTTTTTCGGATACTCAAAAGTGTTTTTGAAATCATTATAAATATAAAAAATTTGAAAAAAAATATATGTCTTGAGTGAGTTTTAGAAGCACTTGAAAGTGGTTTTAAGAAGCACTTGACAAGTGCTTCCTTGTATAAAAGCAGTTTTACCAAATTTAAAAAGTGGGGTTGCAGATGTACGTATAAACGGGGTTGCAAATCGATACGTATAAGTATTCAAGATTCAAGTCTCAAAGATTAAGGGCATGTTTGAAATTGTTTTGTTTTTCGGAGACTCAAAAGTGTTTTTGAAATAATTATAAATATAAAAAATTTGAAATAAAATAAAATATGTCTTTGGTGAGTTTTAGAAGCACTTGGAAGTGGTTTTGAGAAGCATTTGTCAAGTGTTTCCTTGTATAAAAGCGTTTTAGACATTTCATATGCAATTCTAAACAGGCTTTAACCTCCGAGAAAACTCAAGAACCAAACTAGAGAAGTAGAGAACAATCCCATTAAAATTTCAAACACAAGAAAATTAATTCCTAAAAGAGATGTCCATAGATAATAGATAATAGGTCCCACTACCTTCTTTGGTTGTGAAAAGTTAAAAAATAAAAAATGTTGTTGCTCATTTTAACCAAAAGGTGAAAAGCACTGTCAACTTGGTCAAGTCTGTCATGCCTGCATAATGCATGCTTTCTTTTCAAGGTGGCCGGTGGAAAATTAAGGTTGGACGAAGAAGATCGGAAACCGTCATCATATTCTGTCTTTGTTCTTTCTTATTTAGTACCGAATCTCTTGCTTCTTCTTTTTTAACTCCGCATCTTCAATTTTACTTTGAAATTTATTCTTAATGGAGGATCCTGTTAACTGAAAATTATGGCAATGGAAGTCATATGTGCAAACACTACGATATAAAATTAATTAGTAGCTACATTATATAAAATGAATACTTAATTTCTTTGTAAACTTCGTTATCAAGAGATCTGAAGGTCCACTTTATATCATTTTTTTTAAGTATGAATTAGTTTATTAGTGCCACGCTTGAAAAATAGTTTCCACAAAACAAAAAAAAAATTAAAGCATAAAAAGAAATAATAAAAAAAAGGATCGAAAATGATAGCTACGTACTCTTTTTTCTTTTCCTTTTAAGAAGAATTTGTACAATTAATAAGTCCAATATTTCGATTCTATCATCCCAGAAAATGTATGCACCAATTTTTTATTTATAATTAGTTACAAAACTTAACACGTTGTTCTCGGCACTAGATCGGCAGAAGGAGATAGCCAATTCCCCAGATGAGATCATCAATTCATCATCTGCACAGACCATGGACTCGATCAAACAAGATTGAAGAACCATAATAGCAGCTGATAAGCTCTACTATGATCAAGCTGAGCTCGCAACAGAGAATGATGAAAGGCAAACCTAGCTTTTACCTATGTGCTCGATGAAGCAAAACGTACCCTAGGTTCGGTTTTGTCTTTTTTTTTTTGGTTAATTATTGAATTAATTGTTTACTTACAAAGGTATAAAAATGCAAAAAATGAGATTTGTTGTTTCTTTTGGGATAAGATAGCTAGACCTTCATATATCCAAGTCACCAAGTGGATTTAATAATTTCAATCAGTTATCTAGCTAAGTTCGAATGCTATAGCACTGTTGAAAAGTTGAAAGTACGTGCGCAACGTATAGCAAGCATGCACTTGTATTTACTATATAGATTTGTTTGAGAAATTAAACCACATACTTTGAAAATTCATTGGGTTTGTATACATGTCTCACACTCAGCTCTCATGTGATGCAACTCGATTTAAATCTTATTTTTATGAAAGCTGAGTGTGAGACATGTATAAAGTATTTTAATACTATTGCTGATTGAATTTACTAGAGATCAAAAATTTAAATCCTGTAAAACGTTTTTTTTTGAATTGATATTTGTAAAACCAAAAAGTGAAGAGTAAAACTAATAAGATGAATTATAGAGAAAAGAAATGTATTGTCAACGTCCCACATTGTTTGTGGTTATGTCATGTTACTCATGTGTGATTGATAATGGATGTTCTATTCTACCTAACACGTTAAGGGTTCCCTTAGCTAAGATGTTCTACATTTCTCGAGAGTTTCAATGCTCTCATTTTTATGTGCAATCCACCGGTCATTCAGTTATAACTATCCACTAGTTAAACTCAACTCAACGTTTAAAGATTGAAGAACACTTGTAATTTAGGACACTATCGAGTTTCCGCCCATAACTAGGAGAATAGATCGAAATTGCAACAAATTATGATTATGATCCGACGTCTATAATCTTCTTCTCTTTTTAGCTATCCCGGCCTTTCTTGTAACTGCAGTTGGAATCGAGCAACTTAGTTAGTAATGTTCAACTTAAATATAAGTGCAAAATGAAACTTTAACAATGCCAGGTCCAGGTGGACTTGCACCTTGAGAACTTGGTAGTTGGAGATATTAGAAAAACTGCACAATTTGATGAAGACTTGAACATCTAGCACTCCCAAGTCCCAAAAGAGAAAAGGTCAAATAAATATTATCTTCACGTTCGTATTTGGCATACTGCATTACTTTATCCACTTATTTCTTTATTTTCCAACGACATGGACATGAAATTTTTTAGTCTCTGCCTGTATGGCGGTTGTGTTGCGTCTTCATGGTCATTTTCAACTTTCTGGTAAGGCGTACATGCAATTTGAGTTCAACACGATAGTACGATTGGACATTTCTTGACACAAATATATAAGCTACGTCGTTATTACTTATTAGGTCATATTTAAGGAGATTATCGAGGCCGTTTATTCTGTTAGGCTTTCTCTCTAGCAAACGCGACCTAGTGCCTCCCAAAGAAAAAGAAACAAGCCACAGACGGGCTTGCTGCATAGCTTACCTTGAATCTCGACAACAAACGCCCAATAAAGTTGTCGCCATGCTTCTTATTTAAATCGTAGTAGAGAGTAGAGACTTTAATAAATAACCATATTTTGAGAAAAAAATGGAAAGTTTAATTAATAGATTTTTTTTTTAATTACATTGGAGAGATCAAGCTGATCTAACCTAATTCTAACTTAATTTTCAATCCTTTAGAGCATCTTTATTAGCAATGCTAGCCCTTTTTAACTAAATTTTTGTTAAAGTAGCTAAAAAGTTATTTTGGCTAGCTAGTTTGAAAATACGTCTGCAATAATGTTCTCTACTTTAGCTAGTGTTGAATTTAAATTATTTTTTTAATGAATAAAAAATAGTTTAAGTGTATTTAGTAATTACATAAAATAACTAAATTTTTTTTTTTAAATTAACAAAAATAATAGAGAGTTTAAAGTTGCACTTTATATTTAGAACTCATATAGCTAAAAATTAAAATAGAAAACCACTTAGGAGAGGCTGATGCAGCTACTAAAATAGCTGAAAAACTTAACATGCTCTCTAAAATAGCTAAGGACCTAAGATAGAGAGTCTGTTAAATATACTCTTATTTAATATATGTTGACCGAACAGAAAAAAAAATAAAAAAAATCAAAGAATTTGAAACTACATAGGAATAAGATGTATAGCATAACCTTTTGCCAAATTCGCAAAAAAATAAAATAAAAACGTTTGCAAAAAAAAAAAAAGATGTCCAAAATATATGACGGGTCACATCTAAAAATTTATCAGAATGAAAACCCATGGCCACACGATACACCACTTGACATACAAGTGATACAACACCAACAATACCCTTACCTCCTCCACCATCCCCATTGCGTGCAATTTTGGAATTTCGCAGGGTTCAACTTTACACGTGGCAAATAGTTACAGGAAGTGCAAATCTAGCTACTCTGGCGCGTAAAATAGCATATTCGTTCCCTGCTATTGGCTGGCATCTATATAAAAGCCAGGGCACCCCTGACGGTGGAACTCAAACCTGAAATTCCGTTTCCGTTTTCGCACCAAACTCCCCTTAACCTAAATCCTTGAAGCTCACGGACCCAAATTCACGCCCGAATCCGAGTTTTGGTTCCCAAACAGAGCCAAATCCCCGAGTTTCGATTCCCGATCTTCGTAATCCGGCGACTTTCCGGGAATCGAAATCTGATCTTGGCTGTTTGAGAGTCAAAATTGAAAAGTGAGTCGTTCAGGCAAAAGAAAGGCGCATGAGCTGGTTGGGGAAGCTGGGTTTTATAAAGAGAATTTCGAATTCCAATTCCAATCACTTCATTACGTGTCTGTTAATTTTTATTCTTCATTATTCACCTCAATTACGTCTTTCTCTCTTAACGTTCGAGAAGAAAGCCCTCGATCCCTTATTATTATCCGGTCTTAATTTTAATCCCAATTTGAATTGTAATTTGAATTCCAATCTGAATAACCATGGCGTCTGGAGGCAAGAGTAGTCCCCAATTGCGCAGAGGTCCATTCACATTCCACACTATTTTGTTTGAAGTTTCTTTCTTTTTCTTCAAAATTTTAATCATTGGGTAGTTTTTTATTTGGTTAATGAATATTTTTTACTGATAATCGGTAAAAATGCAGCCCTTTGCAATTCAGATGTTGAGAGGAGACCGACATCAAGCGGAACGACGCCGTCTCCATCTGTGATAGTGATAGGTGGAGGCATGGCTGGAATTTCAGCTGCTCGTGCTCTTCACGATGCCTCATTCCAGGTACCCGAAATGAAATTCGTTAATGCAAAGCACAATTAAGTGTACAATATTGTAGATTGATTGTGTAAAGATTTGAATTGTTCTGATCAGGTTGTGCTTTTGGAGTCTCGGGATCGAGTTGGTGGTCGAGTTCACACCGATTACTCATTTGGTTTCCCAATTGACTTGGGTGCATCATGGTAAGTTAATTGAGAAATATGAATTGTATTTGAAATTTTCACCCTAAATGTTGCTGTTAATTTTCTGGTTTGTTGTTTGCTTTAGGTTGCATGGAGTATGTAAAGAGAATCCCTTGGCTCCATTAATTGGGAGATTGGGTTTGCCTTTATACCGAACCAGTGGGGATAACTCTGTGTTGTATGATCATGACTTAGAAAGGTACTTAACCTCTTATTTAACTGATTGTTGAAAAGTCATCATCTCCTTTGTTGTTTTTTTGGTCAACCATCTCCCTTGTTGTTGGTGGCATTTAGTGTAGACTGCTTGTTTCTAGTTCCTTCTTAGAAATTTGGATTCAACCAATCTTGTGTATGGTCCATACGTCACCTAATGACACACTGAAATCTAGTATATTAGCGCCATATACTTTAAAGGGCTTCCTAACAACAGTCTACTCTTTAATATATGTGTTCAGTACATTGAAGTATGTGTTTGGATATATGTGAGTGTCACATTTTTTCTTTCTGTGAAGTCGAAACCTTTTTCAGTGTTAGTAAATAGTGTGTTAGCTGACATTAGGGATTAATTTAACCTTGTATTTTCTTTGCAGCTATGCACTATTTGATATGGATGGGAAACAAGTTCCTCAAGACTTGGTTACGAAAGTTGGTGTAACGTTTGAGGAAATTTTAAAAGAGGTGAGTCTGTTTATTTTACTTTTTTGAATGGCCATAGCATTCTGAGTCTATAGTTTCCTACGATTACTTGGTTTTGCTTCTCTTAAGCCTCAATAAACAGTGATTTTTGTAATTGTGGGCCTTCTTTGAGACGGTTATTGTTTCTTTAATGCAGACAGAGGAGGTAAGAAAGGAATTCAGTGAAGACATGTCCATTACCCGTGCTTTCTCAATTGTTTTTGAAAGGAAACCGGAATTAAGGTACCAATATATAGAACCATATTTCGTTAGTTTCACTAATGATTCACATCCTGACAGTCCAGGTATAACTAATTAAAATTGCCTTCATATCCAATATATAGGTTGGAAGGAATTTCCCATAAGGTACTGCAATGGTACTTGTGCCGAATGGAAGGCTGGTTTGCAGCAGATGCTGATACAATTTCACTTAAATGCTGGGATCAGGCAAGCTTCTCATCTCTCGGTATTTGGCTAAGCAAAAAATGTAAACCAATGCTATTGTTTGTTTAATGACACTTAAATCATTGTCATATAGATGTCCATTTCAATTAAATATTGCCACTTTGTTGGTTGTTTCTCCTGTGTGCTGGCAATTGCAATAAACATGTTTCCAATTTAAATGCTGAGTCTGTTAATTCCACTGTGACCCCTCCCTGAAGTTGAATAAGTTTTATTGCTAAATGGTTTTTTTTTTTTTTTTGTAATGGTCTATTGCTATGCTGCTCATATGATAGTGGTTGTTCTTTTAAAGAGACACCAATGCTCAGAATGAACTATATGTTAATGAGTGAACTACATTGCATTGCCATTTATTAAAGCAATTTTTTTTTTCTCTCGTATAGGAAGAACTGCTCCCTGGTGGTCATGGTCTTATGGTCAGGGGATACCGCCCTGTTATAAACACCCTTGCCAAAGGTCTTAACATTCGCCTGGGCCACAGGTAGGCATCAATTTTCTTATAATTATTGTCCAATGTATATGTTATGTTATCTGGCTGTAGCTCATTCAACAACTACATATCTTTTGTTGTCAGGGTCACAACAATAGTAAGGCGATATAATGGCGTGATGGTAACAGTTGAGGATGGGAGATCATTTGTTGCAGATGCTGCTATTATTGCTGTTCCTCTCGGTGTGCTCAAGGCAAATACCATAAAGTTTGAACCGAAGCTACCCGACTGGAAGGAAGCAGCCATTGCTGACCTTGGAGTGGGAATCGAGAATAAAATAGTGTTGCACTTTGAAAAGGTGTTCTGGCCGAATGTGGAGTTTTTAGGAGTGGTTGCCGAGACTTCTTACTGCTGCAGCTACTTTCTAAATCTTCACAAAGCAACTGGTCATTCTGTGCTTGTTTATATGCCTGCAGGGCAGCTGGCTAAAGACATTGAGAAAATGTCTGATGAAGAGGCTGCTAATTTTGCATATATGCAACTCAAGAAGATCCTTCCAGATGCTTCTGCTCCGGTAATCCTTGTTTCTCAACTTCTACCACACATGTTGATGATTCCCTTTTATATTCAAAGCTAACTAAATTTATGATTTTCAAACTACGCAGATTCATTATCTTGTTTCTCATTGGGGAACAGACATTAATTCACTTGGGTCCTATAGCTATGATATGGTAGGCAAACCCCATGATCTGTATGAGAAGCTAAGGGTCCCAGTAGATAACCTTTTCTTTGCTGGGGAGGCAACAAGCGCGGACTTCCCAGGTTCTGTGCATGGTGCATTTGCTACTGGTGCAATGGCCGCCGAAGACTGCAGGATGCGTGTTTTGGAGCGATACGGCGAGTTGGATTTGTTCGAGCCAGTCATGGGTGAGGAGGCGATGTCTATCCCACTTCAGATCTCTCGCCTGTAACTTCCTGGTCACGCTCGCTTAATGAAGAAACCGAGTATGGAAGATGTGCTAGAGGTCAGATTGGCTGTACACAGTCGCGATCTTGACTGACCTGTGGAAGTATTGAGAAAATCTCCGTTTTCCCATGGATGAAGCAGTCAAGCAGCGGTGGGTGTTCATAGATCCCTTCTGTTCGAACTATCATTGGACAATCGCTAAATAAATTTTGAGAATATAGTCTAATAATAGCTATTGGAATGTTGCAATGGGCATATGAGAGACCTTAGATGACCTCCTTTGTAATGAACTGTGTTTGTTAAAAGTTAAAACTGAAAAGGCATTCTATTAAGAATTTAACTACCTCCGTCTTTTTGGCGGGAACGATGTGGCAATTTGTCTATTTTCCAATTGGTTCCTTTGCGGTGTGTTTGGATGAGGGAAAAAGTGAGGAAATTTAATTAAAAATAAGGATTTTACATTTCCTCCTGTCAAATTTTAGCGTTTGGCTTCCTCATCCCGTGAAATTAGCAATTCCCATAGAAAATAATCATGGAATTTGGGAATGCAAATTTCTGACTTGAATTCCTTCCAAAGTAGGTGTCTTTTCTGAATTCCTCCCAAGCAGGAAATTCTGTTTTTAATTTTTGTCATTTTAAAAGTTATATGTGATGAAATCCAAACAATAGAATTATCAATTAATGGAATTTAAATTCAAGGAATCATAATTCTCATTATTTGAAAATATCTTTGAAAAATGAAAATTCTTCATCCAAACACACCGTTGAAGTAAGCAATTTGACAATGTAAGTTTCTAGAAATCTTAATCTTAGAACTTTAATTTGACCTCTATATATTTTTTATAGAGGGAATGTGTTTTTCAATGATCCAAATCCGTCCATGAATACATCGGAAACCACGAGATATTTATGACACAGTGTTTCCCTTCATTTTGCTAATTTTTGATAGAATGCTGGTATTTTAATATCTATCGATATATTCTCTTTTGAGGAGAAGATATACAGAGATATATTCTTAAGTGCCAATATATTTCTCATTGCCGATATTTTAAACCCTAGAGGTAGACTATAATATGAATAGTAAAACTCAAAGTTTGCTAATTTTGTGAGTATTTCGGAGGATTGAATATTATATGGGTGGCTTAGAAGTATGATCCCTCTCAAGTACTGTAAAATTCATGAACATGTTCATATCTACTGAATGTGATAAATGTGATGCAAATCAACTCGATTAATGAATTCTGTTAATTGTTAATGAGCCGTCGCCTGTTAATTATTTAGAAAATCAACATCGTGCGGATCATATGTTTGCATCTCGTTGGCATATGAAATGAGTGAGATGGGGATAAAGATATTAAAAAAAAAAAATCTGTTCAGTATCCTCAATGCTACACCATACTAGATTAATAGTCATGTTGAGTTGGTATGAGAGAATGAGGACATAAATGGAGACAACTCGAGAAAATGAATCTGCAAATTTTCTTTCAATGTTTTACCTTCAAGGTCACAGTTTCAAAGAATCATAAAAAAATGCAAATGAGAACGAATATTTTTTCTTTCTATCCATGGATTGAAGTCAAAACTATCTAATATAGTTGCTCAGCTAAATCAAATACATTTACACAACTGAGCAAACTTGACATTTTCAAGCAAATGCATAGTCAAACCCAAACCTTGCCCAAAAACAACTTAAGAAATAGGAGATTCATCTCCAACATTTTGAGTTCTTTGCAATCCATTGAAAAATTAAAGTTGGTCTCCTTTCCCGTTGCTTTCGTATCTTCTGTAAAATGCTCAAGGCGTAATCACCCTTCAATTGATTCTCGTGCCTTTTTTACAGTAATGAGAATAATATCCAAAACTGACAAGATTCCCAATTCCCCAAGTGGCTCTTTGAAAAGGTTCCTGTTTATGAATGAAATGCTTGTCAGATTTGGCTCTGAAACTTCTTCAGAAACAGAGATTAGCAAGTAATAAAACCTGTATATGAATGAAATGCTTATCAGATATGGCTCTGAAACTTCTTCAGAAACAGAGATTAGCAAGTAATAAAACTTATACCCATTTGATAGAGTCACCATCACATAATAGAGCTGAAGCTTTCGATAGGATCAGATTCTTCAAGCATGGTAGCTGCCTGGAAGCAGTCTGCGGCATCCGCTATCCGTCCATCATCTCTATGAATCATCCCCAAGTAATACCAAGCCTTACGATTGTTAGGGTCGAGCCTTAATGCATCCGAGAGTAAGCTTCTTGCAACAGGCAATGCCTTTGGTCCCATCTTTGACATAAGCACAGCAATCAAAATCTTGCCAGGAACATAATAGGGTTCTAGCATAAGTGCATCAATATAAATGGCTAGAGCTTCATGAGTTTGCCCACGTCCTTCCAAGATAACGCCTAATATAATTACAAAGAAAAATAACTTTGGAGTAAACATGCTATTCATAAAAATAACGTAAGAAATTCATTAGCGTAGTAGATGAGTTCATTTCTTGCCTTCCGTGTGCAGTGTTTCTGCAGCGTACTGCTTCAGCTCTCTGGCCTTACCCAAACATATTTCTGCATCCTTCCAATATGAAAGGCTAGCGTATAAGTTTGACAAACCATGCCAAACTTCAAATTCATCGACTTTATCATCCTCGGTCTATTAAAGAAAAGCCAAACATAAATTTAGAAGGAAGAATTTGTTAACCAGGAGTTCCTATTTGTGTATATCTTCATAAAAAGTAATTTTAAAGACAGACTACAACACAACAGAAATGAATTTTCAAATGAAATTGGAAAACTATGAACAACTGTTGATTAACAAGCAACAATCACTCTTTTCCAATTGCATTGCTACATAGAGCAACTCATGCTCATTTTTTTGGGTGAAATTAGACCTCCAATATAAATCAAATCAATATCACCTTTTGTACCACTATCAAAACAAGAAATAAGAAGATAAAAGATATATATATATAAAATCTATTATAGCATTGAAATTCGTCCTGCAAGATTTGAAACTTAACTTCATAAACAATCAGAAACTTGACATTTTTAAGGATTGAACTATTATTGCATTCAATCATTCTAAAAATCATTAATAGGCCAAACTTCATCCAGACTATTGCAGAATCACAATATTATACTACTTTTCCACCACTCCCAATAATAGCTTACGCAGAAATCTGAACCATCTATATTTGTTTTCAGTATCTGAACAGACTATTTTGAGACAAAGTAAACAATGTAAAGCAGAAGACAGAGCTTTTACCTGAGGACAAACTCTGAGAGGCCCAAATGATTTCCTTTGGGCTTGAACCAAAGCAAGAAGGTAACGGTATGTTTCAATTGCATCCATCGGTAAGGATTGGGAGATTTTCAGCTTTGCTTTAAGCCTGAGTAGTGGCCCTTGCTCCCATTTTGCAGTCTCATCCAAAGCCGCATCAGTGACTACATGAGCCTCTGAAAATCGCTGTTGAGCAGATAAAACTAGAGCAAGCAACCGCCAACCTTTTAATACGGAGCCCCCAGTTTCATCAATGAACTGTTTTGCATAGCGCAAAGCAGCATTTAGATTCCTGTGCTCTGCATATTGAACCCCCAACTCAAAAATCAAATCTGAATTGTTCTGCTCCAAAGCAATGGCCTCACTTAGTGATTTTAGTGCTTCAGACTGAAGACGAGACCTCTCAAAGTCAGAGGAAGAAATTTTAGCTTGCTTCCCCATACACAGACCCAACAATCGAAGACTCACAGCCTTTAAATGTTCATCCTTACCCTGAGAATTACTAATAGCTCTCTGTGCGTATCCAACTCCCTCAGCCGCAACATGGGAATCTTCACTGCAAATTTTGGCAGCCAATAACAGTGGCATGAGTTCATCTGGTCGTTCATGTTTGTGTAAAGACTTCCTTAATAGATTTAAAGCGGCTTTGTTTTGTCCTGCTCCACTATAACACAGAGCTAGAGAATTCCAACGATCAACACGCGGATATACTCCAGGCATTATTTCTTCAAGTTGCTTTGCTAATACAGAAGTCTGGTTGCATATAGATAGTGCAAATGTTAGATGTTCTGTCAGTGATGGATCCCATTTTGTTTTACCTAGGGACAATTTTCTCAAAAGGATCATCAAAAGTAGGATTGCCTCTTCCAGATTATTTTTAGGCACATATGAACCTTCAACCTGAACACCTAAACTGGGTGGACCAGCCTCTAGTCCACTATACAGCAGAAACACAGCAAATGCTTTCTGAATTCTTGCACAGCAGTCATTATCCAGGTTCCACTGACTAAGTAGGGCACGTCTATAAGCAGATATTGTTTCTTGATAGGAACCAGCTTGTTTCCAAAGCTCTGGAAGTAGCTCTACAGCTCGGCTGACTGTCTCCTGCAATCTACCGTCCACTTGTGCATCAGGTATGCCTTGATGGAATATCTTTTCCACGGCATCAAGCACTTTTTTACATTCATGAGCAGCCTCTGCAAAAGCATAAACAAAGGTTTGATTTTTATCCAATTCAAACTTGAAAAGTAAGAAATAAAAAGAGCCTTAGACATGTCATCATCTCAATTATTGGAATTTGGGCAGCACCTACCTGTTAATCTCCCCAGCTTATGAAGAGACTTGGCTTTTAAGTATATGGCATCAAGAACGAGAGTAGCAGCATGCTGCGAGACTGAATGCTGTGAGTCAGTACGAGATCGGCCTTTCTTAGAAGGTGTTTTCTCAGCAATAGAAGGTTGCAATCGCTCTATGGCTGCTTGTAGATCGATGCCGTCAAACACACGAAGAGCACCTTCTAGATTACCTCTTTGGTACTCTAACTTTCCAAGAAGGGCTCTTGCTTCCTGTCAATTAGCATAAAACAAGTTTTTTCATTTTTGGATAAGTCAAAATCAATCATCATGCACTACTCTGATCTGTCCTTACAGCTGCATAGAAATGGATTTAACTATACAAATGATGGTAAATCTAAATACAAACCAAGATTTTCAATCACTAATACTCGGAATGAATATAATGAAACACTTTTGATCATCTAATCCGAATCAGATTGTGAATTTTCAAGGGTTTACGCAAAATGAGGTCCAACACATTAAGTATACTCTCCATAAAATCAAACCAAAATAATGAGAATGTATGATCATACGATTACTATGGAGGATGGAGCCTAACTGCCGCTTCATTGGCGGAATGAAACTTAACTTCTTTCTTCGGTACCAAATGAGTAAATATGATAAACTTTGAAAGATAAGCAGGCAGGAGAATGTAGTATAGACTTTTCTAAAAAAAATTCAAAGGAAAATGGAGACCTATACAAGAAGATTAGATGAAATGCGATGAGAATGCTCTCTAGCATATGAAGTCTGCTCTTCTCATATGTTTATTATTCCCGATTCACCAATGCTTAAACTGCAAGCTCACAATTTGCCACTGTCCTTAGAGGTTAAGAGGTACTGTCAGCCTGTCAGGTTCAAAGGTCTGGGGCCATGATGGTTTTTTTTTTCATACCAGAATGAACAGATGATATGCAAAATTACCTCAAAATTGAGTGATAACCCTTCTCGTAATGAAGATTCTGCCTCCTGAATATTTCCTTCATCAAGCTTGGCTTCAACATCAGTTGCTTTCATGGAATTCCCATTAACAGAGAATTCAACCACCATGCCTTCCTCATACTCGCCAGATTCCATGGACTGGCTCCTAAGATCTGCTCCCTCACCCTTTTCACAATTTTCAGTTTTGTCCAATTCTTTTATCCATTCAACACTCTAGCTGACATACATATAAAAGCCACAATGAGAAGCCAAACAGTACAATTAGTTAAAGTATAGAAAAACAACTTCTGTGTCCAGCTAATCTCACACATTATGTATAGGTTCACTGTTTACATCTCCATTAAGTTGTTTATGTAAAATGTATCTATCCTGGGATACAGTAAAGATTTAATTTTGTACAAAAGCCACAAACTATAAATTTCCACTTAAAAAAAAAAAAAAATCTTAGAATGCAATAAAACCTGCACATCCCTAGCAAGAATTGAATTCCAAAAAGACATGAGACAAATCTAAAACTCAAAACAGGTGATTGTGGGGAAGTCAAACTAAACATCACAGTACAACATTTAAGGGTTTTCTTCTAAAATCATATATGGTTCTGCATAATCAACAATGCCAGAAAAGTACAAATCTTTGGATCCAATAGCATCACATTAAACTGAAAAACAATACAGAAAATGCAAGACTTGAGAAATGAAAGTTAGCAAAAAGCAGTTATGAATCGAGCTTCCGTAATTCTGGGCCGAAAGAGCACAACTTTGAGTCAATATCCATTGAGGAGATACAACATTCTCGAACACCAAATGTAAAAACAAGATTCATAATTGCATTGCATTGTCTTTTTCTTTGAAATGTTGGGTGAAATTTTCTCTTATCAACCTAGCAGGTTTTGAAAATGCCGAGTCCTTGTTACCTTGGAATTTGCCGACGGCGGTTGTGTCGGTTTCAGATCACGGTTTGGTGAAAATGGCGCAGCGGGAGATTGAATTTTGGAGACGGAATATGACCGGTGGCGAATCAGTTTCGAGAATTCAGGGTTTTATGAGGTTGAGACGGGAGAGCTATATGTGATCTGAATGTATAACTATGCATTCAAATTGTGAAAATGACCCATATATATTTCTATTAAAGATTGTCCCTAAAAAAAAACATACAAGGAAAACAAAACCTTTAACATACAAAATGACCCAATTACTTTTACTGTTCACATAACTAACCCTAAAATCCTACTCCAAGGCAATATGGTTTCAAGTTGGATGATGGAGATTTTTGTAGTTTGTGTTATTTTGTCATTTATGATCACATAATCTTAGAAGTATGATATGTACTAAAAGATTGTTTAGTATTATGTATTTTTTTTTTAGAGAACTCCCACGGTATCCCAAAGGCTTCCTAGGCCCAAGGACTAATCCGCAGTCGGGGATCTTGTCAAAACGCTTCCTCCCCCTCGCCACCACAGAATGAATTGGGATTTAACTCCAATTCGCAGTCGGCAGGATTCGAACCCGGGTGGGGGGGTACCACACCTGGAGGCTCTTACCAACTCGACCACCAGTGGTGGTTAGTATTATGTATTAGACGCTATTTAAAAAGTTTGTTTGATATTATGTATTAAATGCTCTACAAAATTATTTAGATGGTGATTTTTTCTATTTCGCTTTTGAAGAGTGAGTTATTATATAGTTTTGGCTCCATTAATAACATTGATGTTTTTGCTAAAAAAATGTGTTGTGGTTAAATTGAAAATGTTGGAAGAAAGAAAGAAAAAGCTTAGGCTTTGCTAATTTTTTTTTTTGCAGTTAGCCGGTAACTGTTGGGTTTTACCAGTCGGTCCCGCTTTCTCAAAAAGATAAGATTTTTGTCAAAATTCTCATATACTCGTGTTCTGCTCCAACAGCTTCTTCACAAATTCCACACGAAAGAGCTTGTTTCAACCTCAGCTATGCTTTAAGCACTTTCAGAGAGACACCCAGAAATGCCTCAAACACTTTTCTTAAAGCCATTCATTTCTGCTCCTTTGGATAATTGGAGGTTTGTTCTCTTTCAAAGTTTCCCTTTTGATAAACCCCTATAAAACCCTTAAAGCACTCTTTTGCATTCTGAGCATGCGTATAATCATTTCAGTGTCTGACTTTGAATTTAATTCACTATTTGGTTGCTTATAATTTGAGAAATAACATGGTGAAATTTGGGTTCAGGGCTGTAGTATTTATGTCTCAAAGTGTATTACTTTACTACATTTTTCCTGGGCAGCCCATCATGGAGCTGTGGGTAGCTAAATTTCTACTTTGCTTCAAAATTCTGAAACATATGTAGGATGATTTTTCATGTTCTTATACTTCTGCTATGTGTATGTGATAGTTGCAATTGTCTTAGTTGTGCTATGTCAGGTTTCAGTATGGAAATGATTAGTCTTGTAGTCTGATAGTTCTCTAATGATTTGTGTGTTCTTATGGTACCTGAGAAATAACAATGTGAATCTTTTTTCTTCAGTAAATTGAAAGAATGCACAAATTCTATAGGTGCCAATGTGAAGATGCGTGGAAGACTGGAGGTAGTTTGTATGGGAATGCTGGCACCAAGAAAGTTCTTGCAGAAAAGGAAGAAAGTCGAGGTTTTTAAAGATGTCGGCGATGAAGCTGACCAGAAGAACTGGAGGAGGCTGATGAATGAAATTGAAGAGAAGGGTTCTGCTGTTATAGTGCTCAAAAGTGAAAAGCTCAAAAACAAGACGATACCTAAGGAGCTTGTCCTTGGCACTTTGGTTAGATTCAAGCAATTGAGAAAATGGAACCTTGTCGGTGAGGTATGTAGAGATGCATTTTTGTTGCCCTGTGACAGAAAAGATTTGGATACATTGTGAAAATTCAGTTAATTACTTTTAGGGATGACAAGCTGTAGCCAAATTAGTAAACTCATATATGCTGACTTTATCCATAGTTTCTGTGTAGAAGAAACGGTATTTGATTTTGTGTCATTGGAGAAAGAATGACCCGGGGGGTGCCCTCTCTGATTTAGGATGAATTAAGATAAAAGTGACTTTGAAGCAAGATAAAGATGGAGAGAACCATCTTGCCTTGTTGTCAATGAAATTGATTGCTTGGATAGGAATTAGGAAATAATACTTTTCATTTCAGTCATTCTACTACGAATTTAACAACCGTATATTAGTCTGTCTCTGAACTCATTTATCTTGGTGCTTGATTTGCTTTAATGCTCATTTTACTTTGTTAACTTACATCCTTTGTCTTCTAGATTCTTGAATGGCTTCAGACTCAGGACTGGTGGGACTTCAGCGAAATGGATTTCCTGATGCTTATAACAGCTTATGGAAAGCAAGGCAAATTCAACAGGGCAGAGAAGGTTTTAAGCTTGTTGAATGAAAAGGGCTATGCGCCAAGTGTAATATCGCATACTGCTCTTATGGAAGCATATGGAAAAGGAGGCCGATACAACAATGCTGAAGCAATATTTAGAAGAATGCAGTCTTCAGGCCCTGAACCATCCGCTGTGACATATCAAATCATACTAAAAATATTTGTTGAGGTACTGTTTCCATGACGAGATCTTATTTTAAAACTTTCTTTACTCCGTTTTCTTTTGTTGGACTCTTTCTACCTACCTCATCGGGGTAACTTGAAATACTGCAGGGATGTAAGTTTAAGGAAGCTGAAGAAATTTTTGAGACCCTTTTGGATGGGGAAAAATCACCTTTAAAGCCAGATCAAAAGATGTTCCACATGATGATCTATATGTTTAAGAAGGCCGGAAGTTATGAAAAAGCTCGTAGAATGTTCGCATTGATGACTGAGAGAGGGGTTCGGCAATCAACAGTTACTTATAATAGCTTGATGTCGTTTGAAACTAACTACAAGGAAGTTTCAAAGATGTACAACCAGGTAACCCTTGTAAACAAATTTGAATAATTATTCATATAGCTCGGTAGATTGTGCGAAATAGTTCCTATTAGAGTATGCTTTTGAGTTATAAACTATAAGCTTGCAACAATAGTTGTCTGATATGTTGTTTTATATATCACTGGTTGGATTGGGTTGCCATTAGATAGAAGAATGAATGGTCTTGCTGATCTAGAATTCTACTATCTGTAATTGTAGTGTTGAAGGCTTTAAATAAGAATGATGGCTACACTTCAACCATTCATTGCATGTCACGTATGCTACCTTTTGTAATTTTGTAATTATCTAATGAAACAATAATTCTTCAGCTATATTTAACAATAATTTTACATGGTTGACAAGCACACATAAATTGATAATATTCTATGCCATTCTATATATTTACTCATTATCGCTCACGCCATTCTATATAAAAGAGAATTGACCAAAGAGGGATTGTAAATCTTTTGTTTTACCTCCATTTCCCATGCTCTTCAAAGTTGAACTGTCTGGCCAAGCCACCAGAAGTTCCAAGACCTTAAATATCTTGAAATGCTACTCAAGTGATTTAACTGTATTATTAATAGTAAAAATCACAAGAAACTAAAGTAACCTGTTAATCACAGATGCAAAGAGCTGGTCTCCGACCTGATGTAGTGAGTTATGCCTTACTCATTAATGCTTATGGGAAAGCTAGAAGAGAGGAAGAAGCCTTAGCTGTTTTTGAGGAGATGCTTGATGCTGGTGTCAGGTATGTAGGCTCAAAGCTATTTGTTCTTGTGATACACAGAGCTGGAGGATTTGACTTATTTGATATCTTCAATTGCTTGTGGATTTTGATTTGGAGATTGTAGTTGGGGCAGGGTTAAAACTAGATTTTGGCCTATCGGGAATGGTGGAGTTTACACCAACCAATAGAGCCTCTTTTTTTGTTTTTGTTGTATTCAATGTTTAACCATAACCTAACCTATTATCATACTGCGAACTTGTCCTCTGTATGCAATGGAAATTGCTGGTTGCCTTGGTTTCTTCAAATGTTGAAGCCTAGGGCAACAGTTTCTCGTTCCGGTTTCTGCACCAACCCAAACTGGTGGAAAGTGGCTGAAATCTTGCTGCTACTACCATAGTACCATACCATTGATAATAATAATAAAAAATTAATCCCCACTATTCTATCTCTTTTGCAGACCAACCCGCAAAGCATATAATATTTTGCTCGATGCATTTGCCGTATCAGGAATGGTGGACCAAGCTCGTACTGTTTTTAAAAGCATGAGAAGGGACAGGTATACTTTTGATACCTGCACGATGATTATGCTATATTCTGATATGAGTGCACTCAAAAACTTATATAAGCTCTTTGCCATATTATTGCTTTGATTCCAAAAAGACAAAATTGTGTTGCTGTGCCTATTAGTAGCAGAGAATGAGAACTGAGCTGTATGCAATCTTACTGGGATAATACCTATAATATACATAGGAGGAAAAAATAGCCATATTTGTAACAGTAAGACCTCACTAAAAAATTTACTCTCTGTGATCTGGATAGTGAACTCTCTACATATTTTGTTTCTTCAGGTATGAACCCGATATTTGCTCGTATACCACTATGCTGTCTGCTTATGTAAATGCATCTGACATGGAGGGTGCAGAGAAATTCTTCATAAGACTAAAGAAAGATGGATTTAAACCCAATGTCGTCACTTATGGGACCTTAATCAAAGGGTATGCTAAGACAAATGGTATTGAGAAGATGATGGAGAAGTATGAGGAAATGCAAGCATGCGGTGTCAAACCAAATCAAACGATCTTGACAACCATAATGGATGCATATGGCAAGAACAGAGACTTTGGGAGTGCTGTTGTTTGGTACAAGGAAATAGAATCCTGCAGGCTTCCGCCTGATCAGAAAGCAAAGAACATCCTTTTATCTCTGGCAAAAACGGCAGAAGAACAACAGTTAGCTAACCAAGTTGTAGGATATTTGGATCATAGTAGCAATGAGCAAGGACATGGTCATTTATCAATTTCTGTTAATGAGAATGATGAGGATGACGACAATGATGAAGACGACAATGACGGCAACACCGATGACAGTTATGATGAGGACTTCGGTGGTTCTTCACAGGTCACTTCATCAAATGATGATGAACAGGAACATGAGCTGATTTATTTAAACGGTGATAGTGAAAACAGCCTCAAGGACTTACTTACGGTGGCTGATTTGTAAAGTTGGGATCTTCTATTTTGTGGTATAGTCACATTACGTAGCCTTCATTGTTAATTCAACAAGAACAGTTGAGAGCTAATACGTGGGAATGGAATCATTCCACACTACATTTTTTGGCATTTAAGCGAGTACGCTTATTATTTTTGATCTTTTGTTGTCTTTTCTAGTGGAGGTTGAGCAAAATTAGCATTTTTGGATATCACTCCTGTATTTACATTACAAAGGCTTATGATTCAAAGTGTCTGGTGTGGGGTTATAACGATGCTCCTTTTCAGCAAAAGCTTGTAGTTTTGCAGGGTTATAACTATACTCAATAGAGCACTTTACCTCCACATCCACTACAAGCTTTCCCGGCCTCTCAAACAATAAAATGAAAGAAGCAAGGCAGTTTTGAATGCAGTATCTTGCTTTGAGATTATTACTATTGTATTTTGTTAGAGAATTAGGAGGGGTTTCCTTCTTAAATAATCAAAATTGGCTACGTCTGACATATAGCTCAATTCTCGTTGACAATGCCATGTCAAAAAAAAAATTGTATTACACATTTACGCCATATGAAACGCTGCTGAAATGAAGTTTGAACTTTGAACTGTGAACACCTTCTTCAAAGACTCAAACGTCGCCAACCACCAAGAGCAAGTTTTCTTCACTTGCAGATCTCCTCAATCTCTCGGCCGCTTTTACAACCTACAAAACAAAAGCATGATAAAAATCATTGGTTACAAACTGGTCAAATGCAATTCATGCTCAGAGGGTAAGAAACTTCCATCAAAATTCAAGTTACCTCAGCATCCCAATTGGTTCTAGCAGTGAGAATAATTAGAGTTACTGTCTGTAAAAATACTCCAATAATCATCCCCCACCAAATACCCTGAAAAACTCAGGCCAAAAATGCATCATGTTCTATATTATTCACAATAAAAAAACATCAAGTTTACTGATGAGAGTGAGGTAGAGTTTCAAGTACTTACTGCTACTCCCATACTAGTTTTGAAGCCAAGAACACACCCAATTGGAAGACCAATAATATAGTAACAAGTCAGGTTCACATAAGCTACAACAGCTTGCCATCCACTTCCAATTGCCACACCTGAAATGCCACACCTGAAATTAGAAATGGTGCCTGACTGAGATGTTTGTCTGCTGCTTGCATCATATATTTTCAATACCTGAGAGTATAGGTTGAATGCCATTCAAGAAAACAGAGATGGCTAGCAAGGGGGTCAAATCAGACACTGCCTCAATAACATCGGCATCACTCGTAAATAGCTTGCTCAGTCCTACTTTGAATATCAACACAATTGCACTGAACACTATGCTAATCAGGATGCTGGTGCCATTCACTACAAACACCGAAAATTTGGCCACCTTTGGATGACCAGCGCCTAGCTCATTACTCACTCGAACACTGCATAAGCCAAATCACATTATCAGTAAGAAACTTCTAACACATTTTCGTCAAAGGAAGAACTGAAATCTCTTAATAAGATTTGTCACAAACCTTGCAGCAGCAGCAAGGCCTAGCATAAATTGCATGTCCCAGTTCAAGTAATTCATGCTGGAATCATCAGAATATATGTAAAGTTAATAACATTGTCAGTTAAGCAAATGATGAAATTGACTTGCAAAAAAAAAAACAAAAATCAAAGACATACCAGATAGAAATGGAGTCTAGTGCAATTGTAGGGTTGGACAGGAGCCCTGATATAAGCACTAACCCTTGATTGTACCAAATCTCCAAACTACAATATTAAAGCATTATCTAACTCAGTTTTATCAGGTACATAAAAACAAAGATAGGAAAGATTGAAAAAAAGCTAAATATATATACATACCACAACATGATAGCAGAAGCCAGAGTTAGCTTAAAATAAGGCCAAATTCCCCTAAAGGCTCTCCATGAAAAACCAGTCCAAGTTTCCTTGCACATGGGGCTTACAAGAATGTAAATCCCATTTGTAACGACAAGCAACCACCAAGAAAAACTCAGCGTAAGAGCAGCACCCATTAGTCCATAGTCCAGAACATAAACCACAAGCCAAGTGAGAAGAATGTGAAGGAGGAAAACTCCAACAGACATGTATGCCAAAGGGTTCACTATGTTCTGTGCCTGAAGGAATCTCTGCTGGGGGCAGTTTATGGCAAATGCGTAGAGTTGAGGGATGATACCTCTTGCAAAGACTTGGCCTTCTTCCGCTATGCTTTCGGATTGGCCCATGGCTATGAGTATTGGACCTGACCACCAATACACAAATGTAAGGAGGACTGCTGCTCCCAAGTGCAAGATGATTGCTCTTTGCAATATGATCCCCATTGCTGGCAAGTGTCTGGCTCCATAGGCTTGCCCACAAACTGTTTGTACAGCACTGGCCATACCCAACTTGAAATTCAAAGCAAACAAATCAAGAGTTTAGCTTATGTTAGACTAACATAATATTTTTGGGTAATATATTTCGAGTTATAATGATTCAAATTGACAGTCTAGCTAGGAACATTTCGAATGAAAATGGTTGCAAGAACCAAACAAACAACTAGAAAAAAACATAGAGAAGAAAATGAGCTACATCAGGTACATTTGGGTTACATACCATAATCCCATAAGCAAAACCTTGGATTCCTACACTTGCAATAGAGGCTCCAGCAAGCTCCAATGCACTCAGATGGCCACAAAACGATAGTGTGGCAAAGCTGAGCATGTAATTGAAAATGGATACTACAATAGATGCACCGGATAAAATCCACAAGAGCCTTGACTCCCATGCGACCAGCCTGGGCCACCACCTCAATGCTATTGGACTATGCTCCAAAAACTCTTCAATCTGAGCCGATGACAAGTCAGGAATCCGGGAATGTGAGTCGAGTGATCCAAGTAGTAGCGGCTGGTACTGCTCCGATGACCCCATGGTTATCTCAGCCGGCTGAGCCACCACTACTTGATGATGTTGAAACTCTGAGTGTTGTCTGTACTTGGAAGCAGAACCAAACTGAATGTATTTATATGATGTCACACTGTGATACAAAACAAACAAAAGGGGAAGTTGGAGTTTTGAGGTTTAACTACCAGTCCAATTGTTAGGCAGCAGCAACCAGTATTAGTCATGTGTGCTCTGCTATATAGCAATTAGCAAGAGAATTTTAGCTACAACTAACCATTTTGGTTCAAGAAGTACACAAAAATCTACGTATGCAAGTCAAATGTAACGTTGATGCAACGTTTTCCATTACAGCACAAAGTACAAGCAGAAGATGTTACTTGGTCAGCTTTGGCCGGGTTAGTTGCATTGTGTGTTCTTTTTATATATATATATATATATATATATATATATATATATATATATTCATTTTTGAGGAGACCTAGAAACATTTGAAGAGGAAATGAAGATGATTCTATTCTGGCTGGGTTAGGTAAACACGTGTATCTAAACAATGTCGCAATATTTTGGGAAATTGATTCAAAATTGTGATTCTTAGGAGTTAGGATTGAGAAGTGAGCCGTTATGTAGAGCACCTAGCAAAGTAGCAAAGCTATTTTTTCCTTCCAATTATTTTCTTCCTTTTATACTAAATTAGGGTTTTATTTTTAATTTTTTATACGCTGCAACCCCAAAACCATAGGGTGCATGGAAACAGGGGCGGATCTACACTACACTAGGTTAGTATAGGGCTATTAGTGTAATAGCCCCCTAAAAAATAAAAAGGGTTAGTCTCTCACTCTCTCCCCCTCTTTTCTCCCTAGCCTCAAGCCTCCGGTCCCTCTAATAGCCCCCAGAAAAAAAAAATTAAATAAAAGGTTCCCCTCCTCACTCCCTCACGCCTCCGAGCTTCAGTCTCTCCCTCTATCCCTCCTTGAGTCTGGTCAATAGGCAGTGGTCCTTGTTCTTCCTCCTTCAATCATCCTCTCAAGATCATTTAATTGATCAATTCCTCGAGACCTCAATTTGATGAATGTTTTATGAGGTTTGCTCAATGATCCCAATTTTTTTTTTTTGCCTCACGGCAAAAAATTTGACCCTATAGAAGTTGCCCCCCCCCCCTCCCAATTTTCGAAATCCTCGATCCGCCACCGCATGGAAAAGGCTTGAGTACACAACAGACATGCAAAAAATTGCATAAAATAGCAACAAAAAAAATGTAGAATTCTAAACATGCAATACAAAATCACTCAAATGCTTAATAGTATGTAATTCTATTTTCTCAACAAACAAAAAAACTCAAAACTAATTGACAATAGGTGGAAAAGCTTAAGATGTTATTTTACGAGGCTTAGAGTTTCTAACGTGAGATTAATTAAATTCTTCAACACTAATTACGGATTTTGACGATTTAGGGTCTCAGAGGATTCAAGGGGTTCAGGGTTTACAGATGATAAAAGTCAAAGAACAAACATCGGAAGGTTGGGTTAAGATTTTGAATTTTAGCAACCATACTTGAAAAATGATCAAACGACGAGTACTAATCCGACCAAGTTTTTGCTTACAATTGCTTCCAGCCATGTGTATCTCACTGAAATATTCCTAGATTGCTAGGCCTTTCCTTTCCTCTCCTTCGTTTGTTTTTTGTTGTTGTTTACTAGACCATCTTGGAATCTTGCTTCCTCTGTAATTGACTATGAAAATTATTTGACAGTTCCAGGTGATCGAATTACTAGACATCAAAATAAAAGATACGTACAATTCAAGGGCCAGCTGGCAAACTTATTCAACCAAAACAGGTGGAAATTAAACAGCAAAAACCGCAGAGAACTGGATATGAAAAGGGCAGTGCAGAGCTTAGACAAACCTAAACTAACAAAAATAGCAATGTTAAGAATTTAACTGATCACCAAATACAAAACAAACACCTTTTACCCACGAGATAAAATGTTGTTTCTGAAAATACATGACTGAAATCTCCAACTTACATAAATGCTAGGATTAATTGGTAATGTACCAAACTACCAATTGCTTTCTTGATTCTTGTCTAGCGTGATCCGTTAGACAATAGTGGTAGTAAATCCATTGATGAAGCAGTGCCACCAACCAAAGCTGACCGGGTTAATGTAGGAGCAACATCCCAAGGACAAGTTACTTCATTTCGGACATACTCAACCTCTTCATGATTTTGTTGCATATTCGAAGATAATTGCTGCTCTAATAATAATCCCCCACCTTGTTCAAAGAACTTCTTCTTGAGTTTGATGTGTTTCCTTTTCTTCAAGAGTTTGTGCAACCACCATGCACCAATTAGTAGAAATATCAGTCCAAGAACACTGCAGATACCTGCTTAGGTCAATAAGAAGAAACGTTAATTGTTCAAATATATATTGCAGATTTAACTTTTACTCGTTAAATAACATATCGACATCTAGAGGAAGAAAAATGATGAGTACAAAAGGAAGCTCAGGAAATACATATGAAGTGACGACCTCCGTAACTGACAGATTATGGATTTCGGGCAAGAAATATATTATGTATGAAATTAAAAGTTGAATTATTCCCAGACCAATAGATCCTGCTTAGTAAAGGAGAACAGAGGGGGAGAAAGAGCCTACATATCATTCTACATAGAAAGATGATCATCATTTGTACATTTTGAAACTTACATTACATAAAATTATAATCTATTCTAGTACTATTGTAGCAATGATGGAGTAGTACCATAAAGATATGATAATGTTTACTTTAGAATTTGTATTGATTAACTCTTCCATTCTGACGACCTCAGAAATTAAAGAGTATGCATGATTCAAATGATGCATGTGACCACGACATATAGTTATACCTATAAAGATTACGCTAACCCGTGACTTGGTGGTTTCTGGGTAGGTGCATCCCCAACCATGAGGCATATTGAAACATACGAGCCCTGCAGAACAAGTATTATCCGGATCCTCACATTCATTGATGTCTGAAAAGTATAAGGACAAAGTTAAAATGTTGGTAAATCGCTTGCTCATTCCAAAATCCAAATTGCAGGAAAAAATAAATAAATTAGTGTCTGACTTATAAATGAGTGAGAAAGCTTTTTTGTGGGTAAAAATGTAGAAGTAGATGTTCACCTCTGCATCCTTGAAGAAGATATGGATTTCCATGGGATCCCCCTCCACATGAACATTCAAGCCTTGATGATTTATATAATGAATAGCTGTCATTATAACTATTGCAATAACCAGAAAAGTAATCGGTGCTGGCCATGGTTGCATTTACTTCTATAAAGGTCCCAAAAACATCCATTGTAGAATGGTATAAGTGCCATTGTAGCACAACGGGCACTTGGTCCATATCACTGGTGGCAGAAATATTTGTTGAATTGTGGGCAAAGGACTCAAACCAGTCACGATCAACCAAAAATGCATAATTGCACAAACTTTTTGGGTAATTGTCATCAGCCGGCTGGAAACTAGTATTGTAGGCAGAGAGAAAAGGAGGGATGAAGGTCTGGCAGCAATTTACACCATTGCAGGCATTATTTTTAATATCAGTGGAATCAATATAACATTCGGACCTGCACCCTGCGGAAATAGTAAAGCCATTTGAGTTTGAGGTGATAGTGGCCATAACACCGCAACCTACTGCAGTGAATGTGTTCTTCTGGGAGAAGATAAAAGGGCTTCCCTGCAAGTTGACTGCTTGACGATTTGGCTTATTGCTGCAGTTAGAGAAGGTGATCGGGTTTCTGACCTTTAGTGTGCCTTCAACAGAAATCTCTAGCACCTCCAGATTGGTGCGTTTCAAGAAAGGTTTTGGATAGCCAGTAGAGTTGTCACATAGTATTTGGAACCAGTCGTCATTGATGTAACAACCCGCTCCAATCCCAAAAGGATATGGGATTTCAATGCCTCCACAATGAGATTGACAATTAGGCTTTGCTATGGGTGCCAATTCTGATGCTACAACTAGTACTTCAGTACTACTCATAGACCACAATAAGAGAGTAAAATGAAATAGCAACTGGGAAACCATTCTACAATCTGGTAGGAAGCTTTTTTAAGCTAGTCGGAAAGCCAAACTATATCAAGTCTTAACCATTCTTTTTTTTGTTTTTTTTGTGGGGAGAAGTCTTAACCATTCTTAGAATACAAATAAAATGCAAGAAAATAAGAAGGTGAAGAGAAAGTTCTTTGCAACTTCTTGCTGCTTGGTTCTCTCTATTTCTAAGTAGATATCCAAGGAGCAATTCCTGGCTTCCTGCTATAAGAAACAATAAATTGTATTCTTGGTCACGACTATTCTTAGGTCAGATTTTTGTTGAAAACATTATTTCAGCAGTGATTTTTTATTTCACACTCTAGAATATCAACATTTTTCAACCTTTTACTTATTTTTAGTTTCTTTTCGGGAGGTTGTTGGTCTTTCTTTTCAGCCCTTAAGGTCTTAAACTCTTAAACCTATATCATTAAAATTTGATTTGATTACGTAGTAGATATGGACCGCAACTCAAAAGACTTCATCATCATAGAAAAGCACTGAATCACAATTATTGATGTTTTTTCTTTCCACATTAGTTTTCCTTGGTGTTGTTCCAGCAGCCATACTTGACAATTCAAAGTCAGCTGTTGGGATTTGTAAGTACGTCAATTTAGTCCCCCTCATAATTTTACTGCTCTCTCAACGATTTTGTCAAACAGTTACCTTGCACATTCTACTTGCCAATTTATTTAAAGAGAAAAGAAAAAACTAACTTTGATTTTTTTTTTGTTGAAATCATCGAAAACGCAAGGAAAATTTATTAAAAAAAAGGGTAATTGTCATAAATGGTACCTGAATTATAGTGTCATCTTATCGATAGTACCTGAATTTTACTTTTCGTCACAAACGGTACCTGAACTTTTCGATTTCGTCTAAAATGGTACCTGAGGCCACATTCGGTTAGTTTTCCGTCAAAAAATATCACGTGAGGGGCATGTGACTCATAAATGAACTAAAATGACAAATTTGCCCTCACTTCTTCTTCTTCTTCCTTGGTTTTTCCAGATCACTCTTCCCCTTCTTCTCCCCCTTCTTCGTCTGTTTCTCTTCCCTCTCTCCTTCCCCTATTCTTCTTCTTCTTCCTCCTCCTCCTCCTCCTCCTCCTTTCTTCTTCTATTATTTCCTATGTTTTTTCTCTTTACACCCACACCCCACCGCTACCATGTCTCTATGCACCCACCATCACAACCACGCCACCACGGCCTGTGGTGATGGCAACGAAGAAGATGAGAGCGACTCGGGTCCAGATTGATGAAATCCGAGCCGGGCTCGGCGGAATGGCGGCCGGGCTTTGCGGTGAGAAGATCGATCGGTGGAAGGCCGTGGTAGTCGGTGCTCGGTGGAAGCAAGACTTGAAATCGATGGCACTGGATTGGTGGCCGGGTTCGACGGGGACGCCGACGGCAGAGGTTTGATTGCGGCAGCGGCGTTGATGGTGAGCGGTGGTGATGACCGGGCCGTGATTGCTTGTATTGAACAATTGTAAACCGTGAATTTGTGTTGTTTGCGGGTTGATTTCTTGTGTTTTGAATTGAAAATTGCGAGAGAGAAAGAATGGATTGGTGATTGCAGGTGGTTTGTGATGGCTGCGATGGTGATTATGGCAGTGACGGTGATGACTGGGTGTAGAGAGGAGATAGAGGGTGCAAAGAGGAGAAGAAGAGGAAAGAAAGAAGAAGAAAAGAAAAAAAAAAGAAAAAGAAGAGAAAGAGAAGAAGGGAGATCGGGGAGAAGAGACGGAGAAAAGAGGAGAAGGTCCTGGTCCTGGTCCTGGAAAAAGAAAGGAGAGACAACAAAAAGAGAGAGAAGAGAGAGAAGAAGAAGAAGATTAAAAAAAAAAGGCAAATCTTGGCCACTCGATCATATTGGATGGCCAAGATTAACTCGTGACGAAAAATGACGTTTTTAACCCTTATTTATGAGTCACATGCCCCTCACATGACATTTTTTGACGGAAAACTAACCGAAGGTGGCCTCAGGTACCATTTTAGACGAAATCGAAAAGTTCAGGTACCGTTTGTGACGAAAAGTAAAGTTCAGGTACCATCGATAAGATGACACTATAATTCAGGTACCATTTATGACAATTACCCTAAAAAAAAAATAGTACACCAAATTAGGGGGGACAAAGACCTTACCTCGCAAAACCAAACAATAGAAACATAAAACTGTCAACAAAGAAACTAACAGAAATGAAAGTTAGGAAGACCCAACCAATCATGATTACAAAAGGAGAGAACAAAATCTAGTGGCAAGTCCCACCGTATCAAACCAGATGAATGAATGCCATGATTACAAAAGGAGCACTACTAGAAAAACGGGCTATGGCCACAAAATATAAGCCACAAAATAGGGTTCATGGCAATTTTGCGCACTGATGCTATTATTAGCCACAAACTTGCAACCGTGGTTGATAATTTTAACCTAGCCAGGGTTTTCGTGGCAATTTGGTATCAATTTCTGAGTGGACTTGTTTAGCCACAAGATCTGTGGCAATTTTGGAACCTCCCTAGCCCATGTCACGTCTTAATACAGAATTAATTATATAATATTTTTTTAATTATATATTTTGATATCCATGGCTAATTCTGGACCATTGGATAGAAAATTAAAATATATGAATTAATCCGAACCGTCCATGTAACCTGAATCCTCACACAACCCTATACCCTTTCTCATTTCCCTAGCTTCACTCTCTCTCCTTGAACACGACTTCACCTCTCTCTCTCTCTCTCTCTCTCTCTCAACTTCAGAATCCTACCCAAGTACCCATCGATCCATCCACTTTCCGGTCTCTTTTACTCAATCACTTTTAGTTCCAACAAATCCTACCGAAAAACGAGTTCTCAAACTCGATTTCTCAAAATCCAGTCATCGGATCTAGTTTTTCTAGGTTTCAAATCATCAAACCCCCACCATACATTACACATTAGCTTCGATTTGAATCCCAGAAACAAGAAAACAAGACCAGATAAACACCTCTATGCAAATCCCAAATTTTGAAACCCTAGTTCTTCGAAGTTTGGGGCTGCTGTTGTACTGTGAAATCGTGGATAATTTGGAGCATACAACACATATAAAAGGTGGTATATGAATCCTTTTACTTCTATTTAGTTCATAAATTTCATATTATGTCTTCAATTTCTTATAAATTTCATATATGCTTCTTTTTTGTTCCTTTTGTAAATTTTTTCTTCAGCTTCTGGAAAAATATAGTTGTATCAGTTGTATTTTTTGTGTTCAATAGGAAAAGAATCCAATTGGAAGTTCGATTATGTTTCCTATCTGAGGCCCAAGGTCAGTTGCCTTTTTCTCTTATGCTCAAATTGAAATTTGATTTATTTAGTTGTATTTGGGGTGGATTGTCCGACCGCGATCGCTGAATCTGCTCTGACATCCTGCTCTTTCGAATTCCGGCCTCTCAGCGTCCTCAACTGGTACTCACTCATTTCCTATCTACAAAATTTTATTTTTATGCATGTCTAAACCCTAACTTTTGTGGGAAAGCCTCGTGACATATGAACTATCCTAAAACAAGGTGATACTTAATATATATTAAGTGGCATTTAATTTGCATTTGGGTTTTTGCCAGATAGTTAATGTTATTCCACTGTTGAAATTGCAAATTTATTATGGTAACTAAAAGCAATTACCATTTGCAGTGGATAAAGGCAACTTATCCTGTGGAGCTTTGAATTGTACCAGAAAGTTGGCAGATGGTATTAAAGCGCTACTTGGGGTTTTTCAGGTAACGAGCTAATGAGGTAGCTTGATGTGTTGCTGGTTATTTCCCAGCTATAGGGTTGTTCTAGTTGGTTGTGTTTTTTATCTTAATTTTCTTCGTTCATCTTAGCTTAGCTTGTTTAGTTTCCTGTTTGTAAAAATTGTCGATTGATGTATCAAACTGATTTCTTATTTGATATGAGTTTGACTATTTCATTGCAATTGAAATCAATGATTTGTGGTTTTGGGGGATTGTTTAACTATGCTGACATGTGCCCAGGGGTGATTGAGTTTGTGGCAATTTGGTACCCTTGATCAATGGCATATGCATCCTCAGTGACTGTTTTTTATTTCGTGGCAATACATGCAAAATAACACAATAGCCAAGGAATTTCATGGCCATTGGGGGCGTGGCTAAAAGTCTTATTTCTAGTAGTGGAGAGAACAAAAACTAACTTTGATTTGATGCGAGGCCAAAATTTAAAAGAAGAGAGGAATGAGAGACCACCATTTCAACACACTCGAAATTTAAAACAATGTGGTCGATCAAGCAATTCCAAATACAAAATATCCTCATTATTTGGGTCAAAAGCTAGCACCTTAATTGAGTCCGCAATTGAGTCCACAGTAGAAGAAAATTCGTTAGGACCAAAAATAATACTGCTGAAAGCAACACTCAGCTGTTTAATCTGTAAGTAGGTGCACTACTAGAAAATAAGGCAAAGGGGACAGATTATTTGTGCCACCGTGAAGTGTTCATAAATGACTTTGTGCCAAAAAGTGTTTTGTGCAAAAATAGGCACAAATGAAATGTGTCATAACCCGTTTAGACACGAATATGCATTTATGAACACTTTAATGTAGCACAAATAATTTGTTTCTTTTGTCTTGTTTTCTAGTAGTGGTGTTAAGTCCCCCTCAAATTTTAGTGCTCTCTCAATCAGCAAATTGAAAAAAGAATCTTTTTAGACTTCACAATTTTGTTAATTACTAAAAAGTATTACTTTTTGCAAATTATTCCTAGTAAATATAACTAGGAAAGAAGTAGAGATTTAATATTGCATACATAAGCTGATAGTCTAAAATATTTCTAGTCCACAAACAGAAATGGGACATTACAACAAATCTTTTTTCAATGTGTCTCATAAAACAATAGCGGTTCTACGTCCAATGGAGAACCACCACAAATAGGGACTGTTCTATTATATTGTGCTGAAGTAGAACCATCATGCCAGCCATTTAGAACATATTCAACCTCTGCAGAATTTGTATGAACCTCACAACCTTTCTCTGATAATTGAAATATTCCCTCCAATTGAACTGCTACTTCTTTCATAGTAGGACGCTTCTTTCCCTTCATATTCAAGCAACGCCTTGCAAGCTGTGCAACTGCCATAATCTCTTCTTTGCCACCTTCATTCATAACTCGAGCATCAAGAATCTCAAGCAGACGATTCTCCTCCATTGAGATAAGGAAATAATTTGCCAGGCTTCTCCACTCTTCTGGTCCTATCTGAGAAACTGGTTTTTGCCCAGTCAAGAGTTCAACAAGAACCACTCCAAAGCTATAAACATCACTCTTATCTGTAAATTGGCTAGATTGGAAGTACTCTGGGTCTAAATAACCAAATGTTCCTTGAACTTGTGACATGGTAAGATGTGTTTTGTCAATGGCAACTGATCTAGAAGTTCCAAAGTCTGCAACTTTAACTCTATATTTATCATCCAAGAGTATGTTTGAAGTCTTGATATCTCGATGGTAAATGGGAAAGGAAGTTGCTGAGTGTAAGTAGGAAAGAGCTCCTGCTACTTCGATAGAAACTTGTAACCGCATTCTCCATGTAAGAGGAAACTCCTCATTCTGGTGATGAATATACTGAGAAAGTGTTCCATTTAGTATGAATTCATAAACCAAAAGGGGAACTTCAGTCTCTAAACAACAGCCCAATAATTTAACCACATTCTTATGAATTATTTGTGAAAGAATAACAATTTCATTAATGAATTGTTCGACTTCTCCTTCATCAACTATTTGAGACTTCTTTATGGCCACGATTTTTCCATCTGTCAACATTCCTTTGTAAACAGTTCCATGACCTCCTTGACCTAGAATTCTGTCTACACTAAAATTGTCTGTGGCTTTCTCTAACTCCTCGGAATTGAATAACTTAATTTTCTCAACATTAACATTACCAGAAGATTGTTTCTCCAACAACAAACCACCATTCTGCTTAAAAAACTTCTCCTTGCGTTTAATGTTTTTTCTTTTCTTTATGACTTTGTGTGACCCCCATGCACCAATGAGTATAAGCAATAGTCCAAGAAGACTGCCGACAACTGAATAGCTCAATAAAAATAAGAAAGGGTAAATATAACTTGGCGGAGAAGAAATTGTTTCATCAATCTGTTTTAACACCATAAACTAATTAAATAACTAATAATTCAAAAGGTTATAATATTTTAGGATTTAGAGAATACAAGGGCATACCGATAATTGCCAGTTTAACCGACTGAAATGGTTGTGGATCAGGAGATTGGCACATAAACCAACCAGGATAGTTGATACAAATGCTGGCACCACCACATATATTGGGGCGGTCTGGATCCTCACATTCATTGATATCTGAGAATGATGCAGATATGGTAACCAATAAAGAAAATTAATGCAATTACTGGAAACTAAAGATTTCAATGGGCTGTCTGTATTGAA
Organism: Rubus idaeus; assembly: GCA_030142095.1. Taxonomy (NCBI): domain Eukaryota; kingdom Viridiplantae; phylum Streptophyta; class Magnoliopsida; order Rosales; family Rosaceae; genus Rubus; species Rubus idaeus. Next base: position 35,391,891 of record CM057970.1, read on the forward strand.
ATAATTTAAATTTTCAGTTATATATAATAAATAGAAATTTTGGCAACAGAGGCTATACTCAGGCTTCTTTGAAATTTCAGTTGAAGAAATTTTTATCTATTTGTGTATGACTTTTGAAGTTTGGAAATATATGGTGGCTAGAGGTTTACCTTTACATCCATCAATAAGATAGGGGTTTCCATGAAACCCCTTTGAGCAGAAACATTGTGTGCCACTGCTGCAATCTGTGCTATTGTCGTTATAACCCGTCCAATTTTTTGTTGAAGGATCCCATTCTATCACTACAGGGACAGAGTCCCTCTCACCAATGGCAGACACATCTATTGAAGGAGATGTAAACCAATCTTGTTCTACCAGGAATGCATACTTGCATTTCTCTCTACTGTAAGCGTTAGATATTACATCTCCGAACCCAATAAGGAACTCATAAAGGTTTGCAGGAACGGTGGTCTGGCAACAGTTAATACCACCGCAGGTGTTAGTGTTATTGTGTGCAGCACCAGAGTTGTCACAAATGGACATGCAACCACCAATTGTTAGCCCAAATGACGACATCATGGTTACTCTCCCGCAACTCAATGAAGTGAACCTGTTCTTCTGGGAGTACTTAAAAGTACCAATCATCTCAAAGTTTGGTGCCCGGCCATCACTTGGCTTGTCACTGCAATTAGAGAAGGTGATCGGGATTAAGACCCTTAGTGTGCCTTGAACAGAAACATTCAACACCTCTAGACCGGTGCTGGTCATGAAAGGTTTGGATTTGCCAGTAGAGTTTTCACAACTTATTCGGAATGCGCTATTAAGTCCATTACTGTCGTAACAACCTTCTCCGATTCCAAAAGGGTATGGGATTTCAATGTCTCCACAATGTGATTGACAATTAGGCTTTGCTATTGGTGGTGGTGCTTCAAATGATGCTGTCTCTGCTAGTATTGCATAACTCATAGTGATGCCCCAAAAGAACAGAATAAAATCCAATACTCGCAACTGGACAACCATTTTTCTGGCTCTCTGCTTCTGCCTCTGCTTCCTCCTCTCTTTAGTATTAACCTATCAGCAGTTACATAGAAAAAGTTAACGACTCTAAAGTCTCAACCTTTCCTTATGTTGAATTAAACTGAATGAAGAAGGTGCAAGGATAGTTCTTACCTTCCTGCAGATAGATGCCGCGCAGGAATTCCAATCACTGATCCTAATAATATTTGTTTGTTAATTTCTATGGTCTATTGTCAAGGTCTAGGTTCGAATTTCATAATATTCATATAGCAAATCATCACAAGAAAAGCTAATTTACTATTAATCTTCAATTGATACGAGCATGTTGATATTAAGCAGCCAGCGGGGGGACACACCTCTCAAATATTATTGTATGTACACTAGGTCACTAGCTCGATGATAAGAGAACAAGTGGAAATTATAAAACTACTAGTGGAAATTGAACCACCTCATAATATAATTCCAAGTACGTCCAGTTCACATCTTGGCCCAAAAAAAAGGTCCAGTTCACCTTGACTAGTGTACATCATAGTTAGTAATATACGGGACGAGAATTAAACGTCAAAAATACGTACGTGAATAATTCGAAAACTTTTAGTGAAAAATACTTTTAAAAATTCGGTCATAAAATACGGAAACGGCAAATTATAAAATTCGATACGTACGTGTTTAAAACGGGATGTAATGAAAAATATGGACATAGATATGTTAATATACGTCAATTATAGTACTTATATATAATAAACATGACTTTTAAGACATAATTTTTTTAAAAAAATTTGTAATTTAATAATATGGAAACATAATTTTTTTTCTCTTTCTTATCTCCCTCTCTTTCTCATTGTTCAAATAAATTTCCCTCTCTTTCTCATTATTCAAAAAAATCTTCCTCTCTTTCTCTCACTCAATACTCGCAACTGGACAACCATCTTTCTGGCTCTCTGCTTCTTCTTCCTCCTCTCTTTAGTATTTAACCTATCAGCAGTTAGATAGAAAAAGCTAACGACTCTAAAGTCTCAACTTTTCTTTATGTTGAATTAAACTGAATGGAAAATGAAGAAGGTGCAAGGATAGTTCTTACCTTCCTGCAGCTAGCTGCCGCCCAGGAATTCCAATCACTGATCCTAATAATATTTGTTTGTTAATTTCTATCGTCTATTGTCAAGGTCTAGGTTCGAAATTCATAATATTCATATAGCAAATCATCACAAGAAAAGCTAATTTACTATTAAGCTTCAATTGATACGAGCATGTTGATATTAAGCAGCCAGACTTGACCTACATCATATGTGCTTTTTTAACGACTCTAAAGTCTCAACCTTTCTTTATGTTGAATTCAACTGAATGGAAAATGAAGAAGGTGCAAGGATAGTTCTTACCTTCCTACAACTAGCTGCCGCCCAGGAATTCCAATCACTGATCCTAGTAATATTTGTTTGTTAATTTCTATTGTCTATATATTGTCAAGGTCTAGGTTCGAAATTCATAGTGTTCTAAAAGACTACGCCTAGGACCGCTATGAGAAAACACTTCGCCTTTATCCTAGGCTTTTGCGATAGGCAACCGGTTGCCTAGGCGGTCTCAAATCGAATCAATCTCTCATGATCTCTCGATCATCTCTCAATCAAACTGAATCAATCTTTCAATCATCTCGATATCAATCTCTTACTCAAATCGATCTCTCAAGCATCTCTCAATCTCTTACTCAAATACAATTTATTTTGGATACCTAATGCTCTTACCTCCAAAGCTAAAGATTCAAAGTCCAAATTTGAACTATGCTAATTATTTATATTTGACTATTTTCAAATATTAAAATATATTTTACATATATTTTCATTAATTAAATGTTTAAAAAAAAATCGCCTAGTCCTCGCCTAGGTTGACTAGGCTGTAGGATACGGGTCATCGTCCGCCTACCGCCTACCGCCTACCGCCTAGCGCCTTTTAGAACATTGATATTCATAAACTTAATGGAAAATGAAGAAGGTACAAGAAAAGCTAATTTACTATTAATCTTCAATTGATACGAGCATGTTGATATTAAGCAGCCAGACTTGACCTACAACATATGTGCTTTTTTCTTTTTTGCATAACAAAAAATTTATTTTAAAGAGAAGAGAATACAAGAAGGGGGGGGACAAAGACCTTATCCCAAGAAATAATGACATATCTAAAGCAGAAAAAAAAACATCAAGCGTCAAGCAGAAGGGGGGACAAAGACCTTATCCCAAGAAATAAAGACATATCTAAAGCAGAAAAAAACATCAAGCGTCAAGCAAATAGAAAGTTTGGATAACCCAAATGATCACGAGTACAAAAGTCAGTCATAAAGTGAGGAACATTATCCCACCACAACAAACTCACCAATGAAGTACCATGATTCGCTAAAGCATATGCGACTCGATTATCTTCTCGAAAAATATGGAAAGCATGAAAATTCATTTGAAAAATTAAACAAAAATAATTATCACACTCCACTCACAATTGCCAAAATACTAAGTGAGGAGAACAGAGAAACACACCTCCCATATATTATTGTATGTACACTAGGTCACTAGCTCGCTGATAAGAGAACAAGTGAAAATTATTAACTACTAGTGGAAATTGAACCACCTCATAATATAATTCCAAGTACGTGTTTCAATGGTCCAGTTCACATTGACTAATATCGAGGAGTGAGGGAATATTTTCTTTTAATTTTAACTATACAGATCAGTTCCACATGCATGCCTATTGAAGTACTCGAAAGGGAAGCAAAGCACAACACACACACACACACGAGCAGTAGAGCTGGCCAGGAACAAGTGGAAATGAGTAGATGCCATTTGCCTGAACTTTCAATATACGGAGCAAACGAAACGCATTTTTTTTTTTTCGTTGAATATTGAATGAAGAATTAACCTGTATCACTAGATTCACTAACCATAGATGATGGTACTGATGTAGAAACATCAAATTTAGATGCATTTTTGGTGTGTATAGGATCATATATATATGGGAGCTTTCCCAATAAGGACGTATTTGGAGGTATTTGCTCACTAAGGACTGTATTGTAGTGGAAAAGACTAGAATAGGTTTTAAGTTCAAACAATTTACTCTTTCTTTCCTTTGCTGACATAAGCATAAACAGTACCATGCAATAATTAGAATCAAACTTTCAGAAGCTAGCCTTCAACATGCCATTTCACCTAACGGCCAACTGCCTAATTGGTTACTACAAGGGCGGAATCACTGCTGCCTCTTAGATTTTTCAACAGATTAACACATGTTCTATAAATTCTAACATCAGCCTTTTGAAAAAGAAAGTTCCGTGAACAACATAGATATTTGTACAGTACGTGGAGAGGAAGAACTTGGAGTGCAAGTGATCATAAAGATCGTCCCAAGGTACTCTTTATCCGATATACTGACAATAGATGATTATGAAAAACATATATTTTTGAGACGGTGTTCTGGGCACAAACTGAATTTATTTATTCAAACATAAATACAAACTAAGAACCCAGAGCCTCACTCTTGGGTAAACAGCTATAAGCTGTTTAGCTACTCATAATTAAATACAAACTTACTTGAAAATAAGAACTTTAGAAGCTAGACCAGGATGCTTCGACTCGCACACTTGGCTCTACTCTCAGATATCTTAGTGATAGTTCTGATTTTCGATGCCTTACAAACTGAATGAAAGGCTCCTTATATAGGGAGCGGAATTCAAAATGGAATTCAAAAAACAGAATTAAGAGATAAGATCCAGCTCATGTGGACCAGCAAATTATTCCGTTCTTGGTGGAATTCTTGGTGGATGATGGGGACTTGTCTGCTGTCGGCAGAAAAAGCCAGATTCCTTCTTGATAAGGTTTGGTGCGCCTTAGCTTTCCATCATGTTTTCGATGTTTGCTAGCGCCTCGTCATCGAAAGGATAATTGGGGGACCCTGGGGACCCGATTCCACTAGCTGTTCCTTTGTCGTAGTCTTCGACATTGAAATCTTCCAGATCTGAATCCGGATAGATCTGATAAGGGTTATCTTTTCCCAGATTCTCTAGCCAGGTGTATGTGGCTTTTGTACAATCCACCTCGTCTCTCATTATTGAAGAGAAACAATCACATGCAGTTGGTGGGGGATGATCATAACTGGTGATCATTATCTTTTCGCCACTTGCTAGAAGATTCGCCTCACTATCTTGAGGAATGAATTTTTTGATAAACTCAATAGTCATTGCCTTCATCCAGGAAATACTTTGATTAGGTTTACCATTGATACCTGAAATTGCAGGTTTATCGTCCACTGTAGGACCGTTGATCAATCGGACATAATGATATGGCGCTTTGTATTCAATAGTGCCGTCTTTCTTTTCAATCCACTCTGGTGGAGTTGAGATGAATTTGATTCTCAGAATGCAACCATCTGGTCTGATGTTCTTGACCGTGTTGACTATGATTGCAGGGAGACCTCTTAGGTCATCTTTGGTTTTTGACCAAAGATTATGGATAAAACCATTTTCAACAAGCCATAGCTTGTGGTTCTGGTGGTGTTCTGCTTGAACATTTACCACGTATCTTCCACAGAAAGGACCAGGGACAGCAACAAGGGTGCCCGGTAAACTTCCGGTTGTTCCTAGAGCATTATGGAATTCGAACCATTCCTTTTCTGTTAGAGCTTTGAGAGGAACTTTTGCGCTTTCTGGTGAAGTGCTTATTTCTAATTTCGGTTCTCTTTGAACACTTCTTCCTCCATCATGGAGTTCTTCTGTTAAGGCATATAAAGATGAGAACATTTGCCTTGTATTTTTCTCCAGATAACTGTACAGGAGATTATCCAGTAAGATCCTCTGATCTGTTGTCAGGCGTTTTCCAGTTCTGTAGACGTCTCTGTCAAAGGTTTGGAGTTGGTATCCATGAATAATTTTTGTTCCAGTAGGAACATGTTTGCTTTTTGGCAAAGCAACAGCCATTAACGGGTTTGATGAGCCTTTACCGCCTACCGTTTGAGACGGGCTAGCCAGTCCTTTACCCTGGGACTGATCAGTTGTGAAGGTTTCTTTTGGAACCTTAGTATAGGATTCAAGAATATCCTTCATTGATGAATCTTCCTTATTCATTCGGCCTTTACCTTTGTCTGTTCTTCTGAACATTGCCATCTCTCTGGTGAGGGCGTCTGGAAGATAGTTCTTGTTACCTGCAATTAATTCAACATTATAATCATATTGGTTAAGAAATAATTGCCAATTAGCTAATCTTCCTCTATCAGCAGCTTTATCAAGTTTAAAGTTTTTGAAATTTTTTACTCTAGCACAATCAGTTCTAACCGTAAACGGTTTTCCTAAAAATGCAGGAGAGTTTAAAATAGTCTTTTTAACTGCTAAAATTTCTTTTTCCCCTGTGGGATAATTTTGTTCTGCAGGGTTGAATTTACCGCTGCAAAATTTGCAAATCTTTTCGATGTTAGTGCCTGGGGTTTTGGCTAAAACTATTCCCGACCAGTAATGATCACTAGCATCAGTTTGAAGAATGATTTCATCATTCTCTTCAAGTTGTTGTAGTGGGGGTAAGTTTTTACACAGATTTTTTATCTGTCCCACTATCTTCTCATCATCTTCTGAGAATTTCCAAGTTCTCTTAGAACTCGTTTTAGGAGATAACATTGCTGTTAACCCTGATATTTTGGGAATAAAATCTCTCCCATAGTTTATGACTCCTAAAAATCTCTGTAGACTTTTAGCGTCTGGTATTTTATCTGGGAATTTCCAGATCTTTTCTAGGATGTGTGGTTGGAGTTTTATCTCTCCATTTTTTATATTGATTCCAAGAAAATCAACTTCATCTAAGATAAAGAAAATTTTCTTTTCTCCTAGGATAATTCCGTGCTGAACTATCAGCTTGACCACCTCATGAAGGTGTTTCATGTGTTCTTCTCTATTTTTAGAGAAAACTAATATATCATCTATGTATACTACACAGAATTCTGCCACGTGTTTGAAGATATTATCCATCTTTCTTTGGAAGATTGAGGGAGCTTGTTTCAAGCCGAAAGGCATAACTAACCATTCGTAATGACCCTGTGGTGTTCCGAAGGCTGTTAAAGGGATACTATCAGGATGCATCTTGACTTGCCAAAATCCTGATTTAGCATCAAATTTTGAAAAAACCTTTGCTCCTTTGAGCTGGTTAATTAATACTCTTGCTTGAGCAATTTGATAACCGTCTTTAACGGTTTTCTTATTGACATCTCTATAGTCAATAACCATTCTAGCTTTTCCTCTTACTTCTTCTGCATGGTTCCTGACATAGAATGCAGGAGCATGATGAGGGCTAGTGGATGGCCTTATCAATTTCTTTTCTAAGAGATCAGCTATATCTTTTCTGAACTCTTTTTGATCTTCTTCTTTATACTGGGGAATAGCTTTTACATGACATATGGCATTCATATCATGAAGCTTCAATTCACAGACTACTGGGTCCTTTTCCCAGAACTTCTGAGGATCTATATCGATGTTTTGTTTTAACATCCTTTTTATCTCTTCTAGAGTGATTACCTTCTGATTTTTTATTTTGTTTTGAAGGTGTTTTATATTATGTTCATGGATGAAGCTTGCTTCTTCATCATCTTCATTTTCTTCTTCTGAAGATTCTTCTATAAGCAATTCTTCTTGCTTTTTGTATTGCAACACTGTTTCGAATTTTGGTTTATAATCACCACGATTTTGCTGCAACTTTTGATATTGAGAGGTAAAATTTGGACCAACAACGCCTTTTGCGTTTTTAATTCTTTCTGTCCAAAACATTTTATCACCTTTCTCGAAGCCTAAAACTTCTTTGTTTTGTGTGACAGTTTGTTCTAATAGGAAATCATTTCCTAACAAAATGTCAGAGCCTTGGCCTTCTGATTGCCAGACTGCTTTTATTGTAAAGTTTCCACCACCTATGGTGATCTTTACATCTTTTGCTACCTTTTTCATGGACAACCTACTTCCATCCATTTGTATTCCAGTAGCTATTTTATTTTTATCTTCAACCCAGAGTTCTTCTGGAATAGCAAATCTTTTTGCTATAGTGAATCCTGATCCGCTATCTACAAAGGCATGTAGATGATATTTTTTATGATCAGGGAACTTCAATCCGATCTCTATGTAGTTGCTGAACCTACTTGTAGAGATTATTTTTGAATTTTGAAGTTCTGACTGTGTTTCTTCAGTCAAGGGTTTGCATCCTTCTGTTGGACATTTTTCCATTTCTATTTCTTCGTCGATTTTTTCCTTTTCGACTTCTTCAACCTTTGGCTTTGGTTGAATTGTTGGATTTGGTGAAACTAAGTTGACATAGTCCTCCTTGTTGTCAACAAACTTAGCTCTTTCTTTTTCTCTGGCATATAATTCATTTCTTTCTGCTAGATCATCAAAGTACTCTTCGTACTCTTGTTCAACTAGTTGGCTTATTGAGCCATTCTTAGTTTTTCTTCTAGCTTCAGCTATGAAGCATTCTTTATGATAGGTGAATCCTGTGCTTTCACAGAACATTGGGAGGCCATTTATCTCTTGACATTGACAGTAGTCACAGATAAACGTACCGGGTTTAACACAATAAGAAGACATTATTTCTTCTGTTGTGCTTTCTTCCCAATTTTTTACTCTGAGAACATATACTTCTCTTTGGTAATCATCTTCTGATGTATCAGATTCTGAAGAGCTATCTTCTTCTTCATAGGCTGAATAGATAGACTGATTATCTTCATCAGAATATGCTATCTCGTATCCTTTGATATTAGCTTCTTCTATGATTTCTTCATATTCTTCTAGAAGAGCTTTAGAAGTTCTTTTGTCCTTTTCGGGACATTCATTTGCATAATGCCCTTCTGCCTTGCAGAGCCAGCATCTGCATTTCTTCTTCTCTGGTTTTTCTGGAGAAGAGGATTTTTTCTTGAAGAATCTTTTCTTCTTGTAAGTTTTTCTATCTTTAGAATCTTTATTTTTAAAGTTATTTTTAAAATTGGAACTTTTCTTAAACCTCCAATTTTTATTCTGGTTTTTCTTAAACCTATTTTTTGAAAAGAGTTTATCTTTTCTTTTCTTTTTGGGGTATTGCGGATTATGACATCCCCAATTTGTAGGAATATCAAGAATTTTATAACAGAAATTTTCATTTCCTTTTAATTGTTTTCTTGCCATCTTGGACTTATTGTTTTCTATGCACTGTTTTCTTAACAGTTCTTGAATTCTTTCTGCAACTCCTCCTACTGTAAATCTTTCTAGAGGACGTTCAGCTATGCTTTCTGCCACAGCTATATTCCAAGGGGCTGGTAACTTCCTATGAAGTAAATTTACCAGATTTGTATCATCTAGTTCTCCAATAGTACAGTAGTACTGTTGGAATTCATTCAGATATTCTTCGAAATATCCTATGTCGCATATGGACAATTTTTCAATATTTATTCTAGCTATTTTCTTAGCTTGTTCATCATGGCTAGTTACACTGCCACAGAATTGTTCATAGAACGGTACCGCAAATTCATATGGGTTTTTTGAATTTACTATCTGTTCTAACCAGTTTTTTCCTCTTTCTGTTTCTTTAAACATGAGGTAAAACTTCTTTGCAATTCCTGTAAGGGTTGCCTCATAAATCACTTGTATATCTTGGGGTTGTAGTTTCCCTAAAGTTAGAGCTCCCATTAGGAAGAGACTCTCAGCCCATTGATCTAAGGCTTTTCTTTTGTCTAGAGCTTTCTCTAGTTCTAACCATGTTCCTTGGGTGGTTACTGGAGCTCTTGGTATGTGATTTTCAGGAATATATCTCTCGGAGTTTCTTTCTCCTTTCTTACCTGTAGGACCTTCCCTTATTGGAAGTCTTATCTTTCCATCTCGGGTGATGGATGCAGTATTTGTTCCTGAATTTTCTCCTATTTCCATATTTTGGAAATGTTGAGTTTTTCGCTCTTTTTTCTTTATTTTGAAGTTTTCTATTTCTTTAAGAAGCTGTTCTAATCTCTCTAGGTTTTCACAGTTTTCTGCTTCTTCATAAAGCTCATAAAGCTTATCAGACCTTAGCATTTTTGCTGGTCGATGGAGTTCTAGTTCGAACTCATCTTGTTCGTCTAGATAGGGTTTAGTTTCACTGCTAGACGTTTCTCTTACAATGTTACTTCTTCTGAGATTTTGAAGTCTAAGGTTTGGCAGACTTCTATTTAATTCTTCAAGGTTCACATCACTTTTTCTGTGACCTTCGAATCTTAAACTGATATTACCAGTTTTCTTGTCTTGATAAGACTTAGCCTTTGCATTTTCTGGTTGTAACTTTGGACCAGAAAGTTTCCATTCTATTGGAAATGTTACTTCATTCCAAGTAACTTTCTTTATCTGCTCTGAGCAGTTTCTTGGGTTTGTGATGAAACCAGTAGTGATACCAGGGATGTTTGAGATTTTTGTCCTTGGTTCTACCGTAGTACCCATTAATTTATAGTATACTCTGTACACTATTGCAAGTTCTTGCATGCCTTCTTTCATGGCGATGCCATCTGTTTTTACTCTTAATCTTAGAGCATGAGTAGCATCTTTTATGCTAGTTGTGAAGTTCGGAAAGCAATTGAAGTATGCAATTTGATTGCATAAGGAAGCTTCAAGTGCTCCTAACAGACTTTTTTGGAAATCTGTTATTCTATTGTCTTGTAGGACACATAGAGCCGAACAATCTATGCCTTCTCTGGCTAGCAATTTTATGCCTACTTGGACTGCACCAATATGCATAAATTCATATTTTCTTTCTCTTGCCTTAGCTACCTCGCTAGGCGTTATCATTAGGAGATCTGTTTCTCCGGAGTTTGCTGGAGTAGTGAACTCAAGCATTTTGAATTGATGGCTATCTAGCAATTCTAAACTTCCTCGTTTATATATTTGTCTGAATTCAAATTTTGGGATTGTAGAGTTTTTTACTCTATTCTCAATTTCATTGAATTCATATTCTTCAGCATTTACTAGCTGTACTTCCTTCTTTTTCTTGAAGATGCTTAGCATCTTGATATTTCTTGTGGTTTCTTTAGTTCCTTTTAGAACTTTGGAATTTTCATAAGATATTTTAGTCAAGCTTGTTGACTGTTCTATATCTGGCATACTGAATTTAGTATGTATAGGATTTTCTAACGGTATGAAGGCGTTAGATTTTACAGATCTTTCTGTATTTTTGGGTAAGAGAACTTGTTTCTCTTTGCCTTTAGATAGAGTTTCTACTAACTCTTTTAGTTTTTCTACCTTCGTTTCTGGAAGGGTTTTGATATAATCAATTTTTTCTTCCAATTTGGTTAATTGGTTGATTATACCTTGAATAATTTCTATATTTTTAGAAATTTCTTCTATTACTTCTTGATGACTTTCATCAATTTTTGTGAGTAGAGAATTTAGTTTCTCTATTATTACTTCAGATGTCGTTCCCATCTTGGGAATTCTTTGAGCTAAAACAAGCTCTGATACCAGTTGGACTGCGGATCTAACCAATGCTCATAAAGTCAAGCTGTTCTTTATAAACAGCAAGAGATTCTTTGGCTTTTGACACTCTTTCTTGAGCGTTTATAATTCTAAGTAAAATAGACAAGAAGTTTGGAGAACTAGGTGGCGTATTATCACGAAACCACTCAAGATCTTTTAATTTCTTTCTTTCGTACTGTAGTTCTTCTACAGAATCTTTACAGTATGCTAATAGATCTGCTCTTGTTAGCAAAAGACCTATATGGTTCATCAGGCTAAAAGCCTTTCTAAGAGAATTTCTACTTCTCTTTTTTCTTTTTGAGAATTTTCTATAATCTTTTCCAAGATTAGGATTTCTTTCTCAAGAGCTAACTTCTGTTTAGCTATTTTCTCCGGACTACTAGTCCTGATGTTTTTTATCATGAACTGCTTGCTTTCAATATCTTTTTGAATTTTTTCAATGAACTGTCTAATTTGTTTTAATTTTCTTCTTTCAAAGATTGTAAGAATATAGTAAAATGCTATTGTGAGATTATGAGGGAAATAACTGTTTACCTTCGAGTATTGAGGATAGATCTTAGCTGTACCTGTTTATAACAAATAAACTCATAGTATGGGCCCACAACGCTCCGCCAATTTTTTGATTTTTATATGATAGAATAGGTTTTAAAACATAGAAGTTGAGTGAAAAAGGGTAGAGATGGTATTTAGAAAATACTTTGGGTTTAGGGGAAAAATGTGTGAACAGTAGGACCTATAGGGCATTTCCCTTATATATATATATATATATATATATATATATATGTGTGTGAATGGAATAAAAGGACTCGCATCAATACAAGTAGAACTTCAGACTTTCAGAGATGAAGGACAAACATTAAAATTATATGTACCGATTAATATTAATTATTAAGGAATTAAGATTTGGATCCCTGCTTTTGAGATCTAAATAATTATTTTAAAAGAGGTCTTGTGCATTTTAATTAATATTCTATTTGCAATCCTTTCAGATAAATTAACAAGGGGAGTGATTTTCGCACTCCCCTTTTCTCTCTCCTCCTTATTTTCGCACTCCCCTTTCTTTGTTTATTCATTCTTCATATCTTCTTTTTCATTTGTTCCGAAAATATCCCCAAGCTTCTCATCTCTCTCTCTCTCCTCTCTCCCTTCTGTGTGTACCCGTGCAGTTCTTCTCAGTCATCTCCGTCAAATCTCAGCAACCAATTCATCTCCATCAAATCTTAGCAACAAACTCATCCACCCTCGTCCACCGTTCACTCCAAATCAGCAAGCCCCTTCGAAATATTGCAAAAGAGAGAGATGCTCATTCGAGAGAGAGGGCTAGAGAGCAGAGGTCGATCCGAGATCGACGTCGTCGCTGGGCAAGAAGGGATGATTCGAAATGGTGGAGGCGTAGGATTAGGAAGCCGACTGTGGATTGGAAACGCCAGTGGTGTGTTGAGATAGCCAGTGAGATTCTGAGTTGAACTGGGCAAGCTCGATGTGATCGGAGCAGAGGAGAAAGGCAGCGGCGGTGGTCTGGGTTTAATTCGATGCAGATGAAGGCGAGGTGGCGGTGATCTTGCAGTCTTGGGAAGCCCATTTCTCCTTCTTCAACAGTTCAACCGAGCATGAAATAAACATCTCACTTGAAAATGGAAATGAGCCAAAGCCAAGAATGGGTTGGCAAAGCTACAAAAAAACAAACTGCAGCACCTAACCACACGACAGCAACATGTCCAATGGAAATCCTTGATATCTTCTGACTTCCACGCTACATAAAGCACTCAGCAAAGTACATCGAGACACTTACTTGGTAGATCACAATCTGGAACAAGGTAATTGCTGTCAGTAAAACAACATGAATAGAGAAAGCAACATCATTTGCTACTACCGGTAGTCCGGTATCATCTGCATTCATCCCACATAAAAAGAAATGAACACTTCTAGTTCTAAAATCTCTTACATCCTTCCTCTCAAGATTCTGAGACTACTTTCATCATTGGGTTTACCTATTCCACAAGTTGGGATTTAAATTTCTACATGTACTCCTACATCAAAATTGTTGATAAATCATGGTTTCTCTTCAGCTCTTAGACTAGTTTCATCACTTACAAAGCTTGCATCAACAACTAAGCTTAAATTATAAAAGCAACTACTAATCAACCAAAATATTTTGTAATAATGTAAATTTCCACACAAAAAATCTAGGCTTTAGCTGCTAGTGGAAACCAATTAAGGCTAAGATCGAAAACAATCATCAAAAACTTTAGCAAGTGAAAAGTAAAACAAACCTCTCCGATGCCATACTTCTCTAAGTACTGCTTTTGAACGGCGGAGCTGAAGTAAAGAGTGGCGTTGTAAATGAGATAGGACGAGTGCTTGGTCAAATTCAGCAACACGAAATCGAACTTCAACCCAATAACACTAAACCCAGAAAATAGAAACAGTCAGAATAGTTAAATTTCGAATCTTGGAATCGAAAATGGATGTGGGCAAATTTTGAACCAGGAAATGAATGGATGAACACCTTTTGCGACGGAAATTCAAGATGACTTGTGGGTAGATGCTGATGGACCATGATATGAAAGCCAGCCATCCCAGAACTTCATATGTGATTTCCAGCGGAATCGAATTCCACGACGCCATTTTTGGATTTCTCTCTGCAAATTGGATTTCCAGAGAGGGGTTGAACTGTTGAAAAATGAGAAATGGGCTTTCTTTTCTTTGCTCGACCATTTCTTTGCTCGACTTGAGAGAGAGAGAGAGAGAGAGAGAGAGAGAGAGAGAGAGAGAGGTCGATGAGGGAAGGAAAGCTTGAGGATATTTTGGGAACAAATGAAAATGAAGATATGAAGAATGAATAAACAAATAAAGGGGAGTGCGAAAATAAGGAGGAGAGAGAAAAGGGGAGTGCGAAAATCACTCCCCATTAACAAACACATGCATGGTTTTGTATCCATACTGTCCATACCTATATAAGAAACAGAAACAACAAATTAAAAATGATTAAATACATTGCTCACTGTAATTGATCTAACGGTAACATAATCCTTCAAACAACATGTAGATCAGTGCATGCATTTATTTGAAATAATTTTTCTGAAATATTATGAACCTTAACAAGTACATTATCTATTATTCATTCAATTTTGAAGCGTGGACTTAGATTCTCTACTATAAACCAATATATGCTTGGATCCGGATCCTCTCCTTGGCATAGGACTATCCTTGGCTGTCTTTGACTTCTAATCTGGATCATTCATTGAAAATCCAAAGACTCCAAAGTATAACACCTCAGCAAATTAACTTTAAAACTTATCAAATAGACAATTGAATGCAAACGCCGTTTGCAAGTCTCTCTCTCCTCCTCCTCCTTTTCCTCCATATCCATTTCTTCAGTTCATCACTTCATCATCTCCAAGTCTCCTCATCTCTTCTGCAGTTCTGCATTGCATCTCTTTTTTTTTCTTTTTCTTTTTCTTCCCCTTTTTTTAAATTATTCTCCTCACTCAATGATTCGACCTCATCTCTCACTAATGTGTCTGTTCTTACCTCTATCGAGCTGCAACCAAAAGAATAATGAAACATCCGTAAATTAACAACCCAACTCATTCTGGGTTGTGATTCCCTAGAAACTCTTTTTTTTTTTTTAGAATTCATGGAAACTCATTCTTGGTTGACTAAAAAAAGCATTAGGGAACTAAAAACCTGAAGAAAAAAACGAAGGAAAAAAAAAGAAAGAAAGAAAGTAATGCGGATGCGATAAAAAAAACAAAACAAAACTCAAGTGTCGAAAAAGATAATAGTTTGGATTGAGAGTTTGAAAATCTAGATGAAGGAATTGGAATCGGACGAAGCACCTGATTGTGAAAATGCAATTAGCCTATCTTTTTTTTTTTTTTTTGTTACAGCAATTAGCCTATCTTCGCTAGGTCGATTTGATTATTGCAGCGATTGGGAAAAGGTGGGAGATCTACAAGTATAAAGTAGGAGAGAGAGATAAATTAACGTCCTTGTGCAAACGGCGTTTTCATTCAATTGCCTAATTTAGTAAGTTTTAAAGTTAATTTGCTGAGGTGTTATATTTGGAGCCTTTGGATTTTCAATCAATGATCCAGATTAAAAGTCAAGGACAACCAAGGATAATCCTATGCCAAGGAGAGGATCCGGATCCTATATGCTTCGAAGTGCTTTAATTTAAATCTAAACAATTGAAAATAATTTTAGTTAGCTAAGAAAATGCCATGTTATCTAACGATGTACGTAAATGAATAAAAAGATGTAAAAGTATTACATTACATATACAATTATATATGGATTATTCTAATTGTCCAAAAAAATATATATGGATTATTCTAGTAGAGAACCTAGCTATGTCCTTGATATACTTACTTGTACACTAATCTAAGTATGCTTCTTACCTTTGGTTTGAGGTTTTTTTTTTTTGAATTCAAGCAACGTTTGGCAAGGATAGCAACTGCCATAATTTGACTAATTTCTTGTTTTCCAGCATTCATAATTGCATTAACTATTATTTGTAAATTTTGTATAATCATAAAGCTGGTAGCAATTCACCGCATTGTAGATTTGTAGGTGTTAATTGAAATGCCACAATTGGGTTACAGCCAGAAGAACACTACAACAAAACAGTCTAACACTGTCGAAGCTAGTCTTTAACATGCAAAAATTTTCTTGTTTCGAAACGATATGGAATGACAGACAACAGAAATTTCTTAAAGGATGTGGAATGTATAACTAGGAATTAAAAGCTAGAAATTAAAGGATAATCATATATGCCTAATGCGCTATAATAGTCTAAGAGATTCCAAGTCAGCTGAACATAGAAATTAATAGAATATAAAAATTTTCTATTTGTTGATCAAGAGTACGTGGCTTGAAAAACAGTTGTGATATGTTTAAGTTAGACTATGGATCCGGAAAAAAATACAAAAAAAGAAAATGCCACATATTGCATAACTAAACGAAATACATACATTGCATTAAGATACGGAGTTCACTCGAAAAAAGTTACGAATTCTGAAAACAAAGAATTTTATGAAAAATAAATATTTGTTTGTACGCTCACAGAGTCTTGAAAGTTAATAGTGGTTGTGCATCGCAGGACAAACTACCACCTTCAGTACAAGACCCTGTTGATGTGGAAACAACATCCCAAGCTTCAGTTATTTCTTGATGTTGAACATATGAAAAATTTGTCAAATTTTGACGAACATGATTAGAAGTCTTAACTGATAATTGAATCCCCTCCAACTCCGATGCTACTTCTTTCATAGTAGGTCGTTTCCTTCCATTCAAATTTAAGCATCTTTTAGCAAGGTTGGCAACTTTCAATATCTCTTCCTTCCCACCGTCCATAACTCTGACATCTAGAATATCAAATAGGCGATTCTGCTCCATAGAAAGAAGGAAATAAGTTGCTAGGCTTCTGCGTTCTTGTGGCCTTATTACAGAAACCGGTTTTTCTCCCGTCAAGAGCTCAGCAAGGACCACACCAAAACTATAAACATCACTCTTGTCTGTAAATTGGCTAGACTGGAAGTACTCAGGGTCTAGATAACCAAATGTTCCATGTACTAGAGTGGTAAGGTGTGTTTGGTCAATTGAAACAGATCTTGAAGTCCCAAAGTCTGCTACTTTTGCTCTGTATTTGTCATCCAATAGTATGTTAGATGATTTGATATCTCGGTGGTAAATGGGAAAAACAGCTGCTGAATGTAAGTAGGAAAGAGCTTCTGCAACTTCAATAGCAACTCGTAATGTCATTTCCCATGTAAGAGGAAACCCTTCATTCTGCTGATGAATATACTCAAAAAGTGTTCCATGAGCAATGAATTCATAAACCAAAAGGGGAACTTCAGTCTCCAAACAGCAGCCCAATAGTTTGACAACATTTCTATGGATAATTTGGGAAAGAATGACAATTTCATTGATGAATTGTTTAATTTCTAGATCTCCACCATCAATTATTTTTGATTTCTTTACAGCAACGATTCTTCCATCTTCCAACATTCCTTTGTAAACAGTACCTTGACCTCCTTGGCCGAGAATTCTGTCTATATTGAAATGGTCTGTTGCTTTCTCTAGCTCCTTGGAATTGAAGACCTTAATTTTCTCAACATCGACTTTCCCAGAAGATAATTGTTGGTCCAACAACAAACCACCATTTTGCTTAAAGAACTTTTGCTTGCGTTTAATGTTTTTCCATTTCTTTACGACTTTGTACGACCACCATCCACCAACGAGTATAAACAATAGTGCAATAGCAGTGCTGGTAACTGTGTATAGCTCAATAAATTAAGAAGAGATATATAAATTAAAGTACTATAAATTGAAATTAGTCACGATTACAATCGTTATCAGGGACATTTTGTCTAATAACACGAGAAAAAATTAACCACCTAGAGTTAACATGATAATCAAAGACAAGATAAACTTTTTTATTAGATAATTAGGTGATATGATCTACATTTTTTTTACTTAATATGTCTAGGTAGATTTAATACCTACTATACATTTTTAAATATCTACTAAACAGATATTCAATGGAATCAATAATGTTTAAATATTTTGTTATCCTTTCCACCATGTAATGTATAGGGTATAAGTTGTTTGATATGATATGATATGATTTTCGTGTTTCTAGACTTGCATCTTAGATATCTTGACTTTATGCTAACACATATATTCTTATACTCTTATACGTCGAATAATTGAAACTTAAAATTTGAAATTTGAAATTTAATCATATAAAATTGAGCTTATTAGGTTATGCTTGAATTAGTAAATTACTAAATTTGAATCGTTTCCTTTTTTTAGTTTTAAGGGCAAAATAGACAGATAAAAATAGTAAATGGATCACACAATTAACAAGAAAATATGAACGGACTACAATTAACTTTTATATAACAAATTGGACTTCGATTGAAAAACTTTTTTTACCTTTTTATCTACTTTGGTATATGAATAATAAAAAATTATATCTTATTTTCGGATTTAGAGAGTGCAGGGGAATACCTATAATGCCCACTTTAACTGGGTGTAATGATTGCGGATCAAGAAATTGGCACTCAAACCCTCCACGTTGATTGATACAACTGCCGATGCCACAATTATTGGGTTCCTCACATTCGTTGATATCTGTAATTACTAATTAATGATAGCTCAAAAAAAAAAATGAAGCTAATGATCTAAAAGAAAAGGAATGAGAAACCATAAATCCGTAATAACTTTTGAACTAGTTTGGACAAAGGTTGACAAAAGTTTGATTACCTTGACATCCACCAATAAGATAAGGGTTTCCTTGAAAGCCCTTTGAGCAGAAACGTTGACCTTCATCATCACTGATATACGTGCTGTTGTGGTAATCAGTCCAATTTGTCGATCCATATATATCTATATACGAATAGGGACTTACAGACCATTCCAGCACTACAGGGACGAAGTTCATATCAATGATGCTAGAAATATTTGTTGAATCTGATGTAAACCAATCTTGGTCTACAAGGAATGCAGACTTGCATTGCATTTCATCAGTATCAGCGTCCACTACTGCTCCGAAACTAGTATTGAAGTTATAAAGAGATTGAGGAATAGTGGTTTGGCAACAGTTAATACCACCGCAGCTATTATTCTTTATCATACTATCACCGGAGGAGTCACAAATGGACAAGCAGCCACCGAGTGTCGTTTTAAATTTTGAGCCATCAGAATATTCTGATTCTGCCGTCATTAAGGCAACTGCCCCGCAACTCATTGAAGTGAATTTGTTCTTCTGGGAGTACCAAAAAGGGTAACGCTCCAGGTTGGGTGCCTGGCGGTGGCTTGGCTTGTTACTGCAATTTGAGAAGGTGATCGGGCTTCTCACTTGGACTGTGCCTTCATCAATAGAAATTTCCAGCACTTCCAGACTAGTGTTGCTCAAGAAAAGTCTGGAAGGGCTGGTTGAGTTGTAACACACTACTTGGAATGAGTCGTCATAGAAGGTGCCATTTGGCCCGCCCGTAAGATAACATCCGACTCCAATTCCGAAAGGATAAGGGATTGCAATGCTTCCACAATACGACTGACAATTAGGCTTTGCAATATATAATGGTGATGCCACGGCTAGTGTTGCACCGCCCAACAAGATCAGGTGCAGGACTTGCAACTGAAACTGGGATCTAACCATTTTTCCTCACTCACTTATTTCTCTCAGTCTCTCATAGCAAGGAAGCTAATCCAGACCTAGAAATATATACCTGCTGTTAAGTAACGAAAGAAAACTAATTAGCCAAAAAAAAAAAAAAAGTAACGAAAGAAAACTAGGTTAAATCTCAACTAGTCAGTCTCAGCCTTGTGCGTCTCGTGCCTAAAGTGCTCGAGTGGAAAAACCAAACCGCACGACCTCTGTACATTTGACAGTTTGGGTGGAGGAAAAGCATCCAAACGCGCGTGCGCCGTGATCAACCTTTTTTTGAATTTTGAGAGAAGACTTACCTATATATGCTTTCCCAACAGAAAAGTCACTAGAAATAATAAATTGTGTTTTTTGTTTAACCATAGAAAATGGCCCATTGCTAAATGGCGAATTAGGAGAAGTGGAGAACTCCAGAACCACATATTGGAACATGTTGCACGAGATGTGAGCAGCGCGTTACACACTATTCGGAACCAGTGGTGGTTGTAGTCGAAGTGGGTAATGAACCTTTTTGATTGTAGGTGTTTCCATTTTCTAGTTTGATTATGTTTTCTTGTCCAACCTAGCATATGTTTCCAGCCTACACAAATTAATGTTAAAATAAACTATAAATAAGAGCAAGTCTACTGAATATGCTCAGATATCGCTCAGGTCAAAATGCGAAAATTTGATAATTTCGAATAAATTTAAACTCATGATATTAGCTAATAATGAAGGAGCTCTAGCAGAGTACCACCATCCAAATCGCAGGACTTCTGATCCAAAGCATCGAAACTTGACCACATGTTTTTTTGGGAATGTATGGATCGGTCTGTTTGGGCTCTGCACTTTGTGGTCTCTGTTTGTTTCTTTCTGGCCTTGGGCCTCTTCAATGAATCTGAAGTTGACCAAAAAAAAAACACAGTTCATGACTAGGTCCTCATATCATATGATTAATTGCGCATCATTATGCCATTATGGTGTTCAAATGAATTAACTAAGAAATTGAACAATCTTGGGGTTGATAGAAATTATGTTGTGCAATTTTTTTTTATGAATTCTTGACGAAAGGAGAAAAATTAATTAAGGCAAAAGTAGAGTACTTTATTTAGGATAATTCTTGCCCTAGGAATTCATTCCCATGTAATTAATGCATTTTCACTTGGAATTTTCACGATCCAACTGTTGATCTATAACACAATATAAAGATTATCTCTGCAAAAAATCAATCAAATTGAAAACTTTTGGTCACTCATATATATGAAATAAATAGACAGTTCATTCTAATAGTAGTAATTGTTGTCAGACCGTTTATTTTTTTTTATAAAATTGGATGGTTGAACAATCTCTGATTCGATTAATTTTTTGCAAAAATAATCTATAAAGAATAATTTAAAATATCAATGGTTCAATTATAAAATTATAAGGTGGAAATATGTTAATCACAATGATGGTTCACCTAAGAATTATTCCAAGATTTACTACACATGCATGTAGATCAATGTTTTTTTTATTACAATGGGGGCCCATGGCCCATAAAGAAAAAAAAAACAAGAAGAAAAAATTAATCATCCCAACTGAAAAAAAAAAATTGACCAATTTGATCTGTCTAGTTCAATCGTTGGTAAATTCATTAATTTTGAACGTTAAGAACTGACGAGGCATTCAACATTCTGCCAAGTCACCAAAGAATGGGTCTCATTTGTGATATGTCAGTAATTAATGGTCAAAATTGACGGAATAGCTAACGGTTTGACTAAACTGATTAAATTGATAAAAATAGGTATGTTGCTGATAAAATTGAAAGAGTAATGACTGACATAATTTTCGATAATAAGTTAAGGATGGTGATAAATTGAATTTAATCTTTTTTTTTAAACAGAAAGTAGAATACAAACTTTAGGTAAGCACCTAAATTTACTATCCATGTAGATCAGAAAGAGAAAACATCAAAGAAAATGAAGAGTCTTATGTCCACCTCGATGGATGTCCACGACCAGCGTACTCGAGCAGTCAGACCGATCTCTGCCGTCAGACCTATGCCAAAATATTCATTACAACACAAGGATCAATTCTTATTCTTGTCATGAACCTCGATTCAGATTGGTATGGCCTAAAATCGTCTCGAAAGTTCTCAGTGGCAGAAATTTCAAATCAAAATTCCGGTGCCGTCCGGTTGAATAGAAAGGAGACACTGGTGGCATTATAACTAGTGTGAGACGGGTTTCAAAACCCAGATGGTATGGTGGCTCGACGTGACCGGAGCTTGAAGATCGTTGGCTGGGACGTTGTGGTGGTCTGCTGGAAGAAAGAAGAGCATAGGTCGACTCGCGAGGATGAGATGAGTTGAACGGCGATGGTCCGGCTGCACGTCAAGACCTGACTGCGGAGATGTGTCCGGGTCAAATCCAGTAGGTCAATGGGCACTCTCACGTTACTAGTGGACTACATGTGCTGGTTGACCAAAGAATCTGCGAAGAAAACTTCCATATGGTACCTGAACTATCACAAAATGCAATTTTTGGTACCTGAACTTTCAAAAGGAACCTGGTGGTACCTGAACTATGCATCTCTTCGTCATTATAGTACATACCGTTAAATATTCCGTTAAGTGCTTATGTGGCATGGGTCAAACAGTAATTTTATTTATTTTCAATTTTCAAAATAAATTATACAAATATAAAATTAGAAATGTTATCCAAAATTCAAGACTAAAAATAAGAAAAATTATTTTAATTTTATAATATAATTTATTTTCAATTTTTATGTTTTTAATATAATTTATTACCATGTAGGTGGTTTTCTTATTAATTAAAAAATAAAAATAAACTATACTCAAAAAAGTAATTTAAATTTTTATTATGTTAAAAAATGATAATTTATTTTAATTTTAAAATTTAAATAAATTATACAAAAAAGATTTAAATAATTTATCCACAATTCAAGATTAAAAATGAGAAAAATTATTTGTATTTGTATAATATAATTTATTGTCAATTTTTATGTTTTTAATACAATTTATTACCATGTAGGTGGTTTTATTATTAATTAAAAAATAAAAATAAACTATACTAAAAATAATAATTTAAATTTTATTATATTAAAAAACAATGATAATTTATTTTGATTTTAAAATTTAAATAAATTATACAAAAAAAGATTTAGATAATTTATCCACAATTCAAGACTAAAAATGAGAAATTTTTTTATATATAATATAATTTATTACCAATTTTTGTGTTTTTTAATATAATTTATTACCATGTAGGTGATTTTATTATTAATTAAAAAATAAAAATAAACTATATTAAAATGCCACATAAGCACTTAACGAAATATTTAACGGTAGGTACTATAATGGCTAACAGATGCATAGTTCAGGTACCACCAGGTTCCTTTTGAAAGTTCAGGTACTAAAAATTGCATTTGGTGATAGTTCAGGTACCATATGAAGGTTTTTCTCTATTATTATTATTATTATTATTATTATTTTTCGTTTTTTATATTCCTAGCTAGTCAGTGTAATATGACAATCCATGAGCTTGGAAAATTTACTTTGAATTGGTCATATATGAACATGACGGTGGTGGAGCCTCGCTCGGTCGTTTTCCACCAGTCCTTTTTTATGTAATTGTAATTCTTTCTTTATTTCCACATTCATGTGGCAGCATCATTTATTCTTACATATATATTCATGAACAAAATTATTTAGGTTAGAACATCTTCAACAATATTAGTTATTTTTGACTGTGATAAAATTTGAACAGTTTCAAATATGGCCTTTTTTTCCTGTCTCCACCCCATCTATGTCCATCTCCATATTTCAATAATATTTCAATTCATGATCTCCATGATATTGGTTTTTATCAATAACCAGCGGTTTACAACTCACAGTACGTTTCACCGGTGAAATAGTTGAGAAATAAATTTTTTAAGGACTAAATTCTTGTTACTACCCTAAACTTTTAGGGTGTAATCAGTTCAGTCATTGTATTTCTAAATTCATCAAAATAGTCCTTGTACTTTGAATTTTGACCTAATAGATCCTTCTGTTAGACCCCATCCAAGTGGGACGTTAACTTGTTGATCTGGCATGACAAATCAGCTCAGTTGGGCCCAATTCAAGCATAAAATACCCATTATAGCCCTAACTTCTTTTCTTCCTCCATCTATCTTCTCTCTCTCTCATCTCACACAGCACTCTGGGTACGTTTGTTACCCAGTACTCTCCTAGTTTGGATGAGCTAAAAACCCATAAATGAATCCCAGCTAAAAACCCAAAGATGAATCCAAATAAAACATAAATGCAAAAAAAAAAGGTCCAGAATCACGCAGAAGTTTCCTTTAATTAATCAAGTAAACCCAAATATTGATATAGCATATCAATTAATCAAACAGAACTAGAAGCTTCCCCAACTCAATAACGTATCAACAATCAAGCAGTGTGATTAATCAAAACCAGAAAAATAACCTAAATCGATCAACTATACAAGAAGAAAACCATATTCAAGCAGATTAGTTAAACCTGGGAAATTATATTAAAAACCATAAGACAATCAGAGTTCAATTTCAGACCCCAAATTTTTTTTAGTTGCATCTGATTCAATTTCAGAGCTCTCAAAACTGCAAGTGCTTTGTTAGAAAGCTATTGCTTAGCTGTCAAGTTTGTTAGGTTTGGGTTCAGTTCTGTTGTTAATAATCCCTATTTGTTAGGGTAGTGCTTATAGGTTTGATTCAATCTAGTCCATGATCCACGTCCTAGGTTAATGTTAAACGTGGGGTGCAATTTGTTTTCTTTATCTTTCCTTGTAAGGCTTATAAAGCCACCAGTTTGCAGTTCAATCAAATAAGATTATTCCTCCAAAATTCCAGAATAGCTTTTGGCTTAGTTTCTAGTTCAACAATTTTGGTATCAGAGCCCCTCACAGGGCCTGATTTGGGGATTTGGGAAGCCGAGAAATTGCAACTTTCTCGGGGAGAGTTTTTAGTTTGAATAGGAGTGAAACACATAGAGATTGTGTGAGAGAAACACTTCGGGTCTGAGAGATAAAGAGAGAGAGTCAACAAATGGCAGCAGAGAACAATAGCTTCGCTCAACCTGCTATACCCAGATTCGATGGTCATTATGACCATTGGTCTATGTTGATGGAAAATCTTTTGAGGTCAAAAGAGTACTAGGGCTTGATAGAGAGCGGAATTCCATTGGTAGCTACTGGAGTCGAACCTACAGAAGGGCAACGCAAGGCCATCGAGGAGGCAAGGTTGAAGGATCTCAAAGCAAAAAACTATCTTTTCCAGGCTATTGATAGAAGCATCATGGAAACCATTCTCCAAAGAGACACAGCCAAGGATATATGGGACTCTATGAAGCAGAAATATCAAGGGTCCACGAAGGTGAAGAGAGCTCAACTACAAGCTCTCCGAAGGGAGTTCGAGGTGCTTGGGATGAAAGAAGGAGAACTAGTAGATGAATACTTCTCTCGGACCTTAGCTATTGCCAATAGAATGAAGGCACATGGGGAGCGAATGGAGCAATTGGTGATTGTGGAGAAAATACTGAGGTCCATGACTGGGAAATTCGATTATGTGGTGGCTGCCATAGAGGAATCCAATAACACCAACACAATGATAATTGATGAACTTTAGAGTAGTCTGCTTGTTCATGAGCAGAGAATGCGTGCTCACATCGGAGAAGAGCAAGTATTGAAGGTGACATTTGATGAAACAGCTGGAGGACGAGATGATAGCAGATATGGTGCAAGAGGCCGAGGAAGAGGACAGTTCAACAAAGCACTAGTTGAATGCTACAAGTGCCACAAATTAGGACACTTTCAATATGAGTGTCCTGATTGGGAGAAGAATGCACACTATGCCGAGTTGGATGAGACAGAAGAAATGGTTCTAATGGCGCATGTCGAACTCAATGATGCCAAAAGGGAGGAGGTCTGGTTTCTAGATTCAGGGTGTAGCAATCATATGACAGGCAACAAACAATGGTTTACAGACATGGACGAGCAGTATCGACAATCAGTGAAGCTTGGCAACAACCTCAAAATGGCAGTACTTGGGAGAGGTAATGTTAGATTGCATGTTAATGGAATTACACAAGTGGTTACCAATGTGTATTATGTCCCAGAGCTGAAAAATAACTTAATTAGCATTGGACAATTGCAAGAGAAGGGGGTTGCAATATTAATTCAAAATGGGGAGTGCCGGATTTACCATCCTAGTAAGGGGCTGATTATGCAATCCCAGATGAGTGCAAATAGAATGTTTGTATTCCTTGCAACTTTGATGCCTAAGGTCTCAAATTGTTTCAAGACTAGCTCAGAAGATGACTCATTTGTGGCATTGTCGATATGGACATCTCGGCTTTAAAGGGATGAGAACTCTACACTATGGAAAGATGGTAAGAGGGTTGCCTGATATCAATACACCAAGTAAGTTGTGCAGAGATTGTGTAATAGGCAAACAACACAGGGAGTCTATGCCAAAGAAAAGCATGTGCAAAGAAAACCCATTACACCTGAGTCCAGCAGCAAGAAAAGGTACTTCATCAGTTTCATAGGTGATTTTAGTCGAAAATGTTGGATTTATTTCCTGTCAGAGAAGTCACAAGCTTTCACTACATTCAAGAGTTTTAAAGCCCTAGTTGAGAAGGAAACTGGTTCGTACATTCAATGCCTACGAACTGACAGGGGTGGAGAATTTAATTCTCATGAGTTCAATGCCTTTTGTAATACTAATGGCATTCGCAGACAATTGACCGCAGCTTTCACCCCACAACAAAATGGGGTGGCAGAAAGGAAGAATAGGACCATCATGAACATGGAACGGAGCATGCTATCTGGAAAAAGAGTCCCCAAGATTTTCTGGCCAGAAGTAGCAAGCTGGACAGTTCATATTCTCAACCGGAGTCCTACTTTGGCTGTAAAAGATATGACTCCTGAGGAGGCATGGAGCGGAGTAAAACCAGCTGTTCATTATTTCAAGGTTTTTGGCTGCATTGCACATGCATACATACCTGATGCAAGAAGGAAGAAACTTGATGACAAAAGCCTCAAGTGTGTGATGTTCGGGATGAGCGAAGACTCCAAGGCATACCGGTTATATAATCCTGTAACCAAACGCATTGTTATTAGCAGAGACGTGATTTTCGAGGAAGACGAGGGCTGGAAATGGGGCATGAATGCAAAAGCCATGAGACTAAATGCATTGGACTGGAATGAAGAAGAAGAAAGAAATGAAGCAGACCAAGGAATTGAAGAAACTGAAAACAATGCAAGGCAAGAAGATGATGGTACAAGTGGCTCTTCATCAAGTGAACAAGCAGAAGAAAACCAAGAGGCAAGGAGGACAAGAAGACCTCCTGTATGGATGGGAGATTATGTGAGTGGAGAAGACTTGTCGGAAGAAGAGGAGATGGCCATGTATGCCTCTGCTGCATATCCAATTAATTTTGAAGAAGCTTGCAAAGAATCCAAGTGGAGGGCAGCAATGGATCAAGAATTCAATCAATTGAAAAGAATGGCACTTGGGAGCTGTGTAACCTGCCGACTGGAGCTAAAACCATTGGAGTCAAGTGGATTTTCAAGACGAAGTTAAATGAGAATGGAGACGTTGATAAGTGCAAAGCTCGTCTTATGGCAAAGGGGTACGCTCAAAAGTATGGAATAGATTATACCGAAGTGTTTGCACCAGTGGCAAGGTGGGATACCATTCGAATGGTACTTGCAATTGCTGCACAAAATGGATGGACAGTGTATCAACTTGACGTAAAGAGTGCCTTTCTTCACGGGGAGCTTAGTGAGGCTGTTTATATTGATCAACCACAAGGATATGTAAAGAAGGGTGCTGAGCAGAAAGTGTACAAGTTGAAAAAGGCCTTATACGGTCTCAAGCAAGCTCCTCGTGCATGGTATAGTCGCATCGAGGCTTACTTCCTAAAAGCAGGTTTTGAAAGATGTCCATATGAGCACACCTTATTTGTGAAAGCTGGTGAAGGAGGTAACATACTTATTGTAAGCTTATACGTTGATGATTTAATATTTACTAGGAGTGATGTGAGTATGTTCAAGGAATTTAAAAAGTCCATGGAGCTTGAATTTGATATGACTGATCTGGGAGAGATGCGTTACTTTCTTGGTGTTGAAGTAATTCAAAACAAGGATGGGATCTTTATTTGTCAAAGGAAGTATGCAAAGGAAATTTTGGAAAGATTCAAAATGGAGAAAAGCAACTCGGTTAGAAATCCTATTGTTCATGGAGTAAAATTGATTAAACATGATTTTGGAGAGGTGACGGATGCAAACTTGTACAAACAGATGGTGGGATGCTTGATGTACTTGGCAGCTACACGTCCAGACCTCATGTACGTGATCAGCTTGGTAAGCAGGTTTATGGGAAGTCCTTCAGAGCAGCACATGCAGGTAATCAAAAGGGTGTTGAGGTATGTTAAAGGCACTATGGATTTTGGTGTCATGTACAAAAGAAATGGAAATGAGAAGCTTGTAGCATACTCCGATAGTGACTATGCAGGAGATTTGGATGATCGCAGAAGCACATCGGGATATTCTTTCATGCGTAGCAATGGTGCAGTCTCTTGGTCCTCAAAGAAACAACCGGTAGTTTCTCTATCTACCACAGAAGCCGAGTTTATTTCAGCAGCTGCTTGTGCTTGTCAAGCAGTATGGATGCGTAGAATTCTTGAGAAACTTGGCCATGTTCAGAATTGAGGTACTACAGTGTACTGTGACAATAGCTCAGCCATAAAGTTGTCAAAGAACCCAGTGCTGCACGGTAGAAGCAAACACATTGATATAAGGTTTCATTTTCTTCGTGACCTCACAAAGGAAGGAGCAGTAGAGCTGGTTCATTGTAACTCTCAAGATCAAATTGCAAATATCATGACAAAGCCTTTAAAGCTTGAAGTGTTTGAGAAGTTGCGAGGACTGTTGGGAATGCGTACTATGCCAGATATAAACTGATTGCACAAGTGCAATCAGTTTAAGGGGGGAATTGTTAGAAAGCTATTGCTTAGCTGTCAAGTTTGTTAGGTTTGGTTTCAGTTCTGTTTTTAATAATCCCTATTTGTTAGGGTAGTGCTTATAGGTTTGATTCAATCTAGTCCATGATCCACGTCCTAGGTTAATGTTAAACGTGGGGTGCAATTTGTTTTCTTTATCTTTCCTTGTAAGGCTTATAAAGCCACCAGTTTGCAGTTCAATCAAATAAGATTATTCCTCCAAAATTCCAGAATAGCTTTTGGCTTAGTTTCTAGTTCAACATGCTTTGCATCAGCTCCAAAACCTTCGATCTGTACTCCTTGACGAGCGACTAGTGTTCCTCGTTCTTGTGGCCCTCACTTTTTTGCTCAACCAGAGATCAAACTTGACGGCGACGCCATTTTTGATTGAGATACCACCCACACTTCACACCAGGAACAATGGAAGATCAAGACACATCAGACCCAGACTTCAAGCTGGCACTAAATCGAACCAGACTTGGCGACTTCCATTCATGATCTGTCGCGACACCGCACAGATCACGATCTCCTTTTCGACACCGCAGATCACTCCGTTGGAGTCAAAGCTGGAGTCTTTGGTGAGGACTGTGTCCGGTTGGAAGATGCGGATGGAGAGAGAGGAGAAGGGGTGGGTCGATGTGGAGGTCTTTGGTTGCGAGTTTGCGACGCTGTTTTGGGGTCGGGAAGTGGAGTATGTATGGGGAGAGAGATTCTGAGTTTTTGTGTTTTGAGATTGAAAGCGAGGTCGGTGTCTAGGGGAACAAGAGAAAAGAATGGTGTGTGGAAAGTGTGGAAGAAAAGAAGCCAGGGCTAGAATGGGTAATTTACACTTAAATTGGGCCCAACCGAGCTGATGTCGCATGTCAGATTAGCAAGTTAACGTCCCACTTGGATGTGGATCTAACAGAAGGATCTATTAGGTCAGAATTCAAAGTACAAGGACTATTTTGATGAAATTAGAAATACAAGAACTGAACTGATTACACCCTAAAAGTTTAGGGTAGTAACAAGAATTTAGTCCATTTTTTAATCATATATAACTGTCGATATAATAGGACTTTATCATCATGATTATGGACACAACATGATCTTTTAGACCATCATTTTCTTTGCAATGCATTTTCTTAGATTTTTCTGGTTACATATACAAAACAATTCCAATATATATATATATATATATATATATATTATTTTGTCTCCTCTTATATTTTCTTTTTTTGCTATATAGATCGAATTTTCTCCAAAGACTCAAAAGATTAAAATTTGCTTCTAATTTCCGGTAATCTTTTTAGCGTGTTTCTTAATTAAGGATCTTAAGAAAGACAAATATATGAGGTAATATGATTATTGATTATGAGAATGAGAGAACTCATGTTCTCATTCCTTTTTGAGTTATGCATTGTCATGTATAACTAGGAATTAAAAGCTAGAAATAAAAGGCTTTACATATATGCCTAATGTGCTATATATATATAATAGTCTAAGAGATTCCAAGTCCCTAACCAAAGAGTATAAGAATTTTCTATTTGTTGATTAAGAGTACGTGGCTTGAAAAACAATAGTGATTTGTTGAAGTTAAACTATGGATCCGGAAAAAAAAAATTAAAAATGCCACATATATCATAAACCAAAATAAAACGCATGCATTACATAGTATTGTGATCGTCTATAAGATACGGAGTCCACTCCAAAGAAGTTGCGAAGTCCAAAACTAAGAATTTTACAAGAAATATATATTTGTTTGTAGGCTCACAGAGTCTTGACAGTTAATAGTGGTTGTGCATCGCAGGAAGAACTACCACCTTCAGTACAAAACCCTGTTGATGTAGAAACAACATCCCAAGCCTCAGTTATTTCTTGAGGTTGAACATATGCAACATTTGCCAAATTTTGATGAGCATGATTTGAAGTGTTAACTGACAATTGAATTCCCTCCAACTCCGCTGCTACTTCTTTCATAGTAGGTCGTTTCCTTCCATTCAAATTTAAGCATCTTTTAGCAAGGTTGGCAACTTTCATTATCTCTTCCTTCCCACCGTCCTTCATAACTCTGACATCTAGAATATCAAATAGGCGATTCTGCTCCATAGAAAGAAGGAAATAAGTTGATAGACTTCTCCCTTCTTGCGACCTTGTTACAGAAACTGGTTTTTCTCCCGTCAAGAGCTCAGCAAGGACCACACCAAAACTATAAACATCACTCTTGTCTGTAAATTGGCTAGACTGTAAGTACTCTGGGTCTAGATAACCAAATGTTCCATGTACTAGAGTGGTAAGGTGTGTTTGGTCAATTGAAACAGATCTTGAAGTCCCAAAGTCGGCTACTTTTGCTCTGTATTTGTCATCCAATAGTATGTTAGATGACTTGATATCTCGGTGGTAAATGGGAAAAACGGCTGCTGAATGTAAGTAGGAAAGAGCTCCTGCAACTTCAATGGCAACTCGTAATGTCATTTCCCATGTAAGAGGAAACTCTTCATTATGCTGATGAATATACTCAGAAAGTGTTCCATTAGCAATGAATTCATAAACCAAAAGGGGAACTTCAGTCTCCAAACAACAACCTAATAGTTTCACAACATTTCTGTGGATAATTTGGGAAAGAATGACAATTTCATTGATAAATTGTCTGACTTCTTGATCTCCACCATCAACTATTTTAGATTTCTTTACGGCAACAATTCTTCCATCTTCCAACATTCCTTTGTAAACAGTACCTTGACCTCCTTGACCAAGAATTCTGTCTACATTGAAATGGTCTGTTGCTTTCTCTAGCTCCTTGGAATTAAAGACCTTAATTTTCTCAACACTGACTTCCCCAGAAGATAATTGTTGTTCCAACAACAAACCACCATTTTGCTTAAAGAACTTTTGCTTGCGTTTAATGTTTTTCCTTTTCTTTATGACTTTGTGCGACCACCATCCACCAACGAGTATAATTAATAGTCCAATAGTAGTGCTGGTAACTGAATATGACACAATAAATTAACAAAAGATAAATAATTTCCTGAAAAAGATATGTTACATATATTTCTTCTTTTTGTTATCTACTTTGGTACATAAATAATCAAATTTTATATATTATTTTCAGATTTAGAGAGTGTAGGGGAATACCTATAACGCCCACTTTAACTGGGTTTTTAGATTGCGCATCGAGAATTTGGCAATCAAATCCTCCAGGTTTATTGATACAATGACTGCCGTTGGAACATCTATAGGGTACTGCACATTCGTCGATATCTGAAATGACAGCTCCAAGAAAAATAAAACACAAATGAAAAGAAAAAGGAATGAGAAACTATAATAACAAAAACGGGTGTGGCTGTGGTACTATCATGTTTGTCATACATTTATTTTACTTCTAATCAAACAAAAATTATATATAATTGAACTAAAATTACTATATTGATTGACAATATAGTTACTATATACATTCATTTTATACTATTTACATATGTATAACTGAACCCCACCAAAGTTATAATATTGACAACAAATTTGCTCACAAACTTTTAAAAATGTAGCAAGTGAAGTTATTAACTCTAACAAAACTAAGATTACATAAAAAAAATTACTTTTGTTACTACAATGACAACAAATTTGTTATCACATTTGCAAGAGTGAATGTATGATAGGCAAAACATTTATATTAAAGATTTATAGTACTGTAGAATTATCGATCCAAACAAAACATTTGTATTAAAGATGTCAAATGAAGTTCTAGCTTGT
The DNA here is from genome assembly GCA_030142095.1 of Rubus idaeus. Taxonomy (NCBI): domain Eukaryota; kingdom Viridiplantae; phylum Streptophyta; class Magnoliopsida; order Rosales; family Rosaceae; genus Rubus; species Rubus idaeus. The sequence goes on from CM057970.1 coordinate 35,424,270, forward strand.
AAGCCCTAGATCACTTTTGAGTTTTGACTAGTTTGGAGTTAAAACTAGCTACGGGAAAAAGTTTTTTTTGGGCAACACTACGGGAAAAAGTTTAGTTTGGAGTTTGGAGTCAAATGAAGGTTAGTCATAAAAAAAAAAAAGTTTGGACATGCAATGGTCGACAAAGTTGGATTAATTACCTTCACATCCACGAATAAGATAAGGGTTTCCTTTATAGCCCTTTGAGCAGAAAAGTAGAAATCCATCGTCACTGATATCCGTGTGGTCGTTGGAATCAGTCCAATTTGTTGGTCCATATATATCTATATTAGAATAGTTAAGTACAAACCATTCTAGCACTACAGGAACGAAGTTCAAATCAATATTGATGGTAGAAATTTTTATTGAATCTGATGTAAACCAATCTTGGTCTACAAGGAATGCAGACTTGCATTCCATTTCAGTGTCAGCGCCTACTACTGCTCCGAAACTAGCATTGAAGTTATTAAGATATTCAGGAATAGTGGTTTGGCAACAGTTAATACCACCGCAGCTATTATTCTTTGCCATAATATCATTGTCGGAGTCACAAATGGACAAGCAGCCACCGAGTGTCGTGTTTGACCCATCAAAATATTCTAACGTCATCAAGGCAATTCCCCCGCAACTCATTGAAGTGAATCTGTTCTTCTGGGAGTACCAAAAAGGATATCTCTCCAGGTTGGGTGCCTGGCGGTTGTTTGGCTTGTTATTGCAATTTGAGAAGGTGATCGGGCTTCTCACTTGGAGTGTTCCCCCTTCAATAGAAATTTCCAGCACTTCCAGACTAGTGTTGCTCAAGAAAGGTATGGGAGCGCTGGTTGAGTTGTCGCACACTACTTGGAACGAGTCTTCATAGAAGGACGTGCTATTTCGCCCGCCCGTAAGATAACAACCAGCTCCAATTCCGAAAGGATAAGGGATTTCAATGCTTCCACATGACGACTGACAACGAGGCTTTGCAATCGGTAATGTTGATGCCACGGCTAGTATTGCACCGCAGGTAATACTAATAGACAACAAGATCAGCTGACTAGTAAAGTGCAGGATTTGCAACTGAAACTGGGATCTAACCATTATTCCTGACTCAATCTCTCTCGTAGCAGGAAGCAATATCCCGGCCTAAGAGATATTATACCCGTTGAGTACGTGCGTAATGACAGAAAAGTTAAGCTATACAACTAGTCTTTATTGCAAAGTAATGACGACTTGACCTAGGCTTTCCGACAGAAAAGTCACTTTCTCTATTGAACCATAGAATGGCCCATTGCTTCTTTGGACGAAAAAATGGCCCATATTCTTAGCTAGTCAATGTAATATGAGAATCCATGAGCTTGGAAAATTTACTTTGACTTGGTCATAGATGAATTGTGCATCACACGACTTAAGATGGAGGAGGTGGAGCCTAAGTCGGTCGTCTTCCACTACACTTCTTTTTATATGTAATTGTAATTCTTTTTTTATTTTTATTTAGTGGATTATTTTATCTCCACATTTATGTGGTAGCAACAACATTCTTACATATTCATAAATAAAATTACTTAAAGCATCTTCAATAATGTTTGTTTTTTTTTTTGATAAATGGGTTAAATTCAGTTTACCTACATGAGATTTGGGTCAAAAATCATGTTAGTCCCTAAAATTTCAATTTCATTAAAAACATCCCTATACTCTCAATTTTAATCAGCCGTGTCAATACTCATATCATCCGTTCTTTATTGCAAAGTAATGATGACTTGATCTAGGGTTTCCGACAAAAAAAGTCACTTTCTTTATTGAACCATAGAATGGCCCATTGCTTCTTTGGACGAAAAATGGCCCATTGCTAAAAGGGGGAATTAGGAGGACCACATGTAGTTGGAACTAAATTTCCATTGTCAAGCCAGTTGGCAGGACTTGACCCAAAAGATTAAAATCTTAACTTTTAGTTTCAATCAGATTTTTTGTTTGTTCACCATTGCCCATGACCCATGTTTAGATGGAGGTGCAGTGAAGCCTAGATTGTTTTCCATTACACCTTTTCTTTTTTTAGGATTTCTATTCATATCTCCACATTTGACATTATCATTTTTTGATGTCAATAAATAATATTAAAATATCATGTATTCTCGGTTAGTCTTAACAATATGACCATTAATCCTTTAAAAACCAATGCGTACATTTATATTCCATTTTCTATTTTATGATTGGTACTTCGTGATAAAGTTTGAATAGCTTCATATATGGCTTTATCATCAACGTATTCCAGATTTGTCAGATTCTAACTATTAATTTGTATTCATTTGAGACCTTTGGGTGGAAGAAATGGCATTGCTAGAAGCCTCTAAACTTGACCTCGTGTTTTTTAAAGAAGACTTGAGCAATACTATTCGACAGGGAAGTCGATCAGGTATGGTTCTCATATCATATGAGAGATTCATTGCGCCTATGGTGTTGTGGAAAGCGATCGATGCATTACAAGTCGTGTTCTGGACTGTTCACATGTATTAATTAAGAAATTGAACAGTCTTAATTGGAGTTGATGGAGACTAATTGATAAAGGAAATAATGTTTGTACATTTTTGTTTTTATGAAACCTTGATGAACGAGAAAATTTTACTAAGGAAAAAAAATAGAGTACAAATTTTAAGTAAACACCAAGATTTACTACACATGTTTGACCCAAAAAAAAAAAGATTTACTACACATGTAGATCACAAAAAGAAAACATCAATGAAATCGAAAACAAAGGAGGCCTAAAATATTAATATTACAAAAGAAAATGTTCATGCATATATGGGCCAATGTTATTAATTATATTATTATTATAATAATTATTTTCGTTTTTCATATTCTTAGCTGGTCAATGTAATATGAGAATCCATGAGCTTGGAAAATTCACTTTGACTTGGTCATAGATGAATTGTGCATCACACGACTTAAGATGGAGGAGGTGGAGCCTAAGTCGGTCTTTTTCCACTACACTTCTTTTATATGTAATTGTAATTCTTTTTTTATTTTTATTTAGTGGATTATTTTATCTCCACATTTATGTGGCAGCAACATTCTTACATATTCATAATAAAATTACTTTTTTTTATTCAAATAAATAAAATTACTTTTTTTTATTCAAATAAATAAAATTACTTAAAACATCTTCAACAATTTTTTTTTTTTGATAAAAAATAATATAACGTTTAAGTGTTTAACTAAACAGATTCACAACAAAATTTTGAGACATTTTGCCCTGCTAGGGTTTTTTTTTCTCTAGCCACACAAATTGAGCTAGCAAATTGAGAAATTTCTTCTCGACAATAAGTGCTTCACTCGATTCTCTTGGTGGGGCACTGTAACTTTACTTGGAGGAGTGACGTATTCTTCTCTCTCTTGTCTTTGCAAGGACGATAATGGTGGAGGCTTCTCTTCTTTACTTGTCGGATTTTGGTCCATGCTTTTTCTTTCTCTTGTTGCGTTTCTTGTTGACTTTTTCGGGAGAACGACGGTGATCCCAACATCGGGTTGGGTGGTGATGTTTCTGGCGTTTGGTGTGTGGGAGGTAGTGGTGGATGACAAGGCCGTCCTTAGTCTTTTGCAGGGCCGGGCTTTGTTGGTTGGGGTTGGCTCGTTTATTGGCTGGTTTGCTGGTCCTCTCTTTCTACTCTGGTGTTTGTGAAAGACGACGTTGGTAGTATCATGGTTGGAGATCTTTTGCTAAGATCCAACTTTGGTGGTAGTACTTCGTGGCCTTTGGGTGGTGGTGGTGTTGTGTGTGGTGGTGGGGCATTAATGGTTTTTCTAGTTGTCAACGAAGGCACAGATGGATTGCGGTGGCAAGGTTTGGGTAATGCTATTAGGGTTTGCCGGCCGTGACGCAGGTTTGTTGCGATTGATGGACGGCAAAGGTATGGGTGCTACGATGGATGACGACTGCGAGTTTGTGTTGCGGCTAGGATTGCTAAAGTTTAGTTTAGGCTTACTGTTTTGTTGTTGGCCTTGAGTTTTTATTTTTATTTTTAATGTCCTAATGGATGGAGTGCATGCGGCCTCTTCCAATTAGGGGAGAAGTCGCAGGTTAACACGTAGATCTCGAGTCATTTTTAATTCTCTTTTATCGAAATTTGTTAGTGCTTATCTGTCATGGGTCTTATGGGTAGAAAATATAAATTGCTTAGGTGATGATCTTTGACAGCTCTACTAGAGCAGGTTGCTATGCATAATTTTTTTGAACTTAAATGGATTGACAATTCTCTAAAAAAAAATATTGGCTATTTTTTAGCCAAATTTTAGTCAAACGACTTAAGATGGAGGTGGAGCCTAGGTCGGTCGTTTTCCACTACACTTCTCTTTTATGTAATTGTAATTTTTTTTATTTAGTCGATTATTTTATCTCCCCATTTATGTGTGCATTATTCATGTCTTAATTTCTGGTACGGTGATTTGATCTAGTGGTCTCCCATGTGCCTAAAATTGGTTTATTTTTTTGGGCTCTATCTATTATTTATTTTATTTTTTATATTGCTCATGTTGAATATTCATAACTTGATTTCTAGTGCAGTAGATTGATGTAGGGTTCTCTAATGTTAAAAATTGATTATATTAAGAATCTATCAAAATTATGATTTTATTTTTTGAATTAAATAAAAAATGAATGAAGTGGGCAAGTGGTGGAGCCATTCATATATTTTTAATTATATTTTAGTTATTTTATTTACTCTTTTGTTTTTATGTTATTAAATATTTTATTTTGTTTGATATATAATTGGAGGGGAAATTCTCTCATGCTCCAAGCATGCCACGTGGCATGCTTGGCAGCCATTGGATCTCAATCTGCCCCCACCCCTCCCCCTGCAAATGCATCCTCACCCTCCCTATTTCCTCCAAACATGGTACTCCAAACACCGAATGGTTAAAATATGAATTTTAAATGTTGATCAAAACTCATATTTTGGCATTATATAGATAGATTAACGTACAATCTTTTAATTTCCAACCACTAGTCCACTAAGATTTGTTCTTTCATCAAATCGATGTAATTGTGAAGAATCTAAGACCTACCGCAACATATATGAAAGTAATGGTTAAATTTCCGTATATGAAGGTCCTTATGTGTAACCCACCAAGTTCAAGTTTTCTTCACTTGCAGATCTTTTCAAGCGATCGGCGGCTTTCACAACCTACAAAACAAAGTGATGGAAAACATTGGTGAAAACTTGACGAAATGCAATTCTGGTATATGATAATCTGTTAAAAAAGATAACCTAGCTAGTTACCTCAGCATTCCAATTTGTTCTGGCAGTGAGAATAATTAGAGTTATTGTTTGTAAAACAACTCCAACAATCATCCCCCACCAAATACCCTGAAAAATTAAGGTCAAATTTCACAAATTAAAGGTAATGTCACTACCGGCAAGATCGAGTTAGGGAGAGATCAACTCGAGTACTTACTGCCACTCCCATATTAGTTTTGAAGCCAAGAACACATCCAATTGGGAGACCAATGATGTAGAAACATATTAGGTTAACATAAGCCACAACATGTTGCCATCCACTTCCAATTGCCACACCTGAGTTTGATTCCACTTGAATGTTACATCTCAAATTCCAGTTTAGAAATTAAAGAATGGTGCCTAATAGTACCTGAGAGTATAGGTTGGATGCCATTCAAGAAAACAGAGATAGCTAGCAAAGGAGTTAATTCAATCACTGCTTGGATAACCTCGGGGTCAGTTGAAAACAGCTTGCTTAATCCAACTTGGAATATCAAAATAATTGCAGTGAAGACTATACTAATCAGGATGCTCGTCCCGGTCACTACGAAGACTGAAAATTTGGCCACCTTTGGATGACCAGCCCCTAGCTCATTACTTACTCTAACACTGCAAAATTAAGCCAATTCCCATTGTGAATATTATTAGAATACTTCTAAGTCATTCAAATCCAATGACCACTATATTCTGTCACAAACCTGGCTGCTGCACTTAGGCCTAACATAAACTGCAAACTCCAGTTCCAGTAATTCATACTGCAATAATATATATTATATGATCAGAAGAACATCTAGTTTTAGATATACTTGATTAAAATTGACTGATATAATTGAATTATGTAGGCTGCTGCAACAAAAGACGTACCAAATAGAAATGGAGTCTAGAGCGATTGTAGGGTTGGAGAGGAGTCCTGATATCAGGGTTAGCCCTTGGTTGTACCATATCTCCAAACTACATTAATTAATGCATCATCAAGCTAACAGTCAACAATTAATATTCTATTAAAAATATAATATGCACACACGGACAAATTTTCTATGTTATATTTTTTTCTAATATTTGGAAAATTCAGATTGTCCGACATTATAAATCCGAACATTGATATGTTGGGAAACATATTTTAACTTTTGAATATAAATATTTAACGGTGGTAAAAGATACTATATCGGCAAGATAATGTGGTGCGAGAGGGTTGAAAGTTTACACATACCACAACATGACGGCAGAGGAGAGAGTTAACTTAAAATAAGGCCAAATTCCACTGAAGGCTTTCCAAGAGAAGCCGGTCCAAGTTTCCTTGCAGTTGGGGCTTACAAGAATGTAAATCCCACATATAACGACAAGAAACCACCAGGAAAGACTTAGGGTAAGAGCAGCACCCATTAGTCCATAGTCCAAAACATAAACCACCAACCAACTGAGAAGAATGTGAAGGGCGAAAACTCCAGCAGAAATGTACGCCAGAGGGTTCACTATGTTCTGTGCTTGAAGGAATCTCTGCTGTGGGCAGTTTATGGCAAATGCATAGAGTTGAGGGATTATGCCACGCGCAAAGACTTGGCCCTGCTCTGCTATGCTCTCTGATTGACCAATGGCTATGAGTATTGGGCCTGACCACCAATACACAAATGTGAGGAGGATTGCTGCTCCCAAGTGCAAGATGATTGCTCTTTGGCATATGATCCCCATTGCTGGTAAGTGTTTGGCTCCATAGGCTTGCCCACAAACTGTTTGTACAGCACTTGCCATGCCCAACTTGAGTTCAGAGCAAGAAATCTATAGTTAGCTATAGATACGTACCAAAATTAAAGTTCTCTCATTGGATATTAGAGATGACATTTTTATGCGTGACAACATAACATGTTAGATTGTAATAAATGAAATTTTTAGGGTACATCTATATGTGTACGTACCATAATTCCGTAAGCAAGACCTTGTATTCCAACGCTAGCAACCGAGGCTCCAGCAAGTTCCAAAGTGCTCAAATGCCCGCAAAACATAAGAGTGACAAAGCTCAACATGTAGTTGAATAACGAAACAAGGATAGATGATCCGGATAAAATCCATAGGAGCCTCGACTCCCAAGCAACCAGCCGAGGCCACCATCGCAATGCCGTCTGCGGCCGTTGCTCGAGGAACTCTTCAATCACGGTGGATGACAAATCAGAAATGCGAGACGTCGGAGAGTCGAGTCCATGTAGTAGCGGCTGTTGCTCTTCGGATCCCATGGTTTCTGACGAGATAGTGAGACTGTATGTGTTACTTAATTGGTATAAGCCGATTGATTGATTGATTATCCTTATATGATCGATGTGAGTTTTATCTACCCGCGATTAGTGTTAGGCACAACAACCAAGATCTTCATGTTGCACAGCATTAGTTTTAGCTACGCACATGCACACATTCACTGTCACCACCACATTTTGCAGATATCAATGTTTTCTTTGACTTGTGTAGCTTAACTCATGTATGGGTTTTTTTTTGGGAACATTGTCCAATCATATATCGTTAGTATTATAAATTATATATCTCTAAAAGATTGATAATAGAGCCATATATATATATATCTACGGCTGAGACTCATGCACTGGGAATAATTCTTGACGTTACTTATGTTGTCGCTTTCTCAAACTCTCCGCCATGTCTTTGTCTGTAGTTGAATGGAAGGTGATTGTCCAAAAACAAAATTGAATGGAAGGTAAGCTGATTAATAACTTAATAAGATACAAGCGTGAGAGCCGGCGGCAATTTTATACGAACTGACGAGTTAGGGGATACAGTAACTTTTCTTTGAAGACCATTCTCCTTCTGCCTTTTTTATATTTACTTTTTTACCCTGTCTTCTTTTCTTCTTTTCTATTTTTTTTCTTATTCTTTTCTTTTCACCAATCATTTTTTGACATTTGTAAAAAAAAAAAACCATGTTTTTAACATGATAATGGTTTGTATATATTTTGATTTTTGAGCAATGGCCGTGAGTATCTTTTATTGCTTTCCATATAACAATATTTTGTAATCAAGTCAAACTAACTATTTTTTTAGTAAATAATAGTTTGTACATATGATACATACAAAATGCATTTCCTACATCACAAATGAAACAATGTATTCTGTCTTAATGTACTATGTCTCATATAATGCATCAATAGTTTATCTCTTTATTATAACTTTTTTTTACAAACATAAATTTTACCCCGCAGTATCACGCAAGTAAAAGATTTTAATTTGTTAGGCTCATTTTTTTAACTTTGTGGAGAAAACTCGAGTTCATAAGCATAATAAGTTAATGCAATTTGAGTTTTACTTTGTCAAATTATATAACCTAGAAAGCAACAAAATAACTTGTGCATGAGGACATATAGCTATCAGTTTTCAGTTTACTTATATACTAGTTTTTCTACATGCATTATGTGTGCAAAATGGTCATGTCCTTATTTCTAATACAGTTGTCGATATGAAATTGATCTATATGGTCTCTGATATATATGTCAAAAATTGGTGAATAAATGAATATTAAAATATAGAAAATAAATATAAAAAACTAATAAATAAAAAAACAAACAAAATTGGCAAGTTTGAGCAGTTTGGGTAGGGGTTCAAAACCTAGCTTGGACAGGTTTGAGGGGCCTTTGGGTTCGTGCACTTGTCAAACACTAGTCGTCAGCGACAGCCGCGTTGCGTGAAGAGAGATAATTGGTCTTCTGGGGGATCATTCTTGGAGAGTGAATCCCTAATAAAAAAAAATATAAAATTGGCAAGTGAGTTTTTTTTTTTGGCAAGTGAGCTAATCTATGAGCTATAGTGCTACTGAGTACTGACTTCACATTGAACATGATGTCGGACTTGAACATTGGAAAGTTGAGATAACAATACAGCAATATCATGCATGATCTTCCAACTTCAGATGTATCAAAAGGTGAGTCTTAAAATTAAGCTCCTAAAGTTGTTTACCCCAATAGCTTGTAATAACAAGTTTTTTGTTCAGCGGGACTTGAAAGGCAAAGGTGGCTGTACATCTATATAGTAATGGAGAAGCTTCTCCAACTACATTTTCCAAATTACAGGTCCCTTTTGATGTTGATGTTGATTTTAATATAAGAAGGGGACACTAATTAGTCAGAATTAATTTGTGTGTGTTATTGTGTAGATCGAAAATATTATAGCTAATTAAGCAGGCAGAGTTGATCACTCCAAACCTTTTCCAGTGTGTGAATTGAGTTATAATAAGTGGTTCAACAATTGAAAGGGGACGGATCGAAAACAAACAACATACATTTCCCACTTTACTCAATATGATCAGAGTTGGTCATAAAAAAAAACATAACATGCTCAGTTCATCAAACTAGGAATTACGTACCATCTTCAATCTAACTGCAACTAAAATCCTCAATTTATATTGAATTTCATCTACTGGAATCTACCAGCGAACGGTGCATGTATGAAAAAATATTTTCATCAGTATGATTTTGAAGGACAATAGAGGTTGTGCATCTAATGAAGAATCTGTACCACTATCCATACATCCCTGTTGATGTAGAACAAATTCCAAAGCTTGGTCAATCCATTAGTTCGAACATATCCAATCAGAATGAGCTTCAACTGAGAATTGAATCCCCTATAACTCGAGGGTGACTTCTTTCATAGTTTCGTTTTCATCATTTGTACGTACAATAAAATGAGGAAGAGCGTACATGCATAAGAAGAAGTTTAATTAATAGAATTTTTTTTTAACAACCATTACATTATTACGATAGTTGAACTTGGGCCCTTCACTTACGAAGGGAAGACTTATGCCACTAGACCAAATGGTTATATGCATGCAAGTTTAAAGAAAAAGTTGGAATTTTTTTTTGATGAATTAGGGTTGATAAGATTATGATACGTTAACATTTCTCATACATAATGAGAAGATAATTATAAAGTTCTTGTTAAAGTAAATAATGTCCGCATTACTTAGAGTAAATTAGATTTTCATTTAAATAATTAATTTGTACATATTTTTTTGTACAAAGAGCATCTCTAATCGCTTGAGTTATGCTTTCCTTGATGCCTAATAATGTTATTTACTTATGTTTGTTCACTTTACAGGTTCATGAGTGAGAAAAGGAAAAATGGAGCAAAATGATGCATTTCGGGACCAATTGGAGCACTTTCGAGAAAAGAACAAAAATCAACCATGACTTCCGAGCATCAAGAATCATTCAAGTCAAGTATCGGAGAGTGAAACACCTCAAAGATTCAGAATCATGACCAAGAAACCGAAAAGTCAACTCTCGGCCCAAGAAATTAAACTAAAGTCAACCGGCCCCGCATGGTCAACTTCGAAGTCAAACCCCAAAGACATTACATTCCAATCCATCCATGAGTCTCCCAAGCACATAAGGAGATCTCCTTTCATTGGTTGAGGTATTTTAGTGGTAAACGAGTTGAAATTCAAATTCAAATTGGAGACATAACATTTAATGTTTGAATCATATTTTGTCTCCTAGCCTTCCATCCCTATTTTGCCTCCCTATGGTCCCAAAATTGGATTTATAAAGTCTCCTCACACATTACCACTTCACCCTTGGGCCTCGTTTGATTCATGCAAAGGAAAGGAAATCAACTCCTCTTTCTTTCCATAAGAAGGCGAAACTAAAATTCTCACTAGTTTTCCTTTCAAGTGTTTGGAAACATTAAGGATGAATAATAATAAAAATATGAAACAAAATTAATATTTATAATTTTATAAATTATTAGTTTAGTTATAAAAGTATGGAATTAATGTTGAATTAGTGCAATAAGTGCAGGAAAATAGGTAGGGAAAGTGATTCCCTTAGTCCATGTTTGGTTCATGGATTCTACGAACACGGAAAGAAAAGTCATTACTTTCCTCTGTTTGGGAAGCACAAACTCAGGAAGTACTTTCCTGATAAAATGGAAAGTAGGGGGAAATTTGTTCCACTCAAATCCTATGTGAATGATTTTTGCTTCTCATTTCCCGGTATTAATTACGAAATTTTTGGACAACAATACCCATGCCCAAACTTTTGCCCATCTTTTATGATAATTAACTTTATTTTAAAATACAAGGATACTATTGAAACATTGACATCTTTTTACTTTTCTTTCCTGCACCAACAAACACAGGAAATGAAATCAAATGGTCTTTCCTGAATACTTTTCTTATTTTATCAAACACAGAAAAGGAAACCTGACAGAAATTTTAATTTCTCAACCACATGGAAAAGACAAGGGAATTGATTTCCCTTCCGTGAACCAAACATGGCCTTAGAGTAGGGAAGAAACCAATTCCCTCCCTATTTCCCCTTCCTTCAGGAAAGTATCTCCTTTCTTTTTGCATTCCAAACACTGGAAATGATTGACTTTCCTTTCCCATGACCTCAATTCTGCGAACCAAACAAGGTTGGTGTCTTTGCATTTTTTCAACCACCCTATGGCAGTTTAGGTATTTTTAAGTTGGTTAGATCTTAGTTTTGGATCTTAGGATCATACTCTTTTCATCATAACCTTTCATTGCCTCATCTATATTCTTAGAATTTCCCATTTTTGAGCATTAACCAACCCTAGCTAGACACCACAAGTCCCCAAAATTCTCTCAAGTTTCTCTTTCCTTCTTTCCATTTTGCCTTGTTGTTCTTCATTGCTGTCCATCTCGCTACCGGTCGCCGACCGACAGTGTTGTGTCTCTCCTCCATTTTTCCACCACTTTCTCCCATCATCTCACTTGACTTCCTTCATCAAACATCTTTCATACACTCCCCACTACATCCTCAAACACTTTTCAACTCCATTTCATTATCCCCACGCACCACCATCTTAGATTTCCTCAAGGACTTCAAAGAGGAGGAGCTTGGAGCAAGAGCCAAGGAGGAGACAAAGAAGCACAAGGAGAGGGCTTGCAACCTCTTGGTGACAGCAGGACTAGCTGGCCTCCCTTGTTGAGCATCTCTTCACCTTACTTTACTCTTTTTTTGTCTCTAAGTTTGTTAGATTTGAGAACATGATGTTATCTATAATATATTGTGAGTAGTCATCCAATTGGGGGCTAGGGCAGGTTGTGTGCCCTAGCCCAATGATAATGGTTTGAATTATTAATACTTGGATGCTTGTGAATTTGTAAATTTGTATTGGATATATTCATTGCCAATTTTGTTGTGTTACATGCATGTTGATGTGTACGTATTTTACGTACACAAAACGTCTTTTATAACTTTAATTAGGCTTTTCCAATAGCTATTTACTGCTTTTAATGTGTGTTTGTACAATGTGTAGGTTAAATAAGTGTTTTGACACAAAAATAATAGATTTCGGGTGTTTTAGTGTATTTCCGAGAAAAAGACAAAAAGTTAATACTTGGAAGTGGAAGACGACATTGTACGAAGATTTCAGATTATTCCGAATCCCGGCAAATTACCGGTGAACCACCACTCGCGATAGCAAATCACTATTTCGACACCTTGGATTCCCATTTTATTATGCATTATTATATATATTTAATAATTTAATAAATAATATTTATTTTAATTACTTAATTAGTTTATATATATATTTATTTTATTTATTTATTTTATTTATTTAAATTATTATTTTATTTTGTCTAGTTTGCACCATGTTTTTATTGTACCTGCCTGTAAAATTATTTTTTTACCCTTAACGATTTTTTTTGTTTGGTTTGTCCCTCTCTCTCCTCACTCGCCGGCCACCGCTACGACCGACCACCACTGTCGGCGCCGCCATCAACTTTCTCTGATTGCTTCAAAATTTATGTCATCATGTTCATTACAACAAACCCAACAAGTTTAGTGACTATGTCAAGGTGAGATTCGAATTAGATCACGATATATCGACGCCAGAAGTTTCCGAAACCCAAAACTTCCCGGCTTCGATCCGCCTCCTACGGTGGTTGAAATTGAAATCCAAAGAGACCACAAGGTTTCCGGGATTGAGGGCTTCAAAGTCCAGTAGATTTTGAAGGTTGGAGGTGATCGGAGATGGCCGAACCAAAAGCTTGAAATTCAAGCCGTTTTTGGCCATGCGTGCGGCGTTTTTCGTGAAAGATTTCGTTCGAAAAGGGTGGGGGAGGGTCACCGGAACAAGCCGCTACCTTGGGTGGGGGCGGTGACGAGCGGTGGGGGCCGGTCGTGGTGGCAGCGCCGGCAACAAAGTGAGAGAGAGAGAGAGAGAGAGGATGTCGGAGAGAGAGAGAGGAATAGAGAGATAAGGGCACATTTGTCAATACACATAATTGATTTACCATTAAAATAATATGTAATATGTAATCAACGGCTCTAATTGAGCCACATACCATGGTTTAATAAAACCATGGTACAATCCAGAATTCCCCTTTGTTTTATTAACTTTTACTGTTTTCCTTTTGACTTCTGCAGAAGAAGACAAACCCGGCGGTCACCACTTGCCGGCCACCACCCTCACGGCCACCACCACTCACCCACCTGCTCCTTGGCTTTTCTGCACCATCTCACCGTTCACCACTCAATCATATCTTTCTCTTCTACATAAGCAAAATCTCTGCAATCAATTCCATCACAACCTGCAAGCTCATATGCACTCATCACAGACCACAGCCAACACCACTTCAAGCCTCCACTCCTTCACCATGACCTCCAAATCAGTCCTCCTTCACCACCAAACACCATCCCCACCTGCAATCACTCAACTTACTCTCTCTGCCACCATGAATCAAAAAGAAAGCCAAACACCCTGCAATTACAATTGCAGAACCACCACAACAGCTCACTCAAATCCACCATGGCTGCAATTGTTCTCTCTACACCCACCGATCCTCTCACTACACCCACAAAGCTTCACAGCCACAGAACCCGATCCCCTGTTAATCACAAAACCCAAAATCACACTCCCAGCAGCACCCAATTGTTTTGGGCACTCCGTTGAGCTCATCACCGCCGCCGCCTAGGCCGCGCCTCCTCTCCACTTCAATTCCTCAACCCGAACACTCATGAAGCTGCCGTCGACAACTCGACATCCCCGCCATGCCCAGCGGTCCCGACGTCTTCAACCGTGCACCGCCGCAAAGCCCCGTGCCTCCTCTGTGCACGCCGTCGTCGCTGGTCTCAGTTCCGACCAGACCCATGGTCTCCACCGGTCGATCCCTTCCGCGCCTCCAGCGCCGAGCCATCCAACCACCAGCGCGGCCAATCTCTCTGTCCGTTCTTCTCGGGCCAGACGCCGTCGTAGATCTCAATCACCAAATCACCACAAGCCCAGCTTCCAACGGCGCCGGCGACCCAATTTCCACCTCCACCGCTGCACGGCCGCTGCTCTTCTCTGCAATTGCAGCACCACCGTTCACCAGCTTCACCACATCGAGCCCGTGCTCGTCTCCGTTGCCAAACCAAGGCCGCCGTCGATTATCAGAACCCAGACGCCACTGCAATCGCGCCGCCGCTGTCTTTCAGGCCGTGTAGCTCCTTTCCTCCACAATCCCAGGCCGCTCCTCCCCTCTGCCGTGCTCTCTGTTCTGAAGAGAGAAGAATGAAAGACGAGAAAGAAGAGAGGACACGGGCTGGAAAAGAAGAGAAGGGGAGAAGAGAAGAAAAAGAAAGGTCCAAGGCCCAAGCCCAAAAATCCAAATTGCACCTGGCCCATGCCAGCCAAGCCCAATCCGAATTGGGCCCCCGAAGAATCCAAAGCCAAATTGATTTGGCCACCCAAATCAGGGCCCCCGCCACATCCAAAGACATGTACACATAGCTGAGCCATCCACCTACGCCAGAAGGGCAGTGTCGTCTTCACGCGCACACATGGTTGAGTCGTCCACCCTGGCCAGACGACAGTGTCCATTTTCATGGACACATCAGTAACATTTTACCCAAACTCGTTTAATTATTATATTTTTTTTTTTAAATTTTAATTTCCGCATTTGAATCTTGTGTGAATAAATTTGGGTAAATGTAATTGTGTAAATATTTGTTTCAAACTATATTTTTTATTGTGTGTAATAATTTAGGGTTTACCCCCTAAACCTTTTTACTCTTGGTATTAATGCTAATTTATAATTTTTCTGATATTGAATGTTTGTTTGATTCATTGCTTTGACATCGATAAAGTGCTAATTTGTTTATTGTGGTTGCAAACATAGTAAGCATGCTAGGGTTTTATTGCTATGAGTATATGTGGACCACCATATCATCATATATTCTAGAAGTAGCAAATAGCGGTGTAAGCTATTGTTATATGAATTATCTTCTAGGCAATTAGAACAACATCAGTGTCGAAGCTGTCTAGCGTTACTTGTTCTCTTCAATTTTAATGAATACTATATGTTGAATCTAGTCGTATGCAGTTCATCCTAGGTTGCATGATAGAGCTAAGTTATGTGGCATGCAGTTCATTCACATAACATAACAAGTAAGAGAGAACAATAGATTAAGTGCAACATGTCATTGGCTTAGTCTGAATAACGACATTTAATTGAAAAGAAGTTATAGGTTAACATATCAAGATTATGTATTGTTTGTTGTTTTTATATTTATTTAATTTAATTTCCAAAAACAAAAATCCAAAAATATTTTCTTTTATTTATTTCTTGATTTCAATTATTTCAAACAAAAACTGAAAAACACTTTTTGTATATATTAGTAAAAAAAATTATTTGTTGTATATATTATTTAATTTTCGTGACATAGAATAGCAAATAAAACAATCTCCTGTGTGTAATGATCTCTACTTTCCTATACTAAATTCGATATTTATATCCACAATAGGGTTTATCTTGAGGTTATTTTCGTGCATCTTTTTGGTCTGCGAAAATAATTATATCAATTTTGGCGCCGGCTCGCCGGAGATTGTTTTCACTATTTGTTTTTCTTAACAATGTTTTTTCTCTTTGTAAATAAATTGTGTTGTAAATAAAATTAACTTAGAATTAAAAAAAAATACTTTGTAAATATTTTGTATTTAACTAGTAAACTTTGTTATTAACTTTTTATATTTTTGTATAGGAAATAATTCAGGTGCGTCGGAATTGTACCATTTTGCATCTTGGAGCTAACGTTTGCAAGTCAAGGCCGGAGAGCCTTGAGGTTGGTGTTTATATGGTGCATTTCGACTATCCTCGGGAGTTCGTCAAAGGGAGTTTCTTTTTTTCTTACTCTCGTTATTTTGTTTTGATTCGTGATAAAAAAAAAATGTGTTTGTTTACTTTTAGTTTCTGTTTTGCATAATGTTTCATTTACTTGAGTCTATTAGTTTATTTTTCAAATAAATTAACCCATGCTTGAATTTTACATTTTCAAAGAAAAATTTGGCGAACATTGAGGACAATGTTAGATTCAAGTGTGAGGGTAAGGTAGTTTCTTTTTCAAATATTTCAAAAAAAAAAATTTCAAAAATTTCAAAAATTCAAAAATTCAAAAAAATTGTTTGCTCCTCCTTGTGTGTTTGTTTGTGTTCTGTGTTCATTCTTTCCAATACCAATGATGATTTGAGTTTATTAGTTATGACTATGAGTATGTTGATTATATGCTAAGGCTTGTGTGATTTGCTTTGGATTTAATTTGCACAATTTATGACTGCTCGAAATTCCATATGCAAATGCCTTGGTTGATTGATCAATTGCAATTTGAGAACCACATTTAGATTTTGTATTGACATGCATACCCTAAACTGTGAGGAATTGAGACTATTGAATATTCACATGTATGCATCTTTCATACATTTACTTGTTCTTCATGAGTGCATTTCATGAGTTTTTGGACCTAGAACTTGCTCAAAGACCACTTGAAGCTACCTGTTAATTTGTGATGATTTAGAAATGATAAAGGCACTAGTTAAGCACCATGGCCAAACTAATCCCTAATCCCTTAAACACTAATCCATTAGGTTAACCCTTTTGTTACTACCTTTGTTTTTAGTCTTTTGGACAATGATTGTGACTTCTCATTTTTCGGATGTTTCTAAGGGTTAAGAATTGTTCAGAAACAAGTGTGGGGGAGTTATTATTGTACAAATCAAATTCAAAAGAGCCATTAAAAAATGTGATTATATGCCAAAAAGAAAGAAAGAAAGAAGAAAAAAAATTCGGCATATGTAAAAAAATTATGTGCTCTTGAATCATGATACATTTTGTGTTGTGAAAGTTTGGAGGTTGGATTGCATTTTAGGCCTAACAAAATATATTTGGCCTGAAATTTTCAAAAATGGGTTTCAAAGTCCTTGAAATTGTCTTTTAACTTTTTAGGAGCTTTTAATTTTCCTTTCCGTCTAACATGTAACTCTTGGCCGTGTACCCCACTCCAAGCCCTTTTGATCTTTTGAACTGTAAATTAATTAGCAGAGAGTCGGTCAATGAGCAAGCATATGGGAACATTACTTATGAAATGATTTTGATATTAAAAAATTTTAGCACTTCACTCTGCTAAAAGTTTTCCATTATATGCACTTCACTCTTCAACCATGGTTTATTTAGATATTAAAAAATTGACGATAAGTTATTGAGATCGAAGCAAGAGTACTTTTATGAAGTGGTGCAAGTCATCAAAACTCTATAGTCTACAACCCTATATGTTTCATAGCTTTTGATAAGCGATAACTTGACAAGCAAACAACCAAAGATGCAAGAGCCAACTGCTTTAGGCCTTGAGGTGATCGATCATTGATTCCCTCAATTTTGAAGTCCACAACAATTAGGGCTAGTTTGGTACAGTTTCGCTTTTAAACAAATCAGCTTTTTCGTACAATTTAAGGTCTTAAAATGTTTGGTAAATTAGTAAAAAGCAACTTTAATTAAAAATTACGGGTCAGTGGAAGCAGATTATAGAAGCAACCCAAAGGTTACTTCTAAAAGCTGCTTTAATTCAAAGTTGATTTTTTTAAAAGCGACTTTTTTTTAAGTCACAGCAATCCCAAACTAGCCCTTAGTTAAATTAACAAAACAGTAAAAGTCGCTATTAAGCACATGGCCTCTCCCTAAACCGCCCCTTCGATCACTTAAATATATATAGAAGTTCATTTTAATTGCTTTGCCACCAAAAAATAATGGTCGCTATTTAGCCAATTGAAACTTCGGTACTTTGCATTTCACTCTTATTTAGTTGTTTACTTAATTGTCTCAATTCACTTTCAAAACTCACAAAATGTTAATCACTACTTGTCCACTTTGCACACACATCACCTAGCTATTACATAGTCATCGATCTCTAGTCCCTCCATAGTGCTAGTTAGATTAGTTACCTAATTGCTTTGGCATTTTGGGTAATCAATTCCAGAAGTACGACAAACCTCCGATCTTTACTACTTCCCATATTTAGACGACATGTATTCTTGCGTCCTAAAAGCGTATTTTTGCGTCCAAGTTAGTAATTAAGTCTTAAAAATGGTAATTGTTATATTTACGACTTAATGACACATATTACCACTTCGATAACTCATGTGGTAACTATGAATTAAAAAACTCTTGTTAAGGTAAATAAAGTCCTCAATAATATAAATAGATTCTCGTTTTAATAATAAAGTTTTAAAAGTGGTAATTATACGTATAAGATAGGTTAACATACATTAGAATTTTTCAGTGTATATAAAATTTTCCTTTAAAGTTATAAAAAATTGATACTAACTAAGACATAAAAAAAATACAAATAAAAGAACATCAGTTGGCCAAGGAACAGTTTTTGATGAAATCCAGTTATTTATATGTCAATTTTAAGCAATCTCTTGGCGAAAGAGTCATCTGAATAACAATGTTTACAACCGATCAAAAATATTATAGAACATACTTACAATAGTACAGAAATTAAGAAATATTTTGCGCACTCAACTTGACTTGAAAGACAATAGTGGGATTGCATGAAATGATGAACCGCCACCGACATTCAAAGCTGACCCCGTTCCTGTTGAACTTGAAGCAGCATCCCATGGCTCGACTGATTCAGTTCTGACAAATTCAACCTCTTCATAGTTTTGTTCGCCATTAGAAGTCTTTTCGGACATTTGGATCCCCTCTAGCTCTGTTGTGACCTCTCTCATTGTAGGGCGCTTCCTTCCTTTCAAATTCAAGCATCTTCTTGCAAGATTAGCCACTACTATGATATCTGCTTTCGGTCCTTCCTTTAAAACTCGAGCATCAACAATTTCAAACAAACGATCTTGGTGCATCGACAAAATGAAATATGTGGCTAGACTTTTGCCTTCCCCTTCTGACCTTAGAAAAGAAATTGGAGTTTGTCCCGTTAAGAGCTCAACGAGGACAACCCCAAAGCTATACACATCACTTTTCTCCGTAAATTGGCTTGATTGAAAGTACTCGGGGTCCAAGTAACCAAATGTGCCATGTACAAGTGATGTGGTTAGGTGAGTTTGGTCAATAGCAATTGATCTTGAAGTTCCAAAGTCCGCAACTTTTGCTCGGTATTTGTCATCTAACAGTATGTTTGTAGACTTGATATCTCTATGATAAATGGGGAAGGAAGCTGTGTAGTGTAAGTGTGAGAGAGCTCCTGCAATTTCTGTGGCAATTCGTAAGCGCATTTTCCAGGTAAGTGGAAATTCTTCAATATGCTCTGTGATATACTTGGACAGGGTTCCGTTTGGTATAAATTCATAAACCAAAAGAGGAACTTCTGTGTCTAAACAACAACCCAATAGTTGGACCACATTTCTATGGTTAATTTGTGAAAGAATAACAACCTCATTGATGAATTCTGAAAGTTGGCTTTCATCAACCATTGTAGACTTCTTTACAGCAACGATTCTTCCGTCCTCTAACATGCCTTTGTACACAGTACCTTGACCTCCTTTGCCAAGAATTCTATCCGAATTAAAATTGTCTGTGGACTTCTCTAACTCTTGTGATTTGAACAATTTAATTTGCTCAACATTAACTTCACCTGACGATAATTGATGTTCTAATAATAAACCACCATTTCGCTTGAAGAACATCTTTTTTCGTTTTATCTCATTCCTTTTCTTTAGGAGTCCGTATGCAAACCATGCACCAATAAGCAACAATAAGAGTCCAAGACTCGAGCTTATACCTACATAACTCAGCCAACAAAAGTTGCAAACTCAAATATATATACATATTCTTAGGGACCAAAAGTATTGTTTGGACAAGACACTATTTGAGTGTTATATGCAAAAAACAAAAACAAATTTAAAGGAAAATGTTTGGGATCCCAAAACATTTTGCCAAATAATAATGCCACCACATCATCAAACAATTTTACACGTATTTTATTTTATTTTTGTTAGATATTTTTTTATTTTATTCTAATTCCATTAATTAAAATAAAAAGATTGAAAATTAAAATCAACCATCGCTCTTCTCTCTTCTTCTTTCTTTCAATCTCCCTCTTCTCTGTTTCTTAGAACACAGATGAACCAATAAAAACTAGAAATCTTCTTACTCTTTCCTTTTACGAGACCACCATATCCTCATTAACCTACAGATCTAAACAGTCTGATACACCCGAATACATAAAATCAATGACACTTAAAGTTGCAAATTGCTATCACATCTAATTGTTTCTTTCCTATAATATCTTCCTCTATTCAGGTTGCCGTGTCTATGATTCTCTGCCACCTTCGGTCATGAGTTTGTGTTTGTCTAGTTTCACTAGACTGATTTTCCATAGATTAATTAGTTCTATTGAAGTTTTGGTTTCTATAATTTGTTGTTGTGTAGTCTTTATGACTATTATTGTTTGTGTTGTTGCCAAATTCGGTGGCAGTAATGATTGTTTGTTTATTTTCTCTATTTCTGTTTGTTTTCTTATGGCAATTGCACGCCATTGTTTCATGGGTCTTTTTGTAAGACATATTGGTGAATTCAATTGTGGTCGCTGCGTATACGCAACGGTTGGGTGTCCTTGGTGTTGGTGTTCTTCTTCACCATCAATTGATTAGGTTAGGTTAATTAAGTTTTGTTGGTATCGTTTTGCAGTTTTGATTAGGTTAGGTTAATTATTATTTTTTTGTTTTTGAAGAATTACTTTTTTATTTCATTTATGTCTATTTCTAATTGAAATTAATCAGATTTGTTGGAAACTATTGAATTTCAAGTGTTGGGTTGCCATGTCAAATGCCACATCATTTGGACATTTGGTATATTTTTTTTTTGGCTTATGTAGCACTGCTCAAATTTAAATGGCCTTAAGAAGAATGAGAAAAAAAAATTACGTTTTAGGTTTTTTAACATGTTAACTACTCGTTATCACCTTGTAATTTCACTCTTAGGGGGGTGTATTCAATTAGGAGTCTACAAGATTGTTTTGTATTTTAAAAGTCTATAGGTATTCAATTAAGATATTTAAAAGTCTTTTAAATTCTGGATGTATTCAATTAAGATTTTAAAATATCCATCTTAATCTTGTGGTATTGAAAAATTTAATGATTTTCAAGGATTTCATTAAATGCTGGATTGTGAAGGATTTTATAGTGTTCAGTATAAATAGAAAAACTCCCGAAGAATCCGGCCACCTCCCTGGAGATTTTACAACTCTCTCTCTCTCTCTCTCTCTCTCTCTCTCTCTCTCTCTCTCTCTCTCTCTCTCTCTCTCTCTCTCTCTCTCTCTCTCTCTCTCTCTCTCTCTCTCTCTCTCTCGCTAAAAATCTTTTTGGGCACTGACCAGACCAACTACAATCACCAAAGCCATCTACTCGACCACAACAACAGTCCTAAAACAGAATTTATAATCCAAGCGGCACATCCTCGTCCTCACTTAACTCTCTCACCGACCTCGTTCCCAAACTCCACCATTAACTGCTTGCTTCATTTCAGAGTTGATTGACAATTATTAAAATTGGCTATATTCGATTTCCTTGTAATTATAGGCATTCATTTCCAGATTTCTTTGTAATTGTTGGCCGATAATATAGCTAATTGTTAGCCTCCAGTAAGATTTCCTCTTTCTTGGATATATATGTAACAACTTGTATAGCAATATATATATGAGAAAATAGAGATTCGTCTCTGCAACTTTATATTATTTTTCACCATTTTTAACATGGATCATTTTGGCGAGGGGCTTCAGTCCACGTTGTTGTGTGTGTGAATGGGTTTGAGTCAAATAATGTATGGCATGTGTAGGGATTTGGGAGATGCGCATAAGGTGTTTGATGAAATGCTTAAGAGAGTGTGATGGGATGTTATGTCGTGGAATTAGATTTTGGTGGTTTATGCTCAGAGTGGGAATTCAAAGAATGCTATAGATATGTTTGGTTGGATGATGGGTAATTTTCGTGTGCGGTTCCATTGGTGAACAGAAGTGGGGGATGCAGATTCATTGTTCTGAGCCTATTGTTGTGACCATTGTCTCTTCAATGGCTTAATTGATATGTATACTAACTAAATGCAAGAGTGCCAAAGTTGCTCGGAGGTTGTTTGCTTGATTGCTTTTCTCCTATTATTTTCAATTATAAATTTTGTTTGTTTCAAGTTGTAATTGTTTTCCTCCTATTGTTTATAGGATCTTAATTTGGCATAAGAAAACAGTACAAGGAAGGAGAGAGTTGTTGGCCTTAATTTGGCATTAGCATTGGATTCCTATATGCAGTTATTAATAATAAAAATATAGCAAAAGACTACAGGTTATTAAAATCTAAACAAATCAGTGTAACAATGAATTACAATCCAAACAAATTCAATTGAAGTCTATATAGAATTAGAACAATCTATAGATTCTGCAAAATTCAAGGATTATAAAAAATCAGACACAATCTTTTAAAATCTGAATTGAATACACCCCTCTTACATTATTAGCGTTAACTTACACGTACATCATTTTTTTTATTTTATTTTTGAATAACAAGACTAGACGTACGACTCTTTCAAATTTTTTTTTTTTGATGTTTTTGCTATATTAGAGGAGAAGATTCAAAATAGAGACCTCAAGTGTATGGATAAATGCAGTTGACCACCAAAACTACAAACACGAGACTACTCTCTTATTTTAAATTTGTAGCACTTTTCTAAGTTACGAACCATACCTACTATAAGGACCAATTTAGCCTTATTGTCGTCGCCCTCACATTGGTACGAACCAAGATAGTTCACACACTTACTGTTGCCCAAACATCGGTTAGCATCCATGCATTCATCAATGTCTGATATATTGGAGGGGACAAAAACAGAAAACAAATAATAAAAAATTGTTAGCCAAAAATATAGGACGAAACTTTTTTGGGAACTTAAGTGAGACACTGAGACACTAATTCATTCATTTAATTAAAAATAAATAAACTTTAAGATTGATAACAATCTAACTTGCTTGTGAGACAAAACTTTGTATTCAACGTTAAAAACACAGTACCAAATTGCAAAGATTCAATCACATGACCAAATTATTGCAATATTAGAACAAATGGACCAGAGTTATATAGTCTTATCAAAACATAATTAAGGAATGAAAAATGCAGTTGCCGGCCTGATTAAAAAATGTTGTACGTTCGATTACCTTCACAATACGATTGGCCGAGATATGGATTTCCTTTAAAGCCAGGGCGGCAGGAACAATTAAGCCCCGACCAATTGAGTGCACGAAGAGTGTAAATATAGCAATATGGGTCCATAAGCGGTAACAGAATGTAGTCATGACTTTTGATCAATACGGGTCCATAAGCAGATTCATTATACCGATTAATATCAACAATGAACTTCTGAAATAATGCAAATGACCTAGTGTCGTTCAGCAGTCTCCATCTTAGTGTCACAGGAACGTTGAGCATACTCTTGAAGGCACTGAAATTAGTTGATGATGAAATGTTTATTCTGTTAAACCAATCTTTGTCAGCCAGAAATGCAAACTTGTCGCGGTTTGTAGTAGTCTCATTGAATAAGGCAACATTTAAAAATGTGAGATATGGAGGAATACTAGTCTGACAACAGTTAATACCAAGATCGCAACTCGGGTATTTATAATTTTGATCACATACTGACATGCATCCCCCAACAATAACAGACTTATTTGAACTCACCAAAGCAAAGGAGTCGCAACTCACTGCAGTGAATATGTTGTAACTCTTAGAGTAGCGGAAAGGGCTTCCCCTTAAATCCGCCACTTGGCTACTTTCATTTCCCTGCCAGAAGAATGTAATGGGGCTGTTAATCTGAAGCGTTCCCTTTTCAGTAGAAATATTCAGCACCTCCAGTTTGGCACGCCTCAAGAAAGGCTTCGACTTGGTAGAAATGTTGCAGTCAATTTGAAACCATTCGTCAAAGTAACAACTTTCATTAGCTCCAATCCCAAAAGGGTACGGGATGGTAACACCTCCACAATCCGTTTGACAATCAGGCTTCCCCATCCGCAGTGCAGCAATACTTGCGCGGCATATGGATAACAACAAAATGATGAATATCATTTGATGAACTAGCATTTCTATCATTATTAATTTGTCTGATCTAAGAGACTAACAAGTATGTATGAAGCTTTTTCAGTGCTAGAAGAAGTATTTATAGAGTCTATAAAAAGCAAATTCACAATCAATAGCAACCTTTATAAAAGAATTAGAAATTAGGGGAAATGATATCGAATAGTAAGAGTCAATAAAATTGAATTGAAAGATATTTGTTAGCAACTTCATGTTTTAATCAAAGAAAAGTCCAAGTTGAATATTGGAAATTTTGTAGCGTAAGTTGCTGTGATTGACTGAGCTATGATCATATATGATCGAGATCAAATATGCAATTTTAGTTTTTTTCTAGCCTCAGAAAATAACAATTAAATTAAAAAAATGATGTTGTCAACTTTTTTTTTTTATCAAAATAATGCTGTCAATTTCTTGACCTCATGAGTTGTTGATGGTACAACAAGTGCACGTACCCTACCAAGAATTAACCTTCTCGATTTATGTGTGTCATCCTTGCGCAGAGTCCATGCTAATCTTCTCTGTATCGTTCCAATTTTATCGGATGTCTCCGAAGGGACTACCAAGATCTAACCTTCAAACTTCTGAGTGATTTTTTTATCCTTCTTTTTTAAAAGAATAAAACAAAGAGGTATTTTAATATCAGTCCAATTTCACTCTACAAAATTGGACACACAAACAAAGAATAAAGCAAAGGATAAAAATACAAACATAATACTACTTGGTCAGCTAGCAAAGAAGCTTCCTACTTCTTACTGGGCTCTTTATATTGAAGCTTAGGACAAGTAAAAGACGGCGCATTTAGTGGTTATATTTGATACACGTGCATGTGGAAATTCATTATTCACTGAAGTATCTACGAGTCAAAGAAATAAAAATTTGAAAGGTATTTAGATTTGTATATATAATCAATTAAAAAAAGATATTTCTTAACGACTTCCTGCTTGTCTTGTACACTTCCACCTGTTCATCCAAAATTTCGACAAATATCAAAACTAAGTACATGATTTATAACTTTGAAACATATTAATTAAAGAACACCAGTCAGCCAAGGAGCAGTTTTTTTATGAAATCCGGCCAGTTATTGATGTCTCAATTTTAAGTAATCTCTTGCCGGAAGAGTCATCAGAATAGCAATGCATGTCTACAACAGATCAAAATATTATACAACATACTTACAATACTACAGAAATTAGAAGCACTTTGCGCACTCAAATTGACTTAAAAGACAATATTGGGATTTCATGAAATGATAATGTTAAAAGGTAATGCACATTGTGAATTCTATAATTATCTAGATTACTCTAGAACTATAGTTAGCTAGTTAAATTAATCTAGAAGTGATCTATAATAAGACTAAGCTCAACTTGTAAAGCAAATTGACGATCAATTAATTATTAGCAAACTTTATAAAAAAAAATTAGAAGAAATGAAATTGAACGGTAAGAGGCAATAAAATAAATTGAATTGAGAGATATTTCTTAGCACCTTCTTGCTTCAATCGAAGAAAAGTCCAAGTCATCGGATACTGAAAATTATGATGCGAACCTTGCCGTAATTGACTGAGCAATGCCCATATTTATAGGGCGCGGCTGGAATGTACTGGAGTTGGTATGTACCAGAAAAGACGTTTGTAAACATCATTGGTTTTGACTTTTTTGACTCTTCATTCTCCCATCGTTTGTGAGCGCATGTTGTAAACCATGTCCTCTCTGTTTCTCTTCATTCATTTTCTTCTCCCTTTTACTCTCTCTCTCTGAGTACTTGGCAAGCTCATATGTATCTCTACAAGTCTATCCCTCTTTCTCTTGTCCTCTTTCTATTGGTATAAATAAGGTCATATATGTCAATTACGGTGCACATATTTTGCACACCGTAAAATGTGCGGCATAAAAGATCATTTTTCTAATGGTTCATATATGTTCGTGAGAGAAGTCTTACCGTAATTGACTGAGCAATGAGTCAATGACCATATAAATATGATCATAATCAATCGAATATAATTTTTTTTTTCTAGCCTCAGAAAATTACAATTAAATGAAAAAAAAAATGATGCTGTTGAATTCTTGACCTCATGAGTTGATGGTACGTAAAGCAAATCCACGTACCCTACGAAGAATTCAGACTTCTGAATAAGCGAACGACAAACCTATATAGGCTTATCAAGGGACACACAAACAAAGAAGAACGCAAAGAATAAAAATACATACATCATACTACTAATTGGTCAGCAAAGAAGCTTCCTGCTTCTTACTGGGCGCTTTATAATATTGAAGCTAGGACAAGTAAAAGACAGTGCATTTTATACACCTGTGGAAATTCCTAGTGCAAAAAAAAAATTAAAAAAGAAATTTGAAAGGTAATTAGATTTGTGAGTATATGTAATCATAGAATGCATGTGTGGCAATGCTAGTAATCAATTAAAAAGAGATATTTCTTAACGACTTCCTGCTTGTCTTGTACGTACACTTCCATTTGTTCATCAAAATTTTGACAAATATCAAAACTAAGTATATCGTTATAACTTTGAAAAAAAAAAATTTAAGAAGATTCGAATTTGAGATTCACTATGTTAGTTTATTCCAATAACAAATAATTCATAGCTCACGGGACAAATATGACTTTAATAATGCCTTATACATATTAACAACAATAAACTAGGTATGAAAGTTATAACTGTGGCAAGATTAGGCATAAGATCTATAACTGCAAAAATTTAAAACCATACTATTTCTTAGTAGCAAATTTTACTGAAGACTGGGATATATAAAGAACATATATACGTATATAATTTGATGTTTACAATAGGATATATAAAGAACATACATATATATATATATAATTTGATGTTTACAAAATAGTATATGTTAACCATGCATTACAATATATATGATGGTTAGAAATTGACTTTGTTCGCGGTGATCGAATAGAGAGATAATAGTGTGATTTCTTGTGAGGATGAAGCCGGACCAGAAGCTAAACCTGACCCTGCTCCTGTTGAACTTGAAGCACTGTTATCATAAAACTAAAATCACAAGATCGATCACAATCACAAATACTTTAGACAAATAACATATGCTTAAATGTTCATATTGGATACAAGAGTTTGTGAACTTACTTTGTGCAAACATAGTCGATAACTTGCAAGTAAAAGTCTTCGTAAAGGTTAGTTCGGATGATAACAAATTTTTTGTTCAGTGGGACCTGAAAGGCACAGGTGGCTGTACATCTATATAGTAATGAAGAAGCTTCTTACAGGTCCCTTGTGATGTTGATGTAAATTTTAATATAAGGAGACACTAATTAATTAGTCAGAATTAATTTGTGTGGGTTATTGTGTAGAAAATATTATAGCTAAGCAGGCAGAGTTGATCACTGCAAACCTTTACCAGTGTGTGAAGTGAGTTATAATAAGTGGTCAAACAATTGGAAGGGGACGGAGAACAAATTAACAACATACCTTTCCCACTTTACTTAAAATGATCAAATTTGGTCAAAAAAAAAAAACCGTAACACGCTAAGCTCATCAAACTAGGAATTACGTAACATCTTGCAACTAAAAATCCTCATTTTATATCGAATTTCATCTACTGGAGTCTGTCAGAGAAAGGTGCATATATGTATGAAAAAAATATTTTCATCGGTGTGATTTTGAAGGACAATAGAGGTTGTGCATGTAATGAAGAAAATCCGCGCGTACCACTATCCATACATGATCGATGACCCTATTGATGTAGAACAAACAAAGCCTGGGTCATTCCATTAGTTCGAAGTTCGAACGCTCTGCTCTTTGCATCCTTCCTTGTTTCTTTCTGACCTTGGGCCTCTTTAATGAATTATCATTTGACCAAAAAAAAAAAAGCTTTAGCTGAGAATTGAATCCCCCATAACTCGAGCTAGGGTGACTTCTTTCATAGTGTCGTTTTCATTTGTACGTACAATAAAGGATAATTCTTGGGGGAACCTGTGTATTCCCCTCCTCCCTGTCCACCAATCATGCACTGACACGTATGTGTATTTCTATTAAAAAAATAAAACTCTATTTTAGCTGCTTTCCCTGTTAACTCACGCTGTTTTCCCACCATACTTGGCAACTCATATCCCCAATATACAGAGAAATTTACAACTTCTTTTACTGAAGGAAACCACTCTTTGACTGTAGTTGATCTTATAGAGATTGGATCAATTTTTGTTCTTATCATTAAGATAAACCAATACAAAATCATAGAACCCTTCAACTTCATGTTTATTCAACAACATCCTTCAACTCTTCATCCTTCAAATCACAGAATTAGAAAATCAAAAAAAAAAAAAAGAATTAGAATATAGAAGTAGAAAGAGAGAACTGTGACTACTTCCCTCGGCGATCTGCAAACATAAAGAAAAGAAAAGAGCATGCCTGCAATCCAACCCAGCTGGGGCGTCAAGCACGAGAAAGAAAGACAAAAAAAAACAGAGAATCTCAGCGGAAAAGAAAAATAGGATATGGAAAAGAGAGGAGAGGAAGAGACCAAGGACAAAGATGTCAAGCAGGATTATATTGCCGAAAAAGTCATCTCCAGCGAGGTATCCATGCGCGATGATGATGGGTTATCATTTAACAAATCAAACAGAGTCATCTCCGGCGAGGTATATATCCGTGAGCGATGAAACCTGAGATTCCCGAAACTGGAGTCGAGAAGTTGAGTAATCCGGTGGTGGAGGATGTTAAATATTGGCTCCACTTGTTAGCACTGACCCGTTCTTGGTGTTGCTCACGTTGTGTGCATGGTTCTGTTTAGTTTATTTGAAGTGGCCAACACATATGGGGGAGCAGTTGAAGAGATTAATTACTCTCTTTGGATTCTTGCATCTGAAGTCAAAAGGCAAGGAATAGAAAACAAAAGATTGTTTTCTTTTTGGCTATTGCTTCCCACGTGTTCCACCTTGGGCACTCTTTGTCTGCAGCAAATAATTGTTCTGTGTGCTATTGGGATAGACAGAGACGTGCAAGTTGTTAATTGCATGCACTTGTTAATTATATATATATGTGTGCATGCAAGACCATGCTTGAGAGAGCCAGACGCATAGACGAGCTAAAGAGTTTCGGGAAATCACACTTTGACAAGAGAAAGCTCTCTGTATTCTCTTGTATTTGATCCGTGTGTTTGTCCATTTGGTTAGCTCTCTATTTTGGTCTTTCGGCAAGAACATATTTGTTCATTTGTATGTTCTTGACTCTCTTTGGTTAGTGAGTATATTTGGGTGTAATCGGGTATTGGGAAGTGAGTGTAAACTCTTTTGTATCCCTCTTGATTATAGTGAATTACTCCAAACTGGACGTAGGCTAATATGGCCGAACCAGTATAAATATTGTGATTGTTTGCCTTGGTTTATTATTTCATATTTTGCATTTGTTTGGGTACGACTCATATCAGACGCTTCCGCACAACAAGTGGTATCAGAGCTCTAGTGTTCGACTTGGGTTCTGTACTAGCTTACAATGAGTCGTACAATTATGTCGGCGAAATATGAAATTGATAAATTCAATGGGAGGGATGATTTTAGTTTGTGGCGTGTGAAGATGAGAGCCATTTTGGTTCAGCAAGGTTTGCTCAAGGCCTTGAATGGGAAGACTGCTTTGCCAGAAGATTTGTCAAATGATCAAAAAGATGACATCTTGGATCGGGCTCATAGTGCAATTCAATTGTCACTATCTGATGAAGTTCTTCGTGAAGTGTCCGATGAGAAAACGGCGGCAGGTTTGTGGCTCAAGTTGGAGTCTTTGTATATGACCAAATCCCTCACAAATCGGTTGTATGCAAAGCAACGCCTCTACACTCTACGTATGTCTGAAGGTACATCTGTTCAAAGCCATCTTGATGAATTTAATAGAATTATTATGGATTTGAAAACTATGGAAGTCAAAGTTGATGATGAGGATCAAGCTTTGATTTTGTTGTGTTCTTTATCTCGTTCGCATGGACATTTTGTTGACACTATGTTATATGGGAGAGATACTCTTTGTATGGAGGATGTCAAGGCCTCTTTGAATTCAAGAGAGTTGAAGAACAAAGTGTTTGGAAATTCAGATGATGCTAAATCTGAAGCTTTTGTTGTTCATGGCAAAGGTAAAGAATTTGGTTCAAGGAAATTTCAAGTCCAAAAAAGGTAAATGCAACTATTGTCGTCAGGAAGGACATTGGAAAGTTGATTGCCCAAAACTGAAAGGTGCTTCTGGGAATTCCTCCGATGTGGGTACTTCTGCAAGTACTTCTGCAAATTCTGTGGAGGAAGACTTTATGTTTGCCCTTTGATATTTGGATACTCTTGATTCTCAATTCCTCTGCACGAGGTGGAGTTTTAAGAGGTTTGTATGGGTATTTGTTTCCTTTGTTTATTTGGGACTGACGTTGCATGCTTAGAATATGGTGTTTGGAGCAGGTGGAGTTTGATGTTTAGCATTTGGTGGAGTGTGTGTTATTTGTGGTTTGTACCCGTTGGGGTTTGGACTTTGGAGGAGGAAATTCTATTTTGGAGGTTTTGAAACAAGTGTTGCCAAGGTGGAGATTGTTAAATATTGGCTCCACTTGTTAGCACTGACCCGTTCTTGGTGTTGCTCACGTTGTGTGCATGGTTCTGTTTAGTTTATTTGAAGTGGCCAACACATATGGGGGAGCAGTTGAAGAGATTAATTACTCTCTTTGGATTCTTGCATCTGAAGTCAAAAGGCAAGGAATAGAAAACAAAAGATTGTTTTCTTTTTGGCTATTGCTTCCCACGTGTTCCACCTTGGGCACTCTTTGTCTGCAGCAAATAATTGTTCTGTGTGCTATTGGGATAGACAGAGACGTGCAAGTTGTTAATTGCATGCACTTGTTAATTATATATATATGTGTGCATGCAAGACCATGCTTGAGAGAGCCAGACGCATAGACGAGCTAAAGAGTTTCGGGAAATCACACTTTGACAAGAGAAAGCTCTCTGTATTCTCTTGTATTTGATCCGTGTGTTTGTCCATTTGGTTAGCTCTCTATTTTGGTCTTTCGGCAAGAACATATTTGTTCATTTGTATGTTCTTGACTCTCTTTGGTTAGTGAGTATATTTGGGTGTAATCGGGTATTGGGAAGTGAGTGTAAACTCTTTTGTATCCCTCTTGATTATAGTGAATTACTCCAAACTGGACGTAGGCTAATATGGCCGAACCAGTATAAATATTGTGATTGTTTGCCTTGGTTTATTATTTCATATTTTGCATTTGTTTGGGTACGACTCATATCAGACGCTTCCGCACAACAGAGGATTCGTCTAATGGGAGTTCGGATTCTATGCTGAAGGAACCGACGGTTGCTATGTCGGAGAAGGCGAACTCGGCCAATTTAACAGGAAAAGCAGCCAAAAAGCTTAAAATAAAATTTTATTATTTTAATAGAAGTACACATACGTGGCAGTGCATGATTGGTAGATAGGGAGGAGGGTGAATACACATGTTCGGGATTGAATTTGCTAACCAGCTTAACTAAGCTGGTGATACCACCACTCTCTCCAACATCGACATGTGTCCTCTTAACTAACTATAGTTAACATATACAATAAATATTGTAAAATAATCTATTTTAATTATTATATTATTTCTTTAATTAATTACACAATGACCAATACGTTGTGATCTCCTACACTCCTTCTCTCTCCTCTCGCACCGGCCGAAGCTGTCGCCGGCTTGGCAGTGAAACATCTTCCTCTCCGATCTGCAAAAGAGCCCTCATTGAAACACCGGCGGCGCCGCCCGACCGCAGCATGACAACCTTGCCAAACGCCACAACAGAGCTCACCGCCTTCACGCGCCGGCGACCATCCTGCTAAAGGTCCAAATTAAACACAACGCTAGAACCGCACCTGGGGCCATCGACGAGCCTAGTCGGACTCGAAGCCGGAAAAAGAGCTGGAAACCAAACCGGGAACAATACTGTCAAGTCGGGCACGAAATCGGAAGTCTCAACCCACCTGGACCTCCCCCGATCCAAACCACCACCACGCCGCCGCTGCCGAGCCACGAGCTTGCAGCACCAGTCGTCACCATGAAGTCCTCCTGGGCCGGAGTACAGGGACTGTGAAGTCGGCAGGTTCACGGCCGGGAGGGGGAGCTCGAGCTCCTTTTTTTTTTTTTCTTGCGCATTATAGAGGATGAATCTTAGGCTATCTTCTCTCTTACTGGTAATTAAGCAGAGTTGGACCAAACAAATAAATTCATCAAAATTGACAAACACAGGTACCCAACTCAGCCTGCCTTCCGTTAGCCTTCCAGACTAAATTTTTTTGCTTTTCTTGCCCAAGTTGGTTCCTCACTTCCGTGAGAAATAACAGACAGAGAATTTGGAGGAGAGAGAGAGAGAGAGAGAGAGAGAGAGAGATGTATCGTTCATTGTGCAATTAATTTTAAAAAAAAAAATATAGATAATAATTAAAAAATATTATTTTATAATATTTATTGTAGATGTTAACCATAGTTATTAAGGGGACACGTGTCGATGTTTGAGAGGGTGGTGGTATCACCAGCTTAGTTAAGCTGGTTAGCAAATTCAATCCCCACATGTTCACCCAAGAGGTGAACTCCTGGTAGATTACTACAATAGTTGAACTCCGGATTTTTTGCTTTCGAAGGAAAGACTTACGCCACTAAACCAAATGGGCATGTGCAAGTTTAAGGAAAGGAAAAAGTTGGACAAATTTTTTTTTGATGAATTAGGGTTGTGTATATAAAAGTTTCCTTTAAAGTTATAAAAATTTGATACTAACTAAGAGATAAAAAAAAATACAAATAAAAAAACATCAGTTAGCCAAGGGCCCAAGGAACAGTTTTTGATCAAATACAATTATTTTTATTTCTCAATTTTAAGCAATCTCTTGGCGAAAGAGTCATCAGAATAGCAATGCATATCTACAACAGATCAAAATATTTGTAGAAGATACATACAATACTACAGAAATTAAGAAATACTTTGCATGCGCACTCAAATTGACTTGAAAGGCAATAGCGAGATTTCATGAAGTGATGAACCCCTACTGGCATCCAAAGCTGACCCCGTTCCTGTTGAACTTGAAGCAGTATCCCATGGCTCGACTATTTCAGTTCCGAAAAATTCAACCTCTTCATAGTTATGTTCCTCGCTAGAAGTCTTTTCTGAAATTTGGATCCCCTCTAGCTCTATTGTGACCTCTCTCATTGTAGGGCGCTTCCTGTTAGGTTTTATCCCTCGGTGGATTATTTGTGTGGTCAAAAGCATGAAGGCAAGCATTTGTGGAGGTAGGTTCGGCAGGTATTGCAGGCTTCAAATATGGACAGCTAGTGCTTGATTGGAAAGCTACGGTAGGCACAAAGCATGTGGTAAACTTTGGTAGGCTTTCTAGACAAAAGTTGGTCTTGCATGTGGAAAGCAAAAGCTTTCATAAGTCATAACTAGATATATATTAATATGTGTGTGTGGCTAGTTGGAAACGTGTGTGCAATTGTGCATGCATGCAGCAGCTATATGCACATGGGCTGCTAGCTAAAACGTGAGGGCATGCATGCAACAAGTGTATATATATATATAGGCATGCAAAACGTGCATGCAGCTTGCCTATATATATATATATGAAGGCATGCAAGAGATGAATCAACGCATGTAGAAAGATGTAGAGCATTAGCAAGAGAGTGAGGGGAAGGCAGCCAATAGACTCCTTTGTGTATAAAAGGAGTGCTGCTGCACCTTATCAATTAAGGGTTGTCCTATGCAGTCACTCTAGGTTATGGGTGTGTGAGAGATATTCCACACAAAGAAAGCTCTATCAAGGGGGAGCTATGAGATGTGTATAATCTCATAGGGTGTTCTCGGTGGCCTCAATCCGAGAGAGTCAGCAACAAGCCACAGAGAGCTTGTGGGTGCAGACAGTTAAAAAGTGTGTATAACTCATGAAGTAGAGTATTCTTCTAGGTTGAGAGATGGGTGTACAAGGGGTATCCTTTTGGATACGAGGGCTCGGGTTGAGTATAGACTCTAGAGCGGGTTTATGGGTTATGAGATTTAACTCATGTATCTTGTACTTATTATTTCTTTCATAGTGAAGATAGTGAAAACTCTCCCGTGGACGTAGGCATGAGATTTGCCGAACCACGTAAATAACTGTGCACTATTTCATATTTATCCTGCTTTATTGTATATTGTTGCATGGTGGGAATCTAGGTTAATTCCGTGAATGGGAGTAAAATCCCAACACTTCCTTCCGTTCAAATTCAAGCATCTTCTTGCAAGGTTAGCCACTACTATGATATCTACTTTCGGTGCTTCTTTCAAAACTCGAGCATCAACAATTTCAAACAGACGATCTTTGTGCATCGAAATAATGAAATATGTGGCAAGACTTCTGCTTTCCTCTTCTGACCTCAGAAAAGAAATTGGTTTTTGTCCCGTTAAGAGCTCAACGAGAACGACCCCAAAGCTATACACATCACTTTTCTCCGTAAATTGGCTTGATTGAAAGTATTCGGGGTCCAAGTAACCAAATGTGCCATGTACAAGTGATGTGGTCAGGTGAGTTTGATCAATAGCAATTGATCTTGAAGTTCCAAAGTCAGCAACTTTTGCTCTGTATTTTTCATCCAAGAGTATGTTTGTAGACTTGATATCTCTATGATAAATAGGGAAAGAAGCTGTACAATGTAAGTACGAGAGTGCTTCAGCAATTTCTGTGGCAATTCTTAAGCGCATTTTCCAGGTAAGTGGAAATTCTTCAAGCTGCTCTGTGATATACTTGGAAAGCGTTCCATTTGGTATAAATTCATAAACCAAAAGAGGAACTTCTGTCTCTAAACAACAACCCAATAGTTGAACCACATTTCTATGGTTAATTTGTGAAAGAATAACAACCTCACTGATGAATTCTGAAAGTTGGCTTTCATCTACCATTTTAGACTTCTTTACAGCAACGATTCTTCCATCCTCTAGCATGCCTTTGTATACAGTACCTTGACTTCCTTGGCCAAGAATTCTATCAGAATTAAAATTGTCTGTGGACTTCTCTAATTCTTGTGATCTGAACAATTTGATTTTCTCAACATTGACTTGGCCACACGATAATTGTTTTTCTAATAATAAACCATCATTTCTCTTGAAACACATCTTTTTTCGTTTTATCTCATTCCTTTTCTTTATGAGTCGGTATCCAAACCATGCACCAATAAGCAACAATAAGAGTCCAAGACTCGAGCTCAGACCTGCATAACTCAGCCAACAAAACTTGAAAACTCAAATATATATAGATACATATTCTTATACCAAAAGTATTATTTGGACAAGACACTATTTGAGTGTTTGCAACAACAAAAAATTTAAATGGACTTTCAAAAAGAAAAAAAAATACTTATGCTATAGGTTTTTAGTGTGTATATTGTCAACAATTCTTCATCACGTTGTAATGTGAGAATGTAGATTGTTGTCCTAAATCATTTAAAACGTGAGATTAACATTCCATTTTAAATGGGGAGTGATTTTCGCACTCCTATTTTCTCTCTCCTCATACTAACCGCACTCCACTCTATTATTCTAATACTTCTTCACTTCATATTTTTCAATTACTTCCAAAACTGCCCCCAAACTTCCTCCTCCATCATTCATCATCCCAGCAGCCTTCCCTTCCCAAATTTCTCTCTCATTCTTCTCACCCGATTCCCTTCCATTCCCACATTCTTTCTCTCTTCTTCTCATCCACCCATCAAACCCAATAAGGCAATAAACCAACTGCATTCAAAACCACAACAAAACAGGGGCTACTCTGTTTTCACAGTTAAAAGAAGAAAGAGACCCAAATCATCATGAAAGGCTCCGAGAAAAGCTTAGATCCTCAGCTATGGCACGCATGCACCGACGAAATGGTCCAAATGCAGTTGGTTTATTGCCTCTGGTGAACTCCAAAGTCTTCTACTTTCCTCAAGGCCACGCCAAGCACGCTCAGGTCCACGTTGATTTCTCCGCCTCAATCAGAATCCCAACTCTCATTCTTTGCCGGGTCGCCGGAATCAAATACGCCAAAATCAGGTTCGTCCCTTCCGAAAGCAACGAGCTTTTTGCTCTGGACGATGGCTCTGTAGACTCTGATGGGTCCGAAAATACTTCTTTCGCTAAAACTCTGACCCAATCGGACGCCAACAATGGTGGCGAGTTCTCCGTTCCGAGTTACTGCGCCGAGACCATTTTTCCGCGGTTGGACTACTCTGCCGACCCTCTGGTCCAGACGGTGATCAAGATGTCCACGGCGAGACACATTTATCGTGAGACCCCTCGCCGGCATTTGTTGACGACCGGGCGGAGCGCATTTGTGAACCAGAAGAAACTCGTCGCCGGCGACTCGATTGTGTTCTTGAGAGCCGAAAACGGCTATCTCTGAGTTGGGATTCGAAGGGCCAAGAGGGGATTACTGGAGGGTTTGTCGAAATCGACGTCAGGGTGGAACCACGGTGGGTCTGTTTTGCCGTATTCCGGGTTTATTTTCCTAGAGCCAGTACGCTTGTTAAGGGCTCTGCGGTGAGGGCGGCGTTGAGGGTTCAGTGGTGCTCAGGCGGGGATGAGGGAAGGAAGGGAAGGAAGTTTGAGGGCAGTTTTGGGAGTAATTGAAAAATATGAAATGAAGAAGTTATAGAATAATAGAGTAGAGTGCGGGGAGTATGAGGAGAGAGAAAAGGGGAGTGCGAAAATCACTCCCCTTTTAAATTTGTAACACTTCTATATATAGGTTATGAACCATACCTGCTATAAGGATCAATTTAGCCTTATTCTGGTCGCCCACACATCGGTATGAACCAAGATAGTTCACACACTTACTGTGGCCCAAGCATAGGTTAGCATCGATGCATTCATCAATGTCTGATATATTGGAGGGGACAAAAATGAAAACAAATAAAAAAATTGTTAGCCAAAAATATAAATAGGACTTTTTCGGGAACTTAAGTTACACACTAATTCATTCATTTAAATAAAAATGTGTTTCTTGTAAAATTATAATTTTGGTCCATGTACTATTTTCTATGATTCTATGATTCTATCACAATCTTGATCAATTTTTTTTCTATACCAAAGTGGAAGCGGGGGATTTTTGGATCGGAAAGTTCTACAATACATTAATGTACTGATACATCAAGTAGATTAACTTGATACAAAGGTAGCTAGACTAGTTTGATACATATGTAGACTAGTTCGAGCTTGTTTACCTCTGTATCGAACTAGTCTACCTCTATATCAAGTTAGTCTACTTGATGTATCGGTACATTAATGTACTCATACATCAAGTACAATATCAAGTACATTAATGTACTCATACATCAAGTACAATAGTTCGATACAAATGTAAACTATTCGATACAGAGGTAGAAAAGCTCAAACTAGTCTAACTTTGTATCGAACTAGTTTACCTCTATATCGAGTTTGTCTACTTGATGTATCGATACATTAATGTACCATAAAACTTTCCTATAAACACAGTCCCAAATTGCAAATATACAAACACATGACCAAAATTGCAATATTAGAACAAATAGACCAGAAGTATCAAAACACAATTAAGGAATGAAAAATGCAGTTGTCTGATTAAGAAATGTTGAATGTTCAATTACCTTCACAATACGATTCGCCGAGATACGGATTTCCTTTGAAGCCACGGCAACAGGAACAATCAACCCCTGACCAATTGACTGCAGGAGAAGTGTAAACATAGCAATACGGGTCCATAAGCGTTGACAGATTGTAGTCATTACTTCTGATCATCAATTCGGGTCCAAAAGCATATTCATAATACTGATCAAAATCAACAATGAACTTCTGAAATAATGCAATTGACCTAGTGTTGTTAATCACTCTCCATTGTAGTGTCACATGAACGTTGAGCATACTCTTGATAGCACTAAAAGTAGTTGATGATGAAATGGTTATTCTCTCAAACCAATCTTTGTCAACCAGGAATGCAAACTTGTTGCAGTTTCTAGTATTCTCGAATATGGTAGCATTAATAAAAGTGAGATATGGAGGAATACTAGTCTGACAACAGTTAATACCAATATCGCAATTACTCGGGTATTCATAATCACGATCACACACTGACCTGCATCCCCCAACAACAAACTCTAGTGATCTCACCAAGGTAAGAGAGTCGCAACTCACTGCAGTGAATATGTTGTGTCTGTGAGAGTAGACAAAAGGGCTATCCCTCAAATCTGCCATTTGACTACTATCATTTTCCTCACAGAAGAAAGTAATAGGGCTGTTGACCTGAAGCGTTCGTTCACTAATAGAAATTTTCAGCACCTCCAGTTTGGCATGTCTCAAGAAAGGCTTCGAATTGGTTGATATGTTGCAATCAATTTGAAACCATTCATCAAAGTAACAACTTTCATTAGGTCCAATCCCGAAAGGGTACGGGATGGTAATACCGCCACAATCTGTTTGACAATCAGGCTTTGCCATATGCTGTGCAACAGTATTTGCGTGGCATATGGATAACAACAAAATGATGAATATCATTTTATGAACTAGCTTTTGCATATCATTAATGCTTATGATCTAAGAAGTATGTATAGAGCTTTGTCAGAGGTAGAAGAAGTATTATAGAGTCGGTGAAAAGCAAATTGAAGATCAATAGCAAACTTTATAAAAGAATTAGAAATTAGGAGAACTTAAATTGAACGGTAAGAGTCAATTAAATTGAATTGAGAGATATTTCTTAGCACGGAAAAATTGACCGAATTTCATGACAAAATTGAATTGAGAGATATTTCAAGTCTTATGCATGCTTCAATCGAAGAAAATTTCAAGTCATATACTGGAAATTATATAGCGTAGGTTTGTCGTAATAGACCAAGCATACATAAAATATGAATTAAATGAAAAAAAAAAATGATGCTGTCATGTCTCAACTTCTTGATGTGATTTCATAAGTCGCGCGTTGATGATACAGCAAGTGCACGTACCCTACCAAGAACTAACCTTCAGACTTCTGGGTGCTTCACTTTTTTTTTTCTTCTTTTTCAAAAGAATAAAACAAAGAGGTATTTTACATTTTTAATAGCAGTCCAATTTCACTCTATAAAATTGGACACACAAACAAAGAAGAAATCAAAAAATAAAAAAATAAAAGAAGAAGAAGAAGAAGAAGAAGAAGAAGAGGCCTGCACATATTAGGCCTTAATAACGAGGCCTGAAAGCATTTTCCTAACCAAATTGCAAAGACGCAATCACATGATCAAAATTGCAATATTATAACAAATGGACCACAGTTTTATCACCTTGGTCAGCAAACATCATACTACTTGGTCAGCAAAGAAGCTTCCCATTTCTTACTGGGCGCGCTTTATAAGTTAAAGATGGTGCTTAATTTAGTGGTCAGCAAACTATGAATTTTTAATAGCATATTTTACAGATCGAAGACTTGGATAAATAACATATATATATATATATATATTTTTTTTTTTTAAGAAAACATATATATATATATAATTTGATGTTTACAAAATAGTATATGTTAACCATGCATTACAATATGACGGCTAGAAATTAACTTTGTTTGCGGTGATCGACTAGAGAGATAATAGTGCAATTCCTTGTGAGGATGAAGCCGGACCAGCAGCTAAACCTGACCCTGTTCCTGTTGAACTCGAAGCAACATCCCATGGTTCAATTGAATCATATCTGACAATGTCAACCTCTTCGTAATTTTGTTCCCCATTAGTCGTTTTTTGTGACATTTGGATCCCCTCCAGCTCTGCTGTTACCTCTCTCATTGTGGGGCGGTTCCTACCATTCAAATTCAAACATCTTCTTGCAAGGTTGGCAACTACTAGAATGTCTTCTTTAGAGCCTTCCTTCAAAACTCGAGCATCAACAACTTCAAATAGACGATCCTCCTGCATCAAAATAATGAAATGTGATGCAAGACTTCGACCTTCTTGTTGAGTTCTTGTAAAAGAAATTGGTTTTTGCCCAGTCAAGAGTTCAACAAGGACCACTCCAAAACTGTACACATCACTTTTCTCAGTGAATTGACTTGACTGGAAGTATTCTGGGTCCAAGTAACCAAATGTCCCATGTACAAGTGTGGTCAAGTGAGTTTGATCAATAGCAACCGATCTAGAAGTTCCAAAATCAGCAATTTTTGCTCTGTAATTTCCATCTAGCAATATATTTGTTGACTTGATGTCTCTATGAAATATGGGAATTGAAGCTGCACCGTGTAAGTATGAAAGCGCTCCTGCAATTTCTGTGGCAATCCTCAAGCGCAATTCCCACGTAAGTGGAAAATCCTCATTTTGCTCATGGATATATTGGGAAAGGGAACCATTCGGAATAAATTCGTAGACCAAAAGAGGAACTTCCGTCTCTAAACAACAACCCAATAGCTTAACCACATTCCTATGGTTGATTTGTGAAAGAATAACAACCTCATTTATGAACTGTGAAAGTCTGTCTTCATCCACTTTTGTAGATTTTTTTACTGCCACGATTCTTCCATCTGTTAGCATACCTTTGTAAACAGTACCTTGGCCTCCCTTGCCAAGAATTCTATCAACATGAAAATTGTCAGTGGACTTCTCCAACTCCTTTGATGTGAACAATTTGATTTTCTCAACATTAACTTCACCAGACGATAACTGTCGTTCCAACAATAAACCTCCGTTTCGTTTGAATGACATTTTCTTGCGTTTAATGTTTTCCCTTTTCTTCACCAGCTTGTGAACCCACCATGCAGCAATAAGTAATAACAACAGTCCAAGACTCGTGCCAAGACCTACAGAAATCAGTACGTGGATAGATAAATGACCACTTATTGCAGTGTCAATAATTATTTGGGAAACAAAAACAAGATGCCCTCTAATTCATTGTAATTTTGTATTGATTTATATATGAAAGGGCAAATACCTGCAACTGCCAATTTAATCCATTTCTTGCCGTCCTCGCATATGAACGAACCTGGAATGTTCATACACTTGCTGCCTGGCCAGCACCGTTTAGTACCATCTATGCATTCATCAATGTCTGACATGTAAATGACCAAATGAAAAATTATTATTGAAACAGTAAATTGGCCAAAGGTGCCACAAGTATATTTGGGAGGCTTCTTCTTAGCTAGCTAGGGGAACTCAGTTCTATCCTTTTTCAACATACAAATCAATTGCACACAGTAGCGTAGCTAGAGATTCTTTTTAGGAGGGTCAAACATCAATATATAGTTATTATTATTATTATTTTTAAATCAATTATCAATCTAACGCCACAAGACCTATTTTCAAAAGGATTAATTGGAGTTAGATTGTTATAACCTATTGTTATCATTTGAAATTAGGAATTTATTAACATCAAAAGAACTAATATATATATATATAGATAGATATAGTATACGTACATTTAGAGTCTTGAGTTCTTGTATTTGTGTAAAAATAAAAAAAATCGACCAAAACTTTTTGCATAGGAAAAATTATACAGCTATATATAGTTTGAAATTTTTCAGGAAAGAGTGGTTTGTAAGATCTATATATAATTTTAACCATTAGCTACCTCGTACATTTAACTATGGTTTAGACGAATTATAGTACTCGTAGACCTTGTTGATAAGTGGAACAATCAATTATTATTTGTTGTTGTAGAGTGAAGATGTGAAGTAATATTAAGTTTTGAGGAGGGTAAATTAATGAGTTATGTACGAGAGATCTTTTAGGTCTTCCTAATTTTAGGTTTCACTAGTTTCTGTTTTTTCTTGTTTTTGGAGGATTTTTTTCCTTCATTGTTTGGTTTTTTGTAAGGGTTAAGGAT
The DNA here is from genome assembly GCA_030142095.1 of Rubus idaeus. Taxonomy (NCBI): domain Eukaryota; kingdom Viridiplantae; phylum Streptophyta; class Magnoliopsida; order Rosales; family Rosaceae; genus Rubus; species Rubus idaeus. Next base: position 35,466,689 of record CM057970.1, read on the forward strand.
TATGTCCTTCCCATTTTTTGATGTACTTTTCTTTTTTATTTCTCTTTTAATAATAATAAAAAAAGCTAGCTAGCTAGCTGCTTCCGGAAAAAAAAAAGTTTTGAGGAGGGTAAATTAATGAGTTAAACTATATTCCAATCTAACATACAAACTAGATAGAAAACACGTTAATTATTTGATTGTTGAAAGGAGTCACTTGGACCTTCTCGCCGCCCATGATTGCACATATATGTACGTATCAAAATCAAAACTCAACCGAACACGAACGGGCCGCGTTTGCGAACAGAACATGATCATAGTATTTAAGGATGAAAACCTATTGTTCTTAAGAATTATTACGTACCTTGACAAGGTTGGAGAAGATAGGGATTTCCATCAAACCCTTGAGGGCACCGACAAGAAAGCATTGACCGATTAAATGCCAAAGAATTGACAGTGTTGCATTTGTCATTTCCTCGAAATGCAAACGATGAACTAGTGTCGTTGATTACTCTCCATTCTAGCGCCACAGGAACATGGATCATATTCCTAATGGCGCTATAGTTTGATGCGGTCTCAAACCAATCTTTGTCAACCAGGAATGCATAGTCACTGCAATCTGGCATTCGACTATCATTTCGGCCAGTCATGTTGGTAGGTCCTTCCACTAGCACGCTAGCAGTGACAACGGTGAGATACGGAGGAATACTTGTCTGGCAGCAGTTGGTACCAATGTCACAGCTATCAGAGTATCTTTCGGTGTTCTGTTTATCACAAATTGATCTGCACCCTCCAACCACGGACTGGTCTGAGCTCACCAAGGAGACGAAGCCGCAAGTAGCCGCGGTGAACCTGTTTTGTCTCTGAGAATACACGAAAGGGCTTCCTGTCAGATTTGCGGGTTGGCTACTTCCTTTTACATTGCAGAAGAAAGTAACAGGGCTGTTCACCTGAAGCGTGCCGTCTTTGATAGAAATGCTCAGCACCTCCAGCTGAGTAAGCCTCAAGAAAGGCGTATGCCTGGTAGACTGGTTGCAGTCTATTTGAAACCATTCGTTAAAATAACAATCTTTATCAGGCCCGATCCCAAAAGGGTACGGGATGCTGAAATTTCCGCATTTCTCTTGGCAATTCGGCTTAGCTATCGGCAGAGCTGCTCCTGATACCGCTGTTACTGCTGGTGTGGTATTTAAGCGCCATAAGTATAACACAATGATAGATAACATATGATGAACTAGGGAATGCATTTGATATATCCCTCTTCCGATCCTCTACGCTCTAGCTCCTATATGTCAGACTGTTATATATGGCCGGAGTAATTATTTAAGCAGAAAATAGAAATCGAAAAGTAAAATTCAACTAACGAGTAACCAAGTGGATCGACGACATGTGTGTCTGTTAATTACGTCCTTTCCTTTTGTAATTACTGTCATGGATTTCAATTTCTAGCCGCAGAAAAATAAAAATTCCAATCGAAGGGTCTATGGGATAATGCGCGTGTACGTACTCAACTCCCATGACAATATTAAAGAAGTTCACCAAACTCAACTCACCTGATCACGTCATCACAATTTCTTTGCTGATCGATGTATGAACAGCTGCTCTATATATATATATATGGTTTATGAAATGAGATTAATATATTTGTTTTCTCTTCCAGCTTGAGCCATGTGCAAATTAAATGCTCAACGTCCACATTAATGGAAATTAATCGCTAGAGACAGCGATCAATTTGTACAGATTACTGTCCCAACTCGCAGGTTCATTGCTTCTTCCTTCATCGATCATCTACTTTTTCTCACATGATTCATCTCTTTCACCCACTTGTCGATCCTTTCCCAGTCAACTCTTTTGTTTCATCACCTGCTTTCAAATGCTTTGTTTCGCTATAATGTTGAAGGACTTGTAATTTGTAACGTGTTCGAAATAAATTCTCGGAAAATGACTGTTGTGTGTGTGTGTGTGTTGTCTTCCATCATCAGTTTCAAGTACCACGATTCATTAAGAATGATGCTCTTTAAATTAAGGACTAATTTCATTTCACCATCTCGTAATTTATACAAAAAAGTATTTAGTTATGTATTTTTAATCTAATTTAATCATTAGTTAATTCGTCAATTTTAACTATTAGATACTCACTTCACTCTAATTGACCCCTTATTTTATGTGAAGCCTAGTCTCTTTCGTTGCCGTGAGTCCGTGACGATGACATAACCCAATATGATATATATATATATGTATACAGTCTCTTTCACATGCGCACGTCCGCATATAAAATAAAATGCGAACATCGTCATCACGACCAATTGACAACATAACTCAATCATCGGAACCGTTCATCATTTAGATTTATTTTCAAGAATTATCCTTGCAAAAAATCAGCCGAATTGGAGATTGTTTTGTCATCTGTTCGTTGTATAGTTTACAGACAAATACAGTCCGTCAGATAAGGTTGAAACAATGAATGTGGTAATCAAATGGCTAAATAATTTCCAATTTGAATTTTTTTTATATCAAAATGATCCTTGAATGATGACCTAAAATATAGACGGTTTTAATCATTAGTTTGCACTCGCAATGACGATGTTCGCATTTTATTTTATTTGCGGACGTGCGCATGTGAAGAGGACTGTATATATATATATATATATATATATATATATATATATATATATATATATATATATATATCATACAAAAATTTAAATTGAACCTCCCTGCTTGAAATTTGAACGACAACATCATATTTAAATGTTTTGCCCTCAACTAACTCAGCTAAACATGAACAGACTGCAGCAGTGCAGCCTATGACCTGCCTTTTTAGATTTTGCTAATACTAATCTAGGCCTGCATCGTAAAATCAAAGGTCAGTAAATAGATACAGATCGAGGCCCAGTTCCTTATAATTACTTATGCAAATTCTATATTTTTAAGTCGAATAACACTCTACATTCTCACGCATTTGTGAACGTTGAGCTTCACACGTGGGTTAAAATGAAGTCAAAAAAATCTGGATCATTGGATAATCTTCACACTCTACATTCTTACGCATTTGTGACCATTGGGCTTCATATATATGTATGCCATTGTTGGATTAAATTAGGCAATAATATATTTTTTGGACATTGAATTTGCATTCAAACTACGAAAACCAAGTACACAAGTAAGTATGTACTGGAATTATATGTGAGGGGTAGTTCATTTAAAATAAGAGTACTCTTGCAAATTTCAAATTTTAACAATTTTAACATTGGCGACAATCAGTGGCGGATTCAGGATGTGAAAATGGGGGGAGGCGGGGGGCTAACTTTTATAGGCTCAATTTTTGGGGCCATTGAGCAAATCTCATAAAACTCTTGAGGAATTGATCAATTAAATGATCTTGAGAGGAGGATTGAAGGAGGAAGAAGTGAGGACTGAGGAGGAAGTGAGCTCATCTTTAATTAATTATGAGTTGATGATTTGTGCATCATGAATCCAAAATGACTTAACTAGCTGGATATCAATTAATTAACTAGGTGTGCATTTTGGGGGTGGAGGGGGGGGGGCATTCGAGGGACTCTAGGGTGAAGTCTGGAGGCGTGAGGACGGGGAAAGAGTGAGAGGCTATCAAACTAACCCTTTTTTTTTCTTTCTTATAAGGTATAAGGTATAAGATTTTTTTTTCTTTCTGTAGTTAGCCCCCATAGTAGATCCGCCCCTGGCGACAATCATTCAATTTGCTCTACTAGAACGGTCCATTCTTTGATTTTTCATTTTTATGTAAGAATTGTAAGAATTTTTTCTAGAAGAATTTAGACAAATTCATAACAATTTAATCTTCTATGCCATAACAAAATCTCAGGTTGCTTCTTCTCTTCTTCATCTAAACCACTTTTGTGTGTCTAACTACCTTATACCTTGTGTGTTGATCAAGTGTTAGTAGTATACTAATTATATTTACTATATACTATTTGTTGAAAACATTGTTCATCGGCTTATGAATAGTGTCAGCTCGAGCGGAGCCTTTTGTAAGAATAGGCAGTATGTTTACGCTTTTATCCTCAGTTCTCTCTCTCTCTTTTTTCATAAGAACAGTGCTATTACGATTTTGTCCGCGATTCTCTCTCTCTTTTCTTTTCTTTTCTTCTTTGATCTTTCTCGTATATACTAAAGGAATAGGGGGAGTACTGTAGCTTAGAAACAGTAACCATCCCTATGAACAGTGTAGTCATCATTTTGCCCTGCCTGTTTTTCATATTTGCTTATTAGCCCTTGTCTTCTTTTCTTTTCTTCTTTTCTTTCTCGTCTTCTTCATTATGAATTCGACACTCACAATCTCTATTGAAACCCCTGCAGTGGGAGCTCCAACAGTGAAGATTGCAGCCGAACCTACCAAATCTACAAGGGTTGCAGTCAAGTTTCGGGTGCTATAGCTCACAGATTTTTGGTCGTTTCTTTATGGCTAAAAGAAAAATCTTTAACCTTCATTTGTTTGTCACATCTTATTTATAATTTTAATAGAATTTATTAATGCTCATTAAATAAAATAATTAATTAAACAAGAGGAATTTTTTTAATAAAAAATATTTAAAATTCAAAAACACTTTTTCCGACGAACAATTCATCAGGAAAGGTTGTTCTTAAAAAAAAATTCGGAAACACCTTTCCCAACGAAATATTCGTCAGGATAGGTTGCTCTTTAAAATATTTCGAAACACTTTTCCCAACGAAGTACTCGTCGGGAAAGGTTGTTCTTAAAAAAAAAACTAGGAAACACCTTTACCGACGACTAATTCGTCGGCAAAAGTAATTTTTATTATATATATTTTGTTTTTCAATTTTTGCTTTTTTTTTTTTTTTTTAAGGGGAGGGGGATAAATGGCTCCAAAGTTCGAAATTGTGGGAGGGGGGGATTCGAACCCGGGTTGTGAGCGGGGATGGCCACCGCCTAGTCCAACTGGACTACACCCAATGCTCAAAACATATAACAGCGTAACCTTATGTTTCTCAAAACATCATCGAATTCATTATCACGGAATTATAAAGTATTTATTATCTCTCATGCGCGAAATGTAAAACATTTTCAAAAATTTGTATTCACTACACGTAATTACCATTGAAAATACTAGAATAACAATAAAACCAGATAATACGATAAAAATCCACTTATTGGAAAAATTGGATAATAACTCCAAATAAAAATCTTCTTACAAAATTATGAATACAAAGAATTCAATATATAACAGCAAATATATACAATTTGAAGGTGAACGAAAGCAAGAATAGCAATGAACACACGGAATTATGCACATAATTCCAAATAATTTTCCTAAATATTTCCACTAAACTTGTAGAATTTGCCAACTAAACTCAATAATAAGTCTTTAAAAATTATGATTTGAGTATGGAAAGATTTTGATGCCAAAATAAGAACATGCGATTTTGAGCAAAAATCGTGTGTCATGACCTACTGTTTTGGGTGAAAAATAATAGTTTCGGCAAAAAAAATTCTCAAAAATTCATCATTGAAAAAACATGTTTTTAAAAAAATTCTCAAAAATTCATCTTACAATTGACAAAACTCAAAAATCTCGAACCGCTTATTTTTTATGAATTTCTAGTTTTCCAACTTTAAAAAATCGCATGAGAATCGTGGGCATTCTTAGTATGGGCATAGGCATTGGTAGCCGCTCTAGCTCGGCCATGCATCGTTAGTTATCCTCTATAGCCTAAGCATCGTTAGTTAGCATCGCTAGCATGGTCATCATTATGAGTGTTTGGGGCACCTCATAATGCACCTGGGGCACCTCGAATCGTTTATTTTTTTTAATGAATTTTCTAGTTTTCCGACTTTGAAAAATCGCATAGGCATTAACATGGCCATAGCCATCGTTAGCTTCGCTAGCATGGGCATCATTTGAAGTGTTATAAAAAATTCTCAAAACTTTACCATAGGTAAAACATAGTTTTTAAAAGGTGTTCCAATTGATAAACTCAAAAATCTCAAATCGTTCATTTTTTATGATTTTTTTTTATTTTTCAACTTTGGCAAATCATAAAAAATAAACGAGTCGATATTTTTGTGTTCTGTCTACCCGAGAAGTCCTTAAAAATCATGATTTGAGTGTGAGAATATTTTAGTGTGAAAATAAGAAAATACGATTTTGGCCAAAAATCGTGTGTCATAACTCACGTTTTTTTTTGTCAAAACCATGGTTTCGGCCAAAAAAATAAAAGTTTTTATAAAAATTCACTATTGGTAAAACCTGTTTTTGAACAAGTGTTCCACTTCACATAACTAAAAAATCTGTAATCATTTATTGTTTTATGAATGTTCTAAAATTTCGACCTTGAAAAATCGTAAAAAATAAACAAGTCAATATTTTTACGTTCTGTCAACTCGAGAAGTCCTTAAAAATCATAATTTTTTTTTTTTAAAATTTTATTGAAAGAGGTCCAAAGAAAAAAGAAAAGAGGGTAGGGGACTAGGCCTAGACCACCCTCTAACGGAAAGAAGAGAAACAAGAACAAAACCAACCAATGTACAACTTGGAACTCCAAATCAAGAGCCCTAAAGATGCGAACAATCAAGAGAAGCGATAAGAAGCACGCAAGGACAAATCTTGCCCAAAGGTAGGGAGCAAAAACTGAGGTAGAGAATCCCACCAATGTGAACCAACATGAAGAGCACCAAAGTTTGCAAGCTTGTCAGCAGTAGAGTTCCCTTCCCTATAAATATGAGTAATACGAACATTCATTTGACGGGTGAGGTACATGCTATTAATCCAACGAGTAGAAAACCGCCAAGGAATACTAAGTGGCTTCTTAAAATAATGAATCACCAGCAAAGAATCTGTTTCAATCCAAAGAGAAAGCCACCCTCTAATCTGAGCCTCTCTGATTGCATCAATGACAGCTAGAACCTCAGCATCAATGGCACTAGTCACATGAGCACGATGTGAGAAAGCCCCCAAGAAAACTGCATTCTCCCCTCTGAAAATTCCACCATAGCCAGCATGATCAGTGTCATGGAAAGAACCATCCGTATTGACCTTGACCCAATGTGGTGGAGGAGGTTGCCAAATCACAGGAATGAATCGCGGAGCTGCTGGACGCAATGGAGACAAGTGGAGATACCCAAAGATAGGTGCAGCTTGCGTGGAAGAGGAGGATGGCATAAAAGCTAACCCAGCAGATTCACGCAAAGAAATCACAAAGAATTGATGAAATTTAGATGCACAAAAAGAGCCACCATCATGCCTCAATTTATTTCGCTCATGCCAAATGCACCACAGTAGGTTACAAATTGCAATGAACCAAAGAAGCCGGGAGGAATAAGAGAGCGCCAGTAAGTGATTTTCCAAGAAAAAATCTTGAAGAGACGTACCCGGAGGGAGACGGAGCCTGAACATTGAAAAAAGCCAATTCCAAATTGAAGAGATAAAATGACAGCCCAAGAAAAGATGATGAGTTGTTTCAATGGAAGCTCGGCAAAAATCACATCTTGAGCATAGTTGAACATGTCTTCTTTGCAAGAGATCATCTGAAAAAATTCTATTATGCAGAACTTTCCAAGATACCACACTTTTGCGTGGTTGGATAGCAGCATGCCATATGCGGCACCCCCAAGACTGGACAGGCAAAGCTGAGGAGAGAAATTGGTATGCAGACTTGGAAGAAAGCGAACCAGATGCGTCAGCCACCCAAACCACCCTATCAACAACAGAAACAGCCGGAAGCGGAAGAGAAGAAATGGCTTGTGCTGCATTTGGGTATGAAGCCCAGAAGCTATTTGGGATATCCCACTCCCCATTGGAAATGAAAGTACTAACCTTGTCATTTAGAAAATCTAGAACCTCAGGTGCAAAAGAGTAAGTTTTGACCAGCTCTTCCCCTAACCAATTATCTTTCCAAAACCTGACAAGGTGACCATTCCCAATTATCCATTGCAGATTGGAAAAAAGTAAAGGCCACAATTTTTTAAGACCAAGCCACACTGAAGATTTTTTGTAGTAGGTAGTAGGCTGCAAACCGTCCAAGAGAAACCTTTCATGAATGAATCTAGCTGAACAAGAAGCTCTTGAGGCAACATTCCAGCACCGAGTGAGGAGAAGAGCACGGTTTAAAGTGTAAATATTTTTTAGACCCAAACCACCTTGGTCTTTAGGAGCACAACACAAATTCCAGGCAATGAGAGCGGAACCATCTTTTAGAGGGTCACCATTCCAGAAAAAATTCCTCATCCAGCGTTGAACCTTAAGAAGCAGAGCCTTAGGCCACTCATAAATTTGAAAGCTATGGATTAAGTGACATTGAATTACTGAGTCAATAAGTTGCAGACGCCCTACTTGTGAAAGTTGTTTCCCTTTCCAGGAGCTTAGCTTGCAACAGATTTTGTCGGCAATGGGAAGAAGATAATCCACTTTTGGCCTACCAACAAAAATAGGGACGCCAAGATAGGTGAAAGGAAGGGTACCTACCTGGATTCCCAGAATCCGCTGAATTCTAGTAAGTCTTGGAACCGCAAACTTTCCCAAGAAGAGGTGTGATTTAGCTTTATTGACAACCTGACCAGAATTCAAAGCATATTCATCCATAAAGGACATTAGAGCACGAAGATGTTTTGCATGGCCTTGCATGAAAACCATCACGTCATCAGCAAAAAGAACATGAGAGGGAGGAGAAACACCCTGAGGCGCAGCAATGCATTTGATTTTTTCCTGAGTAACCAAAAGGGAGATGCCACGGCTTAAAACCTCCTCAGCAAGACAGAAAAGTAATGGGGATAAAGGGTCACCCTGACGAACTCCCCTGGTGCATGTAAAGTACCCACATGCTTGGCCATTGACATTAATGGAGAGATGAGCAGACCTCAAAATGTTGTGGATAAAATTGACAAAGGTAGAGCAGAAGCCGAAAGAGCGCAACACTCGTAATAGGAAGTCCCAATCAAGAGTGTCAAAAGCTTTGCTTATATCAAACTTGATTGCCACATTTCCACGCTTGCATGTATTATCAAGGAGGTTCACACACTCTGAAGTAAGCACAATGGGGTCAACAATTGTTCGCCCATGAATGAATGCACTTTGATTTGGCGAGACAATGCGAGCTGCAATTGGACCCAGCCTATCCGTGACAATCTTTGTAATAATTTTGAACGCAAAATTAGCAAGAGCAATAGGCCTATAATCTGAAATGCATTCCGAGTCTTGAAGCTTAGGGATCAAGATAAGACTGTTGGAATTCAAGTGAGGCATGATGAAACCATTTTGGAAAAAACTCTGAACAGCAAGCACAACGTCAGTAGCAATAATAGACCAACAGTGGGTAAAGAAGCAACCACCAAAACCATCTGGACCAGGAGCGCTGAAACCATCCATAGCACTTATAGTGGCGTGGATTTCCTCCCTTGTAGGAATAGCTAGAAGTGATAAATTTTCCTCCTCTGTCACAAGATTTGGAATGACTCGCTGCACTAAACCAGTGTCAATAACTTGGGAATCACGTGTGAATGCACCCTGAAAATGCTGAACAATGTGGGCGGCAATAGAGTCATGATCTCTGAGCACAGCGTTACCCACAAATAAGGAAGAGATGGACTTGTTTAGGCGCCGCAGTTTCACCATATTATGTAAGAAGGAAGTATTCCTGTCCCCATCTTTAAGCCATCTAATCCTATACTTGTCTCGTAAAAAGGTAGCTTGGAGGGAAAGATCAAATAAGTATTGTGAATGAGCTGAGTCTTCCCGATTAAACCTGTCAACTGAATTAAAAATCATAATTTGAGTATGAGAAGATTTTGATATAAAAATAAAAACATGCAATTTTAACAAAAAATCGTGTGTTATAAGTCACGATTTTGGGTGACAACCATAGTTTTGGCAAAAAAAAATCTAAAAATTCACCATTGGTAAAACGTAGTTTTTAAAAGGTGTTTCAATTGATAGAATTCAAAAATCTCAAATTGTTTATTTTTAATGAATTTCTAATTTTTAACTTTGAAAAATCATAAAAAATAAACGATTCGATATTTTTGCGTTCTGTCAACTTTAAAACTTCTTGAAAATTATGATTTGAGAATAAGAAGATTTAAGTGCGAAAATAAGAACATACAATTTTGGCTAAAAGTTGTGTGTTATAACCCACTGTTTTGGGTAAAACAATGGTTTCGGCAAAAAAATAAAAATTTCTCAAAAATTCACCATTGGTAAAATAATTTGTTTTAAAAGGTATTCCAATTGATAGAACTTCAGATTCTCAAATCGTTAGCCTCTCTAGCTTGGGCATGCATCGTTGGTTACCCTCTCTAGCATAGACATTGTTAATTAGCCTTGTTAGCATGGTCATCGTTGGAAGTGTTGGGGGTATCTCGAGATGCCTCGTTGTGAATTGCACTTTTTCCTTCAACTTTACCAGTGTTAAAATTTCATCATTGGTAAAACATGATATTTAAAAGTTGTGTCAACTGACTTTGCTAAAAAAACCAAACTCCTTTCTTAGTTATGATTTTTTAAGTTTTCCGACTTAAAAAAATTATCACTCACAAACAACTAGAGATTTTCAAGCAAAGTCAGTTGAAAAGAACTTTAAAATTATTTTCTTACATTGGTGAAGTTTTGTCACGGGCAAAAGGAAGGAAAAAGGGGGTTGACATGGTTTGACACATTTGGTGGTGGCATGCCAAACCTTGCCAACAACATTTTCCCTTTAACTTTGCTTATGCGAAAACTTCACAATTTGTAAGACATAATTTTTAAAAGGTTTTTCAACTGAGTTTACTCGAAAATCTCAAATCGTATTTTTAATGAATTTTCTAGTTTTTTTACTTTGAAAAATCGTAAAAAAATAAATGAGTTGATTTTTTTTTTGCGTTTTATCAAGTCAAAAGGTCCTTAAAAATCATGATTTGAGTGTGGGAAGATTTGAGTGCGAAAATAAGAACATGCAATTCTAGCCCAAAAAATCGTTTGAACCCACGGTTTTGAGTGAAAAATTAAGGTTTGGGCAAAAAAATAAAAAACATTTCTAAAAAATTCACCACTGGTAAAACATGTTTTTTACAAGGTGTTCTAATTGATTGAACTCGAAAATCTCGGATCGTTTATTTTTTATGAATTTTCTAGTTTTCCGACTTTGAAAAATCGCATAGTAATCGTGAGCATCCTTATCATGGGCATATACATCGTTAGCCTCTCTAGTTTGAGTATCATCGTTAGTTACCCATATCTAGTATGAGCATCATTAGTTAGCCTTGTTAGCATGGTCATCGTTGGAACTGTTGGGGGTACCTCGAGATGCCTCGTTGTGAACTGCACTTTTCCCTTGAACTTTACTAGTGTTAAATTTCACCATTGGTAAAACATAATTTTTAAAATGTATGTGCTAACTGAACATGATTGTATGGTAACATGATATTTCACCATTGTTGTATCCTCTTACTTCCTGAGGAAACCCGGGGTTTGTGCTAAATGCTAATTCATTACCATACTTTTTTCTCTTGGGCTATAAACCTTCGCAATATTAAATTTCCCAAACGTACACCTAGAAAAGACATAAGAGTCCCAAAAATATATAATTGTATCACCTAAAACAAACAAACATACATACATACATACCTCACAAGAAATATTTTCTTCACCAGGTCTTAGTGGTCAATTGTTGAAGTTCAAGTAAGGATGAAGTCGGACCACCATACGAAGATGATTCTGTTGAGCTTGAAACAACATCCCAAAGCTTAACGGGATCACTTTCTGAGTATTCAAGCCCTTCATCATTTTGAGCATTAGAAGTTGTTTCTGCCAACATTTGGATGGCCTCCAACTCCATTGTGACCTCTCTCATTGTAGGGCGATTTCTTCCATTTAAATCCAAGCATCTTCGTCCAAGGTTAGAAACTACCCTAATCTCTGTTCCTTTGCCCTCCTTCCGAACTCGTGCATCGAGAATGTCAAATAGACAATTTTTCTGCATCGAAACAGTGAAATTAGTGGCAAGACTTCTATATTCTTCTTCTTGTGGCCTTGTTACTGCAGAAATTGGTTTTCGACCAGTCAAGAGCTCAGCAAGGACGACTCCAAAGCTATACACGTCACTTTTGTCTGTAAATTGACTTGATTGGAAGTATTCAGGGTCCAAGTAACCGAATGTTCCATGTACAAGTGTTGTCAGGTGAGTCTGGTCAATGGCAATTGATCTTGAAGTTCCAAAGTCAGCAAGTTTTGCTTTGTATTTTTCATCTAAGAGTATGTTTGAAGACTTGATGTCTCTATGATAAATGGGAAATGAAGCTGCAGAATGTAAGTAAGAAAGAGCTCCCGCAATTTCTGTAGCAATTTGTAAGCGCATTTTCCATGTAAGAGGAAATTCCTCATTTTGTTCATGGATGTATTGAGAAAGCGTTCCATTCGGTATGAATTCATAAACCAAAAGAGGAACTTCAGTTTCTAAACAACATCCCAATAGTTGAACAACATTTCTGTGGTTGATTTGTGAAAGAATGACGACCTCATTGATGAATTCTGAAAGTTTTCCTTCATCGACTATTTTCGACTTTTTCACGGCAACAATTCTTCCATCTGCCAGCATTCCTTTATAAACAGTGCCTTGAGCTCCTTGGCCAAGAATTCTATCATTACTGAAACTATCCGTCGACTTCTCTAATTCCTTTGACTTGAACAACTTAATTTTCTCGACATTAACTTCACCTGACGATAATTGTTGTTCCAATAATAAACCACCATTTCGTTTGAAGAACATTTGCTTGCGTTGAATCTTTTTCCTTTTCTTCACGACTTTGTACACCAACCATGTACCAATAAGTAGTAGCAATAACCCGACACCCGCACCAAGACCTGCATCAGTACAATTTGAACTACATAGATATAACCAATTTCATTTTCTGTATTTATTCTATATGTCCAAGAAGCTCCGACATGTACAGTGTAAGAAAAATAATGAACTCTAAAGGAACATACCTAAAAGAGTAGTTCTGATATTATCGGTCCTAGCAAACGAGCTGCTATTTATGTAGCATGATGAAGTAACAGCTACACCATAACGATCAGCAAAGTATTCACATGTAGCGCCAGTTATATTTGAATGGCATTTGTAACCCCCAACAAAATTCTCACATATTTCTCCAGGACCCATGCACTGATTACTCCCCTTGCATTCATCAATATCTGAAATGTAATAACAGATGGACAAAATGGATCGGACACGATGGTGAATTGGACAGTCTTGAGAACTTATATATTGTTGTGTAACGAATTCTCTTATTATATTAAAAATTTAAAATCTAGGTATCGAGCTTGAGGCCTTGAGGCGTTGAACCCATCATATGCAACACTATGCATAGAGCTAAATGGTAGTGCTCTGAATCCCTCTGATCGAGCTTGTATAAACCTTAAAGTTCCAATCTCATATGTTAAAGAAAGAAAGCAAAGGAATTAGAGGTAAATAAATCAGATTACGTACGTACCGTGACAAGGTTGGAGAAGATAAGGATTTCCTTCAAAGCCCAGCGGACAGACGCAGCTGCAGTCAAGTCTCGGAACATTATTGTATGACGTGGAAGTGGCTTCGCAATAGGGTCTTGAGTCATTATAGCTAGAGTGTGATCCGATGAACCCTTTAAATAGTGTGAAATAGGAACTAGTATCGTATAATCTTATGCTCCAATCCAGAACCACAGGAACCATGCCCATACCTGCCTCGATAGCCTTGAATTCCGATAAGTTTTGCTCAAACCAAGCGTTCTTAAGCTTCAGAGTGGTATTTGAAAAATTGTTATTCTGAAACCATGTTTGCTCAGCCAGGAAGGCGTAGTTGTAATACGTCAACACTTCATCAGTTTCAGAATACTGTATCTTAGTAGTGATCAGAGTGAGATATGGAGGGAGGGTAGCCTGGCAGCAGTTAATACCATCAATACAGTCATATCCATCAGTGTATATACTCGCACTAGCTTCATTACAAGATGAAAAGCACCCACCAAGCACGCGCTCGTCATGCTCTGATCTTACCAGCGCAGAGAATCCGCAACTCATTGCAGTGAATCTGTTGTGTATCTGCGAATATGTGAAAGGGCCTCCTGTCAAATTCGGGGCCAGTTGCCGAGTTCTGTTTCCTTCGTAGAAGAAAGTGACCGGGTTGTTAACTAGAAGCGTGCCTTCCATTGAAATATTCAAAACCTCTAGCTTGGGCTGCGTGTGCATCAAGAAAGGCTTGTGAGGACTTGTGGAGTAATTGTTGGCCGCGCACTCTATTTCAAACCATTCGTCGAAGTAACAATCTTTGTTAGGTCCGATCCCGAAAGGGTATGGGATGCTAATATTTCCGCAATGAGTTTCGCAATTAGGCTTCGCTATCGGCCATGCTAATTCTGAGGATGATGCTGTTGCAATAGTACTCATTGTGGTCCAGAACGTTATCAGAAGAGTGGTATGAACCAGCAATTGCAATGATATTACTGCCATTCGAGTCTTCAATCTTCTTCTTCCTCCTGTATCTCTCAGCTGTCGGTTAGTACTAACATTGTGTCTATGAAGGATATCCAAGTCGAAATCCCAAAATAATTGTGAGAGAGAGCTAGAGAGAGGGTTCTTGGCACGTTCGCACGTAATTATCTAATATATATAAAGATTCTTGTTGACCAATGATAAGATTATTAATCGAACACGTAACGCAAATCAAAGGAACAATAATTGAGTGGATAATATAGGGGGAATTCCATCTCTGGAGAAATGTGTAACTCTGTGTTTTTGTAGCCGGCAAACTTGACTACTAGAAAGTTGATAACTACTAGTCATTGTTAACAGTTCAGATTAGGACACTTCATCAGCCGAATTCAATGGCCATTATCTATCACCGCTGCTCATTTTCTCCACAGATTGATCTGCTAGAAGAAAAAAAAAATGACTGGCTTCAGAATTGTCCATGCACTTTAACAAGTTTTAGAATCTCAAGTGTTGCAAAAGGTCTTGAGACAAATATAAGCTTTTGTTTAATATGTTTCGGTGTTAGCTAGGTAGTCTGTAGCTATACATAGGCCAACGACCAACAACGAGCCTCACAGACATATCATCAATGATCCCAAACTCCCAAAGGGCAGGTGATGGGAATAGCTCCAGTCCTACGGGCATATCGGGCACCTGGGAGTTTTTGTCCAACTCTAGAGTCTGCAATACGTAGTGCATGGTCTTCTTTGTGCTATCCAAAACATAAGAACAAGATGTGTATACAGTTTTGTGCTCGTTCAGATTCATGGCAAGTTCTTAGCTTCATATAATAGTACATTACAAGATAAGATAGCATGCAAAATCGCAGCGCTATCAAACATTGATGTCTTGGCCATAGGGTACAAGTGTTGTTCTACGTGCTGTAGTGGTAGTTTTCAGAAACAAGGTCCCTTCCTACTATAATTTACAGTATAATTATAAGCTGACATGCAAGCTAGCTTCAAATAGACTTTAGCTCACGCAGACATCTCACCGGCCACAGAAAAAAGTAGAATGCTAACAATCCTCTTGTGATAAACACTACTAGCATAGTTAAAACACTCATTAGCAGCAAATTTTCGTAACATTTAATTTAGAAAACATTTGCATTTAGTAGTCAAGAGAGCCCAGCGATGCAATCCCATTGCTTGAGTTTCTCAAGTCCTGTCGGCTCACGTAGTCGTCACAGGTGTTGCTGCCATTGGAAATCTTTTGGCTTGGGACAGAAGCCACCCGATTGTGGCCTTCCTTTCCCATTTGTTGCACTTCATGTGGAGAAAGTATCTTGATATACCAAACATTGTTCACAAACTCCCTGGAAATAAAAATACGAATCAGTACATCCCTATTGAAACATGAAAAAAAACAGCAAAACTTCTGAAGACGATTGCTTAAAGCTAAGAGCTCTTGAGATCCAAAAGAGTAACTTTAAATTTTTGCAAATGATGGAATAAAATTTGTGACTTACTGCCAAGGGTCGTCACCAAGGAGAAGGACATCATTCTCCCTGTCAACGAATACAAGCTGCCAGCCTGATCTCTGAGGATCCTCTAATTGGCCTTCAAGGCCAAACATGCTACCGAGCTCACTGCGCAGCTCATCGTAGCTGCTGAATTTTGAAATATCCAGTGACCTACCAAAGGACCCCGACTTGTGAACCTGTCAAAATTGCACCATTTTAATCACCAATATGTACGAGCTACTATGAAGAAAAAGTACTGCTCCTGATTATTTGAACAAGTAATCACATGATTTAGAAGTTCATATTACCAAATGAAAGCTCCGACAATGTCCACACATCACACCATTTTGTTAAGCAATAAAATGCTTGCAAAACACAATCACAACTATCTTACCTTCACAAAGGTTCTAGTTGGTGGATTTACTTGGTCCACATTTTCTGAAGACTGCAAGAAGCCCGATTCATCTACACAACTTGAAGTAGTCATATCTGAATTAAGGGGATAATCATTTCCTGTTCCACTGGTATAATTCGAAGTACCAAATGGGATAGACAATGAATCAGTTCCACTGCCAATGTTTCTCAGGTTGTGTATCCCATTCTGCAGCATAAGAGATGAGGCATCAATGTTAACCCCAAACAAGAGATTGCTCTGAGGATCAGTAGCACCATGGAAAGAGTACTCTCTGCCAGGAAATGGGGGCAAGGCAGTGAGATCGGAGATATTTGACTGTTGTGTTCCCAACTGATCCACTTGGGGCAGTACACAGTGAGCAGCTCCAGATGGTAGCTGCGGTTCAACCTTGGGTAACAAGGTAGAAGATATTACAGAGTTGGATCCACTCAAGTTAAGTAATTGGGATGCTCCATCCTGCGATAATGAACCTAATATGCTATGTATAGGGGGAACATCGGATGAAGATATAGCATTTCCAACAGGGTCGGAATAGCTCTGCTGCTGAGTTTGTGAAGGGATAGCTTGCAGAGATGCAGACTGAGATTGAGTGGCAAAATTAGATAGAGAAGACATTACATTCGGAATCTGCTGCTGAACAGAAAATTGGTGCATGTTCTGGGATTGTTGAAGTTGCTGCTGCTGCTGCTGCAGCTGCCTCTGATCATTATTATATGGATGATAACGCAACTGTTGTTGCAGAAGCTGAGAAGCAGGAACTTGATGTTCTTGAAAGCTCTGGAGAAAAGTATTCTGAGATTGAGACTGTGGTAAACTCTGTCTCTGAAGCAAAGCAGCATTTGAAACATTTGAAGATTGCTGGAAGGGTAGAAGAGACTGTGAAGAACATTTTGCATCCACTGCCCTCATTTCTTGAAGTGCAGCAGCTGCCATTGCTTGGTATACATCAGGTTGTAGACCTGCCATAGAAGCATCGAGCCGTGGCTGCATCCAGGGAGAAACCCCAAATCCCTGGAAGTTCAAAGACTGCATCCCTGGATCTCCAACCCCTCCTTGGAGCCACATCAGTGGCGAATTAATGCCCATATCACCATCTTTGAGAGCTGTATTAAAAAATTTCATGAATATACAAGGGGGAAAAAGTAATTCGACACATAAGACATCATGTGCCTCTAACAAAAATAATTGACAATATTAAAAAAAAAAAACAAAGATACCATGGAAAGAGGGAATGCCCGATGGCCATGGCCGCTTCAGTCTGAGGGGGAATGGGGATGGGTACATGGGAAAAGTTGTTAGCGGTTCAATCTCCCACAATGAAACTCTTGGCTGCCTCTCCCCTGCAGTGGATTCATCCCAGCCAACCTGCATTAGCAGAATAAAGTCACAAACCACACATCATCTAACAAATTAAAAATACTGACCACAACCCTATCAGAACTAGTCAAACTAATATTAGCAAAAAAAAAATACTACTAGTTATATGAGCATCAAAATTGCCAAATGATATGAACAAACCTTCACAGAGCGCCAATGTGAATTTGGCCAGCGAACAGAATCTAAATCACTTATGCCAGTTATTGTACCCATGTATCTGGTTAAAAAAAAAAAAGAAGAGAGAACGAATGAATATAACCAAGTTAGTATAAGTACCAACAATTACCCTTGACTGTAAATGTTGGAGTACAGCAGAACAAAGGCATAAAATATTTAGCAAATATTAAAACAGAAAAACTGATGAGTAATTTTTTCATTATTATATTTTTCGCAGACGTACAACATATCAAACATAGAAATGAGACACTTGAACAATGCAACCTAAAACGTGCATCACTTTCGTTCACTAGATGAACTAAAACAAAATCTAGTTCTGTGCATCATAAGAATATAACACACTGAACCCCAGATTCTGAGGTTAGACCATTTACATAAATTAATTGAAATATTGTCAGCAATTTTGTTTGTGAAAATTGTCACTCCAACCAGGGGAAACTTTGCTTAGAGCTTATTTATCATAGAAGCATCCAAAGGCACAATCTGATAAGGATAATGTACCCCATGAAACAAAGCAAGCAACCCAAAGAACGGTAGAATAAAACCAACGGAAAAGGTGAAATTTATACACAAGGAAAACCCACATAATTCACAATTTTCTGGAAATGCATGCTTTTCTTCTTAAACAGATCAAATCATATATAACTATATCCAATCAATAATGTAGCTAGAAAGAGCCACGTACCGACGAACACTTGATTCTTCTGTCTCAAACAGCATCCTAAATCGCATTCCCACAGAAACACGTGTATGATAGACAGCTTTAACATACTTGGCCAGGGATATCACAAATTCAGATGGACTGGCTCTGCATTGAAAGCAACTTGAATAAGGAAATGTAAACGCGATATTTTTAATCTGGAGCAGCAGCAGATACTAACCTTGGATTATAAAATATAGTAAACCGACTATTTGTTGCAGCTGCATGAGCCGCAGCAGCAAGAAGACCAATGTGCATGCTATCACTAGATAAAACCGATGAGGGCATAACAGTCTGTGGACGATTTGCTCTCCGAATACCCAAGAGCAACTGATTCTTTTCATTCCTGATTTGAAGACAACACATTAGGAAGGGAACATGTAAACATGCTATTACAGGGCCAGTTTGCTAAATCAATTTATTAGAGAAGGAATTCACTGTAATTCTTTTCTTGGTGACCCTACATATAACGTATACAGTATACAATGGAATATTACTTGGCAAGTACAATGGAAAAGATTGGACTCCCTCATATTGCTTGAACTAAAAGTCTCAGTATCCCCACCCACAAAAAATAAAAATAAAAGGACAAACTCAATCATATGAAGTATTATATAACAGTTTAAACCTACCAAATAAAAAGAACAGAATCACCGGCAACAAGTCGTTTAGCACTGACGAACACGCTCCATCCTGTTGTGAGAAGATGCCTCTTGGGCTGGCCTGCACAATTTCATCAGAAAAACAATGTGATTACAGTTTTTCATATTAAGAATGCAGTTATAATTATTTTAAAAGCCGTTTCGTTCATGTTTATAATAAAGCAAGGCAAAAATATACCAAACACCTAAAACCTAATTCGGCACTTCAATCAAAGTGTCCCCTACGACAAGGCAAAAATATACAGCTTTGATGTGTCTAAACATATTTCTCTCCATTATCATTTATCAGTCGAGGCTTATCAATATGTAAGCTGGCCCAAAGTGTGATCAAGATCGATGACAACAGTTCTTGCCTTTTGATCACAATGAGTGCAAAAGAGATATAATTTGACCAAATGAAAGACCAATTCGGCACTTCAATCAAAGTGTCCCCTACGACAAGGCAAAAATATACAGCTTTGATGTGTCTAAACATATTTCTCTCCATTATCATTTATCAGTCGAGGCTTATCAATATGTAAGCTGGCCCAAAGTGTGATCAAGATCGATGACAACAGTTCTTGCCTTTTGATCACAATGAGTGCAAAAGAGATATAATTTGACCAAATGAAAGACCAATTCGGCACTTCAATCAAAGTGTCCCCTACGACAAGGCAAAAATATACAGCTTTGATGTGTCTAAACATATTTCTCTCCATTATCATTTATCAGTCGAGGCTTATCAATATGTAAGCTGGCCCAAAGTGTGATCAAGATCGATGACAACAGTTCTTGCCTTTTGATCACAATGAGTGCAAAAGAGATATAATTTGACCAAATGAAAGACCTATTTCTTCTCTGAGAAATTGTGCAAAAACAGATGGATGACACAAGTAGTTGTTCAGTATTAATGAGGCATTGTCAGCTTCCATAATGGACTACTTTATTGTTTGCTATATCATAGCAGTCTGGTCTAGTAATTAGAGGCCTGTGAGTTAAAGTGCAAAAAACAAATCACATATGTTAAATGGGAGAAAAATATGACACAGATATTGTTCATACCAGCAAACATAAATTAAAAGAATAACAGAAGATTAAAAACAGACGTCCGAACAATCCATACTTACCTCGAAATATATGTCTGAATTTCCATTCATTATCATGAAGATCCCTTGCAATTAGTTCCTGCGCTGGGGGCTGTTGTGTGTAATCCTGAAGGAACATGAAAAATGAAACGAATGAAACCAAGTTTATGAGATGAAAACATGAAAAAAGAAGAAGTGATGATCAAATGACTCAAAAGAAAAAGGAGACCTACAAGAGGAGGAAAGACTTTTTCAGCTGCACGGCGGGGAACAGAGAATCCTCCATGTGTGCTAGTATCACTTGCAGTCAAAGTTTTACAGAAATAGTTGGTTGGCTGTTTGCTGGGAGTACCCAACTCTGCAGGCATTAGGTACACATCCTTTTGCTCTTGCTACAAAACAATTTATGTCAAGACATGATAAAAGTGACTGGACAAGCAAACTCAGGAGTTGAAATGAACTTAGTACAATACCGGACTTAATGGTTGTAGGGTCATTTGAGCATATACTTCATCTGTCTCTACATCTGCCTGTACCATACAAAATCAAACATTTAAGGAACATCCCATGAAATTGGTTCAGATTAGATGCAAACAAACTGACACTTACATGCATTGTCACATTGTGAAGCTGACAAATTAGTTGTGGAGGCAAGTTGGGGTAATTGGGAATATGGGCATCAACTTCCTTATTGGTTGATGCAGCAACCTGTCCAAGAAATACCAAGGTTAAATAGAAATCACTGAATACATTCTGGAACTATGAAACAGTTGTATAAATTTAAGAAGATTCAACTGTTCAAGCAACAACAATGTCCTCAAAAGTTTTAGAAAATATAATGATAACCAAATAAGTTTGTACAAAATACACAAGATGAAAACTAAAAACTAGACATCATGTAAAACAAAGAAATACCGTAAATCACCATCTATAAATAAACATAGACGTATAATTCCAATGCATGTACGTTTCAAAAAAAGAAAATTATGCAGCATGTCAATATCATATTGACATATATCCTACATTTCTAATCCAGACAACAAGTTGTTCTTACGAAATAGACATCATAACATTGACTTATTTAAACTCAAAGCTATTTGAAAAATATAAGACAATGGTAACAAGAGACCAAGTCCTAAAATCAAGAAAAATCCATAGCATCAACATGGCAGATCTAAAAAAAATGTAATTGCATGCTTAATCATAGATCCAAAGTTCCGATTCTACAAATGCAGGCCCAACCAAATATAATCCCCAGGTAGCCCTCAGAAGGAAAAAAAGAATTTATTAAACGAGATAACCATCTAGTTGTACTGACCTGCTCACTGTGACCTTGAGGAAAGTATACTACACGACTACCAAGAGCAGGCAGAGACACCAGAGGCCCCGCACACGCATGCCATAGCTCAGAATTCAAACATTTCTTCTCCCCTGCACATAGTTTTATGCTTACATAAATAAAGGCATGGAGTTTATTCTTTTACAGGTGAAACCACTTCAACATTAAACTTATGTCCACTTAAAACAGCATCAACCATTGGGAACTTAGATGATTTTAGCATACTATAGTTAAGTTAGTCACCTCAAATTCAATTTCTCAAACGACAAGAAAATGTGCATACAATGTTGCTTCGTTTTTGGAGAAATAACTCTATAAAGACACAACAAAACTAATGAAAACAGAAATGCGCTAGGTGTGTTCAAAGACCTACGCTTTGAATTAACACATCGACATATAATGATTGCTTAAGATAGGGATCCATCACTTTCAACTAAATCACAAACAAAAGGAGCATACATAAGAATGCAGGACAATGCGTCGGATAAATACACACATACAAAGACAGTGAATTAACAAAAGCTTTGACGAAAGTGATAAATTTCACAAGTAAGAAAGAAACTAAGGACCCAAATAAAGCATAAAGAAAGTCCATACCTTCCTGAGGCTGATGGTTAAACCCTGAAGACGAAGATGAAGAAGAAAGCCTCATTCTTATGAAAGCCAAAAAGCAAACTCCTTTCACAACCTACTGAAACCCACTTTAGAAGAAACCCCAACTTCAACAAAGCTTCAAAAACCACTCCCCTCCTTATTCCTCACAAATAATAGCACCCATTACTCAACCCCTTCACCTCTAGATTATAAAAAATGCAGAGAAAGAAAACCAACCCCCCACCCCCCCAAAGCAAAAATTACACCAGGGAAATATATCATCCAAAACCAGTCCCAATACAGAACACAACCCCTCTCACCCTCATACGCCCCAGATCTTCTTCACCCCACCAAAAGCCACCACATTCAGCTTAACACCAACCCTAAACTCCACTCCAACACCTCCAAGCTCGGAAATTTTTCCCAACAGTTGCAAACTTGACAGGAACCCTAGACTGCCAGATCTCAGAAATTGAACAGTGACTCGGAAAGTGAGCTCAAAATAGAGAAATGGGGGAGAGCTTACTGAGCTGAAAGTGACATTTCCAGAAGAACCGGCTTGACTGCGAAAGAGCTTAGCTTGATAGCTGAAGTACTTAGCTTTCTTGCTCTGCTTGTGAAGCTGAGAAAGAGAGTTTGGGTAAGAAGCTTTATTGGTCTTCGTTGAGGGCTCGTTTGGTCTTCGATCAATTAATACAGTGGTAATTATTGCTGGTGGGGTAATGCAATGTTCATAGGGATGGCTGTCAGAAGCAAATAGAAATCCAAGGACCAAAAATCTAACCGACTCTCCCTATTCTGTCCTTTATTTTTTGCTCTTTTTGCTATCTTAGCCATAACCCTCTACCACAAGTCTTCGGGCAGTCGGTCGATGGGAGTATCAAGTTTGTCCGACCGTCCAATATGATGCTACATATACTACTTTTAAAT
The DNA here is from genome assembly GCA_030142095.1 of Rubus idaeus. Lineage (NCBI taxonomy): Eukaryota > Viridiplantae > Streptophyta > Magnoliopsida > Rosales > Rosaceae > Rubus > Rubus idaeus. The sequence continues at coordinate 35,489,868 of CM057970.1, forward strand.
ACTGTCAAAGTAATTTGGATAATTCGTATTAGATTCGTGGGATAGTTTGAAATAAAATTTGATTAGTAAGTCAAACATGTCGCCTTAGGATATAAGTGCTTCTCAGTTTTAAACCGTTGAATTTGATCAACAGAATAAAAGTACAACCGGGTAATTAGTTAGATTACATATGAGGTGGCGAGCATCGAAGTTTTTGAGTGCTGTACAAAATCACAAATGTACCTGTTTCTCCTATTTTTTCACCTACCGTCCAATTTTCACTTCATTCCTCTATTGGAAATTACCCTTTTTCTTGGTTGTAGCTTTTGGGAGAATTTTGATCTAGAAAAGGGAAAGATGATTGTGTTATCATTGTTGGTGAGTATGAAAATGAAATCGGTTATTTTATAGTGAATTTCCCTTGGCCCCTATTGTTTTCCCCATAAAGGTTTGGTCGAACTTCCTTAATTGTCAAATTTGGAGACCTTAGTTAGTAGATTGTTTGGGTTGGAATGTCACTAAATTAAATGGAATGTTTCCAATGTGTGCCCACAATTGGCAATTGCCATCAGATGGTTGATGATTAATGGTTTAATGGATCTATATGGCTGGTTTCGGCTCAATCAATGTGTCAATTTACCAAACACCTAAATCAGCACTTCAATTAATCCTACTACCAGAAATTAATGTCAAACGACTTTGTGTAATTCTACTAGCCAATCATATAGCAAGGTTTAATTAATCCATATTGCTTCAAAAAATACAAGTCTTGTGGAGTTCATCATTGTAAAAATTTACGCGGCATCAATATGTGTATACGTCTACCTCTCACAATTATTCTCACATCATTTCGATAATATTATTTGTTTCTATTAAACGTGTCATATGTATAATTAGTATGAAAAAGTTACAGTTTAACCGACGTGGGATTACCACATAAAGTTAACCTTTAATTATAACTTCAATACTACTGTGTTTACCGACAAAATTACAACGCATATGCTACTATAACCTTTGACGTAAGTTTTAGTTCTTGTTGATTTAAAATTACAATGCATATGATAGGTGTTTGTATACAAGCTTGCTGAGGTTAGGTACATTTCAAGTTCCTCAAGTTTTAGATCGATGATATTGATATGAGACAATCCAAGTACGAACAGCCTACAATAATTGAGAGAGTGAGATCCGGAACAGATATTAATTAAAATTTTCTTATTTTATTAAGACAATATTATCACATACACAACAAGTAGCTGAATAAACTAAGTATAGCTAGCATGGCTCTCTAGTGATAACCATATCTTGACCACATTCTAGGTGTAGCTGTTGAGAAGATAGCAATCCCCCATACTTCTCTTTATTTAAGTTCGATCTGTAGCCTTGATTTTACATAACCCTGTCCCCAGAAAAACATAAGCTAGCATTGGCAATAAGAACAATAAGTTACCTAGCTCAGACTTGGGAAGTAAATAGGAAAAAGTACGAGTGTCAATGTACGGTCTCCCATATATGTTGTAAGATTGTTAATCCGAAACCATGTATAGACAAGAGAACAAAGATTTACTAGCTCGTTGCAGTTAACATTCTTGGAGATGGGACTGTTGGTTTGGATGTGACACACCACGGGGAGTCCGGCCAGCAGCGGCGTCTTGATGTATTGGAAGTCTCCTTCCTTAATTTTCCTTCTTTGCCGCTGTCTCAAGCTTTTGTAGTAGGCAGTTGGCGATCATTTAGCCAAGGGGGATTGTTGGTGTGATCAGAAGACGTAATAGAACCTGGCTTCTTGTTCTTGCATGCATGAGTCATGCTCTGTGTTTTTGTTTGTAGCATTCTACAACCAAAGCGTTATAGCTTTTCTTGGAGAGAGAGAGTTGCTCTGGGTTCCCTGACAATTAAGCGTGTTCATCTTGCTTATATATAAATTGAAAGTTCTGATTTAAATTTGCTTCCATTGGTTCTCTATTCTCATAAAAATGCCCCACAAATTCAGTGCACGCGAAGCCTTTCGTTAGGGATTAGCCCGAGTGGTGAGGAAATTAGACGAAAATCAGGTTAGGTTAGAAGGTCGATCTCTTCCAATATAACTAAGAAAACAAAAATTGTACTCATTTTTATTGTAGTTGTATGCTTGACGAGTCCTGGCCTTGCCAATCCAAGTTCCATTCCATGAAGAACGTAAATGCCTGATTCACAACATATACCTGTCTGAAAGTGAATCACTTCTATTTTAAAACCAAATATTCGGTTTGCAACCTGCAAAGCTAATGTGTTCATTATGAAAAATCACTTCGGAGAGTCGGAGACTGCAATATTACACCGGCAACGAACATTTTTTCACAAAGCAACAAAGTAGGCGAGGTGCTTTTGCCATTGCATGCAACCATTTTCTTTTACATAACACAGTATCCAGAATCGACAGCTGATATTTTTGAAAAATTTGCCTACCAATAGTAGGCTAGACCGATACCTTGTACTATGCAGATAAAATAATGATGATGAGTAATGACTTCTTCAACAAAAAAAACAATATTGATAATGACTTCCACTTTCGATTTCGAGCTGTTTGTTTCCTTTTCACTTCGTCATTGATCCCTCCCACTATACAATCTACTTCATATAAAATATCATCGAATGTCAGCACTTGAAGGATTCCTTACGAGATTCTTTCATCAAACAGTTCCATGCCAACAATGCTGCCCCAACTGCAGGCTCCACCTGAAGTTGATTCAAGAAAACAGAACCCGCAGGTTTGTAAAAAGAATATTACAAATTTCACAAGAAACAATTATCCTTGTCTAACTAGTTTTCCTTATTGCATAGTCCATTTATGTTGTCCATTTTCCATGTATTCATATATATGAGTTTGATATCAAGGCATGTTTCCTTTTTTTTTTTTTTTTTTGAAACTAGGGTGTCCAAGTCTTTGACCCGACTAATCCCTAGGTCCAAGTCCAAGTCCAAGCCTGACCCCACAACATTTGGAAAACTGGAAACTCTAACATTTGCTAGGTGGGTACCATGGGAGGGTCGAACCCCAGACCACTTGGGAGCAAACCAAGGGCCTGACCGCTAGACCAACAACTCTCTGGTTCAAGGCACGTTTCCTTTCATTCAATAGAAAATGTAGAATTGAAAGATGAAGAAACCCAGCAATAGTCAATTATTCAAGAAGCCATCTATGCATAGTAGGCTCGCCGCCTCACCCTATAAACTCACTTATCTATAATGTCAAAGGTTGATTAAAGTAAGGCATAGAATATCCTTACCTTAGGTATAATTGGAATTGCCCCTGGGTAGTCCTTGGAGATGCATCTAATGACTTCCTTTCCTATATCCCACCTCTTATTTGCTTCAAGAACACCACCAACCATGACAAGAGGAAAAGATTCTTTTCCATCTGCAATTAATTTAATACACACACAACAAAAGTCACAATAAGTACGCACAGCAGGACATTTCCTTTCAGCAATTATTACTTCTCAACTCTGGCAGAGCACATTAACTTCACAGAGCTGTCACATCACCATACTCAAAAACACATGGTTAAGATATAAGGGCAACTAGTGAACTAGGCTCAACTTTCACTAAGCCACATTCCTTATTGTGGAGGGAAAGCACGCGAGAGAGGGGAAGATAACACCCACGGTATCAACTATCACTCAAACTAGAATGACTATTAAACTAAAAGCGTTTTTAATGAAAGATCCTACTCACAAAAGATTAATATTTTATGTGCTCATAATCTCATGACTTATTAAGAAACCATTTTCTTTACATAGTTTAGTTATTTGTTCAGTATGTCACACCTGGACCACATAAGTCAAGTCTTTGAACAACAGCTTTCACACTTATCCCCAACTCCTCAACTGAATCGAACAAGATCTTATTTGCGACTTCATCACCAGCCTCTGCACAAGATACAACCTCTGGAACAAGTGCTGCAATGCGAGCCCAAGATGGATCTGCATAGGTCCACCTAAAATCCAATAGAAAAAGATAATTGTCATCTGATATCCCATTCTGTTACATACCTGGTACTCATTTATGTTACCTTAACAAGTGAATGGGCTTGCAATTTATCTCTCTCAAGGAGGATTGCAAAGACATACAAATTACAGAACACCAATTCCCTTTAAATAAAATATTATCCAATCAAGAATGCATGGCAGATCTCACTGGATGAAATACCTATAAATGCATTTTCAAGCTCAATCCAATACATAATGATTTTCCAGGGAGTGATTTCATTAGTCTAGACTGTAGATATATACTATGCATATGCATGTATTACATTTTTAAGATGGGGGTTATTTCCACAATAATGAGTTTTGACTCCTCTCAAATTAGGTATAGATACAGCTATTTTATATACTGGATACAGACATACATCAATTTCTGTGTGTGAAAATGGTGTTATCAAAAAAGGTTAATCAGAGAATACTAAAAATGACTGTATGGTGGGAATTGAAAAACTTATCAGAATACACGTATTCTAGATTTTTAACTCATCTTACATAATTGCATTACCTAACAAACCAATATATAGGTATACAGGCGAAACCTTGCCATCTATTTTCGCCAAAACTGAGTAAAACATTGTCTGGAGACTCTAAGATCCCAAAATGACAACTAGATACTTCACCCATTTATGTGATGATAACAAATATAAGTTTCAGATAGATACCCGATCAGTTCATCTGGAGAAGAAAGACCAAGCTTCTCTAAAATACTAGAGGTAAGTGCTGTATGTGGACCGCGTCCGTCATGGGCCCTTATAACCGCAGTTAAGGCTTGTGCAGCTATTCCATATCCACTGTGAGTAAATAAATGTTACTTTCAATCAAAACTGCTGGAAAGAGAGAAAAAGCAAAAAAAAAATACAGGGAGAAGCAGAAGCCTACATCCTTATTGAGCACATCCCAAATGATATAAACTCTCAGAATTCTACTCAATGATAACTAATGTGTTTCGTATATCAACTGCCATAAATATTTAATAAAGCACATATTATGAGGCAGCCAGAAACTGTCAAATAAATAACAAGCATAAAGATGCTACTGGAAATTTCCAATGTCAGCTTATAGAATTAGATAAGAGGCGGTGAGCAGGAAAGAGACAACTAAAAAATGATCAAGGATCACAAAAGGTGGGAGGATTTAAGCTCTACCACTAATTGTTTCTCATCACAACCCTGATGCCTTCTCATACGCTTGAAAAAAGACCCAGAAAATCTCCAATGACAACAAGAAAACACTTCCATATGTGGATAAAGAACTGGCTACAGTGTCCCCTATAATGTTCATTAGCTAGGAGCATATAGAGAGATGGACTACACATAAGGGTAGGCCACAAGGCTATACCTTCCCCAATCACCTAAGGTAGGTCCTGCACCAGCAGCCCGAGCATCTCTACCATCTTCTGTGAATCCATAGGCAATGGTGCCGGTGCCAGCAATCAGAACACACCCATGAAGCTTCCCCATAGTTCCACAGGCTAAAGCTGCCACAGCATCATTCTGAACATACAACCTCACATCGTTTGGGAATATATCCCTGTTCGCATCATCATAGAGTCAAAAGGTTTAGTCAGAAATTGATGATTGTCAAAAGCGCACAAGGGTGTGAGCAATGTGGACTCTCACACAGATATCATACACATTGTGATGAAATAAAAGGTAGTAACTTTGTCAATAATACCTAAGCCAATCTAATATCCTCTGCTGATCCGAGGGATGGTTCACACCAGAAACCGCTAAACAAACCGCTCGAACCGCCGACCGGTTCGAACCGGACTTCGCAAGTGTTTCTGCCATCACTTGCTCCAGCGTTTCCCTCGCAGCAGCCTCTATGGTTTCAACAACAAGTACAATTACGCAAAAATCCCCAAACAGATATTCAATTGAAGCAACGAATCGAAGAATTACCGCCGACGCTGTTGTGATTGGAGCAACCGGCGACGGCCCGGGCGAGAACTGGAACCGAGTCGGGCAGAGGGTCCGAGAAGGGCAAAATAGGCATGCAAATGCAGACAGTGGAGGTTGTGCCGCCGTCCAGCCCCAAAATGACGTCACGGGCGTCGTGGGAAACCGGCATTTGTTGCTCGAAATCCCAGATTTCGCCATTCCTGTACCGCTTCATTGGTGGTGAGTTTGAATCAAATTGAATATGCGGTACAGTGAGTTAATAAAGGGCACCAATGGAGGTTCGCTCTCTGTGTCAGACTCAGATAGGGCCGAGAGGAAGAGAACAAGGAGTGAATTCAAAGCTAATGGGAAAGGAAAATAATTTTAGTTTTCAAAATGGTGGGGGTTTTTGTTTTTGGTGTTCGGACGGCAAATGGACCATTATTATTTTAATGCTCTGATTTTTTTATTTCTTGTAGTCTTGTTCTTTACTTCTGTCAAATTCTTACTATTTTTTTTTAAATTATTTGATTTGATGATATGATGTCATTTTAGTATTTTAGTCGTACCATGCGTTGATATAAATTTTGGCTGTATGTATTTTGACAATAGTTTCCTGGAAAAAACTGCCGTCTGGAGATGGCAACAATAACAGCAGTTAGTCGCCGGTCGGCGGTCGCTATCAATCCCCCATTTCCTCGGTCTCTATAGGGAGGAAGAGAAGGAAGTTGATGGTTGCGGATACCTAATGGGTTACCGCCCCTTTTAGAGGGTGCACAAGAACACCCCAAATTGTATTTGATTCCACACCAGTAGCTTGAAACAACCTTTTTTGCAGTGAATTCAATAACCAAAACTTGTACAGATTGAGCAAGTTACAAATGGTATAGTGACAATAGTCACTGTAAAGTAACTAATTTAACTGTTGAAGGTATATAAGAGAAACAGTTCTAATTCTCTCAAGTCACAAGAATGCAGTGTGAGGGCAAGTTGAGGAAAAAGAAGAGGGTGAGAGGGAGATATTCAAACTAATCAAGCAGGAGGGCATCGATATTCCGTTTTCCTTCTGGACCCTTTGTGTACCATGATGACACATAATCTCCGTAAACGACTTCCCGGTAGAGGGGAGGAGTCGACTGACTGATAAGCTCCGAAGCAGGGGATATTTTCACCGTCTTGGCTGGATCATGAAATGTAGCCACTGAGAGCCGTGGGCGACTGGAATTGGTTATAGCCCTATGTTGAGAACTTTTGTACTTTCCATTGGTCATGATCTGCAGACAAGATAATCCAATGTTAGAGAATAAACAAGATGATTCTCATCGCCCTAGTATACATTCATACCAGAAAACAATTCCCACTGAAAATATACGGTTGACCTACAAAACAACCAGAATCCTATGAAGCTCATATTGGTCATTCAGATGTCAGCTTTGAGCGAAATGGAATTAATTAAATGACTTGACCACTGCATTGTTAGGTCCATTTTTGTCTCAGCTTAAGTGTACTTAGTACAAACCCAAAACTAAACCAACCTAACTCAGTTCCTTGAGTATTGACCTCAAGCCAAGTCCAACAGTGAAAGTCCGTTTCATAGAGTTGGATAAATATTAAAGGTTTTGCATGTCACCACTGATTCTGATCTCAATTGAAGCTTAATCATTAGGACAAAACACAAAGGACAATGACTACGCCTCTGTGTTAATTTGGACCCAGACTTAATATATTCCTAACCAAACCATATGAAAACAAAGACAAGAAGAGAAAAAATGAGTAAAACATACGAATGATGTCATGCCAATAGCTACAAATAGTGGTTGTTAGTGGCAGCAAACAATTGGCAATTTGGAAGCTTGATTGAAGACAAAATAAACTTCTTGAAGGAATTATGGCTTAACCCTAGCACAAGAGTAAAAGCAGGCGTACAATCTCTAATCCAATGTGACTCCTTAAATGTTGACAGATTTAACATGTGAATTGTATAGTAGCAAACTGCAACTATAAGCACTAATCTTAGGGGCAGTAGGTTTGAACTTGGTCAGCTTACACTGATACACATGCAGTCAACCTAAACCATAAAAATTATTAACCTATGTTTATTCTCAAATTCACTCATAACACTTGACCAAGAATCAACAAACCACAAACCAGAGTAAAGAAACATGAGGTTACTAGGTCAGCTTGTCCTCAGGTCCCTAAGACCAATTATCAATTACCTACTAAAATAGCATGGCCAATTGGCATAATACAGACAAACTTTGATATCTCTCAATATAATTACTACAACAGTACCACTGGATTCATTCAAGAGCCTCCGAATGAATACTTTGAAATACACTCATCTTGATTCATTCAAGCATTTCTTTCATCTTCCCAAACAACATGGTAGTTGGACTGCATATATTATCATTAACATTTTCTTCAAATCCTGATAAAGCCTCATCTTTATCATTAACAAATGGAAAGCACACAATACAAGGTACTTCTCAACGCATAATTTATTAAACATAATCTTCAAATCTTTGAATAGATTTATTCAAGTCATAACAAAATGAAAGTTGATTAAGGCAGTTTGACACTTCTATTATAAAAGCTACCTCAGTCCTTCACCAGTTCACCCTCCCCAATTATTTTTAAGTTTCCACTCTATTATAAACCTACTGCATCCTCGCTCCCTCCATTTTGAACAAAATTTTTCAACCTTTTTATAAAAAACTTGCTTTAACTAATTGGGTGTTACTTATAGAATTAAAGGTGCAATTTTTAGAAGGAAAAAAGAAGAATGTGATTGCTAATGAATAAGGTACCTCAGTTTGGTCAGCTAACAGAACCAGAATGGCATCCCCACCCAAAGGCTTCACACGCACCCATTCATCGCCCTTAAGCACCTCAAGCCCACCAACCTCGTCTTGAACCAGCAACGAAATCGCACCATAATCCGAATGGGCCTGCAGGCCCAATGTCAGCTCCGGCTGAGGGCATGGCGGGTAATAGTTAATCACAATGTTCTGGTAAAACTCCCCAACAGCTTCCTCTAAACGCTGCGTTTTAAGCCCTAGGCTCTCCGAAACAAGCCCCAGCAGCTCTCTCGCCAGCGAAGCGATTCGATTGCTGTACTCGGTAACCACCTGGCGGTAATCTGGCGGGTGCGGCCAGCGAGTGGGGTTTCGGCGTGTGAGGGGGAGGGTGTGATGGTCGAAGAAGTCTCTCCAGTCCAAAACAGTGTCGTCCTTCTCCAGCAGCCGGCTTCCGTAGCCCTCCGACGCAGCAGAGCTGGGATCGCGGGCGTATCGGAGTTTGTCTTGGATTGGGCAGTCGTTGAAGAAAGTGAGTCCTGCGCACTTGATGTCGTCGACTAAACTGGCGGGGACACCGTGGTCGGTGATGTGGAAGGCGCCCCAGTCCCTGCAGGCTTCCCCAATCGAGGCCCGGACCGAATCTCGACGGGTCAGGTCTAGTCCGAACAGGCTGATTACCGGAACATTGGATGAAGATGAAGGGTTATTGGGTCGGTTATGGGGAGGTTGAATGTACTGCGGTGGAACTCGGCTGAGACCCGCTTGGGCCAGGCTCTGAACCCTGGTTGGCTCCGAAACTACTTCCATTTTTATCAAATCAGAAAACAGAGACAGACATAGAGCAATGTGGGAAGACGATGATACCGATTTTATAGTCACTCTATGCTGTAAATCGGATGATGATAGAGTTACTATCAAGATTGGACCCTAAACCTAAACCCTTGACATTTGAGTTGTATTTGGTGGAAAAGTCTACAATACTTTGCTTCTCTCTCTCGCTCTCTTTTTCACGACTCTTTCTTTTACGTGGGCTGCTGTGCGTTTCTCTCCATCATATATAATTTATTAAACATAATCTTCAAATCTTTGAATAGATTCATTCAAGTCATAACAAATGAAAGTTGATTATGGCAGTTTAACACTACTGTGATGAACTTTGGTTACCTCAGTCCCTCACCCTCCCCATTTATTATTTTAAGTTTCCACTCTACATTACAAACCTACTGCAGTCTATCTCCCTCCATTTTGAACAAAAAATTTCAACCTTTTTATAAAAGAAGTTGCTTTAACTAATTGGGTATTACTTATAGAATTAAAGCTGCAATTATTAGAAGAAAAAAAGAGAATGTGATCGATAATGAGGTACCTCAGTTTGGTCAGCTAACAGAACAACAATGGCATCACCACCCAAAGGCTTCACAGGCACCCACTCATTGTCTTTAAGCACCTCAAGCCCACCAACCTCGTCTTGAACCAGCAGCGTAATGGCACCGAAATCCGAATGGGCCTGCAGGCCTAATGTCAGCTCCGGCTGAGGGCACGGCGGGTAATAGCTAATCGTAATGTTCTGGTAAAATTCCCCAACAGCTTCCTCTAAACGCTGCGTTTTAAGCCCTAGGCTCTCCGAAACAAGCCCCAGCAGCTCTCTCGCCAGCGAAGCGATTCGATCGCTGTACTCGGTAACCACCTGGCGGTAATCTGGCGGGAACTGCGGCCAGCGCGAGGGGTTTCGGCGCGTGAGGGGGAGGGTGTGGTGGTCGAAGTAATCCCTCCAGTCCAAAACGGTGTCGTCCTTCTCCAGCATCCGGCTGCCGTAGCCCTCCGACGCGGCTGAGCTGGGATCGCAGGCGTATCGGAGTTTGTCTTGGATTGGGCATTCGTTGAAGAAAGTGAGTCCCACGCGCTTGATGTCGCCGACTAAACTGGCGGGGACACCGTGATCGGTGACGTGGAAGGCTCCCCAGTCCCTGCAGGCTTCCCCGATCGAGGACCGGACCGAATCGCGTCGGGTCGGGTCGAGTCCGAATAGGCTGATTACCGGAACGTCGGTTGAAGATGAAGGGTGATTGGGTCGGTTCTGGGGAGGTTGAATGTATTGCGGTGGAACTTCGCTGAGACCCGCCTGGGCCAGGCTTTGAACTCTGGTGGGCTCCGAAGCTACTCCCATTTTTATTTTTTATCAAATCAGAAAACAGAGAGAGACGGGATGACGATGAAACCGATTTTATAGTTTGAGACTCAGAGTCGTGGAGGGACAATTGTGGAATGTGAAAAATAGTTTCACTTTGCTGTAAATGAATGTTATCTCAGTAAATTGGATAATAGTGCTGGTGGAGTTACTAGTATTTGATGACAAATTGACACTTTTTATTGATGGAGGAGGTCAATTTTAACTTTTACCCCTCTTTCACCTTGAATGGCCAGCAGTAAAAGACCAGATCCCACAGTAGTGTAATTTCCTGTGGGCGTTGAACGAAGTCTGTAGGTTGTTTTGACTGAGCGCCTTATCATCACCATTTCATATCTCTCTCATTTTCAATCCCCTTCCTCTCTTTGAGTCACTGCTATGTGAGAGAAAGACAGAGACTGAAAAATTGAACTTGAAAATTAAATCACAATGCCACCGCCAGCCACACTCTCTGCTTCTTCTTCCTTCACTCTCCTCTCCCCTTCTCCCTCCCCGAAACCAAAGCTCGCATCTTTCCACTCCAAAAAACACTCCTTCCACTCCGCCACGCGCTTCACTCGGCTCCGCTCCGCTCCCTCCTTCACTCCGCGATGCGCTGTCATCGAGAAAGAGACGCCGGAGACCGAAAAGCCCGAAACTTTCCTCCGCGAGTCGTCCTCGGCGACCTCGGTCCGGGCACGATTCGAGAAGATGATTAGGGAGGCTCAGGACACCGTCTGCGAGGCCATCGCCGCCGCGGATGGTGTAGGCACGTTTAAAGAGGACGTGTGGTCCAGGCCGGGCGGCGGCGGAGGAATCAGTAGGGTCCTCCAAGACGGCGCCGTTTGGGAGAAGGCTGGGGTTAATGTCTCTGTTGTGTACGGAGTTATGCCTCCTGAGGCTTACCGAGCTGCCAAGGGCGCCACTGATCACAAGCCTGGTCCTGTGCCGTTCTTTGCCGCCGGAATTAGCTCGGTAATTGCTTGACTTCTGGTCTGTTTGTGAGAAATGTGTCATCTTTTTCCAGTTTGTTTGGTGTAATTGGATTTTGGTTTTGATTGTTTTCAGGTTTTGCATCCAAAGAACCCATTTGCGCCTACTTTGCATTTCAATTATAGGTATTTTGAAACGGATGCTCCCCCAGGTATGATTATGAAGTGTGTAGTTGTTACTTTCTTGTGTCTTGCATATTGCTTGGTTAGGTGTTTTTGTGAGTAGGCTGGTTACCGATGAATTAGATGATATCCATGAGTGTATCATTTTAGATCATTTCTATGTTAACTAATGCAAATCCAAAGAAATCACAGCTTGGGAAAGGATAAGGTTGAATTTGGATATAAATGTGCACATGTTGGTATTAGAATGAAAAATGTGAAACCCAGGAAACATGAAATATAGGATACTAAAATAGTATGCTCACTCACTTGCTAGAAATGAAAAAAAGAAATATGTTCATATTCTGATTACTTCCTTTACATTGCACGGTTAGTTGACATTCAATGATGGTAATACTAGCAGTGGAGATAGTAGAAAGTAGAAACAATATTAACATTTACTACAGCGATAATATAAGCTCTTCAACATGTCGAATTCATGCCCTGATGTGCTATAGAAGATAAAGCAGACTTTTCCCCTTGTTCAATCCTTCAAATTTTGCCTGTTTGACTCTCCTGATTTTCACCTTTTGCAGATGCTCCTGGAGCACCTAGGCAATGGTGGTTTGGAGGTGGAACTGACTTGACACCTGCTTATATTTTTGAGGAGGATGTTAAACATTTTCATTCAGTATGTACTCCAAACACAGAGATTCCCCAATGATGTTTTATGATTAAAGCTCCACTTCTTTAACATTCTTTCGCTTTTGAAAATCTATGGGGCTTTAACTAACTGCATACCGATATTGGCCTTCTGTAGGTTCAGAAAAAAGCTTGCGACAAATTTGATCCTACCTTCTATCCTCGGTTCAAGAAATGGTGTGATGATTATTTCTATATTAAGGTATTTATTAACCTTTTTCAATAGTATGTTTAAATATGGTTAACTTCTTGGAACTAACAAAAGATGTATCTGCCTGCCAAATAACCGACGGACATCTTTCCATACTCCTTATATATACAGCATGATGGTATCATTCTTCGCAATTAGTCTGTTGAAGTCTCATAGTAGTGCAATTGCTTGTGGATTTTGAATCTCTGCACTTGGACTCGCTTATTTAAGATGCCAAAGGAGTTTTTTGATACTGTCATGTTTTATGCTCGTTGAACATTTTTGTTTGCAGCATCGTGATGAGAGGCGTGGGCTTGGAGGAATATTTTTTGATGATCTAAATGACTATGATCAGGAGATGCTTCTTTCTTTTGCCACTGGTAATGCTTGGAAACATAGAATGCTCTTTTCTTTTGGGTATTTTCCAGTATTATTTCATACTAGTTGAGTGACTCCCATTCTCTCCTGCCTACCCTTGCCTGGATTTCCAGAATGTGCAAACTCTGTGGTCCCTGCTTACGTACCAATTATAGAGAAAAGGAAGGATGTACCATTCACAGAGGACCATAAGGCATGGCAGCAATTGCGAAGAGGGCGCTATGTCGAATTCAATTTGGTATGAAAACTAGTCGTTGAGATGTTAAGAGAAATTCATGTCATCAAGAATTTTGTAAATGAGGTCCAACTGATCTTTTTCCTTATACGAAAGGTTTATGATCGTGGAACAACTTTTGGACTAAAGACAGGGGGTCGAATCGAGAGTATTCTTGTCTCTCTACCACTGACTGCTCGGTGGGAGTACGACCATGTAAGCTTCTTGGATCTCTCGGCATGATACAGTTGATAATGTATTTCTATAGTACTGAAACAATTTGAAGTTTTGACCCATATTGAGAGAGTAATCTTGTTGTTTGCTGTGCAGAAACCAGAAGAGGGAAGTGAAGAATGGAAACTATTAGATGCTTGCATAAACCCAAAGGAATGGGTTTAATGTTCCGACGTATATTTTGTATCATTTTGAGATTTTTACCTCTCCCCTTCTCTAGTTCTCATCCTTTTTTTTTCTTCCATAGTTGAGGGTTAGAAATTTGTTGTCTTCATCAAAAGTAGTGTAGTACAAGTACATGGTCATGTAAGTTTTGAATAATGTATTGTCATCTTTTCAAGACCGGAAACTCTAGCTGCATAAATCTTGGTTTTTCAGATGTTTCCGCTACTGAATTCTGGTGGAACTAAAGTCTCCGAGTACATAACTACTGCTGCACTCCGCAAAATAGTGCGAGACTTGAAAACAGTCTTAAATTCATTTTCTTTGGGATTGTATATTAAGAAGTCCTTTGCATCCAAAATCATTAAAACTTCACCATTCTCCATAATGAGCTTTGGCATTAGAGACATCTTGTAACGTATATTATGTGTAGGAATTTGCATGAGCTTAGTCCAAGGTTTATTGACCCCATATTCTTTCATCACCCATATCCTGAATGGCATAGATCTTACAGTGCTGTAAGAGTAATAGCATAGACTATTTCTAATTGTCCCAATCCCCACCCTAAACAATGGTGTGCTCACAAGATGGCATAATTGCTCAAATTTTTCCTCAGCCAAATCAAAAGAAAATATTTTCATCGAGTCGTCGCAGAAATGTGTCCAATGTAGAGCTCCATTTACAAAGCACCCACGCCCAAGCAAACAATTAACAAACTCGAAGTCTTCTACAGTCCTCCATGAACCCGTTTTAAATGTGAAGATAGCAATTCTCCCACCATTGCCCAATATAACCTTGTAATCTTCGGCCGTGGAATCATAAACGAATCCATAAAACGTTGCAATCCAGTTAGGGAAAGTATGTTGCGGTAACTTCTTGGTAACTCTAGTGCTAGGGTTCCATAAGTAAATATCATCACTGTATAATCCATTACGCGTCGTCTCTTGTAAACATATCAAGCCATTGCAAGAACCAAGAATTATAGAACGGTCAATGATGGCCGCAAAATCACCGAGCTGATGAGTATTATGGCCCTTCAGTCCTTGGTAATCTATGGTTTTGGGAGAAGTATGTAAGAGATTGAAGAGAAGGAGCCTGAAGCTGTTGGATGTGCCTGCGTGGCTGAGGTGCTTCTTGACAAAATAAGAATCCGAGATTAAAGTGCACCATGACTTGCATACACTTCGGAATCGTAATAAAGATCTGACCGGAAGCCATGACAGTATCTCCACTACAATGTGGTCGACATCCTCTTCTTGGCGGTCGTAATGACGAGGTCGTTTTAGCATGCGGTCAGAGGAGGGAACCAGTTGCTGTTGCCGGCCGACGAGGCCCTCCGCCATGTTACTTTTGCTTAAAGGTGACGGTTGCTTGCTTGGAAAGAAAGCCAAAAACCCTAATGCACGAAAAAAATCCTTTATAATGTAATGTAATGCATCTGTGCCTTTTATAAGCACTAGATAGTAGATACCCAATACACCCGATGGATGTAGGATTAGGGTAGTTCATGTCATGTACCGAAAGGAGTGGGAAAATAATGATACGTACTATTCAAGGAAAATAGCAAATTGAAAAACAAAAAACTGAACTTGAATGTAATATCCATGGAAAATAGTTGAGTTGGCACATGGTTAAAAGGGCTTAATCCAATAAAAAAATGACTCAGATTATATCTAAAAAGGTGAAAGTGTTAAGAAGTTTTTCTTAATTTCTATATGTATTGTCCATGGATCAACTGTGCTTTACTATGAAAACATGCAAGTTATTTGCATCATAAAAGTGAAGTTTTCAGTGTGATCGATGTCCATAATCTATATATACCAATTAAGGAAACAATAAAAGAAAAAAAAGTTGAAACCTTGCTATAAGCATAATCAGAAAAGGATAAAGATTTCATTATTACTGTTCAAAATGATCAAATTACGTTTCAAGTCTAGCTTAGAGATGGAGAAAGACTATGGTACGAATGTTTAAAATGAGGCATACTCCAATATTATCATTCCGTTCAATACAGAAAGTTAAAGTGAGTAAGAAATTAAGCTCAAGTAAGATTCCTTGACCCATGTTGTAATTGCAAGACTGATATAACACTAGAATTGCTGCAATTGAAGGGTGGTTTATCAGTTTATCACAAATATGGTCCAAATTATGAATCGTTGTATGTTTTAGATGACATCATTTGAAATTCTCACAAATGAGGTACGTAGTGTACCTCAGTTAGGGAATGACTACCAAATATATTGTAAAATTAATATCATTTTTGTCACGCAAAGTATTTATTCATGATCGACTGTCAAAAACTCAAGATCAAGGGGCTTTTGTCTTCGGGTCTTTTGCCAAGATCAACTTGATTGTTTTTATGGCAGTAAGGTGCATTGGCATCGGTTACAAGCCACCATTGCTCCTCCTTAGGCTTGGGTTCCATTCGTAATGGGTTCGAAGGGAGCAATCCAAGTTGGACCTGCTCATACGTACCTATCCCAAACCTTTTTGGAACCGATCTATTTTTCCCATTAGGCTCACTAGCAAGAGTAGAAAGATTGTTGATACAACTCTCGATTTTTTTTTTGTCAATCTCGACTGTATGAGAAAATTTATTTAAAAAAAAATTAAAAAAATACATCAAGTTATGGGAAAAACACAACCCTTACTCCTAACAAAAAAATAATATTTAACCGATAAATTAATAAGTTAATATTCACTAAATTAATAAATTTTTCTTGGTCCAAGGCTATTAATTTATAGAGGTTTAATTATAATGTCTTTCTTCATTGTTCAATTCTTCCAAGAGCCTCACATTGCCGGTTAATGCTAAAACTTAAAGGCACATCCCTATATACTATATAGTTTTTGTTGAAATAAAGTCTACATGGGTAATAGCTTCACGCAACAAATTAAAACTTTTGAAGGTGTAGCAACTAGCACACCTCTTCGAAGGGAGCACATCAACACTTCAGAGCTTCTAAATACATAGAACCATGCATTATTGCATTAATTCAACTAAATCTTGATGTAAAATATTTGAAGAAATTTGTAAACATTCCTTGATTCCATATCTTGCATCACCCATATATGTTGTAATTACAAAACTAGGTTATACCTAAAATTGCTAATATTGAATTGGCATTCCATAAGTGGATGTCTTCCCCCTTTCAAAAAAAATATTGCTAATATTGAAAGGCTTAATAACACTAATAATTATGTCCAAAATACGACTCATCGATCACTTTAGAAATTCCATTGTATATACACCTCTCTAAAAAGGTCCAAATTTTGCCTATGCGCGCTAGACACTTTGGTCCCTCCTATCAAATTCACCATAGAATTAGGAGCATTTATGTGAAACAATGTTTTTATTCATGATCGATTGAATATGTCATGATCATGATCGATTGAGTATTTGAACCTAATGGAAAAAAAAAATAGGGCAAATTGGATGACTGAAACTGCAGGGACCCCAAATATTCAATTTCTCAAATCGGGGATGGGGCGGGGATGCTATTGTGATTCACTTCAATATCCCCACCCAATAAGTATTTAATATATTTAAAAAAAAATTATGTATGTGTTTATTTATTTTTTTAATGTTTAAATGAACGTTTTTTTTTAGAATATCTATGATACATTTTGAACGTACATAAACCTATTAGTAAATTTGAACGTCAAATCTTTCAATATCTTATAATGTTTTAATTGTAATTTCATGTGTTTAACCTCAATTATTGAACATATTGATGTTAAAGTGAATTAACAATATATGTTAACGGGAATTAGGGACATGAATCCCCACTATTATAACAGAGATTGGGTCGGAGACAGGAGTAAATAATGATTTTGGAGACAATTAAGGATGATATTTTGATCCCCATCCACTATCCTCCTAATTGCCATTCCTACTCGAGAATGTCATGATCCATGTACTTGATATTTCATGATAGCTGTAACGTGCATCATGCGGTGGAACTAGGTGCCACCATTGCCCCTCCTGGTGCCGTGGTTGATTTTTTCGAGAATACCAATTTGCCCCAAATTCGCTCCATTTTCTTTCGATAACTTTGATTCCGCTTATTCAACCTACAAATCACAAAATCAAACATCAAAAATATTATTTAGCTCTTGAGAGCATCCTCCAAGGAATTAAACGTACAGTATGTAGGCAAAATACGTACACATCAGCCTTGAGATTTTCAAACTCAGATTTTAAAGCATCTTCTCCTGCTTTTTGTTCCTGCAGTTGTTCTTTGAGCTGGGATATCACTTGCTCAAGTTCCTTCTTGGTACTTTGATTCAGTTCATTAAGCTGGTTGTTCTCATCCATAACCGAAGAAATCTGTAGCACAAACATAAAGATATTCAAATTATTACAAGGGAAAGCAACATATCAATGACCGCAAAATAATATACAAAAGGTTGATTGCAGACCTGAGCTTGTAGTTTCTGCCTTTCAGAAGAAAGCTGTTGTGTTAATTCTGCTATAGTTTTCTGTGAAGTCTGAAGTTTTTCAACTGTTTCATCCTTCTCGACAATGGCAGCCGATAACTTTGCTTCTAGATCACTCACTTTGGACTCATATATAGACACGTCCTCTGTAAGCTTAACATTTGCCTCGGCTAGTTTTCTGCTCTCTTCTTCAGAGTGAGCCGACTTAGTTTGCAGTTCCTCAACGATAATCTCAAGCTGCTTCAGCTTCAAGAGAGCCTCTTCCAGCTCTGCTTTTCTGGTTTTGGAAACTTCCGGCGATTCTTGAGCCTCCTCTTCATACATCTTTATTTGGGCTTCCAGTACAATTATTTTCTCCTTCAAATCTTTAGCTTCCAAATCACTCTCACTGAATCTCTGATTGGCTTCTTGCAACTTTGTTTCTGATTCCAAAATGCGGGCCTCAGCAGCAGAATGAAGATCTAAGGCTCTCGAGTGTTTCTCTGTTAACTCTTCAATCGTGCTCTTTAGGGAAACAAGTTCTTCAGTAATGGCTTCTTTTTCAGATAGGGCAGAGTTCAACAGTTCCTGTAATTCATCAATCTTGCTTTTCAGCTGAACATTTGTCCCAACCAATAATTCGTTTTCTGAGAGCGATTGAGAAGCTTTGTTTTCTGATTCCAAGACCTGTTTTTGGAGTTCTTCATTTGTACTTTCTGAAGAAGCCAATTTAGTCAAACTATTATCCAATTCTTCTTTCAAAGATGCATATTTTTCTGCTGCTGCAGCAACCTGCTCTTCATAAACCTTTATCTTATCTTCAAGAATATTCAGTTTCTCGACAAGAGATTTTGGTTCAGAATCCCTGTTAGTGATTGCTTCTTGGAGTTTAGTCTCTGAATCCCCGAAGAGGGATTCATGTAGCGATTCAAGTTCTTGGAGCAACTGGAGTCTAATATTTAAGATTCTTGAAGATGTCTGCTCTATCACTTTGCTGTGTTGCTCCTCCGCCAACTTGAGTTTTTCTATGACCTCACCTTCTCTGATTTCCGCAGCCTTAAGATCACTTTCGATGTTCAGCAATTTCTCTTGAGTTTTACTCAATTCATTCCTCAGGACTTCCACTAGATTTTTCGCCTCGGAATACTTCTCAGTCAAGGTATTTGAGGCATCTTCTAACCTTTTCTTCTCTTCCGTAGCAACATTCAAGGATTTTGTCAATTCCCTTGCCTTTTCATTTTCCCTTTGCAGTGCAACTTCTAACCTTTTCCTCTCTTCAGTACAAACATTCAAGGATTTTGTCAACTCCCTTTCCTCTTCCTTCGCCCTTTGCGCTGCAACTTCAAGGCTAGAAATTCTTGCTTTGAATGCCTCGTGTTCAGAAGATGAACTTGCTTTCAATTGCTGGAGTTCAGAAAATGCTCTTTCAGCTCTGTCTCTGTATGCATTAACTTCAGATCTTGATGGTCTGTTACCCATCACTCTTTCTTTTCAACTGAACGTTTGTCACAAACTCACAACCAATACCCGATGTGGTACCCTAAATCATAGTGGTATCCCATCAATATAATTTCAACATATTTATTTCTTTATCTTACCCGATGGTTTCATGTGGTCTGTAGGACCCAAAATTCTTCATGCAAGCTGGCTATTTTTGCATCAAGACAAGAAGGAAGGCCTAAATTTCGTTTTTAACGAGTCCCAATAGTTTTTTTTTTTTAATTTTCATTTTTTTCTGTACTACTTTAATCAAACACACCCAATAAAAAACAAATAAAGAAAAGGAAATTTATTAATTGGAATTTACAGATTTGGTCCTTTTTCAACAAAGATCTCAAAGCTGGACTGGTCAAACAAGAGTAAAAAAAAAACAAGAGTAAACCAAAAAAAAAAAAAGTAAAATTCTATTAGGACCTCCAAATTTGCCCACTTGACCTCCTATACTCTTTGCACTTCTTTTTTGCTTTTAAAATACAAGATTTGCTTACTAAACCTCTTCTAAATTCCTAAAATAACTATGATAATATATTTCACATTAAATATACAAAATTACTACTATAATTCTAAATTTACTCACCACACATCCATTAATTAATTTCTAATCAACAAGAAAATGTTTTAGCATGAACTATTCTTTGTTTTTTTTATCTTTTTAACTATTTTTTCTCTTTTAGTTGTGCAATAAAAAAAAGAGTAATCATTTATTCATATTGTTTATTTTTTTCCTCTATTTTTTGTACCTCATGAATAAATATTTTATATATATTTTTTAATTGCTAATTTTTTTTTGCAAATATAATGGATAGACTTAGATTTAGGTCATAGTATAATTTTTTTTGTTCTCTATTACCAATATGCGTTCAACAAATGATACAAATTTTTATGTCACATGATCTATCATAGTTTTAATTCTTATTAAATATATATATAAATATTTTAATGAGTATGTAGTGAAATTGGAAAATAAAAATAGATAAGGAAAATAATAAAGAATTCAATCTAATATTATTGAAATGGAAACTCTAGAGAAAATAAACATAATATCTTTTTGGTATAATTATTGTCCTTAATAGTTATTTTATAGGAAGTTATAAATGTCATTTAATAATTCATAATAAAGTGAGGTCAAATAAGCAAATTTGGAGGTCTCAATAGAAACACTAAAAAAAAAAACAAGAGTAAACCAATTAGAAATGAACTTGAGCTTCCACTGATCAATGAAAAAGAATGATCATAGTGATCTGATTCAAGGATACAAACTTTGATACATAAAATGATGATCTGATTCACATACAAATATTCAAATGCTTGGCTTCTAACCACATCTACATGATCGGTACCCAGATATCAAAATCACATAAATATCAAAACTTTGTGCTTGATCACAACACTACATCATTTCTATATATGAATCACTTAAACATGAAACAGCAAAATCAGAAACAGTAAGAAGCCAAGTAAACCCAGAAAACAGAGCATGCATATAAATTGAAAAGAATGATTGATCGGTTGGTTACCTGAGGAAGATGATTGCTTGTTTTGCTTAAACGTATTTGTTTTACGAAACACGGAAAAATGTTTCGAAAAACAAAATGAATGGAGTGCTTAGGAGGTGGTGATGACGATGATGAATTGGAAATGAAAATATAAGACAAAGCAAAGAGAGAGAGATTTTCGTTATATATCAGTATTAATTAGGGAATGATTGTTAACGAAGTTTGTGGAAAATGAGTGTATGAGGGGAGATTGACAGGCTTATGGAAGTATGGAACATGAAATGACGTGGGTTTTGCTTATTCCTTTCTTTATTTCTTTATTTGTTGCTGCGTATGAAAAAGGAAAAGATTGACACAATAATGATAGTTAATAATATTTCAAGGCTTATGCTTTTCTTCTCGATAGATATTTTGAACTTTTGTTCTTATGCTTTTTAACCCGATAGATATTTCTAGGCCTATGCTTTTCAATACACTGTAGATAAATTTGACCACGATGTCTTGCTTATGATTGTAATTTTTGTTAAGTTGCAATTGAAGCTAATATCCTTCCAGTTGAGATGGAGGTTGATTGGAAGGAAGTTGCAAGACTACCTAACACCGATGAACCTTGTTGGGCTAAAGAAGGATCTCTAGTAAATGAAATCAAGACAACTATGCTTGCTCGTGGTTTCAACAACATTCAATTCCAACCAAGAGAATGTAACATTGTTGCCCATTGTCTAGCTTAGGCTATTTTGTTTGAAAATGAATGTTTCTATTGTTTAGAAACAGGGCCGGATTGGCTTCAAAAGTAGTTAAACAATGACATAATTACTTGCATGTAACCTTCTTCCCCTTTAATGAATGGTTATGCATTTCAATTTTTTTTTTTTTTAAAACCTCAAGTGGAGTAGTGGAATGGGTGGGATGGGTTAGAGATGGTCTAATATTTGCTGATTTCGTCTGTTATTGTCTGTTAAGTCTCAGAGATAGTGCCATGGTTATGCATTACCTAAGTAAATAATGCTAACTTGAGCACATATTTCTTCATCCTCCTTTAGAAAAAATTCCTTTGTTTTGTATTAATTGGGACCGGTTTGATCACATTAGAAGGAAAAAAAAAGAAAGAGCCAAAGGAAATGGTGAGGAGAAAACCAAAGCGAAGAAAATAAGGTAAATGACAGAGAAAATAGTTGGTGGCTAGAAAATAGTTGTTGTTGCCCAGTTTTGTAGTAGTGGATGAAGGCACTAATATACCATATTTATCCACGGAAACTCATCCAGATGGTAGCAAGAATATTTGTGGAGGATCGATTGGCTTTGAGGATGTTCCATACTGGCCAGTCTTTGGTGGAGGCCCCAAATGATGAGCAACAGAAGGCTGCTGAAGCAGATTGTTCAGATTGGTTGGACTTTGTTGATTTTAGTCATGAGGAAAACAACTTCCTTTGGAATGAAATGCAGTGGTGTTCTTAGCTGACATTGGCATGCAATTAATGCCGTTAATTATGGAGAGGATTGATCTTTGGACTGCCTACTGATTCAATTGGCTAGCTCTTGAGATTAGTGAATAATGAAGGAACAGTGTAACAAAGTGCAGATTAGAAACCACTAGAAAAGAAGCCCGCGCTTTGCTGCGGTGATATATGTCACATTATTGAGATGATCAAAGTATTTGATACTTTATATATATATTACATCATTGAATTCGTCAAAGTGTGCACTTTTATTATAAGGTCATAGGAGCTAGTACCAAAAACTATTACACACATACAATAGTATTGTGATTGAAGCAAAACTTGAATGAAGACGGAATAAGTATTCCACTTGATATTTTTTTTTTGGACAAGAAAGAAGAGTATTCCACTTGATATAAGCAATGATTGTGTGCTTCTTCTTCAATGACACCTGCAAGCAAAAAGTAATTGAATGAAATCTTTTCGTGAATCAAACTTTTAAAGCATTAAAAAAAATGTTCTTTTGTCCTGCACAAAGTTAAATTAGGATGGACGATACTTGGGTGCACACTGAGAATGCTTACCCTATATATTACCCAATGAGAGATTGCCATGTGTCCTCTTAAAAAAGATATTTTTTTTTCAGTTTCCTTCTTTCTTCCTTCATCTTCTTTCTTCCTTCCTTCCTTCATCTCTCTGTCTTCTTTCTTCTTCTTCTTCTCTCTAGAATTCTTCATCGGAGCAAGAGAGAGAAAGCGGTGGTGAGAGAGATGGAGGCACGGGGAATTGAAGGACGACGGTAGAGATGTCGGCGCCGGCTGGGCTCTGTGGGTGAGGGCGGCAGCGTGAGAGACGGCGCGGATATGAGCTCGTGGGAGTTTGGGTGCAGCTGATTTGGACACCCACAGTCATTTGAGATCAATTTTGCTGTCGAATGTGGCCGGAAAACTTTGCCGGCGAAGAGGAGAAGAGATGGTTGTGAAGATGAAAATCTGCAACAAAAAAATATATTTTTTGTCCTTCAATTCCCCGTGCCTCCATCTCTCTCACCACCACTTTCTCTCTCTCTTGCTCCAATGAAGAACGCTAGAGAGAAGAAGAAGAAAGAAGATAGAAGAAATAAGACAGAGAGATGAAGGAAGGAAGAAAGAAAGAAACAGAAAAAACGCTATATAAATTTTTTTTTTCTTTAAAGATACACATGGCAGCCTCTTATTGAGCCTTGTATTTGGGTAAGCATTCTCAGGTGCACATGGGTGGAGAATTTATTCAATGGTCCGAGACCATGAGAATTTGGTGGTCCGGATCATCTCTATTGGTCCAATTAATATTTAATATATTTTCTAGTGGGTCCCTTATATTAAATATTACTTAATGTTATTTTTTCATTGGCCGGGAGCACCACGTGGCCATGGTCCCGGACCACTGAATAATTTCTCACATGGGTGTTGTGCACCCAAGTATCGTCCAATTAGGATCTTAAACCATTCTCTACAGTTAAGTTGTGCACCAAAGGCAGAATGAAAAAAAAATTTCTATGTTACTATTTCTGAACAACAAATCAGACAGTAAGAAATTAAAGTAAGTGAGAGAGAAACCCATAAAAAAAATTATTAAACCTAAATAAACAAAATTGACAAATTTCTGTCCATAATTTTCATAGCATATTTCACACACCATGTAACTAATCAAGCTTCATGCATTAAATATTCAAACAAAAACAACATTCCTAAGCTTTCTATTCAAAAGCTACAAACAAACTTCTAACTTTCCCTCTTTCAAAAAAAAAAACTTCTAACTTTCTCAACCTTCCAGATTTGAGGAACTGAAGAAAAAACATTGCTCAAAACTTAAACTGAGAATAACACAGAAAAATGAATTTCAAAATGCAAATTCAGTACAACCACAAAAGCAAGAAATACAATATATCCAGTACAGATCAAACATGATTTAAAAACTGGGAAAACTTACACACAAATCAAAGAAAAAAATCAACTTCAGAATACAAACTCATTCTTATTTAACCCACCTACCCATTTCAGGTTAACAGATTGAGATTATACTTTCCTGATATGAGAAGAGAAAAAACTGAAGCTATTTTTTTCATTAATAAGATAAGATAACATTAGATTAATTAAGAACAAAAGAGAAGAAGGAAAAAACACATATGTTGTCTATATATGCTCAATTCTGTTATGTATATATATATATATATACACAATAAATATTAATTAAAATTGATGGTTGTGAAAAGCTGTGGCTATTTGTTTCGGCAATGAAATTCACCAGCAGAAACTTCAGAACGTCTTCAGTCCATGGCAGTATAGGTTCCTGACGTTAGGAACAGTTACTCCGTTAGTCAACGGTGAAAAACTTTGGTATTTTTATAATATTTTTTTCTGGGTCTCTCTCCCCCCGCTCTTCCTCTTCTTTCTCATTCTGTGTTCTTCTTCTTTCTTCCTCTTCCTCTTCTTTTTCTTTTCTTTCTTTTTCTCTTCCCTCTGTGTTCTTCTCTCTGCACTCACCATAACCATTGCTGCTCTATTCCTCTACCCAGACCACCACAGCGCTGCACGCCCACAAGCTCAGCCAAGGCACCCATCGATCACAAATGCCTCGACCCAGCGACGCCGTTCCACTCCCCGCCGTCCCCTGCCCACATCGAGCCCAACTCGGATTCCAGCTTGCATCGCCGTTGATCCAGGCCGTCCACGCCCACACCGAACCTTAGGGGTCGGCAATGGGCCGGGCCGGCCCAGGCCCATAATCACCGGGCTTGGGCCAGGCTTTAATATAAATAATAAATATTTCGGGCTGGGCCGGGCCGGTCTTTAATCACAATATGAAAGCCCAAGCCCAGCCCTAGAAGAGGGCCTGATCGGGTCGAGCCGGAATGGGCCTAGCGGGCCGGGCTTAATATTAATACCTGAAATTTCAAAAGAAATAAAATTTTTGCTGTTAGGGAGTTTCGAACCTTGCACATGGGTGACCAACATAGGCACACAAACCAATCCTACTAACTTGCACTTCTTGTATAATTAATATGCTTTAGTCTATATATCTAGTATATATATATCTAACATATATTATGAAAATATATCTAACTTAAACTTGAAAATTATGAAATTATTCATGGACATACTTCAAGATGTTAGTGACCATTTCCAACTGGAATTTCTTCAAGTTTTATTTATATGCATATATGGTAAATATTTTCATTTTGTCACTCAAAAGCTAAATATATTTTTAATTAAACCTAATTTCAATAAATAAAATTGGGCACCATAGAAGTTTTCAAAAATTATGAAAATATTCATGGAAATACTTCAAGAGTTCAAGATATTAATGATCATTTTCCAATGGAATTACTTCAACTTCTACTTACATGATTATTTGGTGAATATAGTAGACAACACTACTAGGCATATTTAACATCATTTACCAAAATGACATTTCCGCTAATTTTGCTTTAATGCCTCTTTCTTAAGTCCGATTTTCATGCACTCCGCCACCACACGCTCACATTATCGACTTCCATGTACCCATGTAAAAATATTCAACCTTGAATCACGTTTTAGTATAGTTGCTCTTTGAGAACTCTAGTTAATAAATATAGGGGTATACATGACCATTATGCTTGACCATGCGGATCAAAGTTGAAACGAAGACGGAAATTGCTAAATTTTTAACTGTAGACATAATATATTTCATTTATCATATCCAACGGTTCATTTGATAAATTTCATTTTCCTCAATGAAATGTATATATTTATTTATAACCAATGAATATAGTAAACAATACTAGTATGCATACCGGGATTGGGTGTGATCCAATAAATCATAAATGTCTAATGGTATATTTGACTTTCCTCATGTATTTATCGTATAGTAATAGACACCGTGTGAAAAAAAATTGGCCCACTTTATGGTTCGTTCAACTTCGGTCAATGTGCTCAACCCTTATTAATCGTCATTTATCAAAATATTATTTATCTTAATTTTGCCTTAATGGCTCTTTTTGATGTCCGATTTTTGTGTGTTCCATGACCACACGCTCATATGATCGACATCTATATACCCTTGTAAAAAGTTGCAATCCCGGAATCCGTTTTAGTGTAGTTACCCTTTGAGAAATCTAATTAATAAATATAAAAGCATAAGACTCTATATAGTTATTAACTTATTAATTATAAGTAGTTATTTTTTTATGAAAATTATAATTATTTATTAAGAGAAGTGTAGGTGAATTTAAAATTTATAAGTTGGTTAATAATTAAATATATATTTACTAATATATAAGTTTAAGCAGTACATAACTACATATATACATTAAAACATGCAATATAAGTAAAGGGTTGGTTCAGTACGATTTGTTTAGTGGTGTTTGTGTGTAAGCTATGTTCAAGGTTCGAATCCTGTCAACAACAAAATATTTATTATTTTTAGTCTTCATTCTTACAAAATATAACATATAATATTTAATATAGTTGTGGATGGGCCTACGGGCCGGGCCGAACTTGATGGGCTTTTCATGGGCCGGGCCTATGGGCCGGGCTAGGCTTTGAACCCCTTGTTCAAGCCCAGCCCTATATTTATCCGGGCCGGGCCTTACATGGGCCTACACCGGGCCGGGCCAGACTTGGTCTTAATGGGCCGACGGGCCTCCATGGGCTACCCAGGCCCATGGGCTACATGGTGACCCCTACCGAACCTAAATTTTGGAGTCGGGAAGAACAAGAGAGAAAGAAGCCGAGAAGATGAAGAGTAGAGTAGAAGAGAAGAAGAAAAAATTTAATCGAATGACTAAATGAGGAAGAAGATGATGAGTTGCGAAGAGAGAGATGACGCGAAGATGATGAGTTGCGAGACTTGCGGGAGAGAGAGAGAGAGAGAGAGAGAGAGAGAGAGAGAGAGAGAGAGAGAGAGAGAGAGAGAGAGAGAGAGAGAGAGAGAGAGAGAGAGAGAGAGAGAGAGAGAGAGAGAGAGAGAGAGAGAATGTGCTGCGAGAGAATTGAAAACGAACGATGGTGAGAAAAAAAAGGGAAGAGAAGGTTGACTGTTTGTAAAAGTAAGTGTGAAGTAACGGCTTGGATTGATCATCATGTATTCAATGGCTGAGATCGTGTCATGAATGTCCACTCCGTGGACAGAAGAATATCCCCAGAACCTTATTACTGTGAGAAAAGAACAATAAATCGCTATTATATTCAACAGAGACGTACAACAAAACAGGACCAGAAAATTTGAATCATCATTATACATGGGAATTGAGCCAGTTGACATCGTTGCTAGGTAATTTTGAGCAATTAACAGCTGAAGCTAGCTTTTGCATACATGCAGTAAATAATAAACACCAGTGTATGTTATTGTTTTTTTTCTTTGTAACTAACTCCTTTTTGTCCTTTTTTCTGTGTGTATAATTGTATATATAGCGGAAATTCTGCCCTCCACCAGGTGGAACTCCACCTGGTAGATCTGGACCGTTCATTCCAGGAAAAAAAATTGAAGGAAAGTTAAAGAAAAGTGTTTGTTAAATCTGGGCCGTTTGTGGAATTCCACCTGGTGGACCAAAGACACTCTCGTATATATAGTTTGTTGTATAATACCATTAGCCAAAGGCACAGAAATAGATGGCGATGATGAATATAAAGGCACGTTTTGCTCTTATTAATTTGTACTTTAATTTACTTCTGTAACTGAGCTAGTGCTAAGTTCCAGTACATATATACATAAATGTAACATGACCAAAACTGAGATAAGAAATGGTTAATGGAGAAGCAGTTTTTGAAAAGGATTTGAATACAGTTTTTTTTTTGTTTAAACAACAAACAACAAAAGCAAATTAGTTATTATACTCATACGGTCATACCAACCACGCATACTATACAAAAGAAAGTTAGTTACTCAGCCTATTAATTATTAACTAAGCATGAAAATACATAATAATTATATGTCCATGAGTCAAACTCATGAGGATCTCTCACTTACAAAGGGCACAGTAAGTCTTGGCCGGTAGTATTGATGTAAAATTACCAGAAAATAAATTATAATTAGGAAAATATTATCGACTTGAGCTACAATTGTTTATTTTATTTATTATTTATTAATGAATTCTTTAATATTTCAACATAACATACATAATTGTATAACTTACATAAGGTTACAACATCTTTATTGGCACCCACGCAGAAAAATTCTGAAAATGAATGCGATATTTCATAAATATATCTGTACTTCAAGGCATTTTGACACAAAATGGATAAAATTCTAAACCAGTGCTAAATCATTACTTTGTTTGATTTCCCTGCTATAATACAGTTGCAAAAGCTCATCCAAGACATTCAGAACTTGCATGAACCAAAGCGAGTGCCATAGTGGCTTAACTTAAATCCTAAATTTGTTTGGATTGCCAAATCTATTGTACATAGCAAAAGAACCAATTGTTACTTCTTTAGGTAAAAACCTGACTAAGTCTAGGCAAAATCATTCCTACTTCTTTGAGTGATCTTTTAAATACATATTGTAACTCACCACTCACAATTTTTTTTTTGCAAGACAAATCCCATAGGTTATGACATAGCCATGAACTGCTTTCATCTTGTGAAATAATATATTACTGACTTAACTTTTTGGGTATGGTACTCTTATACCGAAAACTCCTAAGAACATATCTCAATTTGTGCCAAACTTATCAAATCAGGTAATTCCTTTTCAACCATTTTCATTCTTTCAAAGTTAAACCATATCTAGTCAAACCATATAGAAAAACGAAAAAAAATATTGAATATAAAAGAAAGTGAAAATATGAGAAGAAAATAACTGAGACATAAAGTAGTTCACCTGTCAAAAGATAGCTCAAACCCTTAGAAGTAGAAGTATTTGCAGCTTCACTAATTTGATTAAAATCCCTTAAGAGTGATCACACGTTGCCCAACAAATCAACCTTAACAGAGGAAAAAAAACCATTAAAAAAGAACAACTTCCCCATTCAATAATCCAGTATAAAGAACCTAAGCCCTTAAAAGAGAATCACTACTCAATTACCCAATTACCCAGATTCCTCTATCTTGAACTTCAAGATACATTACCCAATTACCTAGATTCCTCTATGGTCAAACAATTACCCAATTACCCAGTATGAATAAAAGTTGGAGCTGTGATTGATGAAGCCACCAGCTCAATCAACTTCAACATAGATTAAAATTTGTCAAAATTCAATTCCCCAAGAAAAAAATAAAAGGAGGATTGACATTAGATATACATAATCCAGATAAATTGCCATTTTAGATTATCACAACCCGCTTTTAACTCATAAATATCAAGAACATTTTTCTATGGGGTGAAAAACCATGTTTGCATACAATGCATTGAAAGTTCAAAATAGCCTCAAAAAACAAAAACAAAAAAATCTTCGATAGACGCATATTTGTGATTAGAGCCGTTAGTTCGTTGCATTCTTCTGGGAATCAATTCTTCAGAAAAACATTCATATAAATACCAAAAAAGCTAAAAGTTTTCTTTGTAATTTGCCAAATTTGCACAACCTCAAGCAAATCAAACAGTTAATATGAACAATTAGAAAATGAAATAAGCAGCACTATACTGAACTTCTACAACCCATTTTACCAAACTTGCAAAAGAGTAAAAATTGACAACAAAATTACAGGGACTACCTCAGAAAGATTACCGATTCAACCAACAATAACTTGAGCAAGACGATGACAGAAAACACAGAAAGGTTGTGGCACTGTTTGTGGATCTTGATCTCCCGGCACTCTTATTCCTTCTCCTCTTCTTTCTCTTCTTTTGACTTCGAATTCAAGCGGGAAAGAGAAGGATCGATGATTATCCACGGTAATGATTGGGCTGAAACAAAAATCCAGGCGGAGAGAGTTGATGTCGGAGGAGAAGAATAGATAAGAAAAGAAAAGAAATTTCGAGAAGGAGAGAGAAGGATGGACGTTTCTCGGTTGAAAGAGAGAGCTGATGTCGGTGATGCTAGAAATCCAGTCAGAGAGAGAACTGACCGAGAAAAATCGAAGATGAAAAGAAAAGAGAGAGAATTAATGACATGTTTATTTATTTGGAATGAAAATGTGAATGAGTCGGAATTCATTCCGATGGAATCATTCCTAATATCTATTTTTTCTTTGGTAATTAAATTTCGGATATTGAGGAATAAATTTCTCTTTTTTAGTCACTTCCTTGGTAATTAAATTCTGAGCCGCATTGTTCACGGGTTAATAACATTAGATGAACAGTGATTTCGGCCAGGCCAAATAGTATATAGTAAATTTGATTCGTAAGATAATATATTTCTCCTGCCATTGATAAGAAGTATAATTATATATTTATTTTTATCGAATTTTCAATATTTTTATTTGTCAGTTGGTTGTTATTTGAACTATTTATATTAATTTTATATTTTATCAATATTTCGGAGTTTTATGAATAAAAAGGATGAATGATGACATATTCTTGACAAAACAAGAAAGAGAAGAAATTAATTGCTAAACCGGTGAATCTGTCTAAGCAGAACAGTACACTTTGGAGGAACTTCTCTTCACATATAGTCGTTGATTTGAGCTATAATTCATGAAGTTATGCCTCTGTCTCTACTATTCCAAGTTCAAATTATAGGTTGTTCAGATTGTTGGATATCCTATTATTCTAGTGCAACTGACATAAGATCAGATTTTAGGCAGATTCAGCACCTTAACTTTGAATAGCTAACATTTATAATCTAGTAGAAACTGTGTTTCACCTCAATTATTAAACATATTAATATTAAACTGAATTAATAATACATGTTAACGGAGATTAGGGATGGGAATCCCAACTATTATAACAATGATTGGATTAGGGATGGGGCTAAATAATTATTTTGGAGACAATGATGATATTTTAATTCCCATCCACTACTCTATCAATTGCCATTCCTACTCGAGAATGTCATGATCCATGTACTTGATGTTTCATGATAGTTGTAATGTGCATTATGCGGTGGAATTACAAGCTACCATTGCTCCTCCTGGTATCGTGGTTGATTTTTCTCGAGAATCCTAATTTGCTCCAAATTCGCTCAATTTTCTTCCGATAAACGTGGTTCCATTTATTAGACCTACAAAGCACAAAATCAGACATCAATAATATTATTTACCTCTATGAGAGCATAATCCAAGTAATTAAAGGTACAGTATGTTCAAAATACGTACACATCATTGACATCAACAACCTCAGCCTTGAGATTTTTAAACTCAGATTTTAAAGCATCTTCCTCTGCTTTGTGTTCTTGTTGTTTTTCTTTGAGCTGAGATATCACTTGCTCAAGTTCCTTCTTGGTACTTTGATGCAATTCATTGAGCAGGTTGTTCTCATCCATAACCAAAGATATCTATAGCATAAACATATAGACATTCAAATCATTATGGGGCTGGGAAAGTAACATATCAAGAACCACAAAATAATATAGAAATGTTCGATTGCATACCTGAGATTGTAGTTTCTGCCCTTCAGAAGAAAGCTGCTGTGTTAAGTCTTCTACAGTCTTCTGTGAAGTCTGAAGTTTTTCAACTATTTCATCCTTCTCGACAATGGCAGCGGATAACTTTGCTTCTAGATCACTCACTTTGGACTCATATATGGACACGTCCTCTGTAACCTTAAAATTTTCCTCGGCTGGTTTTCTGCTCTCTTCTTCAAAATAAACCAACTTAGTTTGCAGTTCCTCAAAAATACTCTCAATCTGTTTCAGCTTCAAGTTAGCGTCTTTCGGCTCTACTTTTCTGGTTTTGAAAACTGCAGATAATTCTTGAGCTTGCTTTTCATACACTTTTATTTTGCCTTCCACTACAATTAGTTTCTGGTTCAAATCTTTAGCTTCCAAATCTCTCTCACTGAATCTATGAGTGGCTTCTTGCAACTTCATTTCTAATTCCAAAATGCGTGCCCCAGTAGCAGAATGAAGATCCAAGGCTCTCGAGTGTTTCTCTGTTAACTCTTCAATCATGCTCTTGTGGGAAACAAGTTCTCTAATAGTGGCTTCTTTTTCAGATAGGGCAGAGTTCAACAGTTCCTGTAATTCATCAATCTTGTTTTTCAACTGAACATTCGTCCCAACCAATAGTTCAATTTCTGAGAATGATTGAGAAGCTTTGTTTTCTGACTCCAAGAGCTGTTTTTGGAGTTGTTCATTTATACTTTCTAAAGACGCCAATTTTGTCAAACTATTATCTAATTCTTCTTTCAAAGATGCATATTTTTCAACTGCTATAGCAATTTGCTCTTTATAATCCCTTATCTGATCTTCTAGAATATTCAGTTTCTCGATAAGAGATTTTGCTTCAGAATCCCTGGTAGTGAAGCTTCCTTTTGCTTCTTGGAGTTTAATATCTGAATCCCTCTTCAGGGATTCATGTATCCATTCAAGTTCTTGGAGGAACTGGAGTCTAATCTTTAAGATTCTTGATGATGTCTGCTCTATAAGTCTACTATGTTTCTCCTCCGCCAACTTGAGTTTCTCTATGACCTCACCTTCTCTGATTCCCGCAGCCCTAAGCTCACTTTCGATGTTCAATAATTTCTCTTGAATTTTATTCAATTCATTCCTCTGGACTTCCGCTAGTTTTTCTACTTTGGAATACTTCTCTATCAAGTTATTTAAGGAATCTTCTAACCTTTTCTTCTCTTCAGTAGCAATATTCAAGGATTTTGTCAACTCGCTTCCCCTTTCAATCTCCCTTTGCAACGCAACTTCTAACCTTTTCCACTCTTCAGTAGCAACATTCAAGGATTTTGTCAACTCGCGTCCCTTTTCATTTTCCCTTTGCAGTGCAACTTCTAACTTTTTCTTCTCTTCAGTTGCAACATTCAAGGATTTTGTCAACTCGCTACCATTTTCAATCTCCCTTTGCAACGCAAATCCTAACCTTGTCTTCTCTTCAGTAGCAACATTCAAGGATTTTGTCAACTCGCTTCCCTTTTCATTTTCCCTTTGTAGTGCAACTTCTAACTTTTTCTTCTCTTCAGTAGCAACATTCAAAAATTTTGTCAACTCACTTCCCCTTTCAATCTCCTTTTGCAACAAAACTCCTAACTTTTCCTTCTCTTCATTAGCAACATTCAAAGATTTGGTCAACTCGCGTCCCTTTTCATTTTCCCTTTGCAGTGCAACTTCTAACCTTTTCTTCTCTTCAATAGCAACATTCAAGGATTTTGTCAACTGACTTCCCTTTTCAATCTCCATTTGCAACGCAACTCCTAACCTTTTCTTCTCTTCAGTTGCAACATTCAAGGATTTTGTCAACTCGCTTCCCTTTTCATTTTCCCTTTGCAGTGCAACTTCTAACCTTTTCTTCTCTTCAGTAGCAACATTCAAGGATTTTGTCAACTTGCTTCCCTTTTCAATCTCCCCTTGCAATGCAACTTCTAACCTTTTCTTCTCTGCGGTAGCATCATTCAAGGATGTTGTCAGCTTCCTTCCATTTTCATTTTCCCTTGCCAGTGAAACCTCAAGGCTAGATATTTTGTCTTTGCAATTCTCGAGTTCAGCATCTATTCTTGCTTTGATTGAACGGCATGCGGAATGGTCGGGGGTAGATTGCTCATTACCCATCAAGCTTGCTTTTTAGCTGAAAGTTTGTCCCAAGTCCCAACCAATACCTGATGTGGTACCCTAAATCATAGTGGTACATATCCCATCAATGTCATTTCAACAGTTATTTTCTTTATCTTATCTATGGTTTCATGTGGTCTGTGGGACCTAAAAAGGAAGGCCGAAATTTCGTTTTTTTTAGTATGGGCATCATTTCATGGTCTAAAAAATGAGAGAAAAGACTACAGCTTGATTTTTTTTTTCTTTTTTGGGGTGAGATCCAAACCGTTCGTTGCTCCGAGAAAAAAAGCTTATGGCCAAAAATAAGATGAAGAAAGAATCTTTCAATGTCTTAAAGGTGCGTGGACAGGACTCTTAAGGAAATTAGTCGTCTTTCAATTGAGTTACAAAATTGCCACTGGAGTTCGATAATGTTACAGTGGAGTGGCTTGCTGGGTAAGATAAAAAAGGGCTGGAATTGGATGATTGGATCAATCGTCCTCCACTCTCTTTTTCTGAATGTGTTGAAGTTTGATGGTCCACTAGCTAGCTCCTCCGCCTCAAGATTAGTTTCTTTGTGTTTGTGATGTTTGTTCTCTTCCTTTTGTTTTTTTCTCGTTTGTTCATTGTTTTTAGTTCACTGCAGCTTTTGCCATGTTTGAATGATAGTTCAATGATTAAAAAAAAAAAGATGTATGAACAAGTAGCTTAGCCATCATTTTTCTATCTATTTTGATTGTTGGCCGAGACTTAATCACCCATTTTTGGCTATGTATTACACAGAAAAATAAACTTAAAAGTTAGGGGTTGACAATGGGCCAGGCCGGGCCTTACAACAACAACAAAAATTTTGAGCCGACCTTTATTCAAAATTTAAAGCCCAAGCCTATCCACAAGAACCGGACTGGACATAATATTTTATTTTTTATTTAGTTAAAATAGAGAATTAGGCGATATTAAAATTTCTAAAATTCAAAATAAATAAATTAAATATCTGAAAATTTTCACGAAAATTGCTACGGACTCTTTGTGACATGTACTTTAATGTCAAGTACTCAACTTATATGTTCATTAAGTTTCTAGAGAGAATTGGAGATATTAACAATATTTAGATGTTTTTAGCCGTTTATTCTAAATTTAGATTTATTAAGTGCAATTTCATAAAGATGAATTATTAATTTTATTTTCTTTGCATTAGTAAATAGATCTCGACTACAATAGAGTGTAGGCATGAATGCGGCATAAATCAGTAATGTAACAAAAGAGTTATGAACGTTTTGGCGTTAAGGGTATATATACATAAGGAAATGTGTTATTGTCTTTAATTCTTTATAGTAATTTAATGAGGAAATATGTTGAGGACTTAACATGATATTGTTATGTGTAAAGTTTTTATTCAAGCTGAAAATCTAATTGGATGTTATTAGTGATTATTAATAATTATATGTACATAAGATGGGCTTACGGGCCGGGCTTCTATGAGCTTTTGGCTGGCCAAGCCTATGGGATGGGTCAAGTTTTGATATTTGACAATAGTTTTTTATTTTATTTTTGGTAATAATAATTTTTCTTATGCAGTGATATTTTTGAAAATATTAAAAATTAAAAGTGTGGTGGTATTTTTATAAATATTAAAATTTCTAAAATTTTGGTGGCCCTATAAGAAATAAAAATATTTGGTGGCTTAGAAAATAACAAAATTAGCATTACCTATAATTTGTTATTTTTTTCCTTGCGTGTAAAATTGATGTAAACGTAAAATACGTGCATAAATTACCTTAATCGCTTGGATTATGTTAGTCCAAAAGCCTATTATTGTGTATTTAATATTATTTTAGTGTGTTTTAGGGAAAATACGAAGAAAACGCTTTATTTGTACAAAAATGTACATTTTGGAGATTTTAGCGTGAATCCGAATATTGAATCGAAAAGTCAAACGTGACTTTTCAATATTGAAATGACACCAGTCATTTCTCGGATGTGGAGATCAAAGCGTGTACGAAGATTTCGAAAGTCGTTTCGAATCCCGACGATTTTGCCGGCGAACCACCACATAAGGCGGCGCAACCACCACCCGCGGTGGCAAAATACATTTGTATTACACTTTGTGAACTATGTTTATCTTTGTGAAATTGTGAAATTGTTTTATTTATTTAAATTCGAATTTGTGTTCTATTTCATTTATTTGAGAGTTAATTTTATAAGTTTAACTATTTTATTGTGAGTTAATTTGTTTAGTTTAATTAATAATTTAGAAAAATAAGAAAAATCACAAAAATTGCATTCCAGTGTTAGAAATTTAGGTTACATTTTACCAATTAGATTTAAAGTCTTTCAATTTCCGTGGTTCGACAACCCGGATCTTAATTTAATTTTACTACTATATTTTGACCTTGTCAAAAATAAGGAGTTTACAATTAATTAGAGAAAACTGAATTAATCACAATTCTCTCTCTTCATTGAAAAAATCAAAATGAAGTTCTATAATACTATGATATATGTTATACCTTCACTTACAGATATAATAACAAAATTGTTGTCCTTATGGTAACGAAAGTGTTTTTTTTTGTGTAATTTTAGTTATATTAGAGATAGTTACTTCATCTATGACACTGTTACATGTCTATGTTGTGAATAATTTATTGTCAAAGTTGTAGTTTTGGTTCAATTATATGTGAATAGTGTAAAACGAATGCAGTAACTTTGTTGTTATTGTAGTCATTTTGGTTCAATTAAATATAATTTTTTGTTCAAAATAGTTATAAATACAAATATGAGATATATCATTGTACCACAACCTTCCCCAAAATCAAATATTTATATATTAAAAAAAAATAGTTATAGTACTTAATATTTATAATAGTTAATCATAAGAGTGACTTTAGTGTTCTAGGTACACTAATACGGAGAATTCTACAATACTGGGATGTATGTCATACCTCCACTTACAGATTATCAACAAAATTTGATGTCATTATGATAACGAGATTCTTTTTTTGTGTAATCTTAGTTCTGTTAGAAGTAATTACTTCATCTAAGATCTTGTTACAAGTTTGTGAACAATTTGTTGTAAAAATTGTAATTGTGGTTCAATTTTATGTCAATAGTGTAAAACGAATGTGGTAACTTTGTTGTTATTGTAGTAATTTTGGTTTAATTCGATGTAATTTTTGGTTCAAAAAAGTCGTAAATGGGGGTATGACATACATCCCCGTACCATAGCCTACCCCAACTAATACATCATATTTTAGTGTGTCTTGCACATAACCTATATTTAAACTTAAAATCAGAAAATAAAGGATAAGTAATTAACATGTTAAACTAAAAATATAATATTTGATTAAAAAAATATAATTAATTTCTCATATTTGTTAACTATGACTAAACTCAAAATAATTAAAAAAAATACAACTAAAATTTCTTAATTTTCGCTTTGTTCCTTTTTTTTGTTTCATTTCTTTTAATCAAATTAGTTTTAGTTTTAGTTTTAGTTTTGTTTCTTCTAAAAATAATAATAAAAGTTTCTTTGGGTTGATACCTATGAGAAAATGATATTTAGATTAACTATTATACCGATCAATCCTGATAAATATCATCAGATTATCGGTTATTACTACCATGCCAAAATTTGTCCGATTGTGATATGTTTGACCACTCGATCATTAAGCGATGACATTTAGGGTGTATGGAGAAACAAGTGATATAGAAGGCGAAAATAAGTTCGGCAGTTTATATATATATATATATATATATATATAATGGTTTTTTTTTGTATTGATCCTTATGAGGAAGTGGTATCTAAATTAACTATTAGATTGATCGATCGAGTCTGATAAATATCATTAGATTATAGTTATTGCTAACATGTCAAAATTTGGCCAATTATTATAAAGTTTAACCACCAAATCGTTAAGTGATGATATTTAGGGTTTATAGAAAAACAAATGATCTACAAAGTGAAAATAAGTTGGACAAATTTATTATTTTACATATATACAAAGGTTTATTTGTGTTAATCTTTATGAGGAAGTGATATTTAGATTAACAATTAGATTGATCGAGACTCATAAATATTGTCAAATTATTGATTATTGATACCATGTCAAAATTTGGCCAGTTGTGATCAAATTTGACCCCCCTATCGTAAAGCGTTGGTATTTCTTCTCTCGTACTCTCTTAGACCTCTCTTAAATTTCTAAAATAACTCTACTTAGATAATTCACATACAAAACACTATATTACTCACTACACCTCCAAATTTATTGATTATACCTTCATTCCTTTTTTTACTTTTTTTTTTTCTCTAAACCTCCATTGATTATTGAGCAATTCTATTAGAATTTTTTTAATTTCTCACACAACCTCTTTAATTTTTTTTAAATAAATATTCAATTGTAAATATATAATATTCTCTTGTTGACTTGAAAAGTGGAGCCCCAATAGTTTTTTTTTTAAATTTAATTTCTCACACTACATCCTTAATTTTTTTAAATCATAAATTAATATTAATATAATATGCTCTTATTAAAAAATGAAGTCCCAATAGGTTTTTTTTTCTTTCTATACTACTTTAATCAACCATGTAAATTCTTATGATCGTCACTTGTTTTTAGGTCGAAAAAAGATTGTACGCACATATGAGAACAAAATAAGAAATTAAAGTTTTGTGTCAAATATTAAATCAAAAAATTTGTATAAAAAAATTTGTTTATAATTTATTATCTCTAATAGTTATTTTATATGAGGATAAACAAAGAATTTCTAGTGTATGTTAACGTATCTTATATTCTTATACGTACAATTACTATTTTTAGGACTTAGTTACTCAAACGAGAACATGTTTACTTTAATGAACACTTTATTTATCTTTATTGAGGGTTTTTCGTAATAACCACATGAGTTGTCGAATTGGTAATATTTGTCCTCAAGTCGTAAACTATTACAATTACCACTTTTAGGACTTAATTACTCAAACGAGAACCTAATTTACTCTAATAAACAAGGTTCTAAAACTCGGCCTAGGCGGCCGCCTAGGCGCTAGAAGGTGGCTGGCCGCTCGGAGTAATGGCTAATCGGCATCCTAGGCGGGTTTGGGCGGAGCTGGGTGGTCCGAGGTGGGGCTGGGCGTCTCTCTGATTTTCGATCGGCGTTTCCGGCCACCGAGCACGGCAAGATCGGATTTAGAGAAAGAGATAAATCTGGGGTTAAGAGATGGATTGGAAGAGAGAGAGAGAGAGAGAGAGAGAGAGAGAGAGAGAGAGAGAGAGAGAGAGAGAGAGAAGTTGCAGAAGGAGAAACGAAGAAGAAGAAGAAGAGAGAGAGAGAAAGTTTGCACGTGGGTGAGGAAAAAAAAAAGGTAGGGAGGAGAGAGAAGAATAATGGCTGTGTTGGTTAATTAAACAATTAAGGATTGCTGGGTCTGGGCCTTTGGGCTTTAGACAAAACGGAGAGGAAAAAAATCATGTGGAGAAGTGTTATATATCATTTTATTTTGCATTTATTTTATTATTTATATATGGTATAATAAAATTAAAATTTAAAAAAAAAAACCGCCTAGGCGGCCGATTAATCCCCGCCTAGCCGACTAGGCGCTGGAAGGTGGTCGGCCGCCCTAGTAGCGCCTAGCGAGTTTTAGAACCTTGCTAATAAGGACCTTATTTACCTAAACAAGGATTTCCTCTCCTCATTATGTATGAGAAATATTGCATATCATAGACTTACTCGGACAAATATTTTATTTAATAATTAAAATAGGAGGGATCGGTCAAGTACCATGTAGTAGGAGAATTCTACAATGCTTGGATGTATGTCATACCTCCACTTACAGATAATCAACAAAATTTGTTGTCATTATAGTAACGAGTCTTTTTTTGTGTAATCTTAGTTCTATTAGAAGTAATTACTTCAGTTACGATCTTGTTACTTGTTACAAGTTTGTGAACAATTTATTGTCAAAGTTGTGATTTAGGTTCAATTTTATGTAAATAGTATAAAATAAATGTGATAACTATGGTACGGTCGTAAATAGGGGTATAACATACATCACCGTACCATAGCCTACCCCTAGTATTTCTTTATTGCAAATAAACAAAACCTTAATTATTAAATTTTATGTAAATTTATACTTTATTACTTTGATCTAATTAAACGGGGTAGGCTATGGTACGGGGATGTATGTCATACCCCCATTTACGACTTTTTTGAACCAAAAATTACATCGAATTAAACCAAAATTACTACAATAACAACAAAGTTACCACATTCGTTTTACACTATTTACATAAAATTGAACCACAATTACAATTTTTACAACAAATTGTTCACAAACTTGTAACAAGATCTTAGATGAAGTAATTACTTCTAACAGAACTAAGATTACACAAAAAAAGACTCTCGTTATCATAATGACATCAAATTTTGTTGATAATCTGTAAGTGGAGGTATGACATACATCCCAGTATTGTAGAATTCTCCATAATTAAACACTCTGATGAATAAAATCCCCACCAAACACACCCAATAAAATACAAATAAAGAAATCGAAATATATTAATTAGAATTTACATATTTAAAATGAAAAGAATGATTGATTAGTTACCTGATGATTGCTTGTTTTACTTAGATTTTTGGGAAATGCATTTATTTTTCGAAACACGAAAAAATGTTTCGAAAAACAAAATGAATGGAGTGGTTGCGAGGTGGTAATGATGATGATATATTGGAAATGAAATATTAGACAAAGCAGAGAGAGATTTCCGATTTATAATAGTATTAATTAAGCAAACAAGTGAATGATTGTTAACGAAGTTTGTGGAGAATGAGTGTATGGAGAATTGGAGATATACATGCTTAAAGAAGTTTTGCTTATTCCTTTCTTTATTTATTGTTGCGTATGAAAAAGGAAAAGATTGACACAAGAATGGTAATCAACAATATTTCAATTTTCAAGGCTTATGCTTTTCTTCTCGATAGATATTTTGAACTTTTGTTCTTAAGCTTTTCATCTCAATAGATATTTCAAGGCATATAATTTTCAACACACTGTAAATAAATTTGTCTACGATGTCCTTTCTGATGATCAAAAACAATTTGAACTTTCTCTCATATCTTCTTCCGGGTTTTTTTTTGGTTGTGGGTGTTAACCTTTGACATGTACAGTTTACTAAGGGCATATCAAGAATTTAGGACACGAAGTCAATTTTCATGACTATTGTCTTCAATAGTATTAGTGTTTTCAATTTTTAACTTGAATCTACACTCTTGAAATCATGGTTTGGAGAAACTCATTGACCAATATATATATATATATATAGGGCTAAATTCAATTTACTACCATATACTTTACACTCAAAATCAATTCAGTCCTTATACTTTCAATTTCATCAAAAACATCCTTATATTCTATAGATTTGATCAATGTCATCCAATTGTTAAATTTGAAATTTCTGCTGAGGGCATTTTCGTCATTTTCTTCATAAACCTTAAACAAAATTACTCTATTTATTATATTACTAGAAATAAAATAAAACAATTTCATACATTGAAAGTTAGCATTATTTTATTTTTTTCATGCTAACTTTCAATTTATGAATTTTTTTTTTCTATTAATAATAAATTATTTATTTTATTTTATTCTAGTATATAACTCTACATATAATTGAAATAAAATATTTTATTTTATTTCTACTAATAATACATTATTTATTTTATTTCATTGTTGTATCGTATATGACCCTATATAAATATTTTGTTTGTACTCTCGCACTAATAAAATATTTCTTATTATTACTACTAAAATAAATAAGAATACAATAAAATAAAATATTTATTATTATTAGATTCAATAAAATAATTATTATTAGTAGAAACAAAATAAAATTATTTCATAAATTGAAAGTTAGCATTAAAAAAATAATGCTAACTTACAATTTATGAATTTTATTTTATTTTATTTCTACTAATAATTATTATTTTATTTTATTTCTACTATTAATAAATTATTTAATTATATCTACTAATAATAAATATAAAACGACCAAAATACTCTCCAAAAAAAGCCCAAATCTGATGGTTGGATGAGATTGATCAAATTTGTAGAGTACAATGGTATAACTGATGAAATTAAAAATATAGGGACTGAATTGATTTTGAGTGTAAAGTATAAGGTAGTAACCTGAAATTAACCTATATATATGGAGAAACTCAAGTACATGACGTGTCGTCAAAGTTGTAGTAGTAAGTATAGATTAAGTCTAGGGGTTTGTCGTTCCACAGAGATTGGAAGGCCTAAAACCACCTTGGTATTGTGGCAACCCATGGTTTCTATGCACTAAATGGTGAGACTAGGAATGGACAGACTATGTACTCGTGATATGGACTATGTGCAGATGGAAGTGTGTTTATGTTTTTGGGATTTTTGGGTTTTGGGCTTTGAAAGTGACAAGGGTCCATTGGGCCAAAATTTATTTCATTGAAAACATTTTTTTTTTCAAAACACAACCCAAACCGACAAAACAAATGAGCTTAAAGCTGAATACTATATAAACAGTAACAAGCTCAAAATAAAATAAACAGTAAATATAAACAGCAACAACAAACAAACATTAATTACAAATAGTAACACAATTTTCTAATTTTTTTAACGGAAATAAACACACAAACAATAATTAAATAAACAAATTGAGTTAAGAGCATAGGAGACTTACCTCGTGATGAGCACATGATGTTTGGCGAAAATCACCAACAAGACACCAACCTCAAGGAATAAATCCTTGACTTCCTTACGTATGCTCCTATGTTACACTATGGTGAAAAAATTAGATTAAGCTCATTGTCATATTCTTTAGAACTACTGAGGTTATCAATTTCATAGTTCAAACAGGGTAAACACATGCTCATAAGTTGATAAAGTTCACAAACATGCATTCACTTTCGAAACCATAAAAGCAGACAATGAACTGCCTGAAATTGAAGTGGAGACAGTAGACACAGGGGTCTAACATGCCCAGGCAGTTCCAAAAATTGAGCAACAATAAAATACAATTCACCATAAAACTCATTATTAAAAAAAAAAACACACATGCAAAAATTAAACACACAACAAATGATCGAATAGTGCAACTAAAACCAGGTTACCCACCAAGGGATCAAAGTTAAACCTTAATCCCCGGCAACGGCGCCATTTGACGTGTCGTCAAAGTTGTAGTAGTAAGTAACTAAGTATAGATTAAGTCCAGGGGTTTGTTGTTCCACAGAGATTGGAAGGCTTAAAACCACCTTGGTATTGTGGCAACCTAGGGTTTCTATGCACTAAATGGTGAGACTAGGAATGGACAGACTATGTACTCGTGATATGGACTATGTGCAGATGGAAGTGTGCTCATGTTTTTGGGATTTTTGAATTACAAATTAACTAGACAAGTAAATGTAAATCTAGCTAACACGTGTGTTGAACTGACAAACTCAGGACATACAGGAGAGGTAAATCAAAAATACAGAACAGTTGAGGTTTCTAATGTACAACTAACCTAATAAACTGCAACAGTGATTTAGTTAAGAATCAAATTCCGTATCTTAGCCATTTCTGGTTCTAAGACCGTGTCTCGTTTGTGAACTCGTGCCAAATTGTGTTCTCACAACAATTTGATCTCCTACTGAGTCAACCTAAGCCGATTAAGGTCCCCAAGTTAACAATGTAAGGCAGAACACTAACAAAACTAGGTATTCAAACAAGACAAGCCTAAACCTAATATTCATCATGCTCAATGTTAAACGAATGTAAACAATGAACATATTCTAAACATAATCACAAGCAAATTTATCAAAGTTAATTAGAACATTGTCACGAGCTAGGGCATAACCCTAGTCCCCAAATATTCACAAATAACAATTATCCAAATTTATTCA
Organism: Rubus idaeus; assembly: GCA_030142095.1. Classification (NCBI taxonomy): domain Eukaryota; kingdom Viridiplantae; phylum Streptophyta; class Magnoliopsida; order Rosales; family Rosaceae; genus Rubus; species Rubus idaeus. The sequence goes on from CM057970.1 coordinate 35,534,041, forward strand.
CACAAATATTTAATTACGAAAATATAAAATTAAACAAATACGAATATAATAAATAAACGAAGTTTGGATAATGTTACTGTGGTGTCCATGAAAATGAACACTGCCGTCTGGTGCGGGTGGACGACTCAGCCTATGTAACTGGTGACGGTGGATCTGATCGGAGCCGTCTTTGGATGTGGCGGGTGCATTGGTGGCAATGGAACTTATCGGAATTGCTCTTGGATGTAGCGGGTGCCCATAGCAGTTGGGCTTTGGATACTTCGGGTGTCCAAATCAAATTGGACTGTTGGGCCAAATGGGCCTGAACTTTGGATTTTAGGAGGCCCAAATCGGATTGGGCTGAACATTGGGCCTGTGTGGGTGTCCAAAGTAATTGGACTGCATGGAGTTGGGCTTGGGCCCAATTTGGTCAAAGGCCCGGTCAACCACTTTATTTTCTTTTATTTTTATTTTTCTTCCTTCTTTCCTTCCCTTTTTCTTCTTTTTCTCTCTTCACACCCTTGACTTTATTTTCTGCATCCATTCCCTTTGACTTGTTGACCCGGTCTCCCCTCCTTTCTTTGACTTTTCTTTCTCTTTCTTTTTTTTCTTTATTTCCTTCTTCTCCTCCCAGCCCGTGCTTTCTATTTTCTTCTCTTCTTTCATTCTTTCCATCTTTTTTTTCTGCTGGTCTGATTCTTTCATTCTTCTCTCTTCTCCTCTCATCTCCTTCATTCCTCCCGTTCAGAATAAAGGCAGAGAGAAGAGATGAGATGCCGGTGGGTGCGCCGAGAGAAGTGCAAGGCAGCGGGCTGTTGCGGCGTTGGTTGGCAGCGTAGCTGCTGCAGGGCAGCAGCGATGCAGGAGTCACGGTGGCCGAAGCTTTGCGGCGTCGGCGACGGAGAGAGAGAGTCGGCGGCGGCGGCTTTTCCTTCTTCTTTCTTTTCAGTTCTGTTTTCTTCAGCCCGTGGTGGGCTCTTCTAATTTCTGGGCAGCAGCGATGATGGTCCTCCATGGGTACGGTGGAGGCAGCAGCGACGTTGATGGTGGTGTTGTAGCCTTGTGAGATGACTGCAGATTCTTGAATTGATTTGTTGAACTGGAATTGCAGGTGTGGCATGAATTGATTGGGTTAATTGATTTGGTAGTTTTGGTTGGATTTGTGAGCTGAATTGATTGCAGGAGAAGAGAGAAAGAGGGGGAGGAGATGATTGATGGAGAAATTGCAGATTTGGAGATTGAATTGATAATTGATGATTACAGGTGCTGCGGTGAAGTGCTTGTGTGATTTGCTTGAAATTGCAGGTTCTTGAATTGGTGAGTGAATTGGTTGCTGTGAAGTGGGCTGAGCTGGAGACGGGTTTGGAATCACTGCAGGGACTCGGCGGTGATGGCAGTGATGGTGCTAGGCTCGGCGCTGAATTGTGATGATGTGCCAGAGCAGCTGCTGGGATGCGGCGGCGGTGAGAGAGGCACGGCCATAGCTGGGTTGCCGGCGGCTTAATGAACGGCGGTGAGTGTGAAGGTGATGGGGCTGTGAATGCCATGTAGGTGGCACGGGTTGGTGGTGAACTTGGCAGAGGGCTGCCATGTTTGATTGGCAGAGGCGAGGTGATGATTAGGGATGGTGATGGTGTATTTGGGGACTGCCATTGTTATTTGAAATTGCAGAGAAGGTTCCATGGTTGGTGATTGTGGTGACGAACTGAATTGCAGAGGACTCCTTAAGAAGATGAAAAGGAAGAAATGACAGAGGTGCAAGTGATCACGGGATGAATGGCAGCTGGAGAGCATGGAGGTGGTAAAGGCTGCCCGTGAGGAATTCCTTGTTTTCAATCTGCTATAGTAAAGGAAAAGAAAACTCAATAATTTACGGTGATTAACAAGAAAATAAAATAAAATAAATATAAAAATAAATAAATAAATAATTATGAAGGAAAATAAAATGTTAGTTTAAACTGTATTTCGCCACCACGTGTGGTGGTTGCGCTTCCTTGTGTGGTGGTTCGCCGCCAGAATGGTCGGAATTCGAAACGGTTTTCGAAATCTTCGTACAGTACTTGTAATCCACATTGAGATGATGACCGGTGTCATCTTGACAATCAAAGTTACGGTTGACTTTCAATTCAATTTTCGGATTCGCGCTAAAAACCTCCAAAATACACTTTTTGTGCACATTAACATTTTCTTCTTATTTTCCCTGTATACACTAAAAACACACATTAAACATACTAAACAGCTCTTGGAATAGCTTAATTCAAGTAATTAGAGGTAGATTTGACACATAAAATACAGACAAATTAGTACATAAGCTTTAACTCTAGTGCAGTGGAATGGGTGGGATGGGTTAGAGATGGTCTAATATGTTATTGTCTGTCAAAGTGTTTAGAGATATTGCCTTGGTGTAAAGATCTTTTTTGATGGTACAAATATAGATTGCATGTGTGATAGTCCCCGCATATAACTAGGTCCCTCTTTATTATTTCTTGATATGATTTTCACATTTATGCATTACCTAAGCAAGTAAATAATGCTAACTTGAGCCCATATTTCTTTATCCTCCTTTAGAAAAAAAAATCCTTTAGTTTGTATTAATTGGGATCGGATTGATCACAGAAGAAGGGAAAATAAGAATAGAGTCAAAGGAAATGGTGAGGAGAAAACCAAAGCGAAGAACCAAATGAAAGAGCATACAAATTAATGACTCATAAATCTTGGTTTTTCATATGTTTGAGATACCGAATTTTAGCATTAGCTTGCTTGCTGAGAACCAAAAACCCTAAAGCATTAGAAAAAAAAGTGTTTGTGTTGTAGGACACATTGTGAGGTGACTATCCTATAAACTAAAGACTGTACGAACATGATACAAGATGGTCACTACATACATTGTGCACGATCTTTGGTATTTATTTCTCTTTACTCCATAAAGGTTATACCACTTATGAGATGACATAAATGTATAGTTAGTGGATTTCTCCACCATTATTGTATACCATGAATACACTTCAACATCTCCACTATATAAAAAAGGTTGAAGCATCACTATTTAACACACTAATTGATCAATAACAATCAATTCACTCTATACTTCGCTCTCTTGTTTTTCTTTCTTTTCACCTTTGAGTTAATAAGCGACTTACAAAACGTTATAAACACGCTCCAAGATTGAAGAACAAGGAGGAAGAACGACGAACATTTTCACCAAATTTGGAGGAAGCAATCTAAAGGTCGCTGTTTTTTTTTTTCTTCTCTTGACTCGTGGAACCCCAAAAAAATTTTTAGATACATTTCTTAAGTAAATTATGTTTTTTTTTTAATTTGTCAATCCTTGGACAATAGTGAACCATAACCATTGAGCATGAACCTTATTTAATTTTAGAACAAGAGAAATTATAATTTGGATTGTCCTTCCCGCATATTTTGTTGATTACTTGATCACTAAATCTAAATAAAAGCATGCAAAATGATACACATAGCACATATATCTCCACATTAAGTCACGAAAGGTTATAAATCTTCCACGACTTGGCTCACTCAGTTGGATGCGATGTCTAGGCAAGGTTCAGAGAATACTGACACTATTCTGAATTTGGTTTGATACTTAAGCGAGCCTCGTTCCACCAAAAACCTCACTCTGTCTTACCTGATCGTATTTAATTGGAGCTATCGAAATGGTTGAGTAAATAACTTTTCATTATAGAATTGTGTAAGGGCTAAAATATTGCAATTGGCTATTTCCTAAATTGACAAAACCTTTTCATTGTATTTGCTTCCTATTGTAATTCTAAAATATGATTTTATATGATTTTAGTTGTCGTAGCTTAGGATTATGTTCTTTCGGCTTCCTTGGTGTTCATCTAAAATGCGTGAAGACTTCACCTTAAGGTATGAATCATGCATGTGCATCTCATGCATTTTAATTAGGTTCAGAAAGTTGCACAAACATCTTAGGTTTGCTAGAACTTAAAACGGTCTTATTTTGAACAAGCAAAATTTTATTAAAAGCTGAAAGTATATTGTGTGATCGATCGCACCCTATCGGGCGATCGATCGCACCCTATCGGGCGATCGATCGCACCCTATCGGGCGATCGATCGCACCCTATCGGGCGATCGATCGCACCCTATCGGGCGATCGATCGCATAGAACAAATTTTCTTGTGCCATTTTATACTTTGCGATCGATTGCATCTTATGGACGATCGATCGCACCACGTCAGATTTATGACCATTGCTTTCAAATCAAGTGCGGCTGAGTGCAAAATATATCCGTTGAACTTTGTTCTTTGCGATCGATCACAACATGTTATGCGATCGATCGCACATAAGGTTTTCTGCTCTCTGTATCGGTTCTAGGCATGCTGTGATCGATCACACCCTATCGGGCGATCGATCTCATAGAGTAAAACCTGTCTTTGATTATCGGGCATTGATCGCACTTTATAGACGATCGATCACATATTGTCTCTGTCTTATAAAAACATAATTCCTCCGTTTCATTTGTTAACTTTCCTATCTAAAACTCTTGTGAAATAATCCTTGTGAAAGTTCCTTGATATTGAGTGATTCTAGTTCCATGCTATACGTTCCTCCTTTGTTACTCCATCCACAATCCATTTAGCTAAACCATTGATTTGCTTGATACAAGCTTGTTTAGAATTTCTTATGATTGAGGAGAGTATTGTTCAACTTTAGCATACTTCATCGTTCTCTTGCTAAGTTGAACGGTTTCATACACAACCATTCATACATCATTGCATAGCCGTGGTTCTTGCTATTGGAGGTTCATTCCGTTGGAATCCAATTGGAGAAGCTTGAGTAAGGAGCACTTGAAGAAGCAATTGGAAGCTCTTAAGGTTAGAACTGCCACGTACTAGTCAATAGGTTGATAGTGTTTGAGTTTGGAATTGGATTTCCCCTTGTATGTGCTTGCCTTTTGGCGTTTTTCATAGTGTGATTCAAGAGCGTGGGGTACGGCTCCCCTCCGGTTTTCCTCTAGAGGTAGAGGTTCCGGGTGACCACTTCTTGTGTTGTGTGGTTGTTGATATTGTTGTGTTGTTTATCTATCATCTATAATTGTATAAATTATTGTGTGATTTATTCAATAGACTATACACTGTGGTGTGCTAGTTTGACGCACATTTTGGGTTTTAGGATTGTTCAATTTATTGTTGTTGTTGCATACACTTGTGAGTGTTCAATTGAACTTTGTTTGAAATCTTGTTTGACGATTAGAGTTGTACGGCTTACCATCTAATGGAATTTCAAATTATGTAGTACAAATTATATATAAGTGAATACTTAATCGACTTAGGATACGTTAACAACGAACTATGCCCTTGCGTGTTTATTAAGAAATCCACTTCAGAATATGCTATTGTCGCAGTCTATGTAGATTATATGAATCTCATAAGAACCTCAAAAGAGTTGATTGAAACGGCTGAACTCCTGAAGAAGAAATTCGAAATGAAGGATCTTGAGAAGACACGGTATTGTCTCGGCCTGCAGATTGAGCACCGTAAAGATGGAATCCTAGCAGTCAAAGTACACCCAGAAGGTGTTGAGACACCTTAGTCATCATGATGTTAAGTTGTGGCCTACTCCCATGATCGTTCGAACTTTAGACATTAACAATAACCCATTTCGTCTTAAGGAAGATGATGAAGAGATATTAAGCCCTGAGTGTTCATATCTGGGTACAATAGGCGCATTATTATACTTGGCACAATGTAGTAGACCAGATATCTCGTTTGTTGTGAATTGTTTAGCTCGATAAAGCACCGCGCCAACACACTAACGTGTCGTCAAAGTTGTAGTGGTAAGTATAGATTAAGCTCAGGGTTCTGTCGTTCCACAGAGATTGGAAGGCCTAAAACCACCTTGGTATTGTGGCAACCTAGGGTTTCTATGCACTAAATGGTGAGACCAGAGACGGTGAGACTATGTACTCGTGATGTGGACTATGTGCAGATGGAAGTGTGTTTATGTTTTTGGGATTTTTGAATTACTAATTAACTAGACAAGTAAATGTAAATCTAGCTAATACGTGTGTTGAGCTGACAAACTCAGGACACACAGGTGAGGTAAAACAAAAATACTACAATTGAGGTTTCTAATGTACAACTAACATAATAAACTGCAACAGTGATTTACTTAAGAATCATATTCCGTATCTTAGCCATTTCTGGTTCTAAGGCCGAGTCTTGTTTGTGAACTCGTGTCAAATTGTGTTCTCACAACAATTTGAACTCCTACTGAGTCAACCTAAACCGATTAAGGTCCCCAAGTTAACAATGTAAGGCAGAACACTAACAAAACTAGGAATTCGAACAAGACAAGCCTAAAGCTAATACTCATCATGCTCAATGTTAAACGAATGTAAACAATGAACATATTCTAAACATAATCACAAGCAAATTTATCAAAGTTAATTAGAACATTGTCATGAGCTAGAGCATAACCCTAGTCCCCAATAATTAACAAATAACAAATTCCCAAATTATTCACAATATTTAATCGCAGAGAATTTAAAATAAACAAATATAATAATTAAACAGAGTTTGGAAAAATGTTACTGTTGTGTCCATGAAAATGAACACTGCCTCCAGGAGCGGGTGGAAGGCGCAGCCATGTGCTCAGAAACTGCACATTGTCGTCTGGTGCGGGTGGACGACTCATCATTTGGTCACTGGTGACGGTGGATCTGATCGGAGTCGTTTTTGGATGTGGCGGGTGTCCATTTCAGTTGGCTTTGGATTCTTCGGGTGTCCAAATAAATTGGACTTTGGATTTTTTTGGGAGCCCAAATCGGATTGGGCTTGAACTTGGGCCTTGAGTGGGTGTGGATAGAAAAATTGGCCATTGGGCTTTAGGTGTCCAAATCAATTGGGCCCAAGCCCAATTTCTTTTCCTTTGACCGGTCTGCTTTGACTTTTTCCTCCTCTTCATCGGGTGCGGCTGGAATGCACCTCAGTTCAGCTGCACTGGGCCTCGTGGCCAAATCTGGACCGTTGATGCAAAAATGATGGACAAGATCTGACAGGGAAGCTAAGATGAAGGAATTGACAGCTCGGCTTGGACGGCTTGCATCTCGATCTATTTTCTTCAACCCGATCAAAAAACAAAATTGTGACAATTCAAATCCTCTCCTTCTTCACTCTCTCCTTCTTCACTACTCGGACCCAAAAAAAAAAAAAAACTTCTTCAAATGGGTTCCTCATCACCCTCTTCATAGCTGTGTGCCTGTGTTGTAATCCTCCACCACTTTCTTTGAATTTGAGGCTGTGTTGCTCGTGGGTTTCTTTTCAATTTCACACTCGGGCAATCCACAATAGACTTTGTTCGATTTCAAACAACTGTTGGAACCCATTACACAATTGCATCCAAATTTCTTCATCTTCTTCTCTTCTCCATCTCGGTGTTAAGAATCAAACTTAAAGCTCCCAAATTTCAGACCACAAAACAATCCATAGAAAAATCAAAGCAATTACCTTGTGCAAAGTTCATGGCCGATGATGTTGGAAAGGAAATCAAGGAAGGTGATTTGAGGACGATATCGAAGCTTTCTCTGGATCTGCTAATTGAACCTTTGATTATTGCTGGATGTGCAAAACGATCCCCTTTGGTTAATCTTATGGCTTTTCTCATTTGCCTGAAGAAGTTTTTTTTTTGCGAGTGAAAAAAAAGAAGAGATCGAGCTGAGACTGGGAGGAATGAGTTGTTTTCCCTCTCCAAGCCGTCCAAGCCGTCAAGCCGAGAAGCCGAGACGCGTCAATTCCATGATGTCGGATCATGTGTCAAGTTGATTGGCCCAAAACTTGCCACGTTTCCCGGTGCAGTTGCACCTCAGTGCATTCCAGAATTTCCCCTCTTCTCATCTCTTTTTCTTTCAGCCCGCAGCTTTCTTTCTTCTACTTCAATTTGGTTTCAGCCCGCGCTTTCATTCTTGCAGCGCCGTAGAGAGAGACCGAGAGGGGTGGTGCGGCGTGAGGTTGCAGCGGCGGAAAAGGGAGCAATACTGGGCAGCAGCGTCGATTGTTGGTGAGATGCAAGGCAGAGGTGTGGCTAGGGAGCAGTGTGCTGAGCACGGGCTCGACGGAGCTGCTGGGCTGGGCTTGTCTGCAGACGGCGGCGCCGGTTTGATGAGAGAAAGAAGGCACGGGCAGAGCTGTTGGGCACGGCATCTGCTGAATTTGTCAATGAACGGCGGCGGCTGAATTGATGCCGGTGTCGTCTGGGTTCTTTACGAGATCGGTGCTTTGATGTTTTGCAGGCGGTGAATTTGAAGGCGGCGCAGCCTAGGCGGCGGTGAGGTGGTTTCGAGGTCTAGGCACCACGGCTTGATTTGGGATTATGGGTTTGCTTGAAGCACGGGGTGCTGGTGATTTGGTGGTTCTGTGATTAAGAGGCCGTGGTGATTTGGTGAGGTGACTGCGGGTTTGAAGGAGGTGGGTGAGAAGCAGAGGCGCTGCTTTGGGGTTTGGTGATTGTGACTTGATGGATGATTGAGAGTGAGGGCAGAGGTGAGCTGAAATTGATGAAGATTCGAGCTGGGGACGCGCACAGAGGAGCGCAGGGACTGCCGTGACTGCTGAGTCGAAGAATGGTGGTGATGTGAAGCAACCATGGTGGTGAAAGCGGTGGATATGCAGCTGCTATAATGGGTATGGTTGTGAATTTTGTGTTGAATTGCTGAGATGGCTTTTGGCAGTGGTGATTGATTGAATGGGTAGTGGGTGTTGTCAACGATGGTGATGTGCATCCCAATTGCAGAATGAAGCCTCCCTTAAGAAGACAAGTAGAGGGGAAAGCAGCTGCTTGATTGAATAGAGGTGGTCACGGGTTGGACTAACAGCTCAAAAGCTGGAGAAGAATCCAAGTGAGGGTGGAGCACGGTGGTGGCAAGGCTGCCCGTGAGGAAGCCGGCAATGATGAAGCTTGGATTTTCCTGCAAAGTCAAAAAACAAGACCAATCAGAAAATAGTAAATAGAAATAAATATATAAAAAAAAGAAATATGGAAAAATAAGAAGGGGGTTTGATTTGTATTTCGCCACCGCGTGTGGTGGTTGCGCCTCTAAATGTGGTGGTTCGCCAGTAAAAATACTGGGATTCAGAATGATTTTCTGAAATCTTCGTACATTATCTATAATCCACATCGAGATAATGACCGGTGTCATTTCAATGTTGAAAAAGTCATGGTTGACTTTTCATAATTTTTGGAATTGCGCTAAAACTTCCAAAATGCATTTTTTGTGTGCAAATTATCAATTTCATCATATTTTTCCCTATACATGTAAAACACACATTAAACAGACAATTAAGCTCTCGGAATAACTTAATCCAAGTAATTAGAGGTAGATTTGACACGTAAAATACAGATAAATCACACACCGCCACTGGAATGGCATCAAAGATATTTTTCGGTACCTTAAGAGTACAACGGATATGAGCTTGTTCTATCCCTATGCATCTTCGAGTAGATCTACCCCTATTGGCACTCGAAATAACGCAAACCTTGTTAATTATGCCGATCCTGGTTACTTATCAGACCCGCATAAGGAACGTTCTCAATCCGGTTATGTCTTTACCATAGGGAATACGGCGATATCTTGGAGATCTCGAAAACATACCCTAGTAGCTACTTCAACAAACCTCTCTAAATTACTTGCTCTTTACGAGGTGACTAGAGAGTGTGTATGGTTTCACGCACTTATTGGCCATTTACGAAGTACTTGTGAGCTATCTCATAATCCTGATGAACTAGTTGTCATTTATGAGGACAATATTGCTGTGATTGATCAAGCGAAGCATGGTTACATCAAGGGAGACGCTACTAAGCACATCTCGTCGAAACTCTTCTTTACGCACTAACAACAAGAGCACCAGAAGATCGAAATGAAGCTCATTGGTTCAGAGAGCAACCACGCTGACTTATTGACAGGAACCGCCTCATACTCCACCCTGGAATATGAAGTGGCCCTGTGGGACCCACTTTAGAAGAAATCATACCGAAAAATTTGATATAATCTCCCCTAAACTGGACTACCCGAAAACCTGTAATCCTTAACATCGACACTTCAATAACACAACTCACAATCAACACCCGAGCCTACGTGCTCGCCAACACTCACAATCAATTTTTCCATAAAATAAACTAATTCTCCAACTGCCAAACAATATCTTAAACTTCGCTATCCACTTTCAAACTCCATGTATCAGAGTCACTAGTTTTAGGAACAGATACATTAACTATTTGAAAGGAAGTTGAACTACAACCTACGAATATAAGCAGATGCTGATGGCTATGCCTCAAACGCGTTGTGTGGCCCGACCTCAACCTATATGCAACCTGGGCAATTTAAAACCGAAGGGCCCAAGGAAAAAGCAGTTTAAGAAAACGTTAGAGTGAGTAGACAAAATAATCTATTTACTAAAATAGTTCTGTTTTCCCCACTTAAAACTTAGTACTTGATGGGTGTGGATTTATGTTCTTGCAAAACACCAAATTTCAATGTAGTAAGAAATAGGGCTGGCCAAAAATAACCGATCTGCCGAACCGTACCGATTACCGACCGAGCTGATACCGATTTTTGCCGATTTTCCGGTATACCGAAATTTCGGTACGGTACAACCGTGCCGACATGTGAAGTTCGGTTCGGTTGCGGTATCCCCTTTCCAGTAAGTTCGGTTGTGCCGAACCGACCGAAATTAAAAAAACTCCTCTTGTTTTGTATGAGGTGAGGCTCGAACCTCATACCTCATATTCAAAACCTTGCACCTCACCCACTGAGGCATCTGCTTCACTTGATATTATATATGCAAACTTTATATTTAATTACTTCTTACTCGATTAAAAACACTTCCTCATATCCACATTTAATTCATCAGTCGTTTCATTTTTTTTTTCCATTTCCTTCTTCGTTCTTCGTTCTGGACTTCTTCCTTCTTCTTCTTCCACTGCAATTTCCCTCCTTCCATTCTTTCTCGTCATTTTCCTTCTTCCTCATGCGTTTTCTCTTCCCCTTTTCTTCTTTTTTCTTCCTCCTCTTGTTCTCTCCTTTCTTCTCCTTCTTACACTTCTGATTTTCTCTTCTTCTAGATCTGATGCAGATCTGGAAATTTGATCCCATCACGAACAATCACTCTTTCCACTAAGTTTTTTTGTCATCACCGTCATCATTCGAGAGCTAAATACTTGATTGATTTGCCATCGGAATCGACCAAAATCAGCCGCTGCAGTTCTTTCCACCTTTAGATCTTCATCGATGCATTTCCTTAACAATTAGATCGGTTGAGTTTCAAACCGACCGAAACCAACCGATTTCATCGGTACCGAGAAATCGGTATACCGATTTCGACGGTTCGGCAATGGTTTCAAAAATGGAGGAACCAACCTTGGTCGGTTCGGTATTGGTAAAGACGTCCAGGTGGTCGGTACCGTACCGAAGCCACCCCTAGTAAGAAATGATAAGTAGGAGTAAGTTAAACGGGGAAGTGCTTTAATTATGTCTTAAATAATAAAAACAAGACTTGTTACTAATCTAGATTTACAACAATAAAAAATATATATTAAAGGAACTACCACAAGAGTACAATAAAATAGATATGATTATTAGAGAGTAAAAATTGTAAATAATAATAGAGAAAAGGTTAGGGCTCAAGTATCCACCTCTAGTCTTCCTCCTAATTAATCAATACATGTATGAAACAAATCCGATTGATGATGATGAAGTTTATCAATTTAAATTGATTGATCGTCCTCTTTAAGCCATTGATTTTCCTAAGCAACAAATTATTGATTGGTCGTCTTTTAATTCTTTTCGAACTCAAGGGATCTAGTTTGATATTTTGCATGTCACCAACATACCCTCTAGGTTGTTCCTTAAGCAAGCATATGCACTATGAAAATAGACAAACACACAAATCCTAGAACATGGTATTTATTCCGGTTATTCATGGTGATTGATTTCCAAGCACCCGCAAAGACACTTGTTGTTACATATCATAGGTCCAAGACTCGGTCATCTAAATTGACCTATGTAACAATATCAATTGTAGAGTTTACATTATGGTAGCTAAGCATAAAATAAAGTCAACAAGATTGGAAAGTAAATAGAAATTAACTACTCATCATCAACAACCATCAATGGATCAAACATGCATAGATTAATTAGAAATCATGACTAGGACTTCAACCGAAGACCCTAAAGAAACTTAGCTACAAATGAAATACATAAGGAATGAAGAAGAGAGGGAGAAGAAGAAGAAGAAGAGAAGATTTGATGTTCTCTTGGTGTGTCCTTTGAAGAAGGATTTGCTCTCCTTATATAGCCTTTTGGAAATGAGAAATATGTCATGGCATATGTCATATTTCACCTCCAAAACTTGAAATGGCAAATGACCAAACTTCCCTTTACTCTTAGTGCAGCATTTACTCATGAGTGAAGTTACTATAGCTTGTCTTAGAGTGATAGTGGTGATGTCCTATCTTCATCATGATCATGACAAGTTTGGCACCAAGTTTCACCTCTACCTAACTTGGGTAAACTTCAAATGACTTCACCTCCACAAAGTTACATTGATCATATACATCAGCCCATGAAGATGTTCTTTGGGCTGGTCTTGTGTCTTATGAAAGATGCATGAGTAATTCAAACCCAACAAACCCATCATTTGTTTTTAGGAATTCTGCTCCAGCTTGACCTTTCCCCCTTGTGAAGGGCATATCTCCGTGGATACGTATCATAATTGAGTTATTACAGTTTTATTTGAAACTAGACTCACAAGGCTTGATCTGAAGAACTTGAAACACAAACAAGTCGGTCTGGAACATTTTATACAAGCAATCAAAATTTAGTTCTAGAACGTCCATGCAGCACCGAGTATTACTCACTTAAGATAGAGTGCAGGGAGATCTAACGCTCTGAACATGATAAAATTTGAATTGAGAAGACTAGACACAGAGAGGTATTGTGTCTATAAATTACACATCAAAGCAACGGATAGATGCGGAGAAATTGGCTTCCCAAGTTGTCTGATCTATCCAAGCAGAAGGCTATTTTTTTATCCGAAAATCTCTTGTGTAATTTATTCTCCTTCCATCTCCTAGTCTTGCATGAAATGTCTTCTTTAATTCATTTTATTTACTTTTATTTCAAAACACCTATAAACAAGAAAACAACATAAATAGAACGAATAACAACTAAGTAACAAAGTAAATATAAGGAATTCGATAAAAATAAGTATACAAATATACTCCTTATCAATACTAATACTACATGCTGAAACTAACATGTATGATAACTAAGGGCGTTGCTCACCTAGTTATCGTTCTAATGGAGATGATGACTAAGGACACTGCCAACCTAGTCACCAATGATCAAGGGCACTGCCAACCTGATCACCCAATGTCACTTGGGGGCACTGCCTACCCAAATGACCCATCGAGGGCACTGCCAACCCGATGGTGTTATCTGAAGGGCACTGCTTACCTTAGATAACGCATGTATGCATACATATGACACTGAGACCAACTGAACTGAAACTGAAACAAGAATTGAATCTACGATCTGAAACTGAAACTGAAGCTGAAACTGAGGCTGAAGCTGAAGCTGAAACTGAGACTGAACTGAACTGAATCCTTGGCCTCCAATAGTGCAATGCAACTAAATGCTGAAAACATGCATATCTCATAAAATCTAATATTTCGGAAAAATATAACGTATGCTAACTTTATTTTAAAATAAATGTCAACTCACAGATAACCAGCTATGGTCGACTCCCGAAAAGCTCTTCCTCGTCGTCCTCCTGAAACAAACCAACGGTAAAACCTTAACTTCAACACCTCGATAACTACTCCTTGATACTTCTAATTATCCAAAAACACTCGGCGACTAATCCAACGGTCAGATTGTCGCAATCACAAAAATCGAACGAATGTATATTAACTTATTGATTCATAAGCCACAATTATCTTTTAATTGACCAAATAATCATATTTCCTTAATCTAACCGTCAAATATCTTCCAAATAATTATCTAATAATCTTTGCCAAATTTGGTAATCATCCGACGGGTACAAAAATATTTAGAACGAATACCGTTGATTACGAACCGATATTTAATCGAATAAATTCTCAAACTTCGCAAATTCCCTATAAATCATACATGATTGTGTTCGTAATCGAAAATACAAGCTAACAGGAAAAATTCCTCTGCCCAAGGAGGACGAACGCGCTGCCACGCGCCTCCGATTCCGACCATCTCCGATTGTCACCAAATTTTACAGACAGGTTCACAACAACCCAAGGAGCAACTTTTATAACTATGACAAAGTCTAATTCCGGCTAGAAGTGGTCGGATTTACCTCTGAAGCTCTTGGTGGCCGGAATCTTCAAATCGTCGATTCTCCTTCTTGTAGCAATGAAAAGGGGTGAGACTGGTCGAATTAGGTCCGTGGTTGGGAGAGCTTCAAAACTCAGTAAGTGGTTCCGGCCAATTTGGCCGAAATCGGCGCCGGTAGAGGTGAGAAATTTGGCAATTTTTGCGGGTTTTTGGGTGAACTTTGGATTGTGATTTCTCTTCCTACACTTTGAATCGATCTAGATAACTGGTATAAGATTGAAGAGGGTAGGAAGGTGAACAAATTGGGACCGGTTCTACGGTCTATAGTGGCCGGACGGCCGAGATACGGCCGGTCAAAGTGGCTGCTGCGGGTGGTCCAATCGGGGGAAGAGAGAGAGTGCGGGGGAGGAGAGAGAGAGGGGTTTCCAAAAATGGAAACCCTAATTTTTTGGAAAACCCTAATCTCCCAAATATCCATAAATAGAAAGTTTTCCAAAATAAAATTCCAACTTTCGCTGACCATAACTTCTCCATACGAACTCCGATTTGCGTGCACTTCGTGTCTACGAAGTTTAACGAAATCTACAACTCTCGTGAAGAAAATTTATTCAAATTCCAAACGACTCAAAAAGTCAACTCTAAGACCCATTAAAAGTACTATTTAGAGTCTCAAAATTGAAGTTTTCTTGCTAAATCCCCGTAAAAACACTAATAATTAGATAAATTGGGTCCGGATCGTCACACTTATTCACCAAGTCACTACCAAAGTATTTGTTTCAGAAACACGTTAAGGTAATCGGTCTCAGGAAGCTATCCGAACTATCTTAAAGTAATGATTCATGCCTAAGTCGAAACAAATAAAGAGATTGAGACATCACTATTTGACACACCAATAAAGAGATTGAGACATCACTATTTGACACACCAATTGATCAATATCAATCGATTCACTCTACACTTCGTTCTCTTGTTTTTCTCTCTTTTCACCTTAAGTTAATAGGCGACTCACAGCAGTTTGTATATTATTTGCGTATTTTAAACTAATTCCATGATATTATCTTGAATCCATAGCTACTTTTTCATGACCTTAATGGAATCGGATCCTCTGCTATAAATTGCAGTGCTAGGATTTGCTTGTGAAAATAAAAGGGTTCCAAAAGCTTAGCCTACACACGAAAACACCAGATTTCTCTGCCCCATCTTCTCCATTCTTTCTTTCTCTGAAACGAAACCAGACGCCATCGTACTCAAATCCATCTTCTGATTCGCAGAGCAACTCCAGATCCAGTCTCCCCTATCTTTCTTTTTAACCAAAAATAAATAAACCAGACGCATTCCTCTTCTCCAACGTCCACTATGCATTCAAATAAGAAATTCGAAGCTAATCTATAGTGATTATTGTTAAAAAAAAAAATCTCTTGTGATTGAACAGGTCGATAATCAAAATCAGTAGGAATACTCTTCCGTCTACCCAGTCTCTCTCCTCCTCCTCCGGTGAGTACGGACGAACCATTGTTATTTGCCCGCAACGAAACCATGGCGCTCTTTGCCCTTTGCCTTACACCTTCCGGATGAAAATTTGAAATCCATTTCCCCTTATTGAAGTTCTCATTAGAAATTGTTATAATAATAATAATAATCAAAATATATATTAGATTAAGCTCCCGTGAAAAAAAAAATGTGCATATTTTTTCAGAAGAGAAGGCTGGTGTTGGTCACAGAGAAAAAAAGAAACTACGAGATGAGGTGGAGTCGAGAGGATTCTCTGTATATGTGGAGTTGAGCTTTTGCACCTTTTGATTTTTAACCATTGGATAGAGTTACACTGACGTGGCAGCTTGACATGAAAACCCTAGCAGATCTTAGCATTGCATTTTATAGCAGACAATCCAAGTCCAACATTAATTAACATTAGGGTGCATTCTGTAGTGTCATTATCATTACATCCAAGGATGTTTTAATTTCCAATTAGCAAGCTCTTAAGAGACCAACTGCCCATTGCGAGGCTAACCTCATCATAATTAGCAGAAAATCGAGATATATAGGAATTTGCCTGTTAATCCCTAGTCCTTTGCAGTTCCACTTTTCTCGTTGTATAGACTTGATGATAATAACAATTTTTATTTCCCACAACAATATATGAGAAACTATGATAGATCAATATGATGTACGTACAATTCAATATGGGCAAGAACAGTAATTCTACAGAAAATATCAACGCGGCTGATCATGGTGATAATCGTGTACTTCGAAGTCCTGATACTGCAGAGAACCATCTTTTGTATAGTGAAGAAGGAAATAGCAATTATCGCAGAAGTAGCAGGGGTTCTCCGGAGCCCACTTGTCATTGACAGTCATCTTTGTAGCTCTATATATCTTACAGACTCTACATTTTTGTACATGTAGTTTCAATTGGAACAAAAGTATTGGATAGGCTGCTCTGTTTTGTATATCCTCGGGATGAAGCAACCTCATGTCTCTAATCACAACTGTGTGTCTGCAGTCGCCCTGGTCCCAAGTAAAATTCCCCAAATCAAGTTAGTTATGTAGCCATATTCTGGGAACAGAACATATACATGACATGAGTATAGAGGAACTGTAAAATGAAGACATTAATCATCGCTTTAGTGAGGTTACCACTTGGTTAAAAATGCAATAACCCAAAAGGTAAAAATATGAGTACACAGGTAATGTTATCTTGCCCTTTGTTGACAGAAACAATGCATAATGCTAGACTGCCTATCCATTCCCTTGGCGTCCCTATAAGATAGGGATGATATATAATGCTAACAACGACGCATGGAGAGGGGACAGATTGGTTTGCTGACAAACTATTAGATTCTATAAGCAATTCACCTAAAGCAGTCAAATAGAATTTAAAGAGGCATTAATCATAAAGATTCTCACAGAGCCAAATATGCAAGTACAGCACAAATTATGGTTGCCTTATAAAAGGCATGAAACAGCAATAGAGGTGTGTACCTGGTGACAGTATAGATATCCAGCACCAAGTTGAAATTTCAAGTTGCAAAACTGTATCTTGTGCATATCAGCAGCTTGGAAATGAGGCAATTTTGAGCCAGTTATGTCGCCTACAACTGCTTTTTTCTTTTTTTGCATTTTTCCAGCTAAAACACACTCCCATTTTTTAAGAGCATCATCTCTTGAATTTCTAAGCCAATCAAATATAGATTCACTATAATCTATTGCAGAAGGATCCCTCAAATCGTTGTAGAATGTATCCTACATAGGATCAGCAATTTACTATGATTAAGTGGAAAGATCATCTTCATTTGAAAATAAACATTAAATGGATACGACTTCTTACTTCTATGAGGAAATATCCTGAACGATTATGCTGGCCATCATTTTCCATCACCTTATCTGTTAAGCAGTATATCTTATCCCTCAACTCAGTCAACGTTTGTCGTCCTAGGACCAAGAATTCTTGGGTCTGCAAGCAATACTACAATGTCAATAACAGCAGGAATTTGAGACAGAAATCATGGGAAGAAACAAAGAGTTCATAAGAAGAATGAATAACTTGGGATTGCATTTTATTTAATTTTTCCCCTACTATAAGAACAATCTCATTTTCTATATCATCTGTGGATGCCTTTTTTTTAAGTCTAATTTCAAGTCTACTTCATAGGATCTTTTTTTTAGTTAGTTCAGGTCATCATTCACTGATGATAATAAGTAAAAAGAAGAGTGAAGAAAGAAAAAAAAAAGTCTATTTAATGACTTCTTTGGTCTTGCTTCAATTGCGATGGGATATGAAGGTTTGGAAACGTGGCACAGCCACAAGGGTTGTTAAAACCCTACTCCCAACAACCTAGCTAGTTAAGACCAACTCCAAATTGAAAAGAGGAGGATTCAGTTGTCTTTGAGGCTTTACTCAGATAGCTTTCCATCAGAATAACAGATACCATGATTTGCAATCACAATATGGGAAGTCCATTTTGCAATCTGCAACAAAGTTCCCATTCAAGAGGTTATGAATGGAAGAATCTTCAGCCAGCTAGGATTGAGCATGGATATCTCTTTTGAGTTGGTCAATATCCAAATCCTATGAATTGCGTGAGTTTTATAACAATAAATAGCATATGGTTGCACTTGCACACATATACTGATAAATAAAACAGAAGCCCAAAAAACTGCAAGCATTATTATTTTGACTTGTAAGAACCACACAGCTGACAAACAAACTCCAAACCAAAAGCTACTTATTTGCTTCAGCAAGAAAACATAAAAGATAAAATACCTTGACCCAGTTTCGCACATTATGGTAAACCTCAATGGAAAGAGTAACTTCTGGATGGTGTACAGGTATGCAACCCTGAATGCTGGATAACTTTACCTGTGTTTCATAAGGGGAAAAAAGAAAAGATGGCCAACCATCCGAGAAGTCAGAGTCAGCAAATCAAATATGATTTCATGTATATCAGAAGCTAAAGAAATTATGATAGGCAAAGGTAATTTCTTCATCAAAATGACCACACGTAAAAGTCATGGTAAATTCATTACAAGTCGTTAAGCAGATACTATCCTCATCATCACCTGTGAGCCTAGTTTTATTATTATTTTTTCAATTTTTTCTGCCATTTTTTATCAATAAAAATTGGTCATCTTCAAAAGGAAAAAGAAAAAAATATCAGCTGTCATAAAACAGTCAAACCAATCATCATGTATGAATAGTTAGAATTTAGAAAGGTCAATAGCATAAGAAGTGAACACGCAAGGATTTGGCAACACTTTGTTTCAACAATGCATGTCTACCAAGGTTACATCCATTAATCAAGTGTAACTTAAAGATAGGTATGGTTCCATTAATCTAATATTCTTGCAATTTTAGCTCTGACAAGAACAATCAACTGCAGAGAATTTTTTTTTTTCTTTTGGCCAAAGTTTTCTTACAGTTATATATGGTGAATGAAGCAAAGCAAAACTTTTGGAATAGGAAATAGAGCAAAGAAGTTTTCTATAGGAACCAAAGCGTCAGCAATTGGATTTCTCATTAGCAATAAGCGTGCATAATAGGCAACTATCTATGCAAACCTTCACTGCTGAACTTGCAGATCTGAGGGGTTTCATCCTTTCAACAGTCCCTGAGGATGCAATGGCACGACCCTTGACTTTCAAACTGCAGCTGGATCATCATAAGAGAAAACAATAAGTTGAAACCAGACGGATATATCATTGAGTACGTTTCATAATTATCCTACTAACTTGAATGAATGCAGTGTCACTGCTGCTTTGTCCGCATCCTGCTTTTCTTTGATTTTTTTAATATACTCAACCTTCTTTGCAATTTGTGACCAAAAAGCCTTCTTCCCCGTATCATTTCTCTGGAATGTGATATAAAAATTAAACATAAGCAAGGACCATGAAATATATAATGCCACGACAAGAATCCTAAGTTGCAAGACACTTACTAGGTGTGTAATTGGAAAATATATGGGAGCTTCTATTTGCACCCAATTTTTGCTCAACACACCTAGGGTTCTTCTAAACTTTGTATTTAAAAATAACAAAAGCCAACGCATGCACTGCAGTGGCCATGGGCATGGTGCAAGGGGATAACAAGGGCCAAGAGAATTTGGGATAGGTAGAGGGAAAAGGGTGGAGGGAGAGATTTGTTAGTGTGATGAACAAAAACTTAGATGCAAATACAATTCCCAGATCACTTTTTTCCTTGCTAGCCAAGATATACTTGCAGCTTATTTGGTTCAGCACAAGATAATACAGAGACACTACAGACCTACACAAAAAGATTTCAAAGCCACTGTAAACCAAACATTTGCAATGGACATATACAAGTATAGATAGTGGAAAACAAAGACAATAACTTCAGTTACAAATCATATAATGAGAAAAACAGCATTGCTTCTCAACATCCCAAAGTATAGGCTTTCAAAAATAAAGCCAGATATAGACTTTAGATAATCAAATACCACATCAAAAACTTGGATAAAAGACATTAGCAGCACGGAAAAGTGAAAGATGTCTTACCTCAAGAGCATGACTATTTGCCTTCATACCTTTTCTTTTCCTTGATTTCCTTATACAATCTTTATGATTTGACGTTTCAGGATCATCTGCTCTCCTGAATTGATGTTTTTTAATTATTAATAAGAATATGATTTGGAAATTCATATATCAGTAGCAAAGAGAATACTTGTCTACAAGAGATGATGTTTTTTAATGAGTTTCTTCACCAACTAGTTAAAACCACCAAGGGAGAAGTAAAAGAATCAAGTCGAACAATTGCAAAAATCATTGCCTACCAAGACACAAGAACAGAATGCTCAGATAAATAATTAAGAACATACAATCCAGAAACCACATTATCCTGCTGCATATGTCAATATGTATATTACGACGTAATGTGATGACCCTGCAATTACACGAAATAAGGAGCATGTGTAGAATTCTAAGGCAAATTTGTCAAACATGACCTACCTTTCATTAAAGGGCTCTTCCTGAATAGACAAAAGATTGGGGGCACCTTCATCGTCCTACCGTCACCAAGAACTTGGATAAGTACATTAGCAGTAGACAAGGAGATGTGAAAGATATATTACTCTTACCTTAATAGTAAGATTATTTGCCTTCACTTCTTTTCCGTTGCATCTAGGTTTTGATTTCTGAGGATCATCTGCTCCCCTGAATATGATGTAAAACAAAATAATTCATAAGGATATAGTTTTGAAATCCACATAGCAAATGAAGAATACTTGTACATAGTGGACGAGAAAACCGTTACAAGACAGATACATGAGTGAGGTAAACACTATCCAGTTAGACCACCAGGAGCGAAGTGAAACTTGATATGCAACAAATATTCAAGTGAATCACTTTGCACGATTGTCAGAATCATTGCCTACCATGACAAAGAGCAAATGGCTAGATATGAAATTAAATTAATAGGAATCCAGAAACCACATAATGATGCTATATATGTCAAAGGTGTATATGAGTTACCCTGATGACCCTACAATGACAGAAATATGTGTACAATTTTAAGGTAAATTTGTTGAAACATGTAGTAAATAGTAATATGGCTGACCTTTCCTTGACGGGCCTTTCTGAAATCGGCAATACATTTGGGGCATCGTTATTGTCCTACAATCGCCAACAACTTGGATAAATACATTATCAGCAAACACGGGGAAGTAAACGATATCTTTGTTACCTCATAAGCATGACTATTTACCTTCAATATTCTTCTTCTTTTCCTTGAATACGTTTTAAAATATTTTTCATTTGATGTCTCAGGATCATCTCCTCTCCTGAATATAGTGTATAAAAGTCAATCAATTAAGAATGATACAATTTGAAAATTCGAATACAAGATCAATCATTACAAGTAAATAGACAATACTCATCATAATAGATAAGAGCACAAGAAGACTTAAGACATGCAAATGTCAAGTAAACCCTATCCAGTTTAAACCACCAAGAAAGAAGTGCAATTTGATGTGCAATAAAAAGTCGAGGAAATCAATTTGTACAATTCTCAAAATCATTGTTGAACAAGAGGATAAATGCAGAGAAAAATAAATAAATGTGCAAGAATTCAGAAATCACATGATGGTGCCATAGGCTAATGTGTATATAAGGTACCCTGATGGTGCCATAGGCTAATGTGTATATAAGGTACCCTGATGACCCTGCAATGACACGAAGTACCATGTGTACAATTTTAAGGTAAACCTGTTTAAACATGTATTGATGTGACTAACCTTTCATAAAAGGGGTCCTTTGAAATAGGCGGAAGTTTGGGAGGATCTTCATCATCCTACAATCACCAACAATTTGGATAAGTACACTAGCAGCAGACACAGAGAAGTAACATATATCTTATTTGACCTCAAGAGTACAATTATTACCTTCATTCCTTTTCTTTTTCTTGATTTGTTTTTACAAGTTTTACCATTTGATGTCTCAGGATCTTCTGCTATCCTGAATAGTGTTTATATAAATCCAATGATTAGTAAGAATATAATTTGGAAATTCACATGAAAGAAAAAAGATTAGAAGATTATTATAAGACACATGCAAGAGTCAGGTAAAGAGTGGCTTTCAATCACAGAGTGCATGCAAGAGAGAAGTAAAATTTGAACTGTATGCAAAAGTCAAGGAAAATTGAACAATTGTCAAAAACTTGGCCTACCATGACAAGCATAAAATGCAAGAACAAACGCATAGACAAATAATTGGATGCATAAGAATCCAGAAACCACATGAACCTGCTATAGGTCAATGTACATATAAGGTATTTTAAGGAAAATTGTTCAAACATGATATATGCAAAGCTGTTTTGAACTTCCTTCGCAGTCGAAAGCTGTTAAAACAAGTTCCACTCAAGTTTCGTTCAGCTGATCCCTAAGGTGGATAACCCGGAGGTCTTTGAGGAGTTCAGCCTACTTCAATGTGCAATGTGCTGGTAAATAAAAATACCGAAAAAAATTGGTTCAAAACATATGGATATGACTGACCCTTCATTGTAGAGCTCTTCTGGAATTGGCGAAAGATTGGGGGCCTGTTCATCGTCCTGCAATAAACCCAACAATAAAACCATAAATTGCCAACACAAGCATAGCTGTACTACTTCTTGAAGCCTCTTCAAATCACAAAAAAGGTATTTATAAGCATGAGTATGATAGTACCTTAAGTACTTCCTTGATAGCCATATCCACCAACTCTTCCTCACTCATGATTTTGAGCTCCTCCACCCTGCACAGCAAACACCATCGCTATGAACCAAAACCCACCCACTAGAACTCAAAACGAAAATGGAAAAACCCAAACATAAGAAGAAAGAATGCTTACGAAATATCCTCATCGCAGACTTGGGATGAACCTGAAGACAACTCCACCTCTAAATCCTGAAAGTAAACATCAAACAACTTGAATTAGATAAATCCATCAAAAAAATCAGTAATGTATAACAAAATCAAGCTCACCTGAAGCTCTTGGAGAATAGAAGACTGGAAGAGACGAACACTGGTGAGGGGACCCGTCAGATTCTCAACGTAGAGAGGTCCCCCTCTCGGCACCGAGAACTCCTCCTCATCACCGAAACCATTGGAGTCTTCTTGGTGTTCAACGTAGTCTTCCATCTCTCTAATCGAATAAAGTTTGGATTTTTAGTTGCAGGAACCGAATGCATTCCCCAATTTGAAGAAGAAGAAAGTGAAAGAAAAACGAAAGGGAAAGCAGAATATGAAAGAGAAGTTCGGTTCGATCAAGACGAAATTGAAAAAAGACAGAGACTTGTGCGATACCTGTGAGGGGAATGAAGTCTAGGGTTTCTTTGGCGAGGAGTGAAGAGATAGTCAGAGACGACAGTTGGAGAGGAGTATTTTCGCGCTCAGCCGCAGCCTGCGTCTCCAATAGTCACCCTTGGGCGTTCAAAGAGGTTCGGTTTTTAACACTGGATTTCTCGGAGACATTGGCACAAATGTGATTTTCTGGATACGACACGTCGTTATTGTCCTTGAGAAAGAAAAAAAAATTGAGCCATTTTTTGGTGTGACGTATATAGTTCCGGCATATGATACACCGTTTCGAAGTTTCTAATGAGAAGAACGAAGGAGAAAAACAAACTCATTGCCCCAAGATCTTGGAGACAGGAGACCACTTATTCTGAAAATTGGTCTTCTAGCTTCTCTAACTCGTGCGGCACATGAAATATATATATAAGAGTAAACACTTATTTCACACATCAAGATTTTTCATCCCGCTAAAAGTATCGCTACGGTATAATAGGTGCCCAAAAAGAATACCGAAGCAAGCACATACAGTCGATGGAAATTCTTTCCAGATTGATGGGTGCGTAGAAAGGGACGCGCAAGGCTAAATTTTGAAGCTTCATTATTCTTTTCTCAGTTGCACGATTCAAGCATATAATACATTAGCTTGTAAAATTGAGAGGAGAAGAACAAGGAAGAAAAGCAAACACATTGCCACCAAGCTTAAATATTGGCTCTCAACGTTTTGGAGATCAATATATTGTTTCGAAAACTGACATTCTAACTCGTCTAAATCGTGCTACAAATAAAAAATAGAAACAAAGGAGTACAAAAAAATCTCACACATCAAGATTTTTTATCGGATCAATTAAGAGCTTCACCACGTTATATTAATGTGCCCAAAAAGAATATCGTAGAAAAATACATACAAAAGATGAAAGTTCTTATTGTATTGATGGGCGTGCAGAGGTACAAGACAAAACTTTGGATCTTCATTATTTTTTACTGAGGCGTCTGGTTAGAATCTATGAGACACTATCTCAAAGCTTGTGATGAGAAGAACGAACGAAGGAGAAAAACAACCTCATTGCCGCTAAACTCAAGGTGAATATAGGTTCTCATGGTTTTGGAGATTACTTGTTTTGAAAATTGGCCTTCCTATCTCAAAATCGTGCGGCGTAAAAAATAATTTCACGCCTCAATATTCTTCATCTCAGAAAGGGTGTAATGGGAGCTCAAAAACATAAATTCCAAAGCTCCTACATGCAGAGGTGTAATACAACTACAAAAAAAAACACGGAAAAGCCTTATGTCTTATCAAAAGCTCCAAAAATTACAAGCCGGAGCTGCATAGTGTACATGACTGTATACTAGAATTTTCCAAATTACAATAGCTTTTATTCACAATTGAGGTACATGAAAGTCACGTATAAAATATACATTTACATTCACTAGTTTACGACTTCAATAATGAGGTACATGACTGCTCTCATTACTCATTAGTTTACTTGTTTACTTTTCTAGATTGATCTCATTAGCTTTCTGAGATACACCATGCTCCATTGACTTCTTCTCTTTCTCTTTTTTCTTTCCCCAAAGAGTTGCATACAGACCAAGAACAATCAAGGAAGCTCCCAAAACGCTGAAAACAGTCAAAACTCATAAGGTATATATAGTAATTCAATAAATACCCTATTCATTCTGCTATCCAATCAAGTGAACAAACATACCTTCCCAAGTATATAGCCTCTCCTAAAATAAATAGTCCCATTATAGCGACAACAATAGTAGCCAGTGGTCTAAATGCAGTCATGAAAACTGGGCCTTTTGTTCTTACTACTAAGGTTTGAACATAAATTGTGATTCCATAAATCACAATTCCCTGCAAACATTTTACCTCATCAAATTTTCACCAACAGTACCTTATAGACATTAGACAGTTGGAGACCTGTGATCGAGTTCTTACGCAATACATAGGAGCAAGAAGTGTGTTCCATGACAACTTCCAAGAGGATGCTTTGTGATCTAGAATTGCTGCCATGATTGTTGAAAGCAGAGTCCCAGATAAGCATGTCAATGATGTAAGAGTAATTGGTGCTGGATACATTTTAATTGTTGTTGTCTGCATCAAATAATATATACAGGAGTACTTGTAAGTAACTGTTATGCTAAGAAAAAGTTGTTCCTACTATCATATATGACACATTATTGTTTATGATCAAAGCAGTACCTGTAAAATGTAGAATGCTGCTAATGAAATGTATGAAACAATAAGGACAAGGGAGCCCTTTATCCACTCTGTCTCTGTGGATAGTTTTGAGGTAGCTGCAGTTTGATGAGAGTTTTCAGTGTTCATTGAAATTATAGGAATGCCCTTGTAGAGGGTCATGAGTGTTGCACCAGCAAAGGCAACAAGACTTCCCCCAATCTTGGCTTGGGTACCAAGGTTCAAAATATTGAACTGTTCCATCCTGAGCATATCATAATGTAAAGAGTATAAAGTTACATGGACTGCATTTATTGACCGTTTCATTGACCACATACCAGAATTATACCATTACCTGCACAAAACTGCTAAGATGAAGGTAATAGATGGAATTATGTTTCCCATGGCAGATGCAAAAGCTGGTGAAGTGTATTCCAGTCCCATGTAGAACAGTGTTCTTCCTAACACTGCTCTGAAATTCACATGTTTAGAAAGTTAATCCAAATTTGCATTGTTTGACATTTGTCAAAACTTCATTAGTGAGGCATGGCGCATGAAAGGTTTCAAACTTTTACTCACCCCAGCAGGCCTAAGAAGAAGACATTTCGCAAGATCGAAACATTGATCTTGCTCTCATTTTTCCTGCCATGAGAAACAAACTAAGCAAATTTAATAAGCTTTCCCCAAAGTTGTTAATCATGAAGATGTCAGCATGAAATTTCTAACAATATTTAGACTCAGTCTTAGGGATCAAGATTAACAAGAATGAAAACGATAAACCTCTCAAAGAGAAATGCAAGAAGAGCAGTTGCTAGAGTTCCAAAAGCATGTCCATAAACCACAAGCACATAACGACTCATGCCTTTGTCTAGAGAGACTCTGGAGACAATGTTGAACCCTGCAAAGCATACATTAGAAAATATACATAGGATGTACGGTTTCCACTCTTCGATTACATCCCTCTTACTGCTTCCTTTCACTCTCTGCTCTTCCATCTGCATTTCCATTTGCATATTGTTTCCACTATGACTTCCTTTTTCTATCAATTTGGGGATAGTTTGGTTTAATGATCTAGCTAGTTCAGATAGTTCTCTGTCTCTAGCTCCTATATATCTCACATCGTACTCGGATTCCACTTCATTTAAAAGAAGGCAAGTGCTTGGTGACTATGAGTCTATGAGTATAGTGACCTCAAGAATTGCTTTCTTTTGCCAAATGAAGAATGGCCTCGCTTATTATTATATGAATGTATCGGCCTATCGGGTCTACCTTAAGTGCCCACTAACTCCATAAGAATTATTAAGTATTATCTTGTGCTCCCAAATCTAGCATATCCTTAATTTTAGGTATTTGATGCTTGACTCATACTCTGGAGCTAGATGCGCAAACATAGGAGATTAGGAGCAAAGACAGTGCAAAATCTGTAGAGATAGCCCTGCGGAACAAAAAACATGCAGAAGTGCAAAAGAAAATACTAGTGAATACCTGGTAATCTACCTTAATTTGTAAGTTGAGCTAAGTAGGTTGCTTATACATATATGCTCCAAAATCTCCTTTCCCTCTAGACCTGTGTAAAAAAAAGTGAACTCCACAATACTCTCTAGAGTGTGTAAACACCAGAGTTACTGAATAAGCTCCTTCTTCACGAGGCAACTGATGCATGGCTAAACATACGCGTCCATTCAAGTGTGGAACTTGTAGGCCTAATTCAGAACATTTCTCAAGTTATTACCGTTTAGGAATTAGGATTGTTAAGGGTGAGTAACAGAGGAATGATATACTTTTTTCTATTCTTTCCCAATTAAAGCCTAAGAAATGGTTATATACTTATATAGAACAATCATTTCATTCATAGTTAGAGCAAGTTCACTGGTCTTGTGGAGACCAGTTGCCACATAGATCTAGCCTTATTTTTAATAAAAATTGCTTCCAACGGGCCTGGGAAGACCAGGCTAGAAGTCACTTGGGGCAAGGCATCAGTCTCTTTCTGCCCAAGCCCGTGACCAGTTGCCAGCATGGCAAGCTGTTAACATGGGTGACATCAGCAACTTGCAACACGTGCTGCCCTCCAACCCTCTAAGTACTATTAGCCATTGGATCTCCAAGCCTCCAAGCACTCCAGCCATTGGATCTATAATATTAATCCCTATTATTTTTTCATTATAATTTTTCACTAGAAAAAATAATTTTTTACTAATTTTTCATCAACATAATTAGTATTTAAGTTTTCATAATATTGTTGCTTATCATGTATTATGTCTTTTTTACAAAAAAAAATAATTAACTAATTAAAAATAAATAAATTATTTTTCATGACCCTGACCCTGACCCAACGGGTGGAAACAACTATGAAAAAGTGAATGAACAGTATCTAACTTAGTGCCCGGTACCCTGACCCTGACCCAACGGGTGAACTTGCTCTTAGTGTCAATAATACAGTATTTACCTCCAATGTTCTTCACTTCTTCGTTGAAGCTTTAAGCTTTCGATGCTTGACAATGGTGGCTGCTTGCACAAAGGATAAAAAGTTTGTGAAAATTGAGAGGACTGGTCTCTGTTCCAATATTTGGTCCAAATATTATACATAGGCATAGATAGTAGTCGGGTCTTTTCTGTTTCTTTTTTCTTTTTTTGAAGAAATACAAATAAAGTAATATTTTTTTGCTGTCATGGTTGTTAAACCCTTTTCTAAAACCCTCCAAATCAAAGCCCTCCTTCACTCCCTCACTCTCTCTCTCTCTCTGCTTCTCACACCAAAACTATTCGATTCCTGATTAAAACTAGTAGAATGACTGATTGAAGCTGCAGCAGCAGCAATGAGTGTTATGTCTCTTCGCCGCCGCTCTTTCACACACCTCACGCGCCACTTCTCCACCACCACCAAAGTCCCCACCCTCTACGAGCCCACCGCTACCACCAGCCAAAACGACGGCGTACCGACCACAGCCCTCCAATTGCTCTCATGGGGCAGAGGCGCCTCCGGCCAACTCGGTGGCGGCATCGAAGAAATCCGACTCTACCCAGCTCCGGTGGCCAACCTCACCGTTCCCTCCTCATCCTTCACTCTCTCACCAACCCCAGGAAAAATTCAAATACCCAGTACCTCAAACAAAGACAGTAATGGTGTTTTGGAGGTGGGTATTTCTTGTGGGCTGTTCCACTCGTCGCTATTGGTGGATGGCAAGGTTTGGATTTGGGGTAAAGGCGATGGGGGTCGACTCGGTTTTGGGCATGAGAATTCTGCGTTTCTGCCCACATTGAATCCCTATTTGGATTCGATACGGTGCGTTTCGCTTGGTGGGTTGCATTCTGTTTCGCTCACCTCTCTTGGCGAGGTCTATACTTGGTCAGTACAATAGTAAAGACTTAACATTTCTAGCTTTTCTTTTGGTAAAGCTCGCACATTTGGAGCTTTTCATCAATTGGATTCTCTTATTTGCTTTTAGTTTCCTCAAACATTTATTGCTTCTATCTGTCTCTAAGATCTTCATATTGCATTTATAGAGAACATGATTGCATTGACCAGAATCTCCCAATGTATGAGGTCTCAAGCTTGAACATTTAATAAATGCTGATAACAAATTCTTGTAAAGTTCGCATCTTCTCAAGAGTATTAGTTTCTAGTCTAAACTGTAGGAAATTTTAAGCGTCATTTGGGAGGAAATGGCCCAATTGCATTTACATGTTATGTGTTGTAAGGCTAACTTGCTATCGAACTCTCAAAGCCGCATGAATGCAACCACAATCCAACATCATTCCCTCAATTTGATACTATTATATTGTTTTTATGTCTGCTACATTGCTTTGTCAACTCACGCATTTCGTTGGATAACTTAATTGTTGTCATTGAACATGAAGCTTGCAGGGGTTATGGTGGTTTTGGTGCACTTGGACATTCTGTCTATACCAGAGAATTGTTCCCTAGATTGGTTGAAGGTTCATGGAGTGGGAGAATACATCATGTTTCAACCAGTGGGACTCATACTGCTGCGATCACGGAATCAGGTTTGTTCGTGCTATATGTTATGGAGTAATTGTTGGACTGGCTGGATGCAACAAATTAGTGTACTCAAACAGAGGAAAGCATGAACTTAAAACTTGTGGTTGGAGAGTAGCCTATGACATGCTTTTCCAGTTTCTCACTTTTTTTTTTGGTAGCTTTGTGCATGTACAATGGTTTCCAGTAGGAGGTTTAATAGATTTTATGTTTCTATTCATTCTTCATTATGTAACTGGCTATTACTTATTCGATGTAGGAGAACTTTATACTTGGGGTCGAGATGAAGGGGATGGTAGATTGGGCCTTGGTCCAAATCGGGGCCCAAATGAGGGTGGTGGACTTAGCATTCCCTCCAAAGTCAAAGCATTACCTATGCCTGTGGTTGCTGTTTCTTGCGGAGGGTTTTTCACTATGGTACTAACTGAAAATGGGGAACTTTGGAATTGGGGAGGTAAGGTGCCACTTTTTATGTGTATTTTTGTTTGCTCCCATGCCCTCTTATACAAATCAATTCGTTTTATTTTCTGGGGAACCTAGTGAAAGAGAATATTGAAAAGAGTGATCTTATGCCCCTTATAATTATGGAGTCCTAAATCATAATATACCATAACTTCATTACAGAATGCCTATGCCTAGTACCTTTAAGTGTAATAAAGTCGCTGAACAAAATGGGGTGTTGTCAAATTTTTTTCAACATATTTGACTCATTAGTCTTTTAGTTTGTGAAAATGAATTTATACTTGCAGATCTAGTAATTGGGGAGGAGCGTAATGGGATTAAAATCTGGATTTAGTATATTTTGACTATGTAAAAGTCATTGGAAGTCTATAAAGGGTGGCATCATTGGTGCTTTTCAACAAGGGCCTTGGTTAAATTGCTCTCATGGTTAGACTTTGACCTCTAACTGCTCCATTTTTGTGAAGCTAATGCTTTATTTATCTTGTATTTTTGGTGTTTTCTCAGCAAACTCTAATTTTGAGCTTGGAAGGGGTGACAGGGTTGGTGGCTGGCAACCAAAACCCATACCTAGTCTTGTAGGCGTTCGTATCATTCAGATAGCAAGTGGTGGATATCATTCCATTGCATTAACTGGTAAAGTGACAGCGCTGTTGTGATTGAAGTGGCAACTATTTTATGGTCTCTATTTCTTGAAAGGTTAAGTCTTATTTTTGGTCCTTCTTTCTTGATGTTTAATATTTCAGACGAAGGTAAAGTACTTTCTTGGGGCCATGGTGGACATGGTCAGTTGGGCAACTCTTCTGTCCAAAATCAGAAAACACCTACAGTTGTTAAGGCTTTAACCGATGAGCGTGTCATCTATATAGCTTGTGGAGGTTCATCTTCAGCAGCTATAACAGGTAAGATGATTCTTGTATTCTTTGCCACTGCTTTATTAGGTCTTAGAAAATTTAGTGCACTCAAATATAGATGTATTGCATTCAATTTTGCACTCCCTCAGAGTGTTTAGAATGTGATACAGTAGATCGCATAAGTTGACTTGTATTTAAAACTTAATCATCCAATACAAATTTGTATTTACACATGCGGGTATTGGTTGATACTGTAAACGACTGAGACATAAAAGAGGCTTGAGTGAGAACATGATTCGGCAGATATTCTAACCTTGGTTCAAAGTAGTAAACTTGATATTTTCGTACTTTTCTGATTTTAGAAGTAATCTGAATGGCTGCCCTTTGTTTCATGATAGATAAAGGAAAGTTGTATATGTGGGGATACACCAAAGATTCTCAATTAGGAGTGCCTGGGCTGCCAGAGATACAGTCAAGCCCTGTTGAAGTTAAATTTCTAATGGAGGAGGATGGTTTAGGACCCCACAATGTTCTTTCTGTTGCAGTTGGTGCATCTCATGCTATGTGTTTGGTTTCAAGGTCAGGTTTTTAAATATTTTTCACTGTGATGATCATATTTCTTTTTTTATTTTCCTCTAATGTATATAGATTTCATAACAGGGGTGAATCATCCAACTGAGCTGAAATAAAGGATAAAGTGAATTTGTCTACGGTTCTGCTGTTAAACTGATTCAAAGACTAAAGATTGTATACCATGAGAGAAAGATGGCAACTGCTAGTCAACTGAGATTAAGAGAAGAAGAAATAATATACAGGATATAAATAGGGGATACTTGAGGGCAAAAAGTTGCTTACCCTAATCACTCTTAGCAAGTTACTAGTTTACTACATCACTGTTTCCTTCTCAACTTGCTCAAATCCTCATGAAACTTACTGCAAATGCTATGCCTCAGAGCCTGTTGCAAGATCTGATGACATTTGACAGAACACACTTATTGTACCCATGAGAGTTTTTCAGGTTTTTTAAATTATTGGCAGATGTGGTAGAAATCCTGTTGTGTATTGTTCTTCCTTGTTTGTTGCCCTAGTTACTTGTACCAGTTGGTGACTTTTACCCAAACTTTACCACAATTTTGGTTCAAACTTTTCACTGAGGCTGTTCATAAACTTGCTTCAGTGCAGATCAATACTCAATAATCTATACTTGCTGCACTGCAGATCAATAGTGTATTTCTGAATGAATTATGTTGCGTTTTATATTTCTCATGATATGTTTACCATTACATTATTTTCTCACTTATTTATCTGCTCAAGTTATTAACAAGTTTTCCTGCTAGAATTTTTGTTCTGTGATTTACTTATTTTCACTGCTTTCATGGTCTCTGTAACTTCAGTGTATTGGTTTACCTATGGCTTTTGTGAGCATCATAGTACATTCACTCTGCTTGCTTTCTTTAGCCACCATCTGCTGATGTGATTAGGCTTCAGGATAGTACTGTAACTTTGATGACAGAAAAGCACATAATTGTCCTTGGCTTCACCACTCTTCACTGTAAAAACAAAGAATGTGATAAGAAAACGAAGAATAAGAAGGTTAGCATGTGACCTGGGTAGGGTAAAACTTGGTTTGCTTGGGGAGTGGGTTTTCTTGGTTCTATTTGATCCCCAGAGTCAAGGAGACAAAATATACAAGTAGTTAACGTGATTGTGGACCACGACAGCCCCTGTGATGATCGTTTGGTGGCGTGACAAACTTCAATTATTCTCACTCCTCTCTTTGGCTCCATCTTATTCACATCTCTCACGACAAACATTTACGAACCATGGCCCCCATAAATATTTTCCCCTTCCTTGCATGATTCCATCACAGGCTAAATCACAGGCCAAACTTACTACCTGCACAATATTGATCTGTTCTATGATGATGGTATAGTACTCTAGTCCAACACATAGCATAACCAGCTAATTTCTTAACATTAATTTTAGATCTCATTGGAGTCCCGTCAATCTAATTTCTGATCTATATTCAGCTTTCGTTCAATCGGGATACTCCGTAAATGATTTTACTAATTGACTTAATGTATACTTCTTTTTTTGTTAAAGATTCTCTTCCCAAAAAGGATAAACCGAGGAGAGTAAGCCGAGAAAACTAATTTCGCTGCGGAACGGGCTACCACTACCACTTATTCCTTAATGTATACTTTTCGCATTTTATAATGTCCGACTCAAAAAAATTATATATATAAAAAAAGAATAAAAAGTATCTTCTTTACAATTAACATATACGGAAACAAATGATTACAAGATTTAAAGTGGTTGAATATATAGAAGATTTGATATAATTATATCATGTTGTACAAACTTGCTTAATATAGTAGTAGCCCAGTAATGAAGTTGCCGTCTATGTATGACCAATTCCATGTATACCAATGTAGCTAGCCGTAATGAAACACCGAACACTGCGACGCCGGCCGCGACAGCTCCGTGCCCGAGCTGGCCGGGCAGGCTGCAAGCCCCACCGGCGGCAGCATGCAGTTGTAACTCAAGCACAACGACACCGTATCCGGCAATGCAGCCCCCGGTTCCACCGGAAATCCGTGCAAGTAATTGTGTTGCAAGTACAATGTTGTGGTGGTGCCCAAGTACACGCTCTTAACGTACTCCCTCGGCACTGTCCCAATCAGACGGTTGTTATTCAAATACAAGCTCTCCACACCAGCCAAGATCGGCGACAGCTCTCCCGTGAGCGAGTTATGGCTCAAGTCCACGATCGACCCCTGGCCGTACGATGGCTGCGACTCCGGGACCACCGAGGGGACCCGCCCAGAGAGATTGTTCCGTTGCAGCAGCAGCGAAGGGAGCGAAGTTCGGAAGAGCGACGCCGGGAGGGCCCCACTGAAACGGTTCATGCTGAGATCGAGGTGCACTAACTCCGAGAGCGAATCGAGGCCGTCGATCGGGCCAGCCATCCCGTTCTCGGCGAGGGACACGTAACGGAGCGTCGACGGTAGCGAAGGCGGCAGCGAGCCACTGAGTCTGTTGCTTTTCAAATCCAAATGTAGGAGTTGAGATTCCACGGCGGGAATCTCGCCTGAAATGTAGTTGGAGGCGAGAATGAGGACCTTGAGCATGGGCAGTCGGGTCAGACCCGGCGGGACCGGCCCGGCCAAGCGGTTATAGCTGAGATCGAGAGTGTGTAGGTTGGAGAGGAGAGAGAGCGTGGCGGGAATTTGGCCGGTGAGGCGGTTGTTGGTCAGCGAAAGGACCCGGAGGCTGGTGAGCCGGCCGAGCTGCGTCGGGATTGGACCGGTGACGATTCCGGGACAGAGAATGAGCTGAGTCAACTCACTGAGGTCGGCGACGGAGGGAGGTACCGAGCCGGCGAGTCCGGGCGAGTCGGCGAGGCCGGTGCCGAGAGTGAGGGTGGTGACTCGGCCGAGGGAGGAGCAGGTAATGCCGGCGAATGTGGAGCAGGGATCCGGTGCGGCGAAGTCCCACGTGGAGAAGAAACCGGCGCGCGCACGTGGGGAGGGGACGTCGGTGAGAGAGTTCTTGATGGAAACGAGGGCGCGGAGATCGACGGCGCTGATTCTCTGTTGAAGCGACGGAAGAGCGAGACTAAGGAGAAGGAGAATGAGAAGAAGTAGTGCATGTGGTTTTGCCATTAGCAGAGTCGACACAGTGGTACTGTGCTTTCAGGGAGAGCCGAGGAGGAAGACGAGTATGATATAACTCATGAGAGGTATGTTCATACGGTGATGATATAACCGTTGGGTTTCGTAAGGTGTATTTATTTGCGTCACCGAGTGCGACTTAATATATAACATTTATTGGCAATGCCATAAATAATATGTAAATAACGTAACGTTATGGCTTATGAGTAGCTCAAAATGAGTATATTATACATAGGAGTGGTCCAGTAGTCATGAGCTGCTTCATTTAGTAAATTTTGACAGCACGTTAACTATTTTTGGACCTCCATGATTATGAACTTTTAGTGGTTAGATCAGAATACTTAATTGGGCCTGGATCATACTTTCTGATGGAATCCTTTTGAGGAAAATGTTGGAATCAAATATAGAGTAGTAGTAATTAGTTCACCAACCATATATGCTTGCTTTGTTGTAAGTTATGGACCTTATGGTTTTAATATACACCATACTTTTTGATGATGGATTGATATGGTTCATCAATTAATCATCATAGATTGTGCATCTTTTATGTCACCAAGTTAGGTTTAACAACCTAAGGTTTTTACTTTGTCCCAAAATGTTTGCTAAAGTTACTTTTTAATCTTTCGGTAAGTTACTGATGGACGGTAAGATACAAACATCACACGTTAATCGCACATTAATTAGTTAGAGTTGTTCTTTTCAAGCATATATTCAGGGAGGCTAATTTTGTAGCCGATGCAATTGTTATAACTGGGCATCGAGCGGAGTCATCTGTTTGGCATAATTCTTTGATATTGTCTTCTCATGCATACCTTTCAATTTGATCAGTTAGGTGTCTCCCTCCATTGTTATGTGCTTTTCTTTGTAATCATTATATATCCTAAATAATAGGGGCCATCGATCACTCGATTGGTAGGGAGTCCTTGTCGGATTGAGATCCTCTCCTCACCAATCTCTCCTCACCTTTCCTCACCAACAAATCTTGGCCCTCCATTTCGAAATGGAAGGCCCAGATTTCTTTTACTTTTTCCAAATCTTATACCCCACCCCAAAAGTGTAAACAATCTTGGCCCTCCATTTCGAAATGGAGGGCTGAGATTGCTTGGTGAGGCAATCTCTCTCCTCTTGGTGAGGAGAGGATCCGAGTCCGTCCTTGTCGTAACATAGTTGGACAAACTCACAAAAGCAATAAGCCAAGTACTATTATAGCACTGAAACAACTCAACGCTTCGTTCAAAAGTATTAGCTGAAGTTGCTCTCAAATTCTTAAACTTTACTCAAGCATGCACCCGAATCTACAAATTGGGATTCACTACATCACATGAAGATCCACCAATATTACCCATAATAACTAACTGATCACACACTAACGCCCATTTCCCAATCAATTATAGTTAAACTGGACAAACAGAGCAGAATCGGGGTACGTATCTTGACTCTTGAGTACTGTTACCCATTTGCCATTGGCATATCCAAAGATTCATGTCAGTTAATTACTGATAGAACCTAGCTTTTTTTACTCATAAAACGTTGGTAAATCAGAGTGTTACAGCGTTACACTGACCCATAAACCTGACAGATTTGTTTACCGATCAATGACCTAAACTTACTAATGTTGACTGATCACTGAAAAACAAAAAAACTAGAAAAAGACAATGGTCTTGGCTAAACTCCACTGCTGCCCTAATTTAATCAATAGGTTATGTTCTTAGGAAAATTCTAATATGCAGTGCTGCATACCATACAGTTTTTTTTTTGAAAATTGAATTACTTTTTTGAAATGTAATTGCCTTTCAAAATGTATAAACTAGACATTTCAAAAATGCAATTGTCATTTCAAATAATGCAATTGTCATTTTGAAAATGCAATTGTCATTCCAAAATGCAATTGCATTTCAAAATTATCATTTTTACTTTTTCAAATGGAAATTGCATTTCGAAAATGCAATTGCATTTAAAAAAAACAGCCTGCATGGTATGCAGTACTGTAGGTTAGACACACCGATGTTCTTAATCAATTAGATTCAAAACTCATGTGCACATGGAACGAGTGTGGGCAAACATGCATCAAAATCCACCCCAACAATGGTCAAACTATGTCTATCCATGTATATATATATATATATATATATATATTCTAACATACATGTAGATCGATCCACACATGAAAACTTAGAAGAAACTTCGTGACGCCACTGCTGGAAAGATTCTCCACTACTTACTAGTTTAACCAAATACACATTTAAAGGCCAAGTACCACGTTAAAGATATTAACAAAAAGAAAGACTGGAAAAAAAAAAAGTGGATCGGAGAAGAAGCTGATAATAAGTTGGTCAGCTTTACGTGGGTGATTTCTTTGTTTATAAATGTGGACGACCCGCAAATGGTCCAATGCTTAAAGAAAATGTTGGTGGTTTACAAAGTGGGTAGGTCCAGTAGTACTACTGTGGGCAAAGGCTGCAAATGAAGCGCATGCGCCATGGCCAAGACCATAATGAAGGAATGGGAAGCTAGCTGTTGGTTTTGTTAGAGCCTCATATCGATCACAACCACACACACACACTACTAGAATTTTCAACTGCTTCTTTAAAAAGAGCTTCCAGGCAGACAAGCTTTGAATTTCAAGCTCCCTGGGGGTTTTCGTAGCTTTAAGACTACTGTTTCAAAGAGTTTCAATGGTTGACAGGCTGAGGCGCGCTAGTGCATATATATGTGCTTTTTGCCTGTGGTACGGTGAATTCGAATGCTTGTGTTTAGAAATGGTAAAACAGTGTATTATTATGTGAACCAACAAAAGAGTATTTCTTCTTATCCAGCATGTAATCTTGTCAAACTATGCAATCCAGACAAAAAATAAGAATAAAACTGTGTCAAGATGATTAATCTATCATGCAAAATAATTTTCAAAATATGCTCAGTTTTAAGTGACAGATTGACAAAATATTGTGATATGTAATTTTGTGTTGTGATATAATCACAAACAAAAACTACGTACTAATGCATACATGGAGAGATGGAACTAGTTGCTCAAGAGGCATTGGTTCTTGGTATATATGCATTATATATATACACATGCAGCGTTATGCGGAGATTCTAGCGGTTCTTGAGGCCCTTCAAGTTGCTTGGGTTCGTCGTTGGACCCACATTTGGTTAGAAACTGATTCGGCATTGGTGATTCTGTATTTCAAGTCTCCCCATTTGGTTCCTTGGCGACTGAGTACTCAATGGAAGAATTGTTTATATCTCTCTGGTTTGATGACTTTCCGCATTTCTCATATCTTTCGTGAAGGGAATTCTGTGGCTGATGGTCTAGCTAAATATGGTGCCGATAATGAGGGTTCGGT
This sequence comes from Rubus idaeus, assembly GCA_030142095.1. Classification (NCBI taxonomy): domain Eukaryota; kingdom Viridiplantae; phylum Streptophyta; class Magnoliopsida; order Rosales; family Rosaceae; genus Rubus; species Rubus idaeus. The sequence goes on from CM057970.1 coordinate 35,572,154, forward strand.
TTGGTGGCGGACGGTGCCAAGATTTCTTATTTCAACTTATGGTTATGATCTTTGTTCCAGGCCAAATTTTAGGCGAGCTAGTATTTCTCCCTAGTCTTTGGCTCCCTCTTCTGCCATGCTATTTTCGTTTGCTCCTGTTTTGGGGTTTTTTGGGAGAGGTTTTGGTTTGATCCCCCTCTTCTTTGTATTGCCTTTTTGCTTTGTTTAAAAGTTATTGAAAAAAAAAAAAAAAAATATATATATATATATATATATATATATATATATATATATATATACATGCAGCGTTGCGCTTGGACCCGAGCAGTGTTTATGAGGATGTTGGCATCAGACGTTAGCCCAGCCCACGGCACACGCAACATGATCATCGATCAATTTTGTACATCTTTTCGATGGAAGTTGTGGTTTGAAGGAGTTTAGAGGTGACTTTCTTCTCCCCCAACTAAGACAACCCCGTCTTTCGACAATGTCCCAATTGCAGTACCCGCATTTCCAAAGGCTTCCATTTTGCACACTCAACTTGGTAGTGACGGTTGTACGGCTATCATACATGCATATATTACTGTGAATTAATGCATGTGGATGAACTAAAAGTAAGCTAGGGGGAACCCAGAGATTCAAAATATGAATCCAGTTAAAGGCTGCAATTACGTACTCAAAGTGATTCTTCAATATAAGATGGCTAGGAAATTTTATAGCGCATAGCATTAGCATCCTTTATAATGCTAAATATATAGTAAGTAGCAAAATTGGGAACCATAGATATATGAAATTCTGAAGACATCAGAACTCAAATGCAAGAACTCAGAAGTATAAAGATGATATAAGAAAACAAGTATATATAAGAAAAATAAAATCTATTACAGTACAATAGTCAGTAGGTATATATAAAGAATGAAACTGCTTGTCAAAAGCCGAATGAAGACAACCCCATGAGAAACTAAATCAAACTATAGTTGGCGATCGAATACTAAGGCTGGGCACGGGACGGGACGAGCCGGAATGGGGGTGATCCCGCATCCCGTCCTGTAATTAAATTGAGGGACGAGACGGGATTTGCCATTTTCAAAACAGATCCCATTCGGGATGAACTCATTTGAGATCGGAACGGGACTAGATCGGGATAAGCTATATTTTTTGTAATAAATTCAAAACATGTTCTTAAAAATTTATAAACTTAGCTACAAAATGGACTTTTTTGGTGCTTCAAACCTCCAATTTTTATCTTCTTTTTTTTACCATAACATACATCCACAATACAAATGATTAAATTTTTCAATTAAATTCTACCACAAAGCACAATATACATCCACACAACAACAAAAACTCAATAGAGTAAGCAACAAAAACAACGAGATTTTTGTTGAAAACTGTAGAATTTCATTACGTATTTGAAGTTAGTGTCTTCATGAAAGTTGTAGTCGACAACATAAACATCATTTGAGAGTTGGAATTTCCTAAATATAATTTTTCTAGATTAAGTTATGAATTTTCGAAGTTAAGAGTTTACAACAAAACAAAGCAAAATTAGTTTTATGAGTTTCTGACCCAGCGGAAGTTTTGTTGAAAACTGTATAATTTAGTTAGGTATTTGAAGTTAGTATCTTCATGAAAGTTGTAGTAGACAATATAAATATCATTTGAGAGTTATAATCTACTAAAAATATTTTTTCTAGATTAAGTTATGAATTTTCAAAGTTAAGGGTTTACAACAAAACAAAGCAAAATCAGTTTTCTGAGTTTCTGACCTAGCGGGAGTTTTGTTGAAAACTGTAAAATTTCATTAGGTATTTGAGTTAGTTTCTTCATGAAAGTTATAGTAGACAACTTAAACATCATTTGAGAGTTGGAATCTCCTAAAACTGATTTTTCTATGTTAAGTTATGAATTTTCGAAGTTAAGGGTTTACAACAGTAAATTCTAAAATCTGTTTACTAACATCTTAAATATTGTTAGTTTGTTTGAGTAGCAAACTATGTTCAAACTTAGGGCATCTCCAACAACCCTTTCCAAAACCCATACCCAAACTCAAATTTTGACTCACTCAAACTCATACCCATACTCAATCTTTTTCATCTCCAACAAGGATGAGTCAAAACTCATACCCATTTTATATTTTAATAATTTTATATAATTATTTAAAACAATATGAATTTAATACATCATATATAATATATTTTTATGTAATTTTATTATTATTTTTTCAAGTTATTTCATAATAAAAATGGTTCATTTATTTTAAACCGTTCAAATCAAATCTCAAAGTCATCTCCAGCCGTTGGATGGAGATGACTGTTGGGCATTTGGAAGCAAGCATCAGGCGTTCCGCGCGTACGCATACCCCCCAGGCCAGTTGGCCATTTTTTTGTCACGTAGCGCGCCTGGCGCTTCAGCCTCTGCTAGGCGCGTTGATTGTTGCCCACTTGCCCCCCCCCCCCCTCTGCAGACCTGGCCCACGTGTGCCCCACCGCACGGTAATGGGTTTCATACCCATAATTCCTCCTATTTTGGGTCAGTTTCTTAGTAGGAACCCAAAATGGGTTTTGGGTTTTAGTTGTTGGAGATTAGAATTTTGAGTTATAGGTATGGGTATGGGTTTTGAGTGGTGTTGTTGGAGTTGCCCTTAAGGAGATCATATCATAAAACTACCAATGACTTGACATACTCAGCTCCGTCCACGAGATTAATCAAAGCAAAATTGCTAGAACCAAGTCCGACATCGCCGTCTTGTAATGGTAGGAATCGTTACGGAGGTCGAGGATTTGGACTACGTACACTGTCAGAGGTGAAGTATGGTATTAGCAGTATGGAAATTGATAATGATATTTTTTGTGTGTTTGGTTCTAGTTGTTCTAATTCCAATTCAAATTTCAATTCAGGAGGGCATAATTACTCAAGTGGAAATATGGACAAATTGGATTCTGAAGTTTGCATGAAGATGAATGTAGAGACTGAAACAGAGTTTGACAAAATGGAAACTAATGCTTTTGAATTTCGTAATAAGGATCATGAAGAGGGTATTTTTTTATTTGAAAGCACCAGTACTGATTCTTCCTCTGTGGCTAAGAAGAAAAAAATTGTTTTTACAGAAGAGAGAGAGCTTCTGTCGAAAGAAGAGGAAGAAGAAGAAAGAGAAAGGAGCAGCAGGGGCAAAATAGAGAAAGAAAAAAAAAATTAATTAAAGTATTTCTTGGGATACCTTTTAGGTAGGGGTCATCATTTGGCCCTTGGGCCCTAAGCCTCTTTCAAGCCCGCCCGGCCCGGCCCGTTCACTAGGTCTGTTTGGCCCGGCCCTTAATTTTTAGGGTAGGGCTAGGGCTAGAGTATTGAAGCCCGGCCCGTTTCGGCCCTTAAAGGCCTAGCCCGGCCCGGCCCTAAAAGCCTAGTTCGGCCCGGCCCTAAAGCCCGATTTTAATTACCCATTTTTTATACAATTATAAATTTATACATATATATGTGTATAATTACACACATATATATATTTACACACATATATATATATATAGTTCTCCATATGTATGTAATTATATTTGTATATATATTTACACACATTATATGTGTATATAATTACACATATATATATATATATAATTCCACACATATATTTTACACAGATACATATATAATTATATATATATATATATATATTTACACACATAAATATATGTCTATAGACGTATAGTTATATTTGTGTGCATATATAAATATATTATTATACAATTATATATATACATATTTCACACAAAAAAATACATATAAATATAAAATTATATATAAAAATAGCCTTATCCGGCCCGGCCCTATAGGCCCGAATGGGCCGGCCCTAATTTGGCCCTATAGGCCCGAATGGGCTTGGGCCGATGGGCGGGCTAAGGCCGGGATATTGAAGCCTCGGCCCGGCCCTAAAATTTGTTGACTTTGACTAGGCCCGGCCCTACCCGGCCCTACCCGGCCCTAAGCCCTAAAATTTAGGGCCGGGCCGGCCCTAGCCCGGCCCATGATGACCCCTACTTTTAGGGTGGTGGCTGAATCAAACACACCCTGTGTTTGAACTTTTTGTTTTTTAGAAGAAGAATGAACTTTGTTCCATCTAATAAACGAGAGTGTCTTTGGTCCACCAGGTGGAGTTCCACCAACGGCCTAGATTTAATAATAACATTCTTTTGACTTTTTTTATATTTTTTTTTCCTGAAATGAACGGCCCAGATCAATAAACTTACATACGGGAATGACTTAGATTAGTCTCGTTAGCCCCTACTGGAGGTAGAGAATTACTCATATCCCAATCATTAACGTTGGTTACAGATATATCACTAGTGATAATTGACTTGTCAAGATGCATTCCCCAAAGTATGAAATGTCCAGGGAAGATGGAAACGTCATTTAATAAAGAAGCCACTGTTGAATGTTGACAGACATATATACATTGAATTGTAACATGTTAAGTCACCAATATATTGTCCAAAAAAAAATTCACCGATATACTATGTTTTCATTTATATATTTGGTCCCACGTAGTTCCTACTAAATATATATATCTACCTGAAAGTCAATTGTATAATGTATACAAATAGAGGCAAATTTATGGTTTGCTTGCATGATTATTTCCACAAATTAAATTAAAGGTGTGAAAAATCTAAAAGTCTGAAACACATGTTCTAGCTAGCTAACGTACATCCTATAAATACCGAACATTGATCCTTGATCAGAACTAAAACCTAATATTCCCCCTTCTAGCTCATTGCTCATTCTCTAGCTAGCTCTTGCTTATAGTTTCTATGGCTTCTGGTAGATTTCATTCTAATGTCGTCCGACACATTGATGCTACTCATGAATATGAATATGGTGACTATCCCAGTAATCCCACAGCAGTTCTGGAGATTGAAACCGTTGCTAGAGGAGTTTCGATCCAAAATCAAAACCGGAACCACGTAGTTCCATTAATGCAAGGTGATGAGGGTGTTTTCTTGACATGGGAAGATTTGTGGGTGACAGTACAAGGAAGAAGCTGCAGATCAATCCTCCAAGGGATAACTGGTTATGCCAAACCTGGGCAGCTCTTGGCTATAATGGGTCCTTCTGGTTGTGGCAAGTCTACTCTTCTTGATGCTCTAGCAGGTAATTAATTTAATCATACATATATGGAAAATGCTTGAGATCAAATCATGGGACATCTTTATCTGAACAAGAATGGTGGAATACGCCTCCTCCTTTTGTTTTGTAGTATTGTAATTAATAGTGATATTTTGGGTCTTCTTCAGGTTAAGTTTTATTAATTTGTTCGTTTATGCTTGTTACTTCATGAGGTTTTGAATAGGTCCGTTTCCTATACTGTTGTACCTTCAATATAACTAAAAACTCAAAAACCTGAAGCCTCAAAAATAGCAATTAGGGTCATAAATGGATTTTATAAAGTTATAATAATAAAATGACTAAATTACCCTTGTAATTGGACCAACTTAACGAAAATTTTGACAAAAGTATCAAATTGGGTGACGGAAAAAAATTATAGGGACCAAATTGTCCATTTTGATACTTTAAGTATCAGTTGGTCCAGACTGTGATACTTCAAGTACCATTAGGGGTATTAACCCAAAAAAAAAAAAAATTTAGTGCTAGGTCACAATATTTTAACTTAATACACAAAATCAATTTAATTGCTAAAATAAATAGACAAAATCTGTTTAGAAGAAAATTTGCTCAATCGTGATCAATAATTTCAAAAAAAAAAAGACAAAAGCACTTCATAGTCAAAACCTTGCTACTAGCAGCCTACTACTAATTGGCGCGTTCAGACTTTCATAGTTTCATTTCCAACACTAATTATTAACTTACAATTTTATTTTAATTAGAGAAAACGCTCGCCTAATCGCCTAGATTATTTTGTACTTTGTTTATATTATTCCTTTGACCTCTAATTCTTTGGTATCGGCACGGCACCGGTCATGTCCCTCTGTCCCTCATGTATCATTCTTTTTTTTAAGTGATAACATAAATAAATAATAAATAATTCTGATTTTGATTTTTGACTAGTTCGAACCCTAAATTAATAAATAATTCTATGTAGACATCGACCATTAGAAATTTTGATGCAACTAAATTAATTTTAGGAGGGAGTGAGGCATGTTTTGTTCTTTCGCTGAAATATGTTATCATATTTGAATTTTTCTTGGCCCAGGTTTTAATAAGCTTTAGTATTTTTGTATAGGTATAATTATTAAAATGCTTCCTGAACTTAGCCATAATTGTCAATTTACATCATGAATTTGCAATTGCGTCAATTTACCATCTGAACTTGGTAAAAATTGTCAATTTGCACCCCATATGTCAATTTCAACATTTTCCATTCAATTTTGTGAAATGTGACCTCATGTGAGAGGTATTTTGGTCATTTTATGATACTTTTTGTTTGTAGAAAAACACAAATATACATAAAAATTACATTAAAAAAATTAAGAATTCAACTTTTTAATGAAATTTTTAAGAATACACCTAAACCCTATATATTTGTGCTTTTAATGTAATTTTTATGTATATTTGTGTTTTAATGTAATTTGTATGTATATTTGTGTTTTTAATGTAATTTTTGTGTATATTTATGTTTTTCTAAAAATATATCATAAAATGACTAAAATGCCCCTTATGTGAAGGTCACAAGTTACAAAATTGAATGGAAAAAGTTGAAGTTGACGTATGTAGTGCAAATTGACAATTTTTACCAAGTTCAGGATCAGATAGTTAAGTAGTTTGACGCAATTGCAAGTTCATGGTGTAAATTGACAATTATAACCAAGTTTATGAGACATTTTGACAATTATGCCTTTTATATATACACCCTTAATTTGTTTTTGTAAGCTTTTCTAGTATCAATAAAAATTACTATTTTGATATGCCTGAGTTTGTGGTTGCTGATATCTTGGATGACATGGCTGGTCGTACTCGTCCTCGTGCAATTCATGTTGATGCTTCTATAACTTAGTTTGTTTTGCTTTGTCTCTTGGGCCTCTGGCCCCCTTTTCACCAAAAATAAAATAAAATAAAATAAAAATTACTGTTTCCATAAAGCTCTAGTAATGTGCTGTTTAAGGTCTAATTAAGTTAACTAATGGATACTCATACTGCAGGGAGACTGAGTTCAAACACAAGGCAAACAGGGGAGATCCTAATCAATGGACATAAGGAAGCACTGGCTTATGGAACTTCTGTACGTATAAAAATAATAAAAACTAATTATCCCTTATTTTATTTTTCTGACATTCGAATAATGAAAAAATAAAATAAACAGGCATATGTGACACAAGATGATACTCTAATCACAACATTAACGGTCGAAGAAGCTGTATACTACTCGGCTCAGCTGCAATTACCGGACTCAATGTCCAAGTCGGAAAAGAAAGAGAGAGCACAAGAGACGATAAGAGAGATGGGTTTGCAAGAAGCCATGAACACGAAGATCGGAGGTTGGGGAGCCAAAGGCCTCAGTGGTGGCCAAAAGAGAAGAGTCACCATTTGCATTGAGCTTCTTACACGACCAAAGCTTCTCTTCATGGATGAACCAACAAGCGGACTTGACAGCGCGGCCTCTTATTATGTGATGAGCAGAATTGCAAGTCTTGGTAGTCATAAATCCACTCCGAGGACTACTGTTGCTTCCATCCATCAGCCTAGCTCTGAAGTCTTTCAACTCTTTGACAATCTTTGTCTTCTGTCTTCTGGTATAACTGTATATTTCGGTCCTACTTCTGCAGCCAATGAGGTGATCATGAGTTTTTTGAGCTTTCAGAATTGATGATGTAGAGTTTGAGTAATTTTTACTAATTAATTAACTGCTGCATCAATTGATCAATACAGTTTTTTGCTTCAAGTGGTTTCCCATGTCCAACTCTTCAAAATCCATCAGATCACTTCCTCAAGACCATAAACAAAGATTTTGAGCAGGTAAGCATTGGAAACTCCTAGATCACGGCAATATTTTTACCTTTAAGGATCGATATCAAATAATTGTGAATTGATCTTTCTTAATTCGTCTTAATATCGTAGTGTATTCGAAAATAGGGTTTTAGCACGTACTATACTAAAGTTAATTTTACATGCATGCAGGACATTGAGAAAGGCATAGCTGGAACCGCCACACCCACAGAGGAAGCAATTGATACTCTAATAAATTCTTATAAATCATCTGAAAATTATCACCAACTTCAAAGACATGTAGCTGAACTAAATAAGAAGGTAAGCTAACGTACGTAATCCAATCAAATTTACCATATCTATTAAAGTCCTCAATTGCAGGCTTGCAGCTAACATAATTATTTGATTTACATGAAATGAATATAGGATTGCGAAGCATTAGAAAAGAGAAGGCATGCTGGCTTTCTTACACAATGTTTCGTGCTTACTAGAAGATCCTTCGTGAACATGCATCGAGATCTAGGCTACTACTGGTTGCGCCTTGTTATCTACATTGTCATAGCTGTAGGCCTAGGCGTTGTCTATCATGATTTTGGACATACTTATGCATCAATCCGGGTAAGAGATCGATCAAAATAGAGATATAAATGGGGTACTTTAAAATTATGGAACGTGATTTTGTCACTCCATATTCAAACACATTTAAACACTTGCACTTCACTTTTAATTGCTTAAAAGTGAATTAAAAGTGAGGTGCAATTGTGAAAATAGAGTGCAGAAACCACGCTCCTTAATTATTAATTTGCGCTAAGCATCTTAAGTAGAAGAAATTGATTCATTTCAACATGGCAAATTATTTACATTTTTTCAGGCACGAGGCTCTTTGCTAATGTTTGTAGCTTCATTTCTAACTTTCATGGCCATTGGTGGGTTTCCTTCCTTTGTGGAAGATATGAAGGTATTCATTTTCTCTTTTAACCCAATACAAATGTGACACACAAATTAACTTAAATGAAATACTAATTTGGTATGGTGTAGCATAAATTCTTTTTTTATCTCCTTGATAGTAAAGTTAAGAGTAGGTTTGACTCTTACTCTTGTACATGCATGTCAGGTATTTGAACGGGAGAGACTAAACGGACACTATGGTGTTAGTGCATTTGTTTTCGGCAACACATTTTCCTCAGTGCCTTTCTTGACGTTAATTGCACTGATTCCTGGAGCAATAACGTACTACCTTGCTGGACTTCACAGTGGATTTGAACACTTCATCTACTTTGCTTCTGCACTATTTGCTTGCATAATGCTGGTTGAGAGCCTAATGATGGTAGTTGCGAGTATCGTGCCAAATTTCCTAATGGGCATAATAGCTGGTGCTGGAATCCAAGGGATTATGATTTTGTGCGGCGGATTCTTCCAGCTACCAAATGATCTTCCAGATGTTGTGTTCAAATACCCATTATACCAGATTGCTTTCCACAAGTATGCATACCAGGGAATGTTTAAGAATGAATTTGTAGGAACGACATTTCCGAACGGAAATCAAGTTGGAATGGGTAACTCTAAATGGCTTAGTGGTGAACGTATTTTGAGAGATATATGGCAGGTGGAAATGGGTTACTCTAAATGGGTTGATCTTGGTGTCTTGCTAGGAATGGTACTTCTGTATCGAGTTTTGTTCTTCGTTATCATCAAAACCACTGAGAATGTCAAGACTATTACCTCAGCTCTTCTGTCCGTGGCTCCCAAGCGAAGCTTGCAAGTATTGGCGAATCCCTCCTCTACTCCATTGCATGGAGTGGGTTAGTAGAATGGTAACAATGTAATATATAGCTTAATTATACCAATGCATGCACTAGAATAGAGTTGGAAATAAGTGGTTCATCTTTTTTTTTTTAATTTCCGCTTTAGAATCAGTACTTGAAAGCAATAATAATAAAGTTCGTAGCTCTATGAACTTGTAAGGATCATGAACTGATCAACAAGTGAAAAGAGGGTTCATAGTTAGAGCATTTTCAAGAGCTTCCCTATAATAGTTCATAGTTAGAACATCTCCAACAATTTCCCTATAATTTTTCTATTACAGGGAAGCAAAAATCAAAATCTCCATAATTTTTCTTCTCCAACTAGCTTCCCTATTAATTTCTTTATAATTTTAATTTAATGACTAAATTATATATATGTTTTAATTTAAAACCATAGATATTGATATTTGACTACCTTTTTTTTTTAAGAGGATCAAATGATTTCACTCTTACCCCCATGATGACTCAAACTCATGATCTGAATTTTAGGTAGTAGGTGCTCTAACCACTAAGCTAACACCACTTCGTCAATATTTGACTACCCTTAACTTAACCAATTATGAATTTATTTTTATATATATATATGAGATTTTTCTCCATTACATAGGACTATGTACTTTTATAGTACATAATTTTAATGTCAGTCGTCAAATCTGTTTAAATAATCTGATCTGACGGTTTGTATCAGAACTATGTACTTTAAAAGTGTATAGTTTTATGTAATGAAGAAAAATCTCATATGTATAATGATCGATGTGTAAACTATTGAACGTAAGGCAACTGATTTCAAGAAAATAGAACGTTAATTAACATACAATTAATGTCAACACAAATCCCATGTTTGCAGCAAAATATCTACAAAGATCGTATAAGATAAAATAATAATTATTAAAAAAAAACCTAGATAAAAAGTAAACCCAAACTTGTGCAGCATACAACATATGGAAATCCTATATAAAACCCCATAGAAACTAAGAAATTGAAAGAGACCCCACTGGTATTTGCCAGTTCAATTTTGAAACTTAGACCCATCGCAGGTAAAAGAGAATGAATTGTTGGGTTTGATTCAATCACCAAGGCAAATTGAGATTGAGAGAGAGAAGAAGTGAAAGCTTACCTTGCTAGAGAGGGAGAGAGACATAGTTTCAAAGAAATTGACGATGAGGGAGATGAGGGGAGCGAGGAATTAAGAAGACTGAAGAGGCATTGTTGGAGCCGTTGGGATAGAAAAGAACATGAAAATTCAAAAACTCTACTATTCCTATAATTTTAGCGATTGCTGTAAATACTAAATATAAGGATTTTTTTTTGAGAAGAATTGTCAATTCATTAATAGTTCAACGAGATTACAACACAACAACCCGCCCCTGTGAGGCTGTCAAAAAGAGTCGTCGCCTAAGTAAACTCATCTTTTCTAACCATAAGGCCCATAAACAGATAAGAAAGTAAACCCCGAACAAAATAAATGAGAGACACGAGATCTACTTTACCAATCTGCGACAACCTTCCTATTCAGAAGGAGTCGCAGACCCATCATCCATTGCAACAATCTTAAACTTGCGGCCTCGGACTTTTGGACGATCTGCAGCAGCAACAGAAGCAAGTTTATCACCAGCTATCACCTTATTCTTAGCTCCAATAGGCCTCCCTTTCTTCTTTTTTGCTGGAGAGACTATAATTCTTCCATTCTTATCAGCCAAAGCAAGTTTAGGCACAACAGTGAGCTCCAATTCCTTGCTAGGTTCAGCCGAATCCACCACTTTAGCTTTCTTACCAGGTTGAATAAGCCTCACCGCCGCTGGACGACGATTTCCACTTAGTTGAGTTTCATCACCCACCATCTTATCACAAAGAACTATCTCTGAAATTGGACTAATCACCGCAACCCCAGCCTTAGGTATAGCAGCCAAACCTTCAACAGTGAATCCCTTAACAGAAAATAATGAGCTTGGCCCCTTCTCTAAACTAGTCCCAGTCTTGAAAAGAGGAGAAACACTTGTCGACTTTACAGGTGCATCCCTCCGAGCCTTAGCAATAGAAGATGCCAAAGGGAGTGAACTAGCCTTCTCGCCCGTGGCCTCCTTCCATCCTGCCATCCTCAGAACCACCTCCCCCGACTTTGCACCGCCACTTATACCAGCCGACGCCACCTCATCAGTAGGGGATGGTGCTGCACTCACCAGAAGAGTTTTATCACAGCCCTCTGGACCATGTAGGAAGAAACCACAAGCACGACATATCCCATGACATTTCTCATAGGTAAGATTCAAATCAACAGAAACTGTCGATGAGAAAATAAAAGTTCGCTTCAATCTAATCCGCCGACGGGTGTCAATTGAAACCCTAATCCGCTGAATAGCCTCTCGGCGTCGCAACGCCCCTTGATCCAGTCGAATGATACGCCCCAAAGTGCCTCCAATCAGGCGCAAAGCTGACTCGTTACGCAACGCAACACTCAGCCCCTTCACAGCCACCCAAACTTCTAATAGATGAAGCGGAACAACATCAACCGCACCAAATCCATCATATTCAGCCAACACCACCATAAAATTGTTGAAAAACCACGGTCCACCATGCAAAATCCTATCCCTCTCCTCCTTCACGCGGAACTGGAACATGAAAATCCCCTCCGCCTCCTCACGAATACTCAGCCTGTCGCGCAAACCCCACACATCAGCCATGGCCGTCATGAACGCCGACGGGCTAAAATCTTTCTTAGCCAAAACCCTGCCCACCAGATAAAAAGAAACATCTTGAAGAGCCGCACCTCCCAAAATTCTCAAGTTCACCGATGCCTCATCGGACAAAGCAAGAGCCGATGTCAATCTACCGGACACCTCCTCCACCATGTTTGAGAAAATCAAACAAGGAATGGTACTAGATCAGATTGGGCGGCTAGGGCAAAGAAACCCTAGCAGAGCAAAAAGTCTCAAAAAAGCTGCAGTAACTGTTATGGTACAAATATAAGGATTTTTACTCTCTCTTCTCACTATCTCTAAAATAAAGATAGGTATAGGAAAGCTGTTTGAGTAAAAAAATAAAAAAAATAGATTATGGAAAAACTTTTAGAGATGCTCAGTTTGCTAAGCATGACAGGTGTCAACACTTGATTGGCTGGTGAAAATTGTTAGTTAGAATAGTTGTTACTTAGTATGTAAGCAGCAAGCTAAGCCTGCTTCTATATAAGGCTCCTATCATATGAGATTTGTAAGCAAGCTAGTGAAATACAGCTACATCAAATTCTTCAACAAAATCATATTCCCAAGTTCTTCAACGTAACCCTAGTATAATTTCAGCAGTTCTAACCTTGCCATGCCAACTAGTACAACTCGAAAACTTAAGCGCACATTTAGCTAAAGAATATATGTGTGACCATATTATATCATCCAGGAATATACATTAGTCTAGTGAAAAGAGAGAATATTTTCCTTCATCCAATAGGTACCCATCTGGAGGTAAACCTTACTTTATCCATATATGATAGCACACTTTTGTAATTATTGAAGTTAATTTAAAGGAAGAAAATCCATCCAATGTATACACAACGGATGTGTGATACTGATGACTATTCGACAATAGAAGAAATGAATACCAATAACATTTGGAGGTTTTTCAATTCAAGTTCAATTTGCTATATAAAAATTAGATGCGGTTTGCGCATATTTTCTTGTTAATTATGGTTTATTTATTATTTTTATCTGTCCATTTTGCCCCTAGAACTAAATAAAATGACATAATTCAAAATTCACTAATTAAAGCATAATTTTAGTTCAATTTTAAACTAGCCTTCTTACACGTGCGTGTGGAAGGCGGCGTTCGTGCATGAGAGAAACATTTACGCTTATTTAGTTTTTTTTTTTGTTACTTGCTCCTCAGTTTTACAAAGAATAATATATATATTCTATATTTAAGAGAAAAAGTGTTGTCAACTATAACTAACTTTTTTTACCTATGTATCATTTTTATATTAAATACAACATTAGATATCAACTTATTCAGAAAAGACAATAAAATCAAATTATAAATAAATAATTAATTAAATAAATAGATAACAAATCAAAATATCTCACTACTTACACTATCACACTCTCACGTTTTTCTTCATCTCTACTATCATCTTTTTAACTCCACACACATAGTGAGTTAGTGGGCAAGTTGGTGTGGGCTTTCATAAATATGGCTTTAATTTTCTTTATTATATTATTTACTGTTTTGCCCTTAGTTTATTTAATTTTATATTTTGGCTAATATAGTTTAGGAGGGACAAATCTTGAGTTTTTGAATGTTTACCAAGAACCCAAGTTTTCACATTATATATGTAGATTTTGAATTTTAAATTTCAAGGTTTCAAATATATAAAATTTACTCAATTCATTGTTGAATTATTCTCTGGCACATAAGACTGAAAAAGTGTTAGCATGAAACCAAGATATCTAAAATGCATGTTGAGAAACATAAAAAAGTCCATCATATCAAACAACTTAATATACCTACATTACATAGTGAAAATAAAAAATATATGAATTTTTATCACAAATGGTACCTGAACTTTACTTCAATTATATACATAGAACCTGAACTTCACTTTTGATCACAATCAATACCCGAACTTTTCGTTTTCATCCTAAATGATACCTGAACTTTTCGTTTTCATCCTAAATGGTACCTATAGTCAATTTTTAGTATAAAAAATTAAAAGAGAGAAAAAAAAACTAATTTTTTTGTTTTTTTTTCTTTTCAATTTTTGGACGGTAGGATGGAGTTTTTTTTATATTTTTTTTTAGATTTTTTAACGGTAGATTGATGATAGGTATTATTTAGGATGAAAAACAAAAAGTTAAGGTACCATTTAAGATGAAAACGAAAAGTTCAGGTACTACTTGTGACAAAAATTAAAGTTCAGGTACCAAGTATATAATTGACAAATAGTTCAGGTACCATTTGTGATAAAAACCCAAAATATATATATATATATATATATATTATTTCCATTGAATGTACGGTAGATATTAAAAATGTATAGTAGGTAGTAAATCTACCTAGACATATGAAGCAAAAAAAATTGAAGATCTTTTCACCTATCTAATCAAAATGTACAAATTAAAACAAATTAAGCAATGTGTACATATAGAATCATACCTTAATGAATTGCTAGCTATCAAATCAAAAAAAAAAAAAAAGAGATGGTAACGAATGGAGGAGTGTTGGAGTGGAAGTTGAATTCAATAGTCTTGAGGCTGTGCGGTTGGTGAATGAGGGTGAGCAGTGCCTTAATATTGAAGGTGTACGTGGTGGTGGGAGATATACGTAGTTGATTTTTTGCTGCAAATTTTTTCTATTCATCATGTGCTGTGACATGGAAATAAGGTTGCTCACTCATTTGCCGTCAATTTAGCTCAAGAACAAGGGCGATTTTCTTGGCTAGAGGTTGGGTCTTCTTGGCTCATGTCTATCATTTTGGATGATATGCCTTTAAATGTTGATTCTGTTAGGGATATAATTAAGTAGCTCTCAACCTTCATCTGAAGTGATTAAGATTAGATATAGTCAGTCTCATCTATGTAATCTGATTATTTAAGGAATAAAACTTGTTTTTCCTCTAAAAAAAAAGACTAAGTTACAAAATTTCAAGTTTTAGCCTTTTTGGGAGATTTTTATGCATATCTAGATGTTACAAAAACTTTGTTACTAAATCGTTTTTATTTTTTGGACAAATATATATATATATATATATATATGGAGGGCAAAAGCCTAAACACAAGGGCATGAAAGAAACAAAAATCGGCTCAATAATGCCTCCTTCAGAAACAAACACCACTCAAAATCATCCAGCTAGGAAGATATTCTTAGTACGCAACTTGAGGAGGAGGATACTCAATGAACTTAAGGCCAGCATTGAGGCTAATTTGAAACTGAACAATCCGACTTGACTAAGCTTGTCTTGAACTCTTAATGCTGATTAATCCTGGGCCTTACATTCTTTCGGTATCCTCCCTCAGATTGAACAAGAATTAATTCCTCCTGCCTCCAACCACTCACTTCATTACCTTCAAGGCCGGCATTACACGTTTTTTCTCTTTTCCATCTTTTTCACGTTTATCAAATGGCCGGAAAAAGTGTGAAATGTCCAGGGACGATGGAAACGTCATTTAAGAAAGAAACTACTGTTGAATGTTGACAGACATCCATACATTGAATTTTAACATGTTAAGTCACCAATATTCTATGTTTTCATTTATATATTTGGTCCTACGTAGTACCTACGGAAGATAGATCTACCTTAAAGGTGTGCTTGTGTGAACAATCTAAAAGGTGAGATTATTTCCACAAATTAAATTAAAGGTGTGAACAATCTAAAAGTCTGAAACACATGTTCTAGCTAGCTAACGTACATCCTATAAATACCGAACATTGATCCTTGATCAGAACTAAAACCTAATATTTCCCTTATAGCTCACTACTCATTCTCTAGCTAGCTCTTGCTTATAGTTTCTATGGCTTCTGGTAGATTTCATTCTAATGTCGTCCGACACATTGATGCTACTCATGAATATGAATATGGTGACTATCCCAGTAATACCACAGCAGTTCTGGAGATTGAAACCGTTGCTAGAGGAGTTTCGATCCAAAATCAAAACCGAAACCATGTAGTTCCATTAATGAAAGGTGATGAGGGTGTTTTCTTGACATGGGAAGATTTGTGGGTGACAGTACAAGGAAGAAGCTGCAGATCAATCCTCCAAGGGATAACTGGTTATGCCAAACCTGGGCAGCTCTTGGCTATAATGGGTCCTTCTGGTTGTGGCAAGTCTACTCTTCTTGATGCACTTGCAGGTAATTAATTTAATCATACATATATGGAAAATGCAAGATCAAATCACGAGACATATTTATCTGAACAAGAATGGTGGGATACGCCTCCCCTTTTTGTTTTGTCGTATTGTAATAGTGATATTTTGGGTCTTTTTCTTTTTAAGTTTTGTAAATTTGTTCGTTTATGCTTGTTGCTTCAGGAAGTTTTGAATATGTCCATCTCATGTACTGTTATACCTTCAATATAACCAAAAACTCAAAAACCTGAAACCCCAAAAATAGCAATTAGGATCATAGATAGATTTTAGAAAGGTATAATAATGAAATGACTAAATTACCCTTGTAATTAGACCAACTTAAGGGAAATTTTGACAAAAGTACCAAATTGGGTGATGGATAAAATTTATAGGTACCAAATTGTCCATTTTGATACTTTAAGTACCAGTTGGTCAAGACTGTGATACTTCAAGTATCGTATTAACCAAAAAAAAAAATCAAAAATTTAGTGCTAGGTCACAATATTTTAACTTAGTTATTACACAAAATCAATTTAATTGCTAAAATAAATAGACAAAATCTGTTTAGAAGAAAATTTACTCGATCGTGATCAATAATTTCAAAATAAAGACAAAAGCACTTCATAGTCAAAACCTTGCTACTCGCAGCCTACTAATTGGTGCTTTCAGACTTTCATTTCCAACACTAATTATTAACTTACAATTTTATTTTAATTAGAGAAAACGCTCGCTTAATCATCTAGATTGTTTTGTACTTTTGTTTATGTTATTCCTTTGACCTCCAATTCTTTGGTATCGGCACAGCATCGGTCAGGTCCCTCATGTATCATTCTTTTTTTTAAGTGAAAACATAAAAAAGTAAATAATAAATAATCACTATCTAATTATGTTATCATATTAGGTTGGTTCTCACACTTATGTTATCACTCCTTGTTTTTGTAAGCTTTTCTCGTATATATCAATAAAAATTACTGTTTCGATAAAGCTCTAGTAATGTGCTGTTTAAGGTCTAATTAAGTTAAATAATGGATACTCATACTGCAGGGAGACTGAGTTCAAACACAAGGCAAACAGGGGAGATCCTAATCAATGGACATAAGGAAGCACTGGCTTATGGAACTTCTGTACGTATAAAAATAATAAAAACTAATTATCCCTTATTTTATTTTTCTCACATTCGAATAAGGAAAAAATAAAATAAACAGGCATATGTGACACAAGATGATACTCTAATCACAACATTAACGGTCGAAGAAGCTGTATACTACTCGGCTCAGCTGCAATTACCGGACTCAATGTCCAAGTCGGAAAAGAAAGAGAGAGCACAAGAGACGATAAGAGAGATGGGTTTGCAAGAAGCCATGAACACGAAGATCGGAGGTTGGGGAGCCAAAGGCCTCAGTGGTGGCCAAAAGAGAAGAGTCACCATTTGCATTGAGCTTCTTACACGACCAAAGCTTCTCTTCATGGATGAACCAACAAGCGGACTTGACAGCGCGGCGTCTTATTATGTGATGAGCAGAATTGCAAGTCTTGGTAGTCATAAATCCACTCCGAGGACTACTGTTGCTTCCATCCATCAGCCTAGCTCTGAAGTCTTTCAACTCTTTGACAATCTTTGTCTTCTGTCTTCTGGTAGAACTGTATATTTCGGTCCTGCTTCTGCAGCCAATGAGGTGATCATGAGTTTTTTGAGCTTTCAGAATTGATGATGTAGAGTTTGAGTAATTTTTACTAATTAATTAACTGCTGCATCAATTGATCAATACAGTTTTTTGCTTCAAGTGGTTTCCCATGTCCAACTCTTCAAAATCCATCAGATCATTTCCTCAAGACCATAAACAAAGATTTTGAGCAGGTAAGCATCGGAAACCCCTAGATCACGGCAATATGTTTACCTTTAAGGATCGATATCAAATAATTGTGAATTGATCGTTCTTAATTCGTCTTAATATCGTAGTGTATTCAAAAATAGGGTTTTAGCGCGTACTATACTAAAGTTAATTTTACATGCATGCAGGACATTGAGCAAGGCATAGCTGGAACCGCCACACCCACAGAGGAAGCAATTGATACTCTAATAAATTCGTATAAATCATCTGAAAGTTATCACCAACTTCAAAGACATGTAGCTGAACTAAATAAGAAGGTAAGCTAACGTTATCCAATTAATCAAATTTACCATATCTATTAAAGTCCTCAATTGCAGCTAACATAATTTTTTTAATTGCATGAAATGAATATAGGATTGGGAAGCATTAGAAAAGAGAAACAATGCTGGCTTTCTTACACAATGTTTCGTGCTTACTAGAAGATCCTTCGTGAACATGTATCGAGATCAAGGCTACTACTGGTTGCGCCTTGTTTTCTACATCGTCATAGCTGTAGGCCTAGGTGTTGCCTATAATGATCTTGGACATACTTATGCATCGATCCGGGTAAGAGATCGATCAAAATAGAGATATATATATATATAGGGTCCTTCAAAATTATGGAACGTACGTGATGTTGTCGCTCCATATTCAAATACATTTGGACACTTGCACTCCACTTTTAATTGCTTAAAAGTGAATTAAAAGTGAAGTGCAGTTGTGAAAATAGAGTGCAAAAACTACCCTCCTTAATAATTTGCACTATGAATCTTAAGTAGAAGAAATTGATTCATTTCACCATGGCAAATTATTTACATTCTTTCAGGCAAGAGGCTCTTTGATAATGTTTGTAGCTTCATTTCTAACTTTCATGGCCATTGGTGGGTTTCCTTCCTTTGTGGAAGACATGAAGGTATTCGTTTTCTCTTTTAACCCAATTCAAATGTGATACTCAAATGAACTTAAATGAAATATTAATTAATTTGGTATGGTGTAGCATAAGTTCTTTTTTTATCTCCTTGATAGTAAAATTAAGAGTAGGTTTGACTCTTACTCTTGTACATGCATGTCAGGTATTTGAACGGGAGAGACTAAACGGGCACTATGGTGTTAGTGCATTTGTTTTCGGCAACACATTTTCCTCAGTGCCTTTCTTGATGTTAATTGCACTGATTCCTGGAGCAATAACGTACTACCTTGCTGGACTTCACAGTGGATTTGAACACTTCTTATACTTTGCTTCTGCACTATTTGCTTGCACAATGCTGGTTGAAAGCCTAATGATGGTGGTTGCGAGTATCGTTCCAAATTTCCTAATGGGCATAATAGCTGGTGCTGGAATCCAAGGGATTATGATTTTGTGCGGCGGATTCTTCCGGCTACCAAATGATCTTCCAGATGTTGTGTTCAAATACCCATTATACCAGATTGCTTTCCACAAGTATGCATACCAGGGAATGTATAAGAATGAATTTGCAGGAACGACGTTTCCGAACGGAAATCAAGTTGGAATGGGTAACTCTAAATGGCTTAGTGGTGAACGTATTTTGAGAGATACATGGCAGGTGGAAATGGGTTACTCTAAATGGGTTGATCTTGGTGTCTTGCTAGGAATGGTACTTCTGTATCGAGTTTTGTTCTTCGTTATCATCAAAACCACTGAGAATGTCAAGACTATTACCTCAGCTCTTCTGTCCGTGGCTCCCAAGCGAAGCATGCAAGTATTGGTGAATCCCTCCTCTACTCCATTGCATGGAGGGGGTTAGTAGAATGGAAACAATGTAATATATAGCTAATATATGCGAGCAACAATTATCAAGTTCGTAGCTCTATGAACTTGTAGGGATCATGAACTGATCAACAAGTCAAAAGAGGGTTCATAGTTAGTTTGCTTAGCATGGCAGCTGTCAACACTTGATTGGCTGGTGAAAATTGTTTAGTTAGAAACTTAGGCCTAGTTTGGGGCTGCTGTGACTTATAAAAAAAACTACTTCTGCTGTATTGTGAAAATAATCAGCTGTGAATTAAAATAGTTTCATGTTTGGTAAACAATATTTTTAAAAGTGTTGTTAGTACATAAAACAACTTTATACTGTTTGGTAAATTTCTAGTAGAAGTGTTGTAGCTATGTCTAATGACCACAAAGGACATGATTTTGAATTTTCTTCTTCTTTTACTCTAGCAAATAGTTTCACGTGCATTTGTGGTTTTTTTTACCTCCAAAAAGTTAACAAAAATAATTAAATCATTAAACATATACATTTTCTATGACATATTGTTGATAATTATTTCAACAAACAAAACACCACAATATTAAAATATAGTATCATCAAACTAACAAAGCATGGTTATTTCATAATCAAACTAACATTTGGCTAAACTAGAAAAAATAAAATTAAAAATCTGAAAGTTGGAACCCCAGTGTCTAGACTCCATTCATTAAACTTGCAGCTATATTATTCCTCAATACTTCCATTTCCTGTGCACCAACATCATGATGACTAGAATGATCTCCTTGTGTCTCGGCCTCTATGTCAGTCTCTTCATTTGGAGTGGCATTCTCATTCCCATGTTTATCAAAATGTTTATCGCTTTCAGCATGTCTCCTTATGTAGTTATGAAGTGTCATGGTTGCAATGATTATCTTCACTTGCTTGTCAAATGGATAGTTAGGCATATCCCTTAAAATCTTCCATTTTTTCTTCCAGACTCCAAAAGTGTGTTCGATGACGCTTCTGAGAGAAGAGTGTACATAATTGAATACCTCCTTAGGACCTGTCGGGCCTTCACCCCTATGAAAACCTGGAAGATGATATGTTTTATTTTTATATGGTCCCAAGTACCCTTTCATTTGTGGGTACCCTGCATCAACTAAATAATATTTCCCTATAAAATATTTAAAAAAATGTTTGAATATGTAATGTGACAGTGAAGTAAATTTTGAAAGTAAATAAATAGTAAGAAAGTATTGAAAAAAATTATTACCATTAGGAGGCTTAGGAAAATTCAACTCAGGATTCCGTATGGCCGATAAGAAAATCCTTGTATCATGTGCGGTACCTTCCCAGCCTGCACATGCAAATATGAATTGCATGTCAAAATTACATGCAGCCATTATATTTTGAGTTGGCATCCCTTTTCTTCCAATATAGGGTATTTGATCTGCAGGACGAATTGAAGCACGAACATGTACACCGTCTATGGCCCCAATGCAATCCTTAAAATGCAGCAAAACAAAATGTTCAGTATTGGCTTATTTGACCAATAACATAATACATTCAAGTAATTACCTTAAAATGAGGCATGTATCTAGAATCCCTCAATATCTCTGGTGCAATGTTCTTGAACTCACGATCCACTGGTTGTATGACTTCTACAGCCAAGTTACACACCATATCCAAAACATAACTGAAATATCTACTCACCGTCTCACTAGAATGTTGAAATCGCTCTTGTGCTAACCTATTTACTACTCCATGCCCTAAAATGTGTAAAAACATTCCCAATATCTCATAAACATTCATTCTCTTCGAACCCTTAAACTCATACTTGTTTTGCAACTCACTGCATAATCTGTAAAAGACATGTTTGTCCATTCTAAACATTCTAAAGAATCGTTTGTCATTCCCTTGTAACAATTCCATCACACAAATGTTCCCTGTGTGAGAAGAATCCAGAAAAGGAGTTTTATGGATATATTTGACATAATATGATTCAATCATACGGGCAAATACACAGGTTGCATGGACAAGATTTTGGGAAACCTCCTGGCCATCTTCTGAATTGTCCATACTTTTTAAACAACCTGCAAGTGTAATCATTATCGTCATCTTTTCATATATACACTCAGTGAATCAAAACAATCCATGGCATTGGATATCTCTACAATAGTTTCACAATATTCATTTAATAGCTATTGATATCAAAAGTGACCAGTATACTGCAAACCCCCAACATGGAACAACAAAAAGATGAAAAGAAAAACAAACACACTACTTTATCTTAAGTAGGGGAATATGCATACTCGTAACACTTCAAATGCAAAGTACTTTACTCAATAATATTCATACGACAATAATCCAATTAAATTAAACAACATAAACCAAATGTTTAAAAACTTAACAATATGCCTCCCGCCTATTTTTCAGCAAATTCATATTTGAGCCATTGAAGCTTGACTCCATCATCTTTCATGGCAGCGAACATTTCTCTCTTTTCTTTATTCAAAAAGAGTCGAGTTGCAAACAACCATAAAGTGCTCCCAGGCTCGCACTCAGGTACAGACTCAAGTGTTTTCATCACTTCAGCAATAGTATTGCGTTCTGCACTTTTCACACTCTTTGATGTTCCAGCATTACTCTCAACCACATCAATAAAACGATCTATTTGTTGTGACAACTTTGCAGCGCCTTTCACCTTCTTCTTCCCTAAAACAATGGGTCCTTTAGGTTTCTTTTCATTTTTAACTTGTAAGTCAACTTCTTGAGTCAATCTCTTTTTCCCCCTCCCTGAAACACATTCCTTACACCCAGGGGTTTGGATTGGCATAGAATCTACTGAATCATCACTATCTTCAAGTGGAATGACATCATCCTCACATATGTCCACTTTCGGAGATGGAAGTTTACCACATGAAGGTGCCCAAGCATGTGCACCAGTGGCTGTAATGTTCATGAACATTCTATCTAGTTTCTCCTCCATTTCAGGATTAATACCCCTTTTACGCAATTTTGCATATTCAGGATTGACCTAAATTGGAGAGAAAAGTTATTAAATGAAATAAGGATACTATAGTTAACTGACAACATGTTCTAAAAATGAAGTTACACACCTGAATCTTATTATGCCACCATTCAGCAGGTGCATCAACAGTACCCTTGCTCGGATTCCACCCTAGACCAGTTTCCTTTCCGACTAGTTCTTTCCACAACTTCCATTCAGTTTTAAGTCCATCCCACTTATTCTTCAATTGAGTTTTATCATAGTTATTGCCGGTCTCTTTACTAAAATTTACTACCAAACTTTCCCACCCTTCTCTGTCAAAGTGAGTATGAGGACGACGTCCGGCATCCACCAACTTGATGCATATATCACAAAATTTGGCTACATTGTAGTCATTCCATACAGCTTTAGATTGTGATTCACCTCCCCTTATTTCATTAGTATTCTTCCTTCCCATCTCTGTTTTCAATTTACAATTTGATTTAGGATTCTCTATTTTTTATTTGGTAGCTAGCAATTAAAAAGAATAACTAGATGCATATACAATTGTAGTCCTATCAGTGAAAAAACATGTCATGGAACATATATAAAATAAAAATCATGCACATGGCATGAAAGAAACAAAGATGAAAGATAGAAAGACACAAAATTTGCATACATGTGATTACCAAACTCTGCAAATATATATCAAATGATTACATAGCAAGTCAATTGAATGCAAGAGTAATAGCAGATGTTGTTGATATGATCTTATAATCACGTCAATAATATTATAAGTGGCCAAACCAGATCACTAATTAGGTGTTGTTATCAATTCTAACAATACCATCAAACAATATACCATGAAGAATCTACTGGCAAAATCAAATCAATAAACCCTGAATTGAAGTCGTCTTTCATTTTCACAGCCTTTAATCTAATCAACAATTCCTTAATTCACAAGATTCATGGCTTCAGTAATACACAGAAGAAAACAGTAAAAGCAAAAAAGAATCAAAAACGAAGAAATATGCAAAGAAAAAAAATGAACGGCGTGATAAGATGATACCCAGAGGCTAGAGCAGCCGTCTCTGTTTCCCGCCAATGGAGTAGCCCTCCTGTTGTTCGCGCTCAATGTTTTCTCCACGATGGTAAACATAGGTATATATAGGATAAGGACTGGTATTTTCTAAAATGAGTGAGGGTGTTATTGGGATATTGAATTTTTCATTAAACCTTCCGTGTGTTTTGATCGGGAGCAGCTTTTAAAAGCAGCCTCTCGCCTACTTCTAAAATCTGCTGTCAATGACCTATAATTATTAATTAAAGCTGCTTTTTTAAAATTTACCAAACACCTTAATTACTAAAATTCTGAAAAGAAAAAAAAGCAGATTTTTATAAAAGCAAAGCTATCCCAAACTAGGCCTTAGAATAGTTGTTATGTTTTTACTTAGTATATATGTAAGCAGCAAGCTGAGCCTGCTTCTATATAAGACTTGTAAGCAAGCTAGTGAAATACAGCTACATCATCTTCTTCAACAAAATCATATTCCCAAATTCTTCTAGTATAATTTCAGTAGTTCTAACCTTGCCATGCCAACTAGTACAACTCGAAAACTTAAGCGCACATTAAGCTAAAGAATATATGTGTGACCATATTATATCATCTAAGAATATACATTAGTCTAGTGAAAAGAGAGAATATTTTCCTTCATCCAATAGGTGCCCATCTGGAGGTAAACCTTACTCGATCCATATATTATAGCATGCACCCTTTTGTAGTTGATTGAAATTTAAAGGAAGAAATTAAATCCATCCAATGTATATACGAAGGCTGCGAATGCACAAATTTATTCTTGTTGAGGAGAATAGACACCTATATATAGAGAGGTTTGGTCATTGCCACCAAAAAACATTTCCTTGCAATTTCGAACAATAGTTCTTAGGAACTTAGAACGTAGATCAAGCACCATTAAAGTGACTGCCTATTGCGAGTATGCCTGGAAGCTTTACCCAAGGCACACTGTTTTTTGCGATAAAATCACACTCGTGTTATCACTCAAGCAGGGCCCAGGCGGAGACCAAGGGCCATGACCCTCTTATTTCTAAATGTGTGATACTGATGACTATTCGACAACAGAAGAAATGAATACCAATAACATTCGGAGGTTTTTCAATTCAAGCTCAATTTGCTATATAAAAAGAAAAATTAAATGCGGTCTGCGAATATTTTTTTTGTTAATTGTGGTTTATTTACTATTTTTATTTGTCCATTTTGCCCCTAAAATGAAATAAAATGAAATAATTCAAAATTTACTAATTAAAGCATAATTTTAGTTCAATTTTAAACTAGCCTTTTTACACGCTCATATGGAAGGCGGCGTTCGTGTATGAGAGAAACGTTTTCGCTTATTTAGTTTCATTTATGATGAAAAGGATGGGTTTTCATTACTTGCTCTTCGGTTTTATAAAGAATAATATACCATTTTTATAATTGTCAAAATACCCCCTGAACTTTATCATAATTGTCAATTTACACCATGAACTTGCAATTGCATCAATTTACCCCATAAACTTAGTAAAAATTATCAATTTACACCACATACGACAAATTCAAGTTTTTTCATCCAATTTTGTGACATGGGAGCTTCATGTGAGGGGTATTTTGGTCATTTTATGATATTTTTTTATTGTAAAAAACACAAATATACATAAAAATTACATTAAAAAGAATTAAGAATTCAACTTTTTTTTAATATGATTTTTAAGAATTCACCTAAACCCTAAAATTCACCTTTTTAATGTATTTTTTATGTATATTTGTGTTTTTAATATAATTTTTATGTATATTTATGTTTTTCTAAAAATATATATCATAAAATGACCAAAATACCCCTCACGTGAAAGTCAAATGTCACAAAATTGGATGGAAAAAGTTGAAATTGACGTATGGGGTGCAAAATGATAATTTTTACCATGTTCATGGGGTAAATTGACGCAATTGCAAGTTCATGGTGTAAATTGACAATTATGGCCAAATTTAAGGGGCATTTTGACAATTATGCCAAAATTTTACAATTAATGTGTTTTTTTTTTGTGAAGACTGAAGAGAATCAGTACTTGCATTCAACTGATAATAATCAAGGGATCACAAAACTATTAGTTTTAAATTTTAATTTAGTCATAACAAAGCTTGAAGAATTCAATATATTGAAAAAGGGATTACACTTGATCATCACAATGTGATTACAATGAAGATAAGCCCTAATCTCTAATCTCTCATAAACGAAGAGAAAATGAATTAGAGAATCAAGCTTAGAGACAATTGTGACTCAATGTATCTTATTTATACTAGATTAGTTATGTAATACTCTCCTAACAGAATGCTAAAATAACCACTAGAAACATGGCATGTGGCATCAGAAAATATGTTATTTTATTTATTCCTTGCATCCTATATATGTGTTGTGAATAGTACAGTAGAATTAAGGATCATTCTCGCAGAGGATTGTGATTAATTGTTAATTTATGTCACAAAATAAATTTATTTACTACAACAACTATTTACAGCTATATATGAACAGTATGTACAATTGGTTTCAATATTTTAATATTTTTAGTTATTATCTAGACAATAAAGTAAATAACATATAAGTAAAGATAGATTGTGGGGTGTTCAACCTTGACCTCTCTCTTGCAAGAAATGGTGTTTGAAAATATAAATAATGCTACTTCAATTAACCAATTACCCTTATTGCATCCGGGTAAGACTATAATGGACAAACTCGATCCTTTTATGTTATTAATTCTAACTCATTAAGTCTAGAATTAATTATCCAAAAAAGCCATTAGTTTCTTGTTTGGGCATCAAATTCCTATTCTAGATGCATAAGGTTTTGAGTCGAGGTAATCGTGCAAGCAAACCAATCCTAGTTCTAAGTGATTTTAATTCATAACCCTATATGCACAATATGCTTTAATATTTAGAGGATGTCAATCTTTAAACATTAAATCATATCATGTAGGTGATGTAGGTGTGTTAAATGAATTGTAAATATTTGTACTCACAACACTTAATTACAAGTTCGGGTAGGCTTAGAACAACTCCCTAATTTTTTTTCTTCTCTTTTTTTAAAGAGAATCAAAAGATTTCACTCTTACTTCCATGGTGACTCGAACTCATGACCTGGATCTTAGGTAGTGTGTGCTCTAACCACTGAGTTAACACCACTTCGTCAGAACAACTCCCTAATTATTACAACATATAATTAAAATTATAACTACAACATGAAAATAAACTAAAAAATTAAAGGAGAGAGAAGAGATAGAAAGGATCGGAAGGTGTTCCCCCCTGCTGGGGTATTTTTGAATGAAGAAGAGGGCTGCTATTTATAGGGCAAGATATGAGAGTGCAGTAGAGTAAACAAAGAAAAAGTAATGGATCGAGAAGGAAGAGAAGATAATCTTCTCTTGGTGCAAAGGACGGATGAAAATGGAAGGAGGAGAAAACAAGGAACATAGGTGGTTGAAATGGGTAAGGTTTTAATGATTGATTGATAATCAATCAAAAGGGGGAGTGAGTGGCTGATCGATCTTGGAAGGAAGAAAAAGGTAGAACGGCTGGTGGATGGAGGAATTATTGATTGATTAATTAATTAATGGTTTGATTAACTAATCATTTTTATTTTAATATAATTTTTATTTATTTTTCTTTTTTAATCATTTTCATCTCCTCGTTTGCTTCGCACATATCATCATTGGTAGTCGAATTTCATTATTCGCAGGCTTGACTGCAGGTGATTTTCCATCATTTTATTGGGAACTCCAATTTGCTCCACATTTGCGCCAATTTCTTCCGGAATCCACAACTACGCTTATTTTCCTCATTTCATTGTATTTTTTACTATTTTATTAAGATACCTACAAAACACGAAAATAATATAAATAGTTTGAACCAATATCGAACTAACAAAAAAAAAGTATGGATAATTAAGATATAAATGTCGTATAAATATGTTTCATCACTGCTATAGTGCAATTTATACAACAAATATAACAATGTGCAGGATTAATGTGACACATATCCTAACAGTAATGTATGTCTGTTTGTTTTAGGTGCTACAATTATATATTTTTGTGTCTCGTGTCTTCGCTTACTTAGATGCTTCGGAAATTTAATATTGCGGAGGTTTATAGCCAAAGAGAAAAACCCATGGTAATTAATTAGCATTTTGCACAAGCCTCGGGGGTTCCTCAGGAAGGAATAGAGGATCGGATATAAAGTATAGACCCTAACATAAAGTGACAAAGGAACAACAAGATGCTAAGAGAGAAATTACGTACACACGCAAAACATCCCCAATGACCACAGGTCCACAGCAACAAGAAACTAAAAAACAAGTAGACACTGACAAAGAAGAGGAGACAACAAGCCAACCCATGGCAGCATCAGAGTTTACAAGACAATATATACCTTCTCGGCAAAATATATATCGACATACGCATACTAGGTGAAAAACTAATATGATGAGATTAACGAATAAGAGGGAAGAAAAAACTATATAAAGGTGTGAAAATTTTGAAACACTGTTTTAAAATTTTATCCTTTGAATACAGACCATCGGCCGACAATATGATTATATCTATTCCCAATCACATGTCTCTTATTCACTCACTACCTCTCTTAGCTCCTACTTCTAATTTCTCATGGCTTCTACCTCATCTCATTCTAATGTCCAGCTTATTACTGCTATTCATGAAGATGAATATGGTTACCATCCCAGTAATCCCAGAGCAGTTCTGGAGGTTGAAACAGTTGCTAGAGGAGATGCGGTCCAAATTCAAAACCGAAACCATATAAAGATTCCACTAATCGAATTTGATAAGGGTATTTCCTTGACATGGGAAGATTTGTGGGTGAGAGTATCTTCAAAGTTAAATGAGGGAGAAAAGAATAGTAGTGATGGAAGAAGATGCAGATCAATCCTCCAAGGACTAACTGGTTATGCTAAACCAGGGCAGCTCTTGGCTATAATGGGTCCTTCTGGTTGTGGCAAGTCTACTCTTCTTGATGCTTTAGCAGGTAATGCTCCTCGATCTCTTTGAGGCGCTGCTGTCCACACACACACACACATTTATATATATATATATATAATGATTTCAGGTAAGGAGGTTTTTACCTTATAAGGTATGGAGTTTTGGTCTTAGTCGTCAGATCCGTTTAAATGATTTGATCTAACGGCTAAAATTAAAACTTTACACCTTAAAAAGTAAGGACCTTAAGATGTTGCTACTCACGGATCAAGAGTTACTCTTTAAGAAAAATTCTAGTAATGTGTGCAGATTAGGGTCTAATTAACATAAATGATGAATACTCAGGTAGATTGAGTTCCAACACAAGGCAATCAGGGGATATCCTAATAAATGGACATAAACAAGCACTGGCTTATGGAACTTCGGTACGTAGTTACGTACAAAAAACATATAAAACTAATTAACAATAATTTCGTACGTAGCTAGCTAGGGTTAATAATGAAGAGTGAAGGAAATATGACTAACCATGCGATCAGTATATATTATATATAACAGGCATATGTGACACAAGATGATTCTCTCATGACAACATTAACGGTGAAAGAAGCCGTATACTACTCTGCTCAGCTGCAGTTACCAGATTCAATGTCCAAGTCGGAGAAGAAAAAGAGAGCTCAAGTGACGATAAGAGAGATGGGTTTGCGAAACGCCATGAACACGAGGATAGGAGGTTGGGGAGCCAAGGGCCTCAGTGGTGGCGAAAAGAGAAGAGTCAGCATTTGCATTGAGCTTCTTACACGACCAAACCTTCTCTTTTTGGATGAACCAACAAGCGGCCTTGACAGCGCTGCATCTTATTATGTAATGAGCAGAATTGCAAATCTTGGTCATAAATCGTCTCGGAGGACTATAGTTGCTTCCATCCATCAGCCTAGCTCTCAAGTCTTTAAACTCTTTGACAACCTTTGTCTTCTATCTTCCGGTAGAACTGTATATTTTGGTCCGGCCTCTGCAGCGAATAAAGTGAGTTTGTCAAGCTTCTCGATTGATGGTCGATTTACAGTTTGAGTAATTAGTTACTAACTTCTACCACATGCTGTTTTCAATTCAATATAGTTTTTCGCTGCAAGTGGTTTTCCATGTCCAACTCTCCTATATCCTTCAGATCACTTCCTCAAGACCATAAACAAGGATTTTGAGCTGGTAAGTAATTTTGTTTGGGATATTTAGATAAACCCTTGCTAATTTTATTTTATAAGTTATGATTTATCGACTTTTGAATTATTAGATTTGATCCAACTTTAAATTATAGATACCACATTGGATATCTTTCTTTCATACTTTCTAAATTATTTACGGGATGTGTCGTAATCCAAATACTAATCAACATTCAATTTAAATCTTTTTTTTTCTATTGAATTAGCCTCATTTTTTCGAGGTTCCATGAAAAAAAATCCCTCTAAATTTTTTAAATTTATTATTCAAATTTTCTTTATTACTAATCCTGCAAGAAATTCTTACAATTGATAATTAAGAATCTTTTTAAATTTAACAAGAAATGATAGCAAGAAAAACAAACAAAAAAGTATATAATTAAAAATCAATATGCTTCAGCATCAAATCATCGATCAATTTCAAACCGTGTCCTTTCTGGTGACCTACAGTGGCTTGAGCAATACAAATCTTCCTTTACGTACATCCATCCTTAAGATTCTAATTGCTTCTTCCTTTCTCTCCACTCCTTTTTCACAACTTCATGCACTCTTCAGCTGTGTGGATTGCAACCTCACCCACAAGTACTACTTAATTATAGTCAATGTTGAAAAGAAAAAAAATTAAACAAATTGTTAATTGTTTCTTCATTTTAAAGCATCTCCATTTAACTCTTTAAATGAACTCTTAAGCTAAACTTTAAGAAATAGGAAAAAAAATAATCTCAATTAGCTCCTAAAGTAGCAAAGGCACTAGCTAGTAGCTAGTATGTTTAAGAAGGGAGAAAATGATTTTTAGTAGCTCCTGCTAGTGCTTGAAGTAATGTATTTATTCTATGTTAAAAATTACAATTTTCTTTTATTTTGTATTTTGACTTTCTTTGCCAAAATATATATATATATATATATATGAACCAAAAAAGATATGGCTCCATAAATTTGAATTTGGTTGGACCAACCAAATTCGATCAACCCAAACTCCTAAGCTAATTTTTTTACTCATTTTTGTTACAATTTAAGAAGTACCATAAGAAATGTTCTTAATTATGATAATATGTTTTTGAAAATAGTGGTTTTAGCACGTGCTAATTTTAATTAATTTAACATGCAGGACAGTGAGCCAGGCATACCTGTAACCACACCCACAGAGGAAGCAATTCATACTCTAATGAAGGCTTATAAAACATCTGAAAGTTATCACCAACTTCAAAAACAAATAACTGAAATATACATGAAGGTAAGCTATTGTAATAATCAATTAAATTCGTTAATTGTTGTGATGGAATGTGATAATTTTTTTCTGAAAAATTATAATTGTTGGAAATTTCCCAGTAGAATTAATCTAATAACTTCCTCCATTACAGCTAACCTTAACGTTATTCTTTTATAATTATGAAATGAATATATTTAGGATTGTGAAGCATTAGAAAAGAGAAGCCATGCTGGATTTCTCACACAATGTTTCGTACTTATAAGAAGATCCTTCGTGAACATGTATCGAGATCGAGGCTACTACTGGTTGCGTTTTGTTATCT
This sequence comes from Rubus idaeus, assembly GCA_030142095.1. Classification (NCBI taxonomy): domain Eukaryota; kingdom Viridiplantae; phylum Streptophyta; class Magnoliopsida; order Rosales; family Rosaceae; genus Rubus; species Rubus idaeus. Next base: position 35,604,048 of record CM057970.1, read on the forward strand.
ACATAGCCCTAGCTGCAGGCCTGGGCACTCTCTATTATGATCTTGGATACACTTATGCATCAATTCAGGTAAGACATCAAACCAGTGATATACGTACGTGGACTGCTTTTAATTATTTGCGGTATGTAGATAAGATGCTCTCTGGAGAATCCTGCCCCCATATGAAATATATACGTACATTGTTTCAGGCAAGAGGCTCTCTGCTAGCATTTGTAGCTTCATTTCTAACCTTCATGGCCATTGGTGGGTTTCCTTCCTTTGTGGAAGACATGAAGGTATTCACCATCTTCTTTTCCCCAAATCTATATGTGATATGCATGCACAAGTTACATAAATAGAATATTGATTTTGTTAGCAATAACTAAGCGTCACACACACACATACACACAAGCATCTTGGATCGCACAAAAGTGCGTAAACAATAACAAACCATGATCACTATGATTTTGGGACAACCTTGCGGTAATGATTTCTTTGGCATTATGACCTTTATTACTATAATCATGCACAGACTTCAGATCAAGACAATGACAGTACTTTATTGCTCCTTGTAAAGGATCCTGGTCCTTTATGATGAAGTAATCTGGGCGTCACAACCAAAACTAATTAGCAATGGTTGGAGAGGCCCAAATTCTTATAAACACATTTGCAAGGTCTTTTTTCTCCAATGTGGGACAACACTCCACATTCTCACACGCCCCCGCAGTGTGGCGAATTTTCAAGCCAAACACGTGGACAACATATATTGGGTGACGTGGAGCACGTGTGACCACTTGGCTTCACACGTGGGCAAACATGCAGCTCTGATACCATGATGAAGTAATCTGGGTGTCACAACCAAAACCAATTGGCAATGGTTGGAGAGGCCCAAATCTTTATAAACACATTTGCAATGTCCTTTTTCTCCAATGTGGGACAACACTCCACATTCTCACACTTTATCTTATAGTACTTGAATGTAATACTGTACTCGATCGGCTGTCTCACAAAATATAATTTGATTCTGGATTAAAAAGATGAAAATATAAATGAAAATAAACCCATATATATATAAACATGTATATGCATGTGTTACAGTTCATCCTACCCATTATCATTTACAATTTGATAATTAATTCTAGTTGCACTTTCGATTATAATTCTTCTTCTTAATGTGCATATTAGCTATCTTATTTTAGCAATGGAATACATTTTTGATGATTTAAATTTTGGTGAAACTTATGAACCCAAAATGGAGTTTGACCAGCCAGCTGTATAATATAGATAGATAGATAGAATGATAGGTTGGATATACAATAGTAAATATTTTTTCTCTCATATGTGTCAGGTATTTGAACGAGAGAGACTGAATGGACACTATGGTGTTAGTGCATTTGTTTTAGGAAATACATTTTCCTCGATGCCTTTCTTGATGTTGATTTCATTGATTCCCGGAGCAATAACATACTACCTTGCGGGACTCCACAGTGGTTTTGAACACTTCTTCTACTTTGCTTCTGCACTGTTTGCTTGCATGATGCTTGTTGAGAGCCTAATGATGATAGTTTCGAGTATCGTGCCCAATTTCCTAATGGGCATAATAACCGGTGCTGGATTGCAAGGGATTATGTTGTTATGCGGCGGGTTCTTCCGGCGACCAAATGATCTTCCACATGTTGTGTGGAAATACCCATTATACCACATTGCTTTCCACAAGTATGCATTCCAGGGAATGTTTAAGAATGAATTTGGAGGAACAACGTTTCCAAACGATAATCGAGTTGGAATTGCAGGTGGTTACTCTAAATGGCTTAGTGGTGAACGCATTTTGAGAGATATATGGCAGGTGGAAATGGGTTACTCTAAATGGGTTGATCTTGCTGTCTTGCTAGGAATGATAGTTCTGTATCGAGTTTTATTCTTGGTTATCATCAAGACCACTGAGAAAGTCAAGACTATTAATCACTATATTGTTAAGACTTGAGAAGGTGATTGAGGCCTAATTGGGACTTTGGGAGTGCTAATGTAGGTTGGAAGCGATTTTGCTCGAAACCGCTTTTACCATAAGGGCATACAAATTTTCAGTAAGTTCAAGTGCTGCTTCTAGTATAATCATTTGAAAGTACTCTTGTCTCATTTTTGAATTTTTTTCGCTATCCTAGTTTAGTTCCATGGTCTCTTCGCGTCGAATGGCTTACGTAATGGTTTGTACCGTCTTTCTCATATAAATTTTTGCTCTTCTCACATATTTTGGGAAGGTAATTAAGTTGCCGATACCTTGGCAAATTTTGGTACTACTACTTCTACGGGTTTAGTTTGGTGGAACTCTACTCCTCATTTCATCCTCGAGCATTGTGATAGTGACTGTTTAAGTCTTACTAAGTTTCTTTTTTGTTAGTTTCATGTTTAATTATCATATTCTTTTAGGAGGTTTTGGTTTGCTCTCCTTTCTTTATTTCTGTTCTTTAATATATTAAGATAGGAAGGATCTCTTCAATCCTTATCTATCAAAGCCTTTTATAAAAAACAATATATAAAAAAAAAAATTAATCACTTGAACTTGCTCCGTAAAAAATGCCCTTAATTAAAAAACTACAATTGCTTTTTTCTAGCTTTATGTGATTTTATAAGTCAATCTGAAACGGAAATTCAACCATGCATGTAATGGTGAATGATTCAATGATATACATACACTATTTTTTTTCTTTTCACTTACCTAATTAGTTCTGGTTTCTAGAGCCTTTGTCTTCCCCTTTAAACGTACGTACGTACAGCAACAAAATAAGTGTACGTAGTCAAGGTGGACGTACGTAGAAGTGCATAAGTGCATAAGTGCATGTGATGCTGATATTTTATTCCCATGGATAACCTACAAACGAATGCCGTCAAAATAACACTCAAAAGCAGAAGTACAGTACTCACGTGAAGCTCTAGGGTTTTGAGAGAGGGTCCAGTTCGACAGTATACGCAAATCATAGAGTTCTTCTTTAACCTCAATTATTAACACGCACTCCCAAAATAGAACAACAGAATCAGATTTGATTAACATGCACACTTATCACAGTATATCGATCTGATACACGATGAGATATATAAACCCAAACAAAAACATAAACCAAATTACAGATATTAAGTAAACTCGATCCTGAAGCTGTTTTACTTCCAAGCTAGCTTTTGATGATCACATATTCACATACGTACATGCTATTATTAGCTGCCCAATATTACTGACAACCTGCTATTAATCAAGATTTTAAAACCTTGAACAAAGTCATCAGAGAGACTCAGAGAGCTTATGAAGGACACTTGAATCCATGGGGTGGAGTCTTGCCACAGTCGATGTGGACCTGAAGAGCAAGGGGTAGGATGATGTTGATGTTGAGAAGCTTAAGCCTGATGGTGGTGTTCTTTATGCGCTGCTTTTATAAGTCCGAAACGGAAATTCAACAATGTAGCGGTAAATGATATATATACACTATTTTTGTTTTCACTTTTGAGTACATAACTAGTAACTACCTAGTACGTATTTCGATGGATGATAATCAAGGGCTCACAAAGCTATCAGTTTTTGTTGCTAGACCAAGAGCGAACCTTTTTTTTTTGTCCGAGCTTATTTCTGGTTTCTAGAGCCTTTGTCTTACCCTTAATTTACACGTACAGCAACAAAATAAGTGTACATACAAAATTTATTGTAAAGGTGGACGTACGTAAGTAGTGCATGTGTTGCTGATATTTTAATTAATGTGGAGAAAATCAAGTCAAAGGAATTAGAGAAGTCCACGGAGTTGGAGGCCATATATCCAAATGCATGTTGGCAAAACCAACTTCTAATGCTCAAAATGATGAAAGGGTTGTTTCAAGCTTTGAGTTTAATCGAAGCATTTCAGTCCAAAAAGAAGAAGAAGATGAAAGGGTTGAATTAATACTCAGAACATTATTCCGTTAAGCTTTGGGATGTTGTTTCAAGCTCAACAGAATCAGCTTCGTATGGTGGTCCGACTTCATCCTTACTTGAATTTCAACAATTAACCACCAACTAAGACCTGGTGATCGAAGAAAATATTTCTTGTGATGTATTTGAAAATAGTTTCTAACAATTCATCCTTTCTTGAATTTCTTGTTTTTGCATGTCTGAGTTTTACAAATATTTAGAAATGGTTGCCTATTCAACCAGGCTCTGATCGATAACATGAAAGAGATGCAGAGCTCTGAAGAAAAACAAAGAAAGAAAGGAATTGTATTGATCTGTTTCTCTGTAATTGAGTCGAACTACGAGCATGTGCAGCAGCTGCTGCTATTTATACAACAAATGTAACAATGTTCAGGATTAATGTGACACATATCCTAACGTACAGTAATGTATGTATGTTTGTTTGTTTTAGGTGCTACATTTTTGGGTCTAGTGTCTTCGCTTAGGTGCTTGGGAAATTTAATATTGCGGAGGTTTATAGCCAAAGAGAAAAAACTATTGTAATTAATTAGCTTTTAGCACAAGCTAGCCTCGGGGGTTCCTCAGGAAGGAATAGAGGATCGGATATAGAGTATAGACCCTAACATAAAGTGACAAAAGAACAACAAGCAGAAGCTAAGAAAAAAATTACACACGCAAAACAACCCCATTGACCACAATAACAAAAAACTAAAAGACAAGTACACACTCACAAAGAAAAGGAGAATGATACAAGTCATATAACCAAAATTCGTTGACAATGGTTGGAGAGACCCAAATTTTTATAAACACATTAGCAAAATCTCTATATTCTCTAATATGGGACAACATTTCACATTCTCACACGCCCCCACACGTGTGGTGAATTTTCATGTCATACACGTAGAAAATTTATATTGAGTGACCACTTGGAGCACGTCTGACCACTTGGCTTCACATGCACGTGAGCAAACCTGCAGCTCTGGTACCATTAAAGCTTTGTAAACTGAAGAAAACTTTGAAGATGAAGAAGAGTTGTATTAAATGATCAGAATTATATTACAAGCTACTGTTCAAGTATTTAGACTAACTAGTTCTAACTAGTTCATCAAAGGACACGTGATTGACGGCTGTTGGATTCATAATCTGGCTAAGCTGAAGGTTATCAGCTAAGCTGACTAAGACCTGACTCATCTATGAGCTGATCCTTATCGACTAAGATGAAGTAGAGCTGAAGCTTGTTGAGGAAGTCAAACACGCCTAACAGACTAAACCAATTGATGAGATATATACCTAACTGCAGAGAGCATGGCAGCCTAAGATTAGTTTACGAGACAATATGGCAGCATCAGAGTTAGGCCAACTCTTATGTCGATATATATTTTCCTTATCGAGAAAGCTTGTTGAGAAAGTCAAACATGGCTAACAGAGACAGCATGGCAGCATCAGAGTTTACAAGACAATATATACCTTCTCAGCAAAATATATATCGACATATGTAGGTGAAAAACAATAAAAAAAAACCTAATAGGATGAGATTGACGAATAAGAGGGAAGAAAAATTTATATAAAGGTGTGAAGAATTTGAAACACTGTTTTAAAATTTTATCCTTTGAATACAGAACATCCGTCCACAATATGATTATATCTATTCCCAACCATATGTCTCTTATTCACTCACTACCTCTATAGCTCTTGCTTATAATTTCTCATGGCTTCCACTACATCTCATTCTAATGTCCAGCTTATTACTGCTATTCATGAAGATGAATATGGTTACCTTCCCAATAATCCCACAGCAGTTCTGGAGGTTGAAACAGTTGCTAGAGGAGATGCGGTCCAAATTCCAAACCGAAACCATATAAAGATTCCACTAATCGAAAATGATAAGGGTGTTTTCTTGACATGGGAAGATTTGTGGGTGAGAGTAGCTTCAAAGTTAAGTGAGGGAGAAAAGAATAGTAGTGATGAAAGAAGCTGCAGATCAATCCTCCAAGGAGTAACTGGTTATGCTAAACCAGGGCAACTCTTGGCTATAATGGGTCCTTCAGGTTGTGGCAAGTCTACTCTTCTTGATGCTTTAGCAGGTAATGCTGATCCTCTCTTTGAGCTGCCTATATACATATAATATACAGGGAGCTTAAGGTGCTGCTACTTACAGATCAGGAGAGAGGATGTCCTCTCATATATATTAACAAAAGTTACTCTTTGAATAAAAAAGAAAAATTCTAGTAATGTGCTGATTAGGGTCTAATTAACATAAATGATGAATATATACTCAGGTAGATTGAGTTCCGACACAAGGCAATCAGGGGATATCCTTATAAATGGACATAAACAAGCACTAGCTTATGGAACTTCGGTACGTACAAAAATCATGCATATAAAACTAATTAACATTAGATATATCTTTTTTTTTTCACATCGAAAAAAACATTAGATATTTTTTTGTACGTAGCTGGGGTTCATAATGAAGAGTGAACGAAATATGACTAACCATGCGATCAGTATATTATAACAGGCATATGTGACACAAGATGATACTCTAATGACAACATTAACGGTGAAAGAAGCCGTATACTACTCTGCTCAGCTGCAGTTACCAGATTCAATGTCCAAGTCGGAGAAGAAAGAGAGAGCTCAAGTGACGATAAGAGAGATGGGTTTGCAAAACGCCACGAACACGAGGATCGGAGGTTGGGGAGCCAAGGGCCTCAGTGGTGGCGAAAAGAGAAGAGTCAGCATTTGCATTGAGCTTCTTACACGATCAAACCTTCTCTTTTTGGATGAACCAACAAGCGGCCTTGACAGCGCTGCATCTTATTATGTAATGAGTAGAATTGCAAATCTTGGTCATAAACCGTCTCGGAGGACTATAGTTGCTTCCATCCATCAGCCTAGCTCTCAAGTCTTTAAACTCTTTGACAATCTTTGTCTTCTATCTTCCGGTAGAACTGTATATTTTGGTCCGGCCTCTGCAGCGAATAAAGTGAGTTTGTCAAGATTCTCAATTGATGGTCGATTTACAGTTTGAGTAATTAGTAACTAACTTCTACCACATGCTATTTTCAATTCAATATAGTTTTTCGCTGCAAGTGGTTTTCCATGTCCAACTCTTCTATATCCATCAGATCACTTCCTCAAGACCATAAACAAAGATTTTGAGCTGGTAAGTAATTTTGTTTGGGATATTAAGATATTTACATCAATATATCCTTGCTATATATTTTTAATTTATAAGTTATGATCCATCGACTTTTGAATTATTAGATTTGATCCAACATTAAATTATAGATGACATGTTGGATATCTTTTTTCCATATTTTCTAAATTATTTACGGAATATGTCAAAATCAGAATACTAATCAATATTTAATTTAAATCCCTATAATTAAATTTATTATTCAAAATTCCGTTATTACTAATGGTGCAATAAATTTCTACGATTGATAATGTTATTCAAATTTTCATCAAGCCTACAAATCTTCATGACTTCATCTACATCCATCCTCAGACATCTAATTTCTTATTCCTCCTCTCCACTCTTTTCCCACTACTTAATGCTAAAAGTTGCTATGAATTGATAATAAACTGGCTCTGATATCATGATGAAATAATATGAGCGTCACAACCAAAATCAATTAGCAATGGTTGGAGATGTTCAAATCATTATAAACACATTTACAAGCTCTATTTTCTCAAATGCGAGACAACACTCCACATTTTCACACGTCTCCGCACGTATGATGAATTTTTAAGTTATACACGTGAACAACTTATATTGGGTGACGTGGAGCACGTGTGATCACTTGGCTTCACACGTGGACAAACCTGACTCTGATACCATAAAAGCTTCTATGCATTTGCAGAGAGAAACCCCAAGACAAAGAAGAACTGAGAATTCTATTAATAAACTGAAAGATGATCGAGCTTGATTAGTTACAGAGAAGCTGTTATTGCTATATATATATACTTGACAGTTGACATGGATAATTTACCCTTTTTATCCTTAACACATGCACTCTTCAGCTGTGTGGTTTGCAACCTCACCCACAAGTACTACTTAACTATTGTCAATGTTGAATAGAAAAAAAAAATTGTTAATTATTGTTTCTTCGTCTTAGAGCATCTTCAATTAACTCTTTAAATGAAGGGGAGTGAAAATGACACTTCCCAAATTACATTCTAGTGATTATTCTACACTCCTACTTCTTAATTTTAATTTATTTTATTAGTTTATTTTGTTCTCACTTCCAATTCTGCCCCTATATTTCATCCAAAATAACATAGGAACCAACTCTTCCTCACCTCCTTCGCACGTCGCCTTCATCTGTTCATCATGTCTTGACTCTTGACCATGGGATGATGGGAACCCGCCTTCAAAGTTCAAACAAAGCTTTTTGCCAAAAAAAAGTTCAAACAAAGCTCCTACCAGACCCAATAATTATCCCCCCAAAAAAGAAAACCAATCTTCAAACCTCAATCTGTACACCAATCCCTTAAACCCAAACCCCAACCTCGTCCATATCCGATAGGCACCACACCAATCAACCCAAATCAGATGTCGTCGTCTGTCCCCCGCTCTTCCACTATTTACTCACTGTACTAATCACTCTTTTCTCTTGGTCGATCACTAGTTCAGCTAGGTCATCAAGCACTGGCGCTTACCAATCGTGTGAAACAACTTGGTTTGATCGTATTGACGAGAAGAAAAGTATTGTAATATTTGGAACTGGTAGGAAATTCAATATTTGGTGAGGAACACCCAATTAATGTTCGAACTAGATTTTTTAACAGGTGTATAGTTTTCCGACTTGTTCATCTTACAAATTTAAATGTGATATCCTTTTGCTCTCATCTAATCTAAAAAACTAAATATTGGTGTCTCTGGCAAGAAAAAAAAAAAGAGGTTTACCACGCCAACAATTTACAGATCAGATTTCATCACCCATTTGGATTTCACCATTTTTTCTTCTACAATGGAATTCTGTTAATTTTGTAGACAAAAACAAAGATAATATAGCTGGTTTTTCATTCGGTGTTATTGGCTTGGAAAAAGGGCAAAATAGGAAGTGAATAAACATTAAACATAAAATATATTACAAATAAGAAGTGAGAGTGTTGTAGAATGTAATTTGAGGAGTGTTTGGATGAAGTATTTCTGTATTTTCAATTTTCACACATATTCTCAAATGATGGGAATTATGATTCCATGAATTTAAATTCCGTTAATTGATAATTCGATTATTTAGATTTTATCACGCATAATTTTTTAAATTACAAAAATTAGAAATAGAATTTTCTGCTTGGATGGAATTCAGAAAATACACCTATTTTGAGAGGAATTCAAGTCGGGAATTTGCCTCCCCAATTCTATAATTCTTTTCCATGAGAATTGCTAATTTCACGGAATATGGAAGCCAAACGCTAAAATTTGACTGGAGAAAATGTAAAATCCTTATTTTTAATTAAATTTCTTCACTTTTTCCTCATCCAAACACGCCGTAGGAGTTCCTAGTATGTTTAATAAGGGAGAAAATGATTTCTAGTAGCTCCTAGCTGCTAGTGCGTGAAGTAATGTATTTAAAATTTGGTTGGACCAACCAAATTCAAACCAAGCTCCTAAGCTAATTTTTAACTCTTTTTGTTACAATTTAAGAAGTACCATAAGAACTTTAATTACCTTAAAACTTAGACAAAAGGGGACACCTTAAATGGTAGAGAAAAAAACCCTAGCCTTTCTTGGGCGTCGTTGACGGAGGCCTAGGGCTCTAACGATGTGGGTGGGTGGGCGGGTCAGACATGTGATTTGGGGAGGTTAGATCTGTTTGACGATCAGGATTTGGTGCTTTGGTCGAGGGTTTTTGGCTATGGCAGGTAGCTGGTGTTAAGGTTTGATCGGCCTAGACTTGTGTTTGGGATCTTACAACCTCAAGTTGGTGGCAAGTGTTTTGGCACGGCTGTGATGGCGAAGACAGTGGAGGCTCCGGTGAGACGGTGGTGTTGGGTCTCCTACAGTCCTTTATTTGGGCCTTTTGGTACTTGGTTCCTGGGGTTATCCTTGGGCTCAAGATGGTTTATCTTCTTTTTTTTGTTGAGTTAGTTTATTTTTACTTTTTAGTTGTTAGTGGCTTTAGGTAGTTAATAATTCCTTACCAGAGTGTGGTAAGTCCATGTAGGCTTTGTCCCGGTCTACACACTCAGTGTGCCTTGTCTAACCTAGCGAATTGGCAAGCTATTGGTAAATGGACGCTACCTCCTAGTGGTAGGATGAAACATAGAGCCACCGGAATTTTCGGTTTGCGGCATAGTGAGAAAGCTTAGCTAATCGGTGATTTATGACTCTTTTTTGGCATGATCTTTCCAGTATGTCGTTGATATTGTGAAGCGGATGGTATAATTTCCAGTTGTGTAATCTTTGCTAATTGGTGCAATTTTGAATACATGAATTTAGTAGAGACTTTTGCTATTATTACGAGACGTTTTCTGAATGCGTATTGTAATTTGGGGTTTAGGCACTAAGTTTCCCTCTTGTATTCGGTTGTTTCATTAATGAAGGTCTGAGGGCGGGCGGGGCCTTCTATAAAAAAAAATACCATAAGAAATGTTCTTAATTATGATAATATGTTTTTGAAAATAGTGGTTTTAGCACGTACTAATTTTAATTAATTTAACATGCAGGACATTGAGCCAGGCATAGCTGTAACCACACCCACAGAGGAAGCAATTCATACTCTAATGAAGTCTTATAAAACATCTGAAAGTTGTCACCAACTTCAAAGACAAATAACTGAAATATACATGAAGGTAAGCTAATGTAATAATCAAATTCGTTCATTGTTGTGATGGACTGTGATAATTTTTTTCTAAAAAATTATACTTATTGGAAATTTCCCAATAAAATTAATCTAATAACTAGCTTCCTCCATTGCAGCTAACGTTAACGTTATTCTTTTATAACTATGAAATGAATATATTTAGGATTTTGAAGCATTAGAAAAGAGAAGCCATGCTGGATTTCTCACACAATGTTTCGTACTTACAAGAAGATCCTTCGTGAACATGTATCGAGATCGAGGATACTACTGGTTGCGCCTTGTTATCTACATAGCCCTAGCTGCAGGCCTGGGCACTCTCTATTACGATCTTGGATACACTTATGCATCAATTCAGGTAAGACATCAAACCAGAGATATACGTACGTGGACTCCTTTTAATTATTTGCGTTATGTAGATAAGAGGCTCTCTGGAGAATCCTGCCCCCATATGAAATATGTACGTACATTGTTTCAGGCAAGAGGCTCTCTGCTAGCATTTGTAGCTTCATTTCTAACCTTCATGGCCATTGGTGGGTTTCCTTCCTTTGTGGAAGACATGAAGGTATTCACTATCTTCTTTTCCCCAAATCTAAATGTATATATACATGCACAAGTTACATAAATAGAATATTGATTTTGTTAGCAATAACTAAGCGTCACACATATATATACACACACACACACAAGCATCTTGAATCCCACAAAAGTGCGTAAACAACAAACCATATATGATCACTATGATTTTAGGAAAATTCTAATATACATCACTGCATAGCATGCAGCTTTTTTTTCAAAATGCAATTGCATTTATGAAATGCAATTGCCGTTTAAAAATGCGAAACTATACATTTCAAAAATGCAATTACCATTCCAAAAAATGCAATTGTCATTCTAAAAATGCAATTGCCATTTCAAAATGCAATTGCATTTCAAAATTATCAGTTTTACCTTTTTGAACAGCAATTACATTTCAAAAATGCAATTGCATTTCAAAAAAAAGAGCTGCATACTATGCAGCTCTGTATATTAGACTTACCCATGATTTTAGGGCAACCTTTCAGTAATGATTTTTTTTGGCATTACAACCTTTATTACTATAATCATGCATGCATAGACTTCAGATAAAGACAGTGACAGTATATTGCTCCTTGTAAACGATCCTGGTCCTTTATCTTATAGTTCTTGCATGTAATACTGTGCTTGGCTCTCGATCTCACAAAATATAATTTGATTATGGATTAAAACAATGAAAATAAATGGAAAATAAACCCATATTTATAAACACGTATATGCATGTGTTACAGTTCATCCTACCCATTATCATTTACAATTTGATAATTAATTCTAGTTGCACTTACAAATATAATTCTTCTCCATAATGTGCATATTACCTATCTTGTTAGCAATGGAAGACATTTTGGATGGTTTGAATTTTGGTGAAACTAATGAACTCAAAATGGAAGACACTCTTCTTCATTTTGTGGCTGCACAGTATCTAATAATTAAGTTTATATACAGTTATTTGTATCGTTTGAAGCAAAAGATACGGAAAAGAATTGTATGCTATGAGACTTATGCTAGTAGTGAGTCTGACTAGCGTATAATATAGATAAATAGATAGATAGATAGATAAATAGAATGATAGGTTCGATAATAGTAAATACTTTCTTTCTCATACGTGTCAGCCTGTCAGGTATTTGAACGAGAGAGACTGAATGGGCACTATGGTGTTAGTGCATTTGTTTTCGGCAACACATTTTCCTCGATGCCTTTCTTGATGTTTATTTCATTGATTCCTGGAGGAATAACGTACTACCTTGCTGGACTTCGCAATGGATTTGAACACTTCTTCTACTTTGCTTCTGCATTATTTTCTTGCATGATGCTCGTTGAGAGCCTAATGATGATAGTTTCAAGTATCGTGCCCAATTTCCTAATGGGTATAATAACCGGTGCTGGATTGCAAGGGATTATGTTGTTATGCGGCGGGTTCTTCCGGCGACCAAATGATCTTCCACATGTTGTGTGGAAATACCCATTATACCACATTGCTTTCCACAAGTATGCATTCCAGGGCATGTTTAAGAATGAATTTGGAGGAACAACGTTTCCAAACGATAATCGAGTTGGAATTGCAGGTGGTTACTCTAAATGGCTTAGTGGTGAACGCATTTTGAGAGATATATGGCAGGTGGAAATGGGTTACTCTAAATGGGTTGATCTTGCTGTCTTGCTAGGAATGATAGTTCTGTATAGAGTTTTATTCTTGGTTATCATCAAGACCACTGAGAAAGTCAAGACTATTAATCACTATATTGTTAAGACTTGAGAAGGTGATTGAGGCCTAATTGGGACTTTGGGAGTGCTAATGTACGTTGGAAGCGATTTTGCTCGAAAACGCTTTTACCATAAGGGCATACAAATTTTCAGCAAGTTCAAGTGCTGCTTCTAGTATAATCATTTGAAAGTTTTATTTTCTTTGCTCTCCTAGCTAGTTTAGTTCAATGGTCTCTCCGCATCGAATGACTTACGTAATTGTTTGTACAGTCTTTCTCAAATAAATCTTCGCTCTTCTCACGTATTTTGGGAAGGTAATTAAGTTGCCGATACATTGACAAATTTCGGTACTACTTCTACAGGTTTGGTTTGGTGGGACTATGCTTCTCATTTCATCCTTGAGCATTGTGATAGTGACCGCTTAGGTCTTCCTAAGTTTCATGTTTTTTTTTTGTGAAGTGTTAGTTTCATATTTAGTTATCATATTCTTTTAGGAGGTTTTGGTTTGCTCTCCTTTCTTTATTTTTCTTCTTTGATATATTAAAATAGGAAGGATCTCTTCGATCCTTATCTATCAAACCCTTTCATAAAAAAAAAAAACAAATTAATCCCTTGAAATTGTTCCGTAAAAAATGCCCTAAAAAAAACTACAATTGCTTTTTTCTCGCTTTATGTGATTTTATAACTCGATCTGAAACGGAAATTCAACCATGTAATGGTGAATGATATACATACACGATTTTTTTAATTTTTTTTTTCACTTACTTAATTAGTTCTGGTTTCTAGAGCCTTTGTCTGCCCCTTCAAACGTACGTACAGCAAGTCAGCAACAAAATAAGTGTACGTACAAAATTTATAGTCAAGGTGGACGTACGTAGTAGTGCATGTGAATGTGTGATGCTGATATTTTATTCCCACGGATAACTTACAAACGAATGCCGTCAAAATAACACTCAAAAGCAGAAGTACAGTACTCACGTGAAGCTCTAGGGTTTCGAGAGAGGGTCCAGTTCGACAGTATACGCAAATCATAGAGTTCTTCTTTAACCTCAATTATTAACACGCACTCCCAAAATAGAACAACAGAATCAGATTTGATTAACATGCACACTTATCACAGTATATCGATCTGATACACGATGAGATAAACCCAAACAAAAACATAAACAAAATTACAGATATTAAGTAAACTCGATCCTGAAGCAGTTTTACTTCCAAGCTAGCTTTTGATGATCACATACGTACATGCTATTATTAGCTGCCAAATATTACTGACAACCTGCTATTAATCAAGATTTTAAAACCTTGAACAAAGTCATCAGAGAGACTCAGAGAGCTTATGAAGGACACTTGAATCCATCGGGTGGAGTCTTGCCACAGTCGATGAGGACCTGAAGAGCAAGGGGTAGGATGATGTTGATGTTGAGAAGCTTAAGCCTGATGGTGGTGCAGAGGCAAATCGCGGCGTCCAAGTCCAGCAGTCCTTGAAGCAGAGGACAGCAAGCCTCTTTAGCATTGCCACCAATCCCAATGTGAATCAGCCCACCCAGCACGTCCACACAACCCCCTAGCTTGAGTGCGTCGATGGAACATGTATTTTTTGGTGGCGGCGGTGGGGATGGCACCACTTTAGGCGGTGGAGGAGGGCATGGTGTTTCAGTTGGTGGTGACGGTGGGGTAGGGGGCACAACAGGTGTCGGTGGCGGGCTAGGGTACACCGGTGGAGGGTATACTGGGGGCTTGGGGGTAATTGGTGGTTTTACAATGGGGGGTGTGGGAATGACCGGTGGTTGCACAATTGGTGGTTTAGGGATAAAGGGTGGGTGGACAATTGGTGGTTTTGGGATGAAGGGTGGGTGCACAATTGGTGGTTTTGGGATAAACGGTGGGTGCACAATTGGTGGTTTTGGGATAAAGGGTGGGTGTACAATTGGTGGTTTAGGGTAGTGAGGTGGTTTTGGTGTAGGTACATGGGGAGGTTTCACATGTGGTGGTTTCACCGGCGGTTTGGGAATGTAGGGGGGCTTAACATGCGGTGGTTTCACCGGCGGTTTGGGAATGTAGGGAGGCTTCACATGCGGTGGTTTCACCGGCGGTTTGGGAATGTAGGGAGGCTTCACATGTGGTGGGTGTTTGGGTGGGAACTTCGGAGGGTACGTCGGTGGTGGACAGTAGGGAGCGTTTGCAAGAGAAGTGAGTAAACTTCCCAAGTTGAGAACAAGAACCAAGAGCAAAGCCAGAACATAGTTCATCTCCATGTTCAATAACACTCGGAATAACCTAGCACAGAAGAGAAGGCTAAGCTAGATATTGAAACCCATCATCATGCAAAGCCTTCTTATAGGGGTTATGAGATATGATTATTAATGTGATGTGCATAGTGGGAGAGTGAGAGAAAAATGCCAATCACACATTCACACTCCTGTGCCTTTCTTCGAGTTTGTGGTACCCAACTTTGTAAAATAACATAAACTAATTTTTGGGCCTATATTAATTTTGTCAAATTGTAATGATTCAATTGATCTAAAAGTCTCCAAACTCCAACTTGAAGATCACGGTTAACCTTATTTTGGATTGATTTTGAATCAAGTTGGGGAATTTTGTAGTTAGTGGTTTTGGGCAAAATATTTTGCAAGTTCTGATTTAAGGACTAGGGGAATCGAGAAAATCGCGTTCGGGATAGGGCAGGTTTTAACATGTAGTGGCTATTCAGCCCGTGATTGGGTTCATACTTCATGATCGATGTCAAACTCAGAGACATGTGAAGCTGCTTTCAGAACTAGCACAATTTTCTTCTATTAAAAACTGTGAGAGCAAACTGTGCGAGGGAACAAAACGCGCTCAAGTTTTTCAACTAGGATATGGGTTTCTTCCCCCGGAAATAGACCCTTCAATGGCTCAATTTGGCTCAATTTGGCTCAATTAATCTTACCTCCTCTCTAGTCCAAGGGTCACCAAAATGTAGAATAGACCCATTCATTTGCATTTGATGTCGGCCACTAAACTCCATAATTATAGTCTAAAGTAGTATAGATACTTTTCTCTTTTGAGATTATAAAGAAAAATTCATGACACGAACATAAAAAAAAAAAAAATCTTGAGTTCGCCTAAGTACTCCTTGTTTACCTTCGTTGTAAATAACATATTTTTTACTTTATATTTTCGTAATCCTATCTGTTTATTTTATAAAGTAGTATTCAAATATTATATTTGCAAAATATCAATCAAATTGAAGATAATTTAGTCATATAATTGTATCGAACAAATGAATGGTCATTTTTTATATAATTAAATGGTTAAAGAATATTCATATTCGATTTGAACACATAAACGGTTTAGATTATAACAAATGTAAAAAT
Organism: Rubus idaeus; assembly: GCA_030142095.1. Taxonomy (NCBI): domain Eukaryota; kingdom Viridiplantae; phylum Streptophyta; class Magnoliopsida; order Rosales; family Rosaceae; genus Rubus; species Rubus idaeus. The sequence goes on from CM057970.1 coordinate 35,620,409, forward strand.
ACGTTACTTGAAATAGAGCGTGAACGGGTAGGTTAAATACATTTGAGATGAGGTAATTTAAATACAAAACAAGACCAACATGAGCCACAAGAGAGTAAGCTAGCCCTTCCTAAGTGCCAAAATGTTAAAAGTCCTCAACCTCATATTGGGATATATCGACCTGTGCCTTTGAATTCAGGTCGACGAAAGCATACAAACACCACAATTTCAAAAGTCGAACCGAACTGATTTGTGTCTTTGGGGAAAAAATAAAAGAAATTTGTTATACATTCAAGTCAAAATGTTCGAATTGCTTCAAAATAATTAAGGTTAAAATCGAGAATATAGCAAACAAAATAAGATCCATGTCACGCGAGATTTTTCACCTTGCCCTCCGAGCAAAGTTCACTAATATGATATTTGCTAAGTTAAGCAGGTTGAAACTCTGCGAAATGTATGCAATTGTGTCTCCAAAAGTACAGGTGTACGTACGCTGGCTCTAGCTCATGTCTTTTCAATAGACTGGTTCTTCTGTAGTCGAGGATAATTCTTCACATGCATATATATATATATATCTACAAGAAATCGAATATATCTCCATGTTTTTCGATTGCAATATTCTAGTAAAACATTACGGCTGCTGCCATAAGTGATTTGCATGCAAATCGCTTAATATGCGAAGCATTTAATATGCAAAGCACTTAACCTTACTATTTGTCATCGGCTCTTCCAATCTCAAAGACTGCACTTCGATTGCGCGCGGAAACATCTAGCTAAGGCTTTATAGGGGAAAAGGTCCATCTAGCTATATATATATATATATAATCTCTTTCACATGTGGACGTCAACACATGAATTAAAATGCGAACTTTATCATCCTGACTAATTAACAACATAACTCAATTATCAGAACCGCTAATTATTTAGATTTATTTTCAATAATTATCCTTATAAAAATTCAGCCAAATTGAAAATTGTTTGATCATCTATTCATTGTATAGTTTACAGATAAATACAGTCTATAAGATAAAACTGAAATAATGAATGTGGTAATCAAATAGCTAAATAATTTCCAATTAATTTTTTTTTATCAAAATGATCATTAAATGATGACCTAAAATATAGACGGTTTTATACCCTATGTTTCATGTCGTCGTTGATGTATGTCTTTGTTGATGTATGTCGTTGTCGATGCATACCCTATGAGTGTTGTACTTGATGCAGTTTATTGAATGTTTCACCTTGATAAAAAAATTATATATATAGACGGTTTTTATTATAGTTTATTCATCGCAATGAGGATGCTCGCATTTTAATTCACATATGGACGTCCACACGTGAAAATGACTGTATATATGTGTGTAACTAAAATAGCTAAACTTGTCATAATTTAACTAATTGCCAAAGTACTATATATGCCACTATCTTTGACAAAGGATCCAATTTATACATTTAAAAAAAAAAACCCATCTAGATTGGCTTGAGAAAATAGAAACAGAGTTGAACTACTATACATTAATACATATATACACAAACAATCTCAACATTTTTAAACTTGGAATGCAATATTGTTTCGTATTTTACCTGATACCTTTAAAGACTTATTTGTTTTTAACAATCAATTAGTCTCGTTTCTTCAATTAGGTACTTCTATTTATGGTTATGTTATTTGGTAAATAAAATTAGGAGATTTTTGCGCCTCTGTATTAATGGCCGGATATATAGTATTTCCAGCATGTCATTATAATGTCAATTCCATCACCATTTATTTATTTTAACAATCTAGATGCATGGTGTCTCATGTCATTTGATCTCACTTTAAAATCCTTTCATGGGATCGTATCCAATGAAAATAAGTTGGATGCATTTTCCATATAGTTAATCTCCACGATAATGAGATTAAGCTTATTAATTAGAAAGAGGGTACGTATATAGTCTATAAAGAAACAGGTATATTCCATTATACAAAGGGAGAGTGGGAGACAGCTTTATAAAGACAAGTTCACTTAGCTTTCAAGTCCCAATAAGGCAATAATATTTATACATCCAAAATCGCAATTAGACAAATTCATAGGACCCCATCTAAAGTGTGGTGTCTGTTTGAGAAAGCCATTTGTGTACGTATGAGAATCGAAATTAATTGAGATTGTCTTTATTTTCTGTAGTCTAGCTTGCTAGCTCATGCTAAATTGAGTTTTTGAGATGTATTAATTGACGAGTCATCCATTGTAGAAGAACTGGCATCCATCAAAACCTGCCACCAAGTATACATATATATCATGCAAGGATCGGATGATATGGAAGCTTAACAGCACCCCTCTAAAGTAAGACAGTAATATAACATTTCGATCTATGTATGGTGATCAAGACTTGGCATATGTAATTAATGCCTATAGTTTGGCCACGAATCTATTGAAAAAGACTTGGGTAACAATAACTACACTGCTCACCACAATAGTTAAGCTTAAAGTCGCTCTTATATTCACATAATTTTCAAAGTACTTTCTGTTCATCCAAAGATATGATAGTTCTAGCTCTACTTGTTAGAATTAGTGTTCACTTTAAACCTCATCATTATATTCAACAGTATATGTTAACAAAAATACTATTTAGAAAATAATAATTTGTTGAGTCTCTCATTTTTCGAAAGATATCGTATAGACCATTTGGATTTGTGCAAGTTATATACATTTGTAGACTTGGATTTATTTACTAAAAACTATATGGTAAACAAATTACGTAAACTACATGCATTGTGTATATATTCAATACATACACTTGCCTTTTAGAAACTCCAAACTAAAAAAACGACACAATTTATTCTATATTTTCTCTTTGTTTCGAGTTGTGATTGAAAATGCGATCAAATAATGCCCTAATTTATGGTTCGCAAATTGGGGTACAAAACAAAAATAAAAAATAATAATTTTACAGGTGCAACGTCAAAATCAAAATGCAAAGTTATGCATGGTTTTCAAATAGATTTGGTTAATTACTTTACTCAATAAACTTGGAGTGTGTCCAAACTCCAAAGTAGTGCCATGATTATCGCTAGCAAAAATAGTTAATAAATTTATCGCCACCAAATCCTCATTATTTTAAGCATAAGAGAGTACATGGTCTACAAAACCCTAATTGGTCTGTCAGATCGCGGATGCAAAACATATCTATATGAGTGTTGCCTATCCAACACGCTGGTTATTGTTCAAAAAGGAGAAAGAAAAAGAAATCCGACACTGTGGTTGTCATTTACGTTAGACCTTAACCTTACGTGTACGTGGTATGGTAACTGTGTGGTTTATGTTCCCGACAAATCCTGACCTTGTTATGCTAGTGGTTTCTGGGGAATCTAAACCCTTGTTTCCAGAATGTATATAACGACGGTTTACGTTGACTATTGAGATTACTACAAAATTTGGACTTACTTGGATCAATAGTGACAAGTATAGCCGTCCCTCCAAAATCACAAGTCCCTCCGGCCACCTTCCTGCTCTGCCAGTAGCTGTTAAACGCGTACGATGCATGGGAGAGTAACGTGTCGGGTTGGTAGCACGACCCATTGGGCTGAATTGACTTGCAGTCAGCGCCCGACCCGCACGCGTAGTCCATGGCCTCTTGGACTATCGGGTCGGGCACTGTCGGCTTGGCTACGCACCACACTGCAGACTGTGGCTTTTTGTGTGGAGGGTAATTTGGTCCAGGTGGTGGAGGGTGGACTGTAGGTGAGGGATTGACTGGTGGTGGAGTTAGAGGATTTTTGGGTGGGCTTAGAGGATTGTTGGCTGGGGTTGGAGGGTTGTTGGGTGGGCTTAGAGTGATGCAGGGTTGGTGTGGGCTAGGCCCAATTTGAGGTGGGTATGCGGGAGATAGAGTAGTACTAGGTGGCTGTGGATTTACACAATAGGGAAGAAGAGGGACATTTGCAGAAGGCAATGGGTTTGGTGCTGGTGAATCAGAAGGTGGAGAAGAAAATGGAGAGCTCGCTTCTAGTGGTATGTCAATGTGATTTGTTACTTTCAGCTTCTTCACTATTTGAGTAGGACTTTTTGATAGTTGTGCTTTCTGGGTTTGGGATAAACTTCTTGCATCTGTTCTAAAACAAAATGAAAAATAAGACAATAAGTTGTAAATGTTGTTCAAAGTAGTGTAATTGTGTGTAGGATTGCAATTAATGGTGTTGGAGATGATTGCTTACCACATAGAGTACTTGAAGTTGTGAGTGAAATGAAGATGTAAAGGATTAGTATAAGGGACTCCATTCTTGAAGCCAATCTGATAAAGCTTAAAAACCCAGAAGTATTGAAATTCTTCTGCTTGATTAAGTCATCTCCCAAGCAAAGACTTGGGGGATTAATATAGGAGATACATGCATTATAGGGACGAGAATAGTAACAAAAGTGCAGGTCATAAAGTGAAATTATCAACATAGAGAAACTAAAGAAGATTCCAGATTCCTTTGTTCTTACTTTCTACAATGACTCGTATTTGTGTACAAGTGAATTTTCTATCTTTGCGTCTTCCTTTGAACATATTCTTGCTTGGCAGTGGAGAAATATGAAAATTGGAATTTTCTGAACTTTATTTTGCTTGTTTTCCACTCAAAGAGAACCCCCTAGCTTTTCTAAATTTCACAGTAACTTTTCTTTTAAACTTAACCTAGATGGGTCGTAGGTGCAGCTATATAAATTCAATCTGGTATTCTTGTTTAGTCACCTCTTAATATTTCAAAATTTTAACTTTTTTTTCTTCTTTCTTTTAGATCAGCATGGCATGCTTTAACAATCATAGCTCAGTTCATGTTCCAGTATTCTCACACTAATATATGAAATTACTGAGGTTAAACCAAATTTGAAATGTGTGTGTGTGTGTGTGTGTATATAATATGATCAGATACAGTACCACCACACCCTTAACTTGAAAGTATGAATCTTGGTTAAATTACCCAGTTCAGGAATCTTGGTTCTTGATCATCTTCATACTTGAAACCCAGGAGTTATGTAACAGAGACTGAAAGGTCCAATTCACACCTGCGCACCACCACGCACACACTAGATAATTTGGGAACAAGAGTGCTAGAAAAAATTGTTACTGATTAGTAATGATTGAAGCTAAAGCCTAGCAATGTCTTATCTTAGTTTGTGCATATATCTTGTTCTTTGCATATTTTGGTTGTCTCTTTGGAACTTTGCCTCATATAAATCCACATTTATTTTTTTGTCGAATCTTATACATCCACTAGGTAGTTGACATTCAAATTTTTAACTAAAAACAACTAACTAGCCATGTGAATACCAAGACACATAATTCACATTCGACATGAATTCCTTTGCAAGAGTTTTCCGGAAAAAGAAATCACATCCTTCATTCTTCAGGCTTAGTACGGTTAGCTCTTATTCTCGTGGACAATTTTATAATAAAATCTCCATGCCAGCCTGTTTTGTTACCGTTAGCAGCATCCCTTTGTCATCCATAATCTGACTCTTGTTAATAAGCAATTTGCAATGAAATTATTCTACTTGGTATCTAAATTATGTTATAGAGTTCAAGTTTGAACACAATCTCCAATCTTACTTGGACAACGAATTATCTTACCATTGGCAACAACCCCTTGCCATCTATAAATTGAGGCTTCAAGTGTTCTTGAGTTTAGAAGGAAACTTTATTTAGCTTCATTTGTCATTACTCAGAATGTAAATCATGTTTTAGAGTTCACATATAAACATTAGCTTCAAACTTGGATAAAGAATGTTACTGTTAGAAATTGCCCATTGCCATCTCTAAAAATTCGTGCTTGCAGTGTTCTTGAAATTAAAAAGTAAAATTATTTAGCTTCATTACTCCCGGGGTAAATTCTATTTGAGTTCAAATTTAGATATTGCCTCTAAACTTGGATAAGATAATGTTACTGTTGGAAACGGTCCCTGACTCCCTTGCCATTTATAATCCAGGCTTCAGAACTTTTGTTAAATGTAGAAAGCAATGTAATTAGTTTCATTATTCAAAATGCAAATCCTGTTTTGGCATTCAAAATTAAACATTAGCTCTAAACTTTTTTAAGTAATATTACCGTTGGTAACGGTCTAGGCTTAAACTTTTGTTGAATTTAGACAGCAATGTGATTAGGTTCATTACTCAAATTTTAAAGTTTGAATCTAAATCTTATCTTTGGATTTGAATAAATTATGTGACCGTTGGCGCAACGGTCTCCTGCCATCTTTAATTTCTATCATTATTATCTTATATGGCCTGAAAAGGCATGAAATCCTGTGTTTGACATGACAATTAAGCTTGCTCGGTGTATAAATTATGTTCAAGGGTTCAAATTGGTCATCATTCTGTGATTGCTAAGCTGCAGCCTCATTCAAACCAATAACGAATATGGCTGCAGGACCTATCCAAAAATTTATAGTTAATGATAAGAATGAAATTTTTGTTCACAAGATTGTATGGACGCCTCCTTTCGCAGGGTCGTGGAAGCTAAACTATGCGTATGCTTGTAACCGTACTTCAAGAAAAGCTTTTGTTGGTTGCATTTTAAGATGTCAAAATGCAGATTTTAAAGCTCTGTACGCAGGGCCTGTGGGTCAGGATGCAAGGTCAAGTACAGATGCTGCGTTGATGGCCATGACTTGTGCTATCGGGTTAGCAGCAAGTCAAGGTGGAGACTCCCTTGAAATAGAGGGAGAGAATGAAACTATATTCTCGTTAGTCACAGGCCAGATCCCTCCATCGAATGAGGCAACGAGGGAGCTTGTGGCTAGGTGCCTTCAGGAGCTGCACAATTTGAGAAGGGTGGTGTTCCGCTGTGTGCAACCTGACGCCAATGAGGCTGCCATCCTACTTGCCAAAATGGCCATGGAGACGGAGGAGACCTGGTTTTATGTAGACAACCCTCCACCCGAAATAGCTGCAATTTTGGATGCTGATGTCAATGGCCGTTTTGTGCCGTTGGTGCATCTTCAGAGCAATATGTAGTTTCATTCTTTCATTCAGTTGCATCTCATTCATTTTCTTATTAAAATTTGAATGTAACGAGGATTGTTGCAATAAGTATTTCAGTGTCCCTTTCATTTAACCTTTCGAATTTTCCTATTCTCTTGCTGAACCATGTCTAAGTTACTCTACATGCTTGTGTGATCAAGTCACTATAGAAACAAAAGTCAATTTTCCTTTTCTTTCGCAATAGTAATGGAGTTCTTTCCCTTGAAACTGTAAAGACTCATAAAGTAATTTGCCAAATTGCCTGTATTGCCTAAAATCAGTAATGACTCAGTTGCCTGTATTGCCAATTTGCCAAATAACAACGATTTCTATATTTTGGTTAGATTAGGATTGAGAAGCATTTGACCAATTTAAAGTTCTTTCTTGTTATGGAGAAACTGTTTTATTTTAGTTGTTAGATTAGGATGTAAATCTGCCGCAACGTCTTATGTGGAGTTCCGACTTGTTTAATCTATAGAAAAGTGCACAAAAGTCCTTGACATCTCTTTATTTTTCTACAAAACCCACAACATTTCAATTCATATATATAAGTAATTTTTTTTACTCATAAGGACAAGTTGTTCATAAATTGACATGTGACATGTATTGAATTACTATTTTGTCCTCTTTTAAACTTTGAGTTTAAAACTTAAAGTGTGTATAAAAAAAAAACTCAAAGTGTGTTGCAAAATATTCATTCTGTAGCAGTATGAGATATATGTGTAGTAGTAGCAACAGTAGATATCCATGCAGTAGTAGCAGCAGCAGATATCCGTGCAGTAGCAGTAGCAGATATCTATGCAGTAGCAGATATCTATGTAGTAGCAGATATTTGTGCAGTAGCAATAGCAGATATTTGTGCAGTAGCAATAGCAGATATTTGTGCAGTAGCAATAGCAGATATTTGTGCAGTAGCAATAGCAGATATTTATGCAATAGCAGATATCAAATATCCGTGCAGTAGCAGCGACGTCAGATATCTGTGTAGTAGCAGATCTCAAATATTCGTGCAGTAGCAGTAGCATATCTTTGTGCAGTATCAGTAACGATAACATACATTCGTGTAGTATCAAAAACAAATATCTGTGCAGTAGCAGTAGCAACTATCACAAAAAAATATGCAGTAGCAGCTATTAAAACTAATGCAGTAACAGCTATCAAAAACATGGTGTAGTAGCATATTGAAGGAAGAGACGTCACAAATTAAAGGAAAATATTGTGACGTCCCTTACGTTTGCAGTAGCAGGACGAAGTAGCAAGGGCTGCTCGCTGGTGCTTCTCCCTTTCACTTTCACCGGGAAAACCACAAATTCCATACACCTCTCTCTCTCTCTCTCTCTCTCTCTCTCTCTCTCTCTCTCTCTCTCTCTCTCTCTCTCTCTCTCTCTCTCTCTCTCTCTCTCTCTCTATCTATCTATCTATCTATCTATCTAAACGTAAGTTTCAAAATCCAGATCTGAAACAATAATGGAGCTCAAGCCGGCAACCATCGTCGACGCCTCGCTCTCTCCACTGTAGTTTGGTCCACTTGTGGAGAAATCCGATAACGGTGGGCTCAGATCTCTTCGGCCGTCTAGCATTCTAGTCAGATCCGACCGACATCGTCGCCAAACTCACTTGCAAGCTCCTCTTTTACAAGGGAGAGAGAGTACTTCATCTTCCTTGAAGCTTCTCTACAATGGAGTTCCAGTTATGGGAATCGTAGAAAGAGATGATGGATGGCAGACTTGTAAATAAGATGAAAAGATGTCTTATTAAGTAATTGTGCCTATAAGATTCGGGGTTGGGCTTGCACAGTAACACGTGGGCTTGGGCTGCATGTCCTTATGTGTATAACTTTATTTTTAGTTGGTTTATTAGTGTTTTGTAATGTTGTCATGGGTGTGTATGTCAAATTCTCTTTAATCTATTGTGTCGTAACGGAATTACCGAATTACTAGCCAGTTACCGGTGACTATGGCCGGAATCTGACCAATGCTGCCCAGGCAGGCAGAGGGGTAGGAGGAGAAATTTAATCTTAAATATTTTATTTTTTGAAGAGAAAAGTACTTCACTCTGAAGAAAAAAAATGGTGGGATGAGAAATTTCTTGGGTTTACATAAAAGAAACAAAATGGGGCTAAAGCCCAACGGCCGAAAAAATAAATTCAACCGACTTTTAAAAGCACAAAATCCCAAGGCAACGGTAACTTTCCCGTTCTGTCTTCTTCTTGCTTCTTTGATTACAGACCCAAAACCAAACTTCCCCAACACAAAAGTTCTTAGCTTTATTCCACAATGGCACTAGAAGAAGCAGATTCACTCATTTCACTGAAACCACAACATCAAGTTGAGCAAGAAGAACAAAGAGAGAGGCTTATTGTAGTGAGTGGTCCTTGCAAAGTGATCGAGTATTTGCAGCCAGTGATATCAAAAGAGCTTCTGTGCAAGTTCCCAGACAACTCTGCCTTCGATTTTGACTACACTCAGAGCTCGATTTGGTCTCCTCTTGTCCCTCGAGCTTACGTGCCCATGGATTTGGACTTCGATTTCGATTTCGTGACACCGAGAAAGCTCACATTTGATCAAGTGGGTTTGGAGTCGAGCAACCAAAGTAGCATCAGGAAAGTCGGTTCTAGTGGTAAGAAGAAGATCTCAGGAGCTGGGTTTAGTCTTAACTTGAGTGCTTTAAAGAACAAGAAGTGGAAAGGCAAGAAGAACAAGATGGCATTGGCCTCTGAGTTCTCTCCAACTCCTGTGAAGGGTAATTGTAACCCCATAGCCTCAAAGGTACCGCCATTCTTTCTGTGTTATGTACATGTTTGCTTTAAATTCTTTATATATGTGTTATTTGAAAATTTCTTAGCTCTTATAAGCTAAAATCATCTCTGTGTTTAGAGCACAGGGTTTTAGATACTGAATCTGAGATTTTCTCTGGAAAACTAGAATTCACATTTTGCCCTTCTGGTATAAATTTTTAATCTTTTAGAGTTTTAGGAAAGATATGAGGATTTAAAGTAACCCACCCATAAAGGAAATACCATCAATTTTAGAAATTTGTGAAAGATATGGCAATCAAAAAGTCATAGTATCCATTTGAATTAAGATTCAGAATCTTTACTATTTCTACTATCTATGCACTTGTTCATATCAAAGTTGGGAACATCTATTGTAATTTTAGTAACAAATCTGCTGGGGAAAGGAGCTTTGGAACTTTTAATCAATATGGTAAATTAAATTCTCCTGTTTGATCACTTGATGTGTTAGTTGATTTCTAAAATTTGAAGTTTTTGTCATTGGTTTGAATTGTTTTCTTTACTAACTTAATGTAACTTTGTGCTCTGTAGGTATGGCACAAGGTGCTGAAAGCTGCCTCTAAACATTTCAAGAAGAAGAGAGATCCAAGGGCCCATGTGAGGCTCTCCAATTATTTCAAAGATGGAAATATCTGAAAGCCGTAGAGGCACTTCCTCATTTGTAACTCTTTATTTATTGTTTCACTCCATCTATTAAATAATTGTCTTTGTAATCTGCATTCTCAATTTCTCATAACAATAACATTACTTAATAGAAATGTCTGCTCATGTATCCTATGTCACATTTTGCTAGAAAGGAAGAGAATGAATTGATAAAATTCTGCACTAAACAATCACCCAGAACAGAAATTCAATTGCTTTTAAGGCTTGCCAACATAACCTCAATTAAGCTTCCAAATGAAGTGAAAGAAGACCCACCATCATCATCAACAGCCTTCCTACATATTTCACTCATCTTCTCAACCCTCTTCCTAATCTCACTGTTACTGTCCATCAAACGTCTCAGAGCTCTCTCAATCTCATCAGCTGTCACAAAATCACCATTGTCGTCCCTGTAATCCAGTCTCAGCTGCACTGCCAACCCCAAATCTCTCGCCATTAGAAACGCATTAATTTGTTGCTCTGCATACAATGGCCAAGTCGCAATAGGCACACCGTACCACAAACTCTCCAATATTGAGTTCCACCCACAATGTGACACAAAACCACCAATTGCTCTGTGACCTAAAACCTCCACTTGTGGGGCCCACCCACATAACATTCCTACCCCTGTTGTCCTCTCCAAGAATCCTTCAGGTAACAGATTCTCATAATTTGTGTACTCACCTGCAATGTATTAAACATCGATGTTATTGAAATATTGAGATTTGGAAATGCATGAAAGACCAAATATTAAATGAATGTAAATTTGAGTGAAATTCACTATTACGAAAATTTTGAAAAAAATATTGATGATGTTATCAAAATTTTGAACCATATAAAGCTCACCTGGCATTTCAATCTTTCCTTTAGGTGGGCTTCGACGTACGGACCACAAGAACCTCTGGCCACTTTGCTCGAGTCCAATTGCCATCTCTTTCAATTGGGTTTCATCAAAGCTCCCGAAGCTCCCAAAGCAGAGGAAGACCACTGATTTTGGAGGCTGATCATCAAGCCAATTCATGATCTTGTTATGATCGGACCGAAATTGATTCTCACCCTTGGTGTCAATCAAGGGTCCAACTGTGTAAACAGCCGGCCACGATTGACTTCGATCACTTCCATCAACACTATCAAAAAGTGAGTGAACCGCGTGGGATTCTAGCTCAACCAACGTGTTGATGATAATTCCCTTGGTTTCTTTGAACCTCCTAGCATGGTTTGCAAATGAAACGTATCCATCATCGGTGAACACAAATCCTGGCAACACATTTGTTGGAACTGGATTGACATAACTTGGTACAATCGAGTCCGAATCCGATTTTTCAAATACTTTGCCAACTCGGTCGTGCCGTTCGGGAAGGTAGAGCAACAAACCAAGAGCAGCTGCACCAGAAGTGAAGAAGAGAAATGATGGAACCTTGAGCTCATGGGCTATGTCAATCATGGTGGTGGAGAGCATGTCAACAACAACTCCAGCAATTTGACTCGTGTTGGGTAACACCTGGTTGAGGATAGTGTCCTTGACATGGCTCTTGTGGTTCTCAATGTAATCGCTGAGGTATTTTTCTGCATAGTTAAGCGCTGGGGGGTTTACGTTGGGAAGACGGATGACTTTTATGTGGGTGTGGGAGGCTGCAGGAAGTGACTGATCCGCAGCGACTCCAAATGGTGATTTCATTAGAAGAATTGTAACTGAGAATCGATCGCATCGATCCAATAAACGTTTCGAGAACTCGATTATGGATACAAGGTGGCCTGTAACTGGTGCGGGAACGAACACCAGCTCTGCTCTCTTCATAATTGTGTGTATGGTGCAGTTTTTAGGTCAAGTAGTACCGTACATGTTTAGATATATATATATATATAGTGGCAGCAAGTCTTCCATTTTTGTGTGGTATATATAGACCTAGAAATATGTTATGCATATCCTATATTGTCACATCTTCCAGATAAAAAGAAAATTCATTGATCAAATTCTGCGCTTGAACTATGACCCGGCACTACAACAAATGTGGGCCTTACCGACGTTTTTCTTTAACACGTTTTTAAGTTTCGTGACCATTCAACAACAAACAATGCACCAATGCAAAGTTTCCACAAATGAATTCATTCTGTGGGGTAAATAATGCAAAGTTTTTAAGGTTCTTGATTTGTTTCGATTCGATTAAGCTCGGTTCTGAAGTTCTCCCAGTCGATTACACTATTTGATATTCTTGTTTGCTGACTATTTAATTTTACATTTTAATCATTATTCTCTATTCATTAGTGTAGGAAATCTATATAAATTGAATTTGAACTTCAGATTCTGGATATGATATTTCTTGTCATTCATATGCAACTTGCAATCTCATTTTTTCCTTTGTGCGATTTGGTCTGTTTCTCTTGTTTATACATTTTTTTTTGTCTATAGTAGGTTAGTACGATATGATTCTAGGTTCCTCAGCATTTTTATTTTACAGAGCACTGTCATTTCTGTCTCCCTCTCATTTGCTGATAGTGTAGTTTTGACTCTGCTTCTTTAAGCTGAAAATCACGGCAAAGAGAAGTGTTCTTAACCCTTAAATGCCTTCCTATGCGTCATAGAGTCTTCTTAATTAGACAATTGTACAAGTGTTAGTTCTTGGCACTTCTAATATTTGCTAAGTTTGATTTAATGGTAGATAAATCATACAGATGAGGTGCATATGATGCTCACTTTACTTAGAAATTGCTTGCAGCGCCTTCAAGTAAACAAGTGTAATGGAGGAGGATGAGGTGCAACTAGTCCACAAAACATATGTAAGCAATCAATTATTAGAACATTGAACATTATAAGTTCCACATGTAAATGCTGAATGAACAACTCTCTTTGCAGAAGAAAGAATATTGGGAGGCTCATCTACTTGGCAGACCTATGCATAATGTTGGAGTTCACACATTTAAGGGGAGATCACGAACATGTGGATTAGGCATTTCAACAAACTACTATATATGAGGGTTAGCTTGATTTGTTATAATTCTTATACAATCTATTCACAATGTTCACTCTAGTATCGGTAGGTTGGAAGTGGATTAATATTATTGTGGTATCCATAATGTCAATCAAGTTGGATAATTTATTGGATTCCAATGTCCAATCGATCTGATTGTTATGAACATTGAGATTGTCCAAATAGTATGTAATATTCTCACAAAGCATTAGTTTATAATGTAATGTAAATTGTGGTTGTATTTTTCAGTATATGATTTTGAATACATGTATTTTTCCTTCTAGTAAATCACTTTCATTTCGTTTCATTTTACAGTTTGGTATTGCTTCGCTTTTATAAAAATCAGCTTTTTCGTACAATTTAAAGTCTTAAAATGTTTGGTAAATTAGTAAAAAATAACTTTAATTAAAAATTACGGGTCAGTGGAAGCAGATTATAGAAGCAACTCAAAGGTTACTTCTAAAAGCTACTTTAATTCACAGTTGATTTTTCTAAAAGCGGCTTTTATTTTAAGTCACAGCAATCTCAAACTAGCCAAAAGCTTTTTTGGTTCACTACCGGCATACTGCATAAGAATTGAGAAACGAGAGGAAATTTGAAATATAAAAAAAGAAAAAGAAAAATGGAATTCTAAACGGTTTGCATATATTTTAGTAAAATTGGGTTTTTTTTTTTTTAATTCCAATAGTGGGAAGTCACGTTTCCTTTTTTTCGTGGGATGAGGCCAGACAAATCTGAATACTTTAGAGTTTTAGTGGTGCGGCACTGTAGAAGAGAAAATTCAACTGCTTTCAAGACTTGGCATGACCTCAATTACCAAATGAAGCAGAAGAAGACCCACCATCATCAAGAACCTTCCAACATATTTCACTAATTTCCTGAACTCTCTTCATAGACTCACCATCGCCCTCCATCACAAACCTCATAGCTTCCACAATCTCATCGGGCATCACAAAATTACCACCGTTGTGTTTGTAATCCATCCTCAGCTCCACCCCCAAGCCTAATTTCCTCATCGTTTGAAAATGATGATAACTTTTTAGATTTGACTGTCAAGCCATGTCATATATGCGACTTTCAAATGAAAATTTGTCAAATGAAGTTTTTTTTAACTCCTCAACATTGGACGTGGATCCTTAGGGTTTTAGGATATAATTTGGAGTTCAGGGTATAGGGTTTACCTAATGCTGAGATGTTAAAAAAATTTCACTTGACAGCTTTTTATTAGAAAAGTCACAATAAACACACTATATATACCACAAGCTCTCCAATGTAGAATTACACTCTAAATGTGACACAAATCCTCCAATGGCTTTGTGACCTAAAATTTCCCCTTGTGGGGGGCCCACCCACACAACATTCCTAGTCCCCGAGTCCTCTCCAAGAACCCATGGGGCAAAAAGTTAACCTTCAAGATTTGTGTTGTCACTTGCAAAACATTAAATATCGATAAAAGTCTAAAACTAATCGTCATAAAAAAATACATATATATGAATCGATAATCAATGATGATGTGCACAAATTGAAGTGTAGAATTAATATTTGATATAGTATTTTTCAAATAATTTTTTTAAAACGTTTTAATTTTTTTTTATTTTAGAAAAGAGTCTGGTGCGACTACCATCAAGACTTGATTAATAAAACAACATAATACAAGGAGGGACATGATGCCTAAATCCTATATTATAATAAGCGTCGAGAGAACGTCCCACAATAATAGCATGAATCTCCACTAAATCTATGTATTCTAACAAGCACCAACTAGCAAAGAGTGCACGACTGGCTACTCCATTTGCTTTACAATGACGGTGTCATATCCGAAAGTTAAAGTTAACATAGTGTCATAAGTCAATTAATACAGCCGATGACACTTCATTTCATCCTGCCACTAGGAGGAAGTGACCATTTAGTAATAACTCGTTTCCTCGCTAGGACAGACAAGACACACTCAGTGTGCAACTGGAAACAAAGCCCAACCCGCCCAACCAAATAGAGGTAGGGACTTATGCACATCATCATTGGTTATCAATTCATGTACATGTATTTTTTGAACCGCGTATATTTGAAATAATATTTTTTTAAATAATTATTTGAATTGTTGTATTAGAAATTTGTGAAAGATATGAGAATCTAAAGGTCATGTTATCCATTAAATGTAAGATTCAAAATCTTTATTGATTCTACTGTATATGTAATTGTTCATTCCAAATCTTCTAGGGAAAGAGCTTTGGAACTTTTTATCAATTTGGTAACATAAATTCTTCTGTTTTATCTGTTAGTTGATTTCTAAAATTTGGAGTTTCTGTCCTTAGTTTTGAATTGTTCTCAATAATTGTCTTTGTAATCTTCACTCTCAATTTCTAATAACAATAACATTACTTACTAGAAATGTCTGCGCATGTATATATCCTATGTCACATAATTTTGCTAGAATGTAAGAGAATGAATTGATAAAATTCTGCAATAAACTTATGACCCAGAAAAGAAATTCAATTGCTTTTGAGGCTTGCTAACATAACCTCAATTAAGCTTCCAAATGAAGTGACAGAAGACCCACCATCATCATCAACAGCCTTCCTACATATTTCACTCATCTTCTTAACCCTCCTCCTAATCTCACTGTTACTGTCCATCAAACGTCTCAGAGCTCTCTCAATCTCATCAGCCAACACAAAATCACCACTGCCGTTTGTGTAATCCAGTCTCAGCTCCACCGCCAACCCCAAATCCCTCGCCATTAGAAAGGCATTAATTTGTTGCTCTGCATACAATGGCCAAGTCACAATAGGCACACCATACCACAAACTCTCCAATATAGAGTTCCACCCACAATGTGACACAAAACCACCGATTGCTCTGTGACCTAAAACCTCCACTTGTGGGGCCCACCCACATAACATTCCTACCCCTGTTGTCCTCTCCAAGAATCCTTCAGGTAACAGATTCTCATAATTTGTGTACTCAGCTGCAATGTATTAAACATCGATGTTATTGAAATATTGAGATTTGGAAATGCATGAAACACCAAATATCAAATAGGGAGATTCTCTAGTGAGGGCCACTATAATGAGGACTTGGTGAGGACTTTTCGATTAGACCTATTTTTTTATTACATCTCGACAAATCAACCGTTCAATATTTAGATATTTATGAGTAGATTACTTTTACAAATTTTCAATGAAATCTAAAATCGTTAGGTCATCTATAATTGTGATTTACCATTTATGAATATGAATGGTTCAAAATGAACAGATTTGGTTCGTCCATTTATTTGGTCTAGTTCGGTACCTTAACGATTTCAAATTTTGTTGAAAATTTGTAGAAATGATCTACTCATGAATATCTTAATATTGAACGGTTGATTTCTCAAGATGTAATCGAAAAATAGATATAACAATCATTAATCAAAAAGTCTTCACCAAGTCCTCATTATAGTGGTCCTCACTAGAGAAGCTCCATATTAAATGAATGTAAATTTGAGTGAAATTCACTATTACGAAAATTTTGAACCATATAAACTCACTTGGCATTTCAACTTTTCCTTGAGGTGGGCTTCGACGTACGGACCACAAGAACCTCTGGCCACTTTGCTCGAGCCCAATTGCCATTTCTTTCAATTGGGTTTCATCAAAGCTCCCGAAGCTCCCAAAGCAGAGGAAGACCACTGATTTTGGAGGCTGATCATCAAGCCAGTTCATGATCTTGTTATGATCGGACCGAAATTGATTCTCACCCTTGGTGTCAATCAAGGGTCCAACTGTGTAAACAGCAGGCCACGATTGACTTTGATCACTTCCATCAACACTATCATAAAGTGAGTGAACCGCGTGGGATTCTAGCTCAACCAACGTGTTGATGATAATACCCTTGGTTTCTTTGAACCTCCTAGCATGGTTTGCAAATGAAACGTATCCGCCATCGTTGAACACAAATCCTGGCAACGCATTTGTGGGAACTGGGTTGACATAACTTGGTACAATCGAGTCCGAATCTGATTTTTCAAACACTTTGCCAACTCGGTCGTACCGTTTGGGAAGGTAGAGCAACAAACCAAGAAAAGCTGCACCAGAAGTGAAGAAGAGAAAAGATCGAACCTCGAGCTCATGAGCTATGTCAATCATGGTGGTGCAGAACATGTCAACAACAATTCCAGCAATTTGACACGTGTTGGGTAACACCTGGTTGAGAATAGTGTCCTTGACATGGCTCTTGTGGTTCTCTATGTAATCGCTGATGTATTTTTCTGCTGAGTTATTAAGATTGGCTGGGGGGTTTACGTTGGGAAGATGGATGAGCTTTATGTGGGTGTGGGAGGCTGCAGGAAATGACTGATCTGCAGCGACTCCAAATGGTGATTTCATTACAAGAATTGTAACTGAGAATCGATCGCATCGATCCAATAAACGTTTTGAGAACTCGATTGTGGATACAAGGTGGCCTGTAGCTGGTGTGGGAACGAACACCAGCTCTGCTCTCTTCATAATTGTGTGTATGGTGGAGTTTTTAGGTCAAGTAGTTCTGTGTTTATTTGCTCATTCTGTGTTAGAATGTTTGATATACATATAGTGGTTGCAAGTGGTCCATTTTTTTGTGTGGTATATATAGACCTAGTGACAAACTCATGGAGCTCTTTCAAGTAACCGTACTGGTTCGTTAAATACGCAACTAATTCGACAGCTAATATGACCTACCAGTCACTTTCTTAGACTCGTTGTGTTATCTGAAATATGATCATTCATTTCTTCATCGTCATCCGAGGAGTCTTGGACTGCACCTAGGTACGTATATATGTCCCCAACACTTTTTAGCGCGTGAGATACACGCAGCGTTAGCTTTTTGATTGTCGTCCGTTAAATGGTTTGGTTGGTGAACGAAAAAAAACAAACAGAGTGAAAATTGGAGTTGACTATCCCATGTAATTAAAATTACTTTTGATCTAAGAAAAAAAATTGAAATTACCATCCCTTATCTCTCAAATCATTTTCAAATTTCAATGCCTTCCCCTATCATCACAAACCATTACTCAGCTCTCAGCTCTCATTCTCCAGAACAAGTGATGGGTCACTCACCCAAAATCGATTAACCATTCTCTATCTTTCATCAGTACGTGCAATTTCTATAGATGCTATGGGTTTTGTGACGTTTTCATTTAAGAATGATTAAAAGAGAATTTAGTATTGACTTTTGAGTTTCTTTGGAATGGGTCTGGTTGCTCTTGTAGTTGGTTATGATTAATTTTATGGCTTTAATTCCCACGAACTGTTGTGGTGTTGAATTTGATTTGCAGGCTTATGAAATGGTTTATTAGCTTGTTTATGTGTTAGAGAATACAAATTGTGAGAATGTGGAGTGTTGTCCCACATTGGAGAAAATGTACTTTGCAAATGTTTTTATAAGGATTTGAGCCTCTTCAACTATTGTCAATTGATTTTGGTTGTGAAGCCCAGATTACTTCATCACAAATAACTCTGCTTTACTCTACTCAATTCTACTTGAGCTAGCTGAAAGTGACCCTCTTTTTGAGAAAATATGAGTTATTTTGCTTTTTGATTTTATGATTTTGTCTATGAAACATTGGTGATTTATAGGAGAGGCACTAGTACGTCATGATGCTGGTTAGTAATAGAAATGTCAGAATGGGAGAGGCATTTCTCGATTATCTTGTGGTCAGTCCTTTCTAAAAGAATTTAGATAGAACTGAACAAGCTATCCTCTGCCAATTTGTTGTTGACCTTTTTAGTATGTTCATAATTTCTGGTGGTTCCTTTTTTTCTTTTTCTTTTTTTGTAATACTTTTTAGGAAAATTTTAGTGTATGTGAATGTATCTCATACGTACAATTACTACTTTTAGGACTTAATTACTCAAACGAGAACTTATTTACTCTAATGAAGACCATATTTACCTTAACAAGGGCTTTTTTGTAGTTACTACATGAGTTGTCAAAGTAGTAATATGTATATATCCTCAAGTCGTAAAATATTATAATTACAACTTTTAGAACTTAATTATTCAAACGAGAACCTAATTTATTCTAATGAAGACTTTATTTACTCTAACAAGGACTTAATCTCCACATTATGCATGAGAAATGTTAACATACCATAGCCTTACTCTTTTTTTTATCCATCTAAGTTAATTATTGGATCCCTTTCAAATGTTCATGAGCTTAACTTTTGTCTACTCAGTTAATTTTGCCTTATCGATGAACTAGTTTGTAAGTAAATTAACCTTTGAACAATCATAACTCCTAATAATGTCACCTTATTTGCACACCAAATTAAGGTTAAATTGATTTGGTAAACTAATTTGTTCAAATTGGATTGAGATTATTGGCTACCACAGATTGAACGTACTTGAGAAGGTTATTGAATCATGCTTTTAAGTTTGCTGGATGATTGTATGGTTTCTGCTCTATTCTGTAATTAAGTTTCTTAGATTTGCAGCTTCTTGATTTGGACCTGCTATTCATTCATGTTTTCTTTTGGATGTTTGTTCAAATCCTGGAATGATTCCAATATCCTGATGTAATAGTTAGTGATCGAGATATTAAACATGTTAATCAGTCACTCAATATCTTTTTCTGCGTTTTGTTTTTGCTGTCTATTTGAAGTTACACTTTGTATGCCTATATCAAGGATTTATTATTATTGTTATTTTTTGGTGCTGGAGTATGGTATGAGTAACATTAATCATATATGTGTTGTATGACAGATGAGTACGATACTAAAACCAAAGGACACAGACATCAATCAGCAGCAAGGGCACTAGCTAGGAGAAGGCATTTAACATTAAACATGAAGGCTCATTTCATACCACAAAAAAAGTAATTTCCTGATCCATAATATATATATATATATATATATATATATATATATATAATTAAGGTACGTATCACCTGTGCTTTGGTATCTTCCTCAGGAATTTCCTGATCCATATATTCACAAGTGAAGGTTGATAGAGCTAAGCTATCTCCATCAATTCTCCCATGAAGAAAGCTACAGAGTTGGTCTTCATTCCTGCCCCAGGTATTGGGCACATCGTTTCAGCGGTAGAGATCGCAAAGCTCCTGGTTGCTCGAGATGACCAACTTTTCATCACGGTTCTCATCATGAAGCTACCCCTCGACTCCAAGCCCAAGGGTGCAGATGATACCTACACAGGATCCCAACGTATCAAATTCATTAACCTCCCAGAGATCAACATAGACACACAAGGCATTAGTCCCGCCAACTTTTTCAAGTTATTTGTTGAAAGTCACAAACCTCATGTTAAAGATGCGGTCTCCAAGCTTAGCCAGTACCAGTCCCAGTCCTGCCCTTGACTTGCTGGGTTTGTCATCGACATGTTCTGTACCAGTATGATAGACATTGCCAATAAATTGGGGGTTCCTACATATGTCTTTTTCGCATCCAACGCAGGGTTTCTTGGGCTCTTGTTCCACCTCCAAACCCTTAGTGATGAGCATAACAAGGACTTCACCGATTTCAAGGACTCGGACGATGAGTTGGTCTTGCCCAGTTTTGTCAACCCGCTGCTTGCTAGAGCCTTACCTAGCGTGTTTTTGGACAAGGAGTACACTACCATATTCATCAACATTGGAAGAAGGTTTAGAGAAACCAAGGGTATTTTGGTGAACACATTCATGGAGCTGGAAGCACATGCTCTTCCCTCGCTTTCTGATGGCAAAACTCCACCGGTGTACCCCGTGGGACCCATATTAAACATTACAAGAAATGAAAACCATGAGGATTATTCAGACCTGGCCAAACAGAAGACAGATAATACCTTGAAGTGGCTTGATGATCAGTCTCCATTATCTGTAGTGTTCTTGTGCTTTGGGAGCATGGGAACCTTTGACGAGGACCAGGTGAAAGAGAGAGCTAGCCTGTGCGCTGGAGCAAAGTGGACTCCGATTCTTGTGGTCCCTGCGGGAGCCCCCACCAAAGAGGAAGATTGCTTACCCCAGTGACTATGTAGATTACAGGGGATCTTGCCTGAAGGGTTACTTGATCGGACGAGTGGGACTGGAAAGGTTATAGGATGGGCTCCACAAGTGGCCGTCTTGGCCCACCCTGCAATCGGAGGGTTCGTATCTCATTGTGGGTGTAATTCTATGCTGGAGAGTCTATGGTATGGTGTGCCAGTTGGCACATTGCTAATATATGCGGAGCAACACTTGAATGCTTTTGAGATGGCGAGGGAATTGGGATTGGCCGTGGAAGTCAGTTTGGATTATAGGAAGAACAGTGACTTTGTGAATGCACACGAGATACAAAGAGGGGTTAGGCAAGTGATAGATCATGATAGTGATACAAGGAAGAGGGTGAAGGAGATGAGCGAAATGAGCAAGAAAGCCTTGATGTCCTCTTACTCTTCATTGGGGCGTTTTATTGTGCAGATTTTCCTGACAAGTTAAAACTCAAGAGTCAAGATCATGTTTATGTCTGCATGTAAACAAATTTCGTCATGTAAGAGTCTGTTCTGCTAGAAGCATATGGATGAGCAAAGCCTGCCGCTATGGTTTGGCTAGAACGGCTGGAATGGTCTTTCCAACTTCTATGTAAGCTGCAGTTGAATATAAACATCATGACCAAATACACTTGCCACAAGAATGGAAGCAATGGTTGACATGTTGTACTAATTTAGTCTGTTTTTTGTTTCAAACTACATATTTCGTGTCACTAAGTATAGAACCTCCTTGTAAGGCGGATGATGTATGATGATTTTTAATGTCTTGTGTTTTCCTCGATCAGTTAATGTTTCGTGAACGTTGGCTCGTCTTCTTTTGGTTCCTAAATTTCGAGTGTCCTGATTAGTTCCTAAAGCTTGAAATATGTTTGGCAAATTTTTTACTTTTTTTAGCAAATTACTGATAAGGTCACTTGTGGTGACCTTGTTATTTTTTAAGCCACCAAATATATTTATCCCTCACAATGTCACCAATATTTACAAAAATACCACCGCATCAATATTTACAAAAATGTCACCGCATCAATATTTACAAAAATGTCACCGCATTTTTTTCTCATTATTTACAAAAATGTCACTAGATACAAAAAACTACTAATAGAGACAAGAAAGCTATTGTCAAAGAACAATAAAGCTAATGTCAAAGAATAATAAAGTTACTGTCAAAGAACAATAAAGCTACTGACAAGGAACAATAAATGTACTCCCAAAGAATAATAAAGTTACTGTCGAAGAACAAGAAATCTATTGTCGAAGAACAATAAAACTATTGTCAAAGAACAATAAAGCTACTGTCAAAGAACAATAAAACTACTAGCAAGGAACAAGAAATGTACTCCCAAAGAATAATAAAGTTACTGTCGAAGAACAAGAAATCTACTGTCGAAGAACAATAAAGCTATTGTCAAAAAACAATAAAGTTACTGTCAAAGATCAATGCAGTAGCTTTTTGTAGGCAGTGGTATTTTTGTAAATAATGAGAAAAAAAACATAGTGGCATTTTTATAAATATTAAAATTTGTAATATTTTGGTGGCTTTATGAGGAATAAAAATTTTAGGTGGCTTTTTGAATAATCTAGATTATGTAAATGACCTTATGGGTAATTGGCCCTTGTTTCTAGTATATATATAAAAGTCTACTCTAAAAAAAAATTTGAAAGAAGGGCAAAAGCTCATTTATCCGTGTTGGTACATGTTCATATTATCATTACAATTTAACATATATAACATGCATGACAACATAAAATCTTCTTAATCGTAGATTTGTATTGTAATCTTTATTTTTATTATTAAAAAAAATTGCAATTGTACCACTAAGCTACTCATGTCTTTGAGAATAAGACCCTTAGAAGCTCATTATTAACAAACAAACTGCCTCTACAATCCGACTTTATAATTAGAAGAGTGAAAAGACCATCCAAAACAAATTCCAAATCTACTTTTAGAGCAATAAACTCTATAGCCAAAACCGAAATACCACTCGTCTCCTACTTAAAGTTGTCCGTATATACATAATTAGGATATGTAAATTAACGCAATTTCCGTAGTCTCTATGAGCAAAATATCTTCCTAATGACAAGTCTATTAAGCTAGCGTTTACCTCTATACTGCTATCGTGGCATGCCTGCACATCACTCTATTACTTACTACGACTACGAAACCTCACAAAATTCATACAACAGAAAAGAGGTCCCTCAAGTAGGATTAATTGGTCTATATTTCCAAGCTTTCCACCACACACCGCTATGATACAGTTTGTAACTCACTCCATACATAAAACTTCGATTAACAAGGGATCTGAATCCAATATATACCTTTTCCAACATAAGTAATTTTTTAAGATAATTTTTACGTACCTCAATGACTACTCAATGGTCGTAGAAGTGAACTAATAACCGACGATAAGATAAATAAAGTCTTCAATATTCAACTAGGTAAATATAAGTTTTCATCCAAATAACTAAGTCATTAAGAAATTAAGAGGGGCTTAATTTGGCTCAAGGGATTAGTTATTGCCTACGGGGGGGCACCCTGCGAAAGCAAAAATAAGAGGGGCTTAGTTTGCTTATATGTTCAATAAATTTCTTACTCAGACATCTTTAAATATCTCATTATTCTTTATTTTTAAATTAAAATTTAAAAACAATTAAGTATAATTAAGTAAAAAATATATTGAGCAAAGGGAACTGAAAACAACGGACTTCGTAGCAAATGCCAGCAAAGACATGAATCTTCTTCTTAGTTCTTACAACAGAAATTCCAAGAAATAATGGGAACTTTCTACAATACTCGCGAGTTTTGATACTCCTTAAATCTGAAAGAGTATGTACAAAACACAGAGAAAACGAGGAAAAGAGGAAGCAATTGTATTGATGTGGGACACTCAGTTATGAGATGATTAATCTTTACAGCTTGTATAACTACTACCTATTGAGTAATGTACCCTTTTACCCTTAACATCCCCCCTCAAACTGATGGAAGTGAAAACTACCAGCAGATTGTAACAGTTGCATAAGAAATAAGAGATTGTAGTCAATACATGAGCCCAAGATACTTGTCTCAACTTTCAACCAGGAGGAATGAGTGGCAGTGATTGACATAGTCACATAGCACCATAGGCCGACACACCTTCCAACAATTCATTAATGATCTGTCTAGAGTAGTAGAAGGGACCAGCCAAGTGTTGGGTGTCTGCAAAGCTTCAATTTCCTTGAGGAGAACTTGCTGCAAAAGATGGCGAGTAGAAATTGATAATGGGGAGCTTTTAGGAGGTGCTTTTAGGTGGGGGCTTTTGGATTTAGAAGTCTCTAATCCAAGAGTGGGGAGTGGGGGAGTTTTGATACTTGGAGTTCTATAGAATTTTCGAGAAATAATGGACTGCCATATAGACACTACCGTTAATATCACTGACCCAGTGACCGACACTGTCATGTGTGCATGGCACGTACATGATATAGATGAGCTCGCATGTTTCAAAACATATATATGGTGTTTTGGCCACCATATATATTTACCTTTATATATATATAATTATATATATATATATACCGCGATTGATATATATATCTATCTCTATCTCTATCTCTATCTATGTGACTCTCTCCTCACAAACTAAGCTTGAGCAAAATACCTCTCCTCTACCTCAGTCTATTACCAAATAATGAAGAAAGCTACAGAGCTAATCTTCATCCCAATCCCAGGTATCGGCCACATCGTATCGACGGTTGAGATTGCAAAGCTCCTCCTCTCTCGAGATGACAACCTCTTCATCACAATCCTCATCATGAAGTTCCCCTTCAACGTAGACGGCACAGACGCCTACATCGAGTCCATAGCAGACCCTTGTTCCACGTTGAAGACGCAGCGCATCAAGTTTGTCAACCTCCCTCAAGAACAATTCCAAGGACATGGAGCCACCGGCTTCTTCACCTTCATTGACAATCATAAGTCCCACGTCAAAGATGCCGTCACCAAAATCACCGAGTCGGGGTCCGAGACTCGAATTGCCGGGTTTGTCATCGACATGTTCTGCACGGGGATGATAGACGTGGCGGATGAACTCGGACTTCCTACCTATGTGTTCTTCACCTCTGGTGCGGCCGAACTTGGGCTCATGTTCCACCTCCAAGCCCTTCGCGATGAACAGAACAAGGACTGCACCGAGTTCAAGGACTCGGATGCCGAGTTGGTTGTCCCGAGTTTTGTCAACCCTTTGCCCGCAGCTAGAGTCTTGCCTGGTGTGCTTTTCGAAAAGGAGGCGGGCAACTTCTTCCTCAACTTTGCCAAAAGGTATAGAGAGACCAAGGGTATTTTGGTCAACACGTTCCTGGAGCTGGAATCATACGCGCTTCAGTCTCTGAGTGCAGATGGTAAGGTCCCTCCGGTGTACCCGGTAGGACCCATATTGAACGTCAAGAGCCATGATGATAAAGTGGGTTCGGAGAAGTTAAATCAGAAGTCGGATATCTTGAAATGGCTTGATGATCAGCCTCCGCTGTCGGTAGTGTTCTTGTGCTTCGGGAGCATGGGAAGCTTTGGCAAGGATCAAGTGAAACAGATTGCGTACGCACTCGAGCAATGTGGGTTTCGGTTCTTGTGGTCTCTACGCCAGCCCCCTAAGGAAGAGGCTGTCTTCCCAAGTGATTATGCAAACTACAATACAATCTTGCCCGAAGGGTTTCTCGATCGGACGGCTGAGATTGGGAAGGTCATAGGGTGGGCCCCACAAGTGGCCATCTTGGCCCATCCGGCACTCGGAGGGTTTGTGTCTCATTGCGGCTGGAATTCTATATTGGAGAGTATCTGGTATGGTGTGCCAATTGCGACGTGGCCGTTTTACGCGGAGCAACAATTGAATGCATTTGAGCTGGTGAAGGAATTGAAATTGGCGGTTGAGATTGATATAGGTTATAGAAAAGACAGTGGAGTGGTCGTGAGTAGTCAAGACATAGAGAAAGGGATAAAGGAGGTAATGGAGCAAGATAGTGAACTAAGGAAGAGGGTGAAAGAAATGAGTCAGATGAGCAAGAAAGCTTTGGTAGATGATGGGTCCTCATACTCTTCATTGGGTCGTTTTATTGATCAAATTCAAAGCTCATCACGAACCTAGTCTTTGCTTTGCTGTATGTACGTAAACAAATTAATTTCACTTCCTTAATGTATGGTCCTTCCGTCCTTCGTATTTAAGACGATCCTTTAATTTTAATAATAAAGGTCTTGGACTCTTGGGTACGTTTATTGTCAACTTTAACATATTTATCTACCATCGTACCATCATTAGTTTCCTAATTAACGTACAGCTACCTTTGTACCATCCATGCATTAACTATTAATTTTTAGCTAGGGCTAGCTACGTACTGTGTTCCATTAATCTTACTATGCAGAAATTAATTAACATGCAAGTAGTTTCAACGCTTTCTTTGTTGCCAAGACTTTTAACCCCAATTTTAATTTGCTGATTTTAATTTTCTAGAACCAACTGCACTTGCATTCAATGAATGAAAATGATGTGCTGATAACAAATCATCTGCATCACAGGTCATATTCATTCTTTAACGTGCTTTGACTGGAGTCTGGAGACAATATCAAACTTTAATTAAGGTGGTGTTTAATTTTCATAAGATTTACAAGTCCATTCCACGTACTCTCAACTGCAAGTCTCTCTCTCTCTCTCTCTCTATATATATATATATATATATATATATATATATTACGACTATAGGAACCGGCCTTTGCTCGCTCTTTAATTTGTTAGGTTTTGATGTCGGAGTCCTTTCTAGGAAACTGATATAACCCATGCATGTAGTCTAAGACTGATCTATATGCAGTCGCCCATGCGTTGAGAAATTGAAAGCATTGATTTGTTACACTGCGAAGAGTACATTGTATCGATCAATTATTTGCAATTTCCACCCTTAAATAGACGACTGGATCGATTTATCACACATACTTGATCCAGCTGATTGATTACTAACATCTCCTTTGATCATAAGGACATCTACAAAATTAATTTATATATGCAAGCTAGCTTGAGCAAATTAAAGGACTGGCTAAGCTAGGTCATGTAAATAAATAACCTAACTTTATTTTTATTTTTTTAATGCCAAAGCAAAATTCTTTAATAGAGTGCTAAGATAAAAGATGCTGGACCCAATGGGTTTGGTCTAGTGAAAGCATGCTAGGCTGCAAGTGTGGCGAATGTTACAGTGATACTCCTGGTAATAGGAGGTCGCTGGTTCGAACCCCAACTTGTGAAAAACATCCCTTGGAGAGAGGCTATACCTCAATTGCTCCGAACCTCGGAGTGGTAGCCCACTTTGAACCACCATTTTTGTAACAAAAAAAAAAAGATAAAAAATGCTGGACCATTCAAATAGGTGATTGCCTATATGAGGCTACCAGTCTACCACAGGTCCACAACTCCTATGGTTGTACGTAATTGACCAAACTTAGTAAAGAAAAGTCCCTCTTTGGATAAAAAAGAAAAGAAAAGGTGATTGCCTCATTCAACTGAATTTGAAAGTACTACTCAGAACAAAAGTAGCCAGTAGATGACCTATTACAAAATGACAAGAAACTTTAGAGATTAGCCTAAGAGAATTCTTTAGTCTCTTAATCGTGGCAAAGCTAACCCATGCATTAATTATCCAATTGTGAAAACAACAGCTTGCCCATCGAATTTAACCATTACTACCAATAGATATTAGTCAGAGTTCTTCTCAAAACATATATATCTTCCACCCAAGTAAAGATAAGGTACGTAATTAAGTTTCCTATCCCAATTAATTAAGAAGCCCGGATGCTTCCTCTCTAACAATTAAGATCGGGATTATTAACAGTTTTATTTTGATGATTCTAACAAGCTGTAGTGTACGTGGGCATCCATGAAGCTTCGCATCAATTGCAGGGTAGAAGAACATGTAGTCAAAGCTGTGTTTTATTTTGCCTTGGTTTCCAAGTCTTTATAGTTCACACATTTTATATAAAATTCAAAATTTTCAGACACCGAGAAGCAACGACAGCAAAGGCATGACATCACCTAAATCTTGGAACACAAGATAAAAAGAAAGTTAAAATTAAAATCTGAGTGGTATCTATAGCAACACCTAAGCACATAGACATGACCATATGGGCATTCACACGCATATAAATAAGCATGTCGGTGTTAGCTGAAGTTATCATTCCTATACAGTCATACACATTTATCTCTATTTTCCTATCACTACTCTTTAGTCTTTACTCTAGCTTTACATTCAGTCTCCCAAATGACGAAAGCCGCAGAGCTAGTGTTCATCCCATCCCCAGGCACTGGCCACCTCATATCGACGGTGGAGATTGCAAAGCTCCTCCTGTCTCGAGATGATCAACTCTTCATCGCCGTCCTCATCTTTAAGTTCCCGTTCAGCTCAGACGGCACTGACGCCTACATTGAGTCCATCGCGGAATCTTCCATATCACATCGGATCAAGTTCATTAACCTTCCACAGAAAAATATGGACACACAGGACAACCGCACCACCAACTTCTTCAAGTTCATCGATGCTCAGCAAACCAACGTTAAAGATGTTGTCACCAAACTCATTGAGTCTGAATCCGAGACTCGAATCGCCGGGTTTGTCGTAGACATGTTCTGTACCTCTATGATTGACGTGGCCAACGAATTCGGGGTTCCTACCTACGTGTTCTTCACGTCCGGTGCAGGCATGCTTGGGCTCATGTTCCACCTCCAAGAACTTCGTGATGACCACAACAAGCACTGCATGGAGTTCAAGGACTCGACTGTTGAGTTGGCGATCCCGAGTTTCGCCAAACCCTTTCCAGCTGCTAGAGCCTTGCCGAGCGTGCTTTTCGAAAAGGAGGCCAGCGACGGGTTCCTCAACTTTGCCAAAAGGTGTAGAGAGGCCAAGGGTATTTTGGTGAATACATTCACGGAGCTGGAATCGTATGCCCTTCATTCTCTTGATTCTGATGGTAAGATCCCTCCGGTATACCCGGTGGGACCCATACTCAACATCAAGAGTAATGATAGTGATAATCAAGTGGGTTCGAAGCAGAAGTCTGATATCGTGAAATGGCTCGATGATCAGCCTCCGTCATCTGTAGTGTTTTTGTGCTTTGGGAGCATGGGAAGCTTTGGTGAGGATCAGGTGAAAGTGATTGCCCGCGCATTGGAGCACGGAGGGTTTCGCTTCTTGTGGTCCCTACGCCAGCCGGCACCTGAGGGAAAGATTGGTTTCCCCAGTGACTATGCCGATCACACAGAAGTCTTGCCCGAAGGGTTCCTCGATAGAACGGCAAGGATCGGAAAGGTTATAGGGTGGGCGCCACAAGTTGCCATCTTGTCCCATCCATCAGTGGGAGGTTTTGTGTCCCATTGTGGATGGAATTCCACTCTAGAGAGCTTGTGGTTTGGTGTGCCGGTTGCCACGTGGCCTTTAGATGCAGAGCAACAACTAAATGCATTTCAGCTAGTTACGGAGCTAAATTTGGCCGTGGAAATTGATATGAGTTATAGGAAGGGTGATCTGGTTGTGAGTGCACAAAAAATTGAGAGAGGCATAAAGGAGGTGATGGAGCTTGATAGTGATATAAGGAAGAAGGTGAAAGACATGAGTGAAAATAGCAAGAAAGCTTTAATGGAGGGTGGGTCTTCGTACTCTTCGTTGGGACATTTTATTGATCAAATATAAAGCTCATATATATATGATTCCATTTAGGGCATGTAAAAGCTTTGGTGTTGTCTTTGATAATTAACTAAACTAGTAAACTTTTTTTTTAGTATATGCCTTTGTGAATGCCTTTGGGAATGGAATTATAAGAATAAACACCATCTTAATTAAGGTTGATATTGTCTCCCGTCAAAGCACATTAAACAATGAATGTGACCTATGATGCAGATGATTTGTTATCAGCACATTATTTTCATTCATCGAGTGCAAGTGCAGTTGGTTCTAGAAAATTAAAATCATCAAATTAAAAGCTTTGGTGTTGTCTTTGATATTAAACTAAACTAGTAAACTTTCTTTTTAGTATATGCTTTCATGATCGACTTTGAGATTATCTCTTGATCCTCAGTCTTTCATTCGATCATATGTAATTCTTTATTTAATAGGAGAATATATATATTTTTAGGAGTACATCTTGATCCACTTTATTTACATATATATATATATGCGTTCATGCCTTGATGTTCTTTTCTATGTGGAATTTTTTTTATGTCTGTACAATCACTACTCCTCAATATTGTTATCAGGGACCATGTTAAGCAATTGTCCTCTAACGTACCATTAGGGGAATAATTCTAACTTCTACTTCTATACTTGGACATTTTCAATTCTTCATCAATATAGACTATACAAATAGGATCATGCCTAGCCGCAACAATTAATGAAAATGATTATTTGCTGATTTCTTAAATAATTATTACTAAAAAAATTATTGTTTACTTTTTTTTTAAGATTAATTATCACGATTATCTTTAAGGGTTCCTTCAACCTTGACTTTAGACAACAATCGAAACTTCATTTTGCGGATGAGGATTCTTTCCTTTTCTCTTCCTTACAGATGAGTTAATATATCTTTGTTTGGTTATACGTTGAGAGATAGTTAGATCGCATTTAACCAAAGCCAGCAAAGCAATGACATCACCTAAATATTAAAATATTAATTGGTTGGCCGGTTGGCCCTATATACTGAAGCATGTATATATGTTTATTATCTCAGAACTCTCTATATCTCCATCTCCGAAAGAAACAAAAAGAAAAAAAGTTATATGTATAGTTGCATACCATATATTCCTTCAAAATCCACCCAGAAAAACTTGCCACTTCGGTTAAAGCAGATTTCCACCTTTGCACCTTCTCTTTGTCATCCCTAAACCTTTCTTCATGATTAGTAAAGGCTTCGCTAAAACTCCTTGTTTGCTTTCGTACATCAGAGGGATGGACATCATAGAAAATTGGCAGCACGGTTTCTCTTGCTTTCATGCATTCAAGAATTCTTAGAAGTTCATCCAAGCACCACGTCGAAGATGCATAATTTTGTGAGATAACAATGAGGGCAAATCTTGATTCTTCAATTGCAGCAGAAAGTTCTGGAGAAATAGCTTTCCCTTTTTGAAGTTCAGGATCATCCCTGAAAGTTATTATTCCTTGATGTTCTAATGTAGTGTATAAGTGGTCTGTAAGTATATCACGCATTTTTTTATTTATTTTTTTGGTGCAGGAGTATGGTATGAGTAACATTAATCATATATGTGTTGTATGACAGTTGAGTACGATACTAAAACCAAGGGACACAGACATCAATCAGCAGCAAGGGCACTAGGAGATCGAAGGCATTTAACATTAAACATGAAGGCTCATTTCATATTCAGATAAAGAACCCAGAGCAACATAGCAGCAACATTTCACAGTACAGAGGGCTGCAGAGCAAGTGCCAGGCGGTGTTTCCAGCTCACCTGCAAGGCCAGTTTGGGAAAGCTACGGTATCTCCCGGATATTGGGCTTGTAAGTGTAGATAGGCTTTCCTTTTCCCACAAAGAAATGGTACCAACAACTTTGTAGTTGTTTGTTGCTAGTAACTTTTGTAGCCAATTGTAGGTAATTTGTGTGGATATTGGGCTCTATTTTGTAGAGTTGTACAAGTACCTCCTGTGCAGTTTGTGAACGTAAGAAACAAGTACCTTTTGTGCATTCAACTCCGTTTACAAGCGCAAACTATATATTAATTTTTAGAATTGTCCAAGATTAACCATATGGTCACCATGGTCTACGGAAATTGAAAGTTCAAGAATAATTTTGCTGTATATAAAAAAATTAAGCTAAGCATAAAAGTCAATGAAAAATTACATTATATTACCAAACAATTAAAGTTAAAAAAAATTCAGCATTATATCTGTCCATATTGGTCATTTTACTAACTCACAACACTTTAAATTTTAAGTTTACCAAACACTCTCCCTATGTCTTTTGATGTCGGAGTCCTTTCTAGGAAACTGATATAACCCATGCATGTAGTCTAAAGACTTGTCTATATATGCAGTTGCCCATGCGTTGAGAAATTGAAAGCATTGATTTGTTACACTGCGAAGAGTACATTGTATCGATCAATTGTTTGCAATTTCCACCCTTAAATAGACGACTGGATCGATTTATCACACATATATACTTGATCCAGCTGATTGATTACTAACATATCCTTTGATCTAAGGACATCTACAAAATTAATTTATATAGAGTTTTTTTCATGAGTGGGGTCAAAACTTATAGGAACCGGACAAAATGATACCCAAACTTCAAAAGTGATCAAAATGGTACCTGAACTTTGAGAATGCGATCAAAATGATACCCGATCCCAATTTCCGTTACTGCACCGTTAATTTCATGGGTATTTTGGTCATTTCATTCACTTTTTAATTCAAAATTACCATTTTGCCCTCACATCAAAGCAATCTGAAAATAGAAAAACTGAAATCACTTATGCATGAGGTGGGATTCGATCCTTTAACCCCATGATTGCAACCTTATACGTCAACCGCAAATGCACAAACTGCTCTTGTAATATATTCTACAAATATTTATATTTATATACTATCGAATTTCTTCTTCTTCTTCTTCATTTCGTCTTTCTTTCTTTTGCAACTCTTTCTTCTGGGTGGGGCGTGACTGAGTGGTGACTGTTCATGCGGTGGACCAGCGGCAGTGCAGGATGGGTGTCCAAAGGAAATTGGAGAGAGAGAGATTGTCGTGGGCACCATGGTTGCTGCCGTTGGTACTTGTGTGACGGCGGAGCAGAGTAGAGTGGTCACAGATGACTGAGAAACAAGAGAAAAGAAGCTCGGAGAGAGCCAGAGAGGTGCTTGCTGAGAAGAGAGGGAGAGTTGGAGAGAAATAAAGATTGAGAGAGAGAGAAAGGACGGGGAAGAGGAGAAAAAAAAAATACCAGAGAAGAAATGAAAGGAAGAAACCCAGAAAAAAAAATGAAGAAGAAAGAGAGAAAAAGGAAAGGCCGAAAGGCCGAAAGGGAAGAGAAAACAAAACAAACGTATTTTTAAGAATCTGAGCTAGTAGGCAATAAATATATACTTGTTTTATGTTATAATCAAATCATGTAGTGGTGTAGCGGAAGGAAAGTAAGTTTTTAACCTTGTGAGCAAGGTTCGAATCTCCTTACTAACAATGAGATTTATTTTGAATAAATCTCTCAAGTAAAAAGACCAAAATAGCCCTAAATATTGGGTCACATGCGCAGCACATGCATGAAATTAACGGTGCACTAACGGAAATTGGACTTAGGTATCATTTTGATCGCATTTTTAAAGTTCAGGTACCATTTTGATTACTTTTGAAGTTTAAGTATCATTTTGTCCGGTTCCCATAAGTTTTGACCCCACTCATGAAAAAAACTCATTTATATATGCAAGCTAGCTTGGGCAAAAGGACTGGCTAAGCTAGGTCATGTAATTAAATAACCTCACTTTAATTTTATTTTTTTATCGCCAAAGCAAAATTCTTTAATAGAGTGCTAAGATAAAAGATGCTGGACCATTCAAATAGGTGATTGCCTGTATGAGGCTATCACAGGTCCACAACTCCTATGGTTGTACGTAATTGACCAAACTTAGTAATGAAAAGTCCCTCTTTTGATAAAAAAGAAAAGAAAAGGTGATTGCCTCATTCAACTGAATTTGAAAGTACTACTCAGAACAAAACTAGCCAATAGATGACCTATTACATAATGACAAGAAACTTTAGAGATTAGCCTAAGAGAATTCTTTAGTCTCTTAATCGTGGCAAAGCTAACCCATTAATTATCCAATTGTGAAAACAACAGCTTGCACATCGAATTTAACAATTATTACCAATAGATATTAGTCAGAGTTCTTCTCAAAACATATATATCATCCACCCAAGTAAAGATAAGGTACGTAATTAAGTTTCCTATCCCAATTAATTAAGAAGGCCGGATGCTTCCTCTCTAACAATTAAGATCGGGATTATTAACTTAAGGTTTTATTTTGATGATTCTAACAAGCTGTAGTGTACGTGGGCATCCATGAAGCTTCGCATCAATTGCATGGTAGAAGAACATGTAGTCAAAGCTGTGTTTTATTTTGCCTTAGTTTCCAAGTCTCTTTATAGTCCACAAACAAGATTTTTTGAGTTCACACATTTTATATAAAATTCAAAATTTTCAGACACCGAGAAGCAACGACAGCAAAGGCATGACATCACCTAAATCTTGGAACTCAAGATAAAAAGAAAGTTAAAAATTAAAATCTGAGTGGTATCTATAGCAACACTTAAGCACATAGACATGGCCATATGGGCATTCACACGCATATAAATAAGCATCTCTGTGTTAGCTGAAGTTATCATTCCTATACAGTCATACACATTTATCTCTATTTTCCTATCACTACTCTTTAGTCTTTACTCTTTACATTCAGTCTCCCAAATGAAGAAATCCGCAGAGCTAGTGTTCATCCCATCCCCGGGCATTGGCCACCTCGTATCGACGGTGGAGATCGCAAAGCTCCTCCTGTCTCGAGATGATCAACTCTTCATCGCTGTCCTCATCATTAAGTTCCCGTTCGGCTCAGACGGCACTGAAGCCTACATTGAGTCCGTCGTGGAATCTTCCATATCACAGCGGATCAAGTTCATTAACCTTCCACAGAAAAATATGGACACACAGGACAACAACACCCCCAACTTATTCAAGTTCATCGATGCTCAGCAAACCAACGTTAAAGATGTTGTCACCAAACTCATTGAGTCTGAGTCCGAGACTCGAATCGCCGGGTTTGTCATAGACATGTTCTGTACCTCTATGATTGACGTGGCCAACGAATTCGGGGTTCCTACCTACGTTTTCTTCACGTCCTGTGCAGGCGTGCTTGGGCTCATGTTCCACCTCCAAGAACTTCGTGATGACCACAACAAGCACTGCATGGAGTTCAAGGACTCGACTGCTGAGTTGGCGATCCCGAGTTACGCCAACCCCTTTCCAGCTGCTAGAGTCTTGCCGAGCGTACTTTTCGAAAAGGAGGCCGGCGACGGGTTCCTCAACTTTGCCAAGAGATTTAGAGATACCAAGGGTATTTTGGTGAATATATACATTCACGGAGCTGGAGTCGTTTGCCCTTCATTCTCTTGATTCTGATGGTAAGATCCCTCCGGTATACCCGGTGGGACCCATGCTCAACATCAAGAATGATGATAGTGATAATCAAGTGGATTCGAAGCAGAAGTCTGATATCTTGAAATGGCTCGATGATCAGCCTCCGTCGTCTGTAGTGTTTTTGTGCTTTGGGAGCATGGGAAGCTTTGGTGAGGACCAGGTGAAAGAGATTGCCCGCGCATTGGAGCACGGAGGGTTTCGCTTCTTGTGGTCCCTACGCCAGCCCGCACCTAAGGGAAAGATTGGTTTCCCCAGTGACTATTCCGATCACACAGGAGTCTTGCCCGAAGGGTTCCTCGATCGAACGGCAAGGATCGGAAAGGTTATAGGGTGGGCGCCACAAGTTTCCATCTTGGCCCATCAATCAGTGGGAGGTTTTGTGTCCCATTGTGGATGGAATTCCACTTTAGAGAGCTTGTGGTTTGGTGTGCCGGTTGCCACGTGGCCTTTATATGCAGAGCAACAACTAAATGCATTTGAGCTAGTTACGGAACTAAATTTGGCTGTGGAAATTGATATGACTTATAGGAAGGATGGTCCTGTTGTGGTGAGTGCACAAAAAATTGAGAGAGGCATAAAGGAGGTGATGGAGCTCGATAGTGATATAAGGAAGAAGGTGAAAGAAATGAGTGAAAATAGCAAGAAAGCTTTGATGGAGGGTGGCTCTTCATACTCTTCGTTGGGACGTTTTATTGATCAAATATAAAGCTCATATATGATTCCATTTAGGGCATGTAAAAGCTTTGGTGTTGTTTATGATAATTAACTAAACTAGTAAACTTTCTTTTTTAGTATATGCTTTTGTGATAGACTTTGAGATTATATCTTGACCCTCCGTCTTTCATTCGATCATATGTAATTCTTTATTTAATAGGAGAATATATATATCTTGAGGAGTATATCTTCATCAACTTTATATATATATATATACCCCTTCACATGCGCACGTCCGCACTGAAAGTAAAATGCGAACATCTTCATCCCGACCAATTGACAATATATCTCAATCATCAGAATCGTTCATCGTTTAGATTTATTTTCAAGAATTATCCTTGTAAAAAATCAGCCGAATTGGAGATTGTTTGGTCATCTGTTCGTTGTATAGTTTACAAATAAATACAGTCCGTCAGATAAGGTTGAAACAATGGATGTGATAATCAAATGGCTAAATAATTTCCGATTTTAATTTGTTTTTTATCAAAATGATCCTCGAATGATAATCATGCCTTGATGTTCTTTTCCATGTGGATGTTTTTTTGGGTAAGTCTAATATACAGAGCTGCATACTATGCAGCTCTTTTTTTAAAATGCAATTGCATTTTTGAAATGCAATTGCTGTTCAAAAAGGTAAAACTAATTATTTTGAAATGTAATTACATTTTGAAATGACAATTGCATTTTTAGAATGACAATTGCATTTTTTGGAATGACAATTGCATTTTTTGGAATGACAATTGCATTTTTTAAATGTATAGTTTCACATTTTTAAACGGCAATTGCATTTTTTAAAAAAAACTGCATGCTATGCAGCGATATATATTAGATTTTTTTTTTATGTCTGTACAATTACTACTCAATAATTCATAGAGTCAAAAATGGGGCACTTGTAACCAAAATAAAATAAAAAAATGGGGCACTGTCCATTGTTATGAGGGACCATGTTAAGCATTTGTCCTCTAACGCGTACAATTACTACTCCTCAATAATTCATAGCGCCACAAATGGGGCACTGTCCATTGTTGTCAGGGACCATGTTAAGCAATTGTCCTCTAACGTACCATTAGGGGAATTAATGGACGATACTTGGGTGCACACCGGTGTGCACCTCAGTATGCTTACCACATGGCTGGTCCAATGAAAACCTGACATGTGTCCCTTAAAAAAAAAATTTCCTTCTTTCTTCCTTCATCTCTCTTCCTTCTCTCATGTTTCTTTCTTTCTTCTTTCTTCTTCCGGCAACCATCTCTTCTCCTCTTCGCCGGCGAAGTTTTCCAACCACATTCGATGGCGAAACTGGTCTCAAATGCCGTTGGGTGTCCAAATCAACTGCACCCAAGCTCCTACGAGCTCATATGCCGCGCCGTCTCCCTCTCCGCCAGCTAGATCGACCAGTGCGGTTTGCCTCTGCCGCCCTCACCCACAGATCCCAGCCGTGCGCCGACGTCTCTGCCATCGTCCTTCAATTCCCCGTGCCTCCATCTCTCTCACCACCGCTTTCTCTCTCTTGCTCCGATGAAGAACGCTAGAGGAGAGAAGAAGAAGAAGAAGAAGAAAGAGGACAGAAGAGAGAATGAAGGACGAAAGAAACAGAAGAGAGAAGGAAGAGAGGTGAAGGAAGAAAGAAGGAAAAAAAAATTTGCCGGCGAAGAGGAGAAGAGATGGTTGCCGGAAGAAGAAAGAAGAAAAAAAGAAACGGGAGAGAAGGAAGAGAGATGAAGGAAGAAAGAAGGAATTTTTTTTTAAAGGGACACATGTCAGGTTTTCATTGGACCAGCCATGGGGTAAGCATACTGAATGTGCACTGAGGTGCACACCGGTGTGCACCCAAGTATCGTCCGGAATTAATTCTAACTTCTACTTCTATACTTGGACATTTTCATCAATATAGACTATACAAATAGGATCGTGACTAGCCGCAACAATTAATGAAAATGATTATTTGCTGATTTCTTAAATAATTATTTACTTAAAAATTATTATTTACTCTTTTTTTAGATATTAATTATCACGATTATCTTTAAGGGTTCCTTCAACCTTGACTTTAGACAACAATCGAAACTTCATTTTGCGTATGAGGATTGTTTCCTCGTCTCTTCCTTACAGATAACTCTTTGATTGGTTGTACATTGAGAGATAGTTAGATCGCATTTAGCCAAAGCCAGCAATGCAATGACATCACCTAAATATTGGTTACCAAGAAAACAAAACATATATTTAAGTACCTTATACTGAAGCATATATGTTTATTATCTCAGAACTCTCTATATTTCAATCTCCGAAAAATGGAGAAACCTGCAGAGCTAGTGTTCATCCCATCCCCAGGTATCGGCCACCTCGTGTCAACGGTTGAGATTGCAAAGCTCCTCGTATCTCGAGATGACCAACTCTTCATCACAGTCCTCATCATGAAGTTCCCCTCTGATTCCAAAGGCACTGATGCTTATATCGAGTCCTTTACACACACTTCTAATTCAAAGCGTATCAAGTTCATCAACCTCCCACAAGTCAACATGGACAATACGCAAGGCAATAGCGGCAGCTTCATGATCGATTTCATTGAAAGTCAGCAACCCCATGTTAAAGATGCCGTCACCAAACTCGCCGAGTCCAAGACTCGACTCGCGGGGTTTGTCATCGACATGTTCTGTGTCGCTATGATCGACGTGGCCAACGAATTTGGGGTTCCTACCTACGTGTTCTTTACCTCCGGTGCCGCCGCGCTCGGGCTCATGTTCCACCTCCAGGCGCTTCGCGATCATGACTGTGAATACAAGGACTGCACTGAGTTCAAAGACTCCGACGCTGAGTTGCTCATCCCGAGTTTTGTCAATCCCTTGCCAGCTGCTAAAGTGTTACCTGGTGGGCTATTCGTGAAGGAGTCAGCCAACTCATTCCTCAACATAATCAAAAGTTTTAGAGATACCAAGGGTATTTTGGTAAATACGTTCACAGAGCTAGAATCCCATGCACTTCACGCTCTTTTGTCTGATGCTAAGATCCCTCCGGTGTATCCGGTGGGACCCCTATTAAACTTGAATAGTAATAACAATAGTTTGGACGAGGCCAAACAGAAGTCCGATATCTTGAAATGGCTTGACGATCAGCCTCCGTTGTCTGTAGTGTTCTTGTGCTTCGGGAGCATGGGAAGCTTTGGTGAGGACCAGGTGAAAGAGATCGCCCAAGCGCTGGAGCATGTTGGCTATCGATTCTTATGGTCCCTTCGCCGGCCCCCGCCGGAGGGAAAAATTGGTTTCCCAAGTGACTATGATGATCACAGGGGAGTCTTGCCTGAAGGGTTCCTCGATCGAACGGAGGGGACTGGCAAGGTCATAGGATGGGCCCCGCAAAATGCCATTTTGGCGCACCCATCGGTTGGAGGGTTTGTATCTCATTGTGGCTGGAATTCCACACTTGAGAGTCTGTGGCATGGTGTGCCGGTTGCCACGTGGCCGTTGTACGCGGAGCAACAACTTAATGCATTTGAGCTGGTGAAGGAATTGGGATTGGCAGTGGAAATTGATATGAGCTACAGAAACCCTAGTCCAGTTCCTGTGAGCGCGCAGAAAATAGAGAGAGGAATAAGAGAGGTGATGGAGCTTGACAGTGATATAAGAAAGAGAGTTAGAGAAATGAGTGAGAAGAGCAAGAAAGCTTTGATGGATGGTGGATCTTCATACTCTTCGTTGGGACGTTTTATTAATCAAATATAAAGCTCATGATTCCATTTAGGGCATGTAAAAGCTTTGGTGTTGTCTTTTTTGATCCATAAAAAGATAAAAGCTTTGGTGTTGTCTTTGATAACTAAACTTCCTTTTTAGTATATGCCTTCATGATCGACTTTGAGATTATATCTTGACCGTCCGTCTTTTTATTTATCTGTAATTCTTTATTTAATAGGAAGATATATATCTTGAGACTTGAGTATAATCTAGGGTGGCTTTTTTTCCCCCCCCCCCCCCCCCCCCTCCGGCGGGCCGCCAAATTGGGGGGGGGGGGCCCCCCCCCCCCCCCCGGGGGGGGGGGGGGGGGGGGGGGGGGGGGGGGGGGGGGGGGGGGGGGGGGGGGGGGGGGGGGGGGGGGGGGGGGGGGGGGGGGGGGGGGGGGGGGGGGGGGGGGGGGGGGGGGGGGGGGGGGGGGGGGGGGGGGGGGGGGGGGGGGGGGGGGGGGGGGGGGGGGGGGGGGGGGGGGGGGGAGTATAATCTTGATCAACTTTATATA